>NOXB01000009.1:0-612999 GCA_002901145.1 Cladosporium cladosporioides | reverse complement strand
GCGCGAGACACTCGCTCTGGAGCACACTACAACTTCTACAACTACACGACCTCAATGCTCGTTCTGATGCTCTGGGTTCTGCCCATCAACATGCCCGTGCTCATCGTGTGGATACACAACATCGCCGTTCACTGGTTGACGCCGTTCAGCACGCACCACAACCTCCTCGCAGTCCTCCCAATGGTCCTCATTGTGGAGGTCATGAGCACGGGCATCATGACTCCCAGAGTCACCGGACGAGCACGATTCATCACGAACATCCTCACTTTCCTCTTCGCGCTGTACGCAGCGATCTACGGCGTCACGTATGCTTACCGCCTCCACCACCTCCTCAACATCCTCGCCGCTTGGCTCTTTGCCATCCACATATCTTCTCAGCCCAAGTCTACACCCCTCGGCAGACTAGCCACCGCTCCGCAATCGCCTTCATCAAGCCGAACGTCCGAGGACGTCACAAGCAACGATGTCAAGAAGAGACCTTAATGATGGAGACACGCGTTGAGCGCGCGGAGGAAGCCCTCTATCAATCGCTGTCCAGGGCGCACGTCAACTATCATGTATATACGGTGGGGAAGGAAAGGAAACGAAAGAACGTTTTAATGTTTATAATCTTAAAGTAATGAAACCGATACCCTGCCCTGTCTTTGGGGCCTAACAAGAACTTGATCTCCCCTAGCAAAGAGATTTCTACGCGTGCCCTCCAACCTTCGTGATTATAAGGTAATGTGCTACCGACAACAGCCAGCTGACTTACGAAAACATGCACGGCGATTGGACAATGTGGCGAGCAAGTCGTGAACATATATCCGCCACACCAGGCGTAGATCCCCAGCATGGGAATCGCAGATCCTTTGGCATCAGAGAAAAAGAATTTCTTACACCTGGTTCTACCACCTACTTTACATCTAGAAACGATTACTTTACTCATCTCGCATTCTTCCTCTTCATCTTCTCCCTCTGATACTCCTTCGCCTCGCGGCCCTCCTCGCCCTGAATCTCCGCAATAAGCCTGCGGTGCTTCTTCTCGTAGGCGGCGTCCTTCTCGCGCTTCTCGCGCAGCTGTTCGCGGGCGACAAAGTTTGCGTCTTGCGCAGCTCGCGCACGGCGCCCTTGCGCTCGCGCTTGTACTCCTTCTGCAGCTTGGCGGCGTCGGAGCGCTCCTTGTCCGGGTCGTAGTGCTTCGTGGGGTCGAAGGTCTCCTCGAATTTGGGAATCGATTGGCGGATGGAGAGGGATTTGTGGTTGTGCAGGGTGAGGGGACGGCGGTGGAGGCGGGATTGTGAGAGGAGGATTTTGAGGTGTTGGTGGTCCTTTTTGGCGCCGGAGGCTTTGAGTTCTGGGAGGAGGGGTGTGAAGATCTCGATGAAAGCGGATTTGTCTTTCCAGAGGTTCGCCATGGCGCTGATGTTCTCCAGGTGGGCTTGCTTCTGGGTGGCGTTGGGGGCGTGTTTTGAAGAGAGTGCTCGTACGGAGAAGCGGATGGCCTCCGGCAGGTAGCGCTTGCTCAGCTTTTGGTAGCTTAGAGAGAGTCGCACGAGGTAGGCTCCCTGGATGTGCTGTGTAGAGTTGGCGGGATTTGTGATGGCCAGCCAGCGCGCCATCAGCGTGATCGCGGGTGTGACGACTTGGTGGAAGTGGTCACTTGGTGGGTAAATCGAGCCGATTGCAGTCAATATTACCATGTCTCCCGCAGTCGGTTGGCCGCGCTCGTGGAAGGCTTGAAGATGTGATCTGAAAGCTGTAGCAATCTCGGTGGGGTAAGTCCGCGAAAGAGAGTGAAGATGTCTGATGAGCTGCTCAATAGTTGCGAGTGCTTGATCGTTGTTACCCATGTACGCGATGTGGTCGACGAGCGATGTCGAGAACTCTGCCATGGCTTCTTTGTTTGATGCAGAAAGCGAAGGGTGATGTAACGCACGAATGCGCTGCACTATGGTGGGTATTTCCTGGATCGATACATCCTTGATCACATCCAGCAACTCAGCATGTGTGCGTGGGCAAGGGTATGTGTATCTGACACCCAAAGCTGTGGCGTTGGCACCAGAATTGCTCGGTCCTCCGTTCGCATTTGAGTCGCCAAGTATCTCTTTCACAAACTCGTCTTCCTCTCCTTCAGCAGGCTCTTGCTCATTCTCGTCGTCAGATTCGGATCCAGCCTCGGAACCAGAAAGTGATTCAGCATCAGACTCGTCGCTGGCGTCTACGTCGACATCAGAACCACTGGCAATGAGATCATCGTCAAGCGCAAACTCGTCTTCGTCGGGCTGAACAGCCTTCTCTTTGACAGGCTTTGGTTGTGCGCGAGAAGAAGTGAATCCGAATGCGGCTGTCTCATCTTCGGCATCATCCTCGCCAAGGTACTGGTCAGGTCTTGCAGCATCGAATCCAGGTTTGGGCGCTTCAGCTTTGGGTGCCTCCTCAGGTTCGTCATCGGAAACGTCTTCGCCATTCATGCGCTTAGCACGCTTCTCCTCCAGCTTGCGTAGTCGCTCTGCTTCGGCAGCAGCCTTCTCTTCGGCAGTCTTTGTACGGTCTGAGGGCTTGGCTCGGGTGTCCTGTGCGTATTGGCGCATGCGGATGTCGTATTCCTTGTCAGCTTTGGCGCGGTCCATGCTATCGATCAAAGCCTGGCGCTCAGGGTTGATGCCAGCTGCGGCTGCCTTTTCCTCAGCTTTCTCGAGTAATTGAGCCTTGGTGGGCGGCTTGTGTCCACTGAGCAGGGCGAGCATCTCTGACATTTCCTTGTCAAGCTTCTCGCGAATGTCCTCGTCCTCTTCAGCCACCTTTTGCCTCTCGTACTTGTACTGCTTTGACTTTGCGATGACCTCCTGCATGACCTCGCTCTTTGTCTTCTTGCGCTCTGGCTGCTGTGGTTCTTCCTCCATTTCAGCACCGCCATCCTCCTCGTCGTCGTCAACGTCAGATCGCCTCCGCTTTTTGCGCATGAGGTCTCCATCCGAATCGTCATCAGAGCCTCCCGAAATGTCGTCCTTGAAGTCATCTGTGGCGAGATCCTGGATCTTCTTGCCACCGTGTGTCAAGCCGAATCCACCTTCATCGTCGCTGCCTTCAAGATCGAACATCGAGCCACCCTTCTTGCGCTGCTTCTCCATAGCAAAACGTTGCATAGCACGCTCTTCCGGTGTCATGTCAACATCTCCCTCACCAATTCTGCGATCTACAAGGCCACCGGTCTTGTTCCTCCTTTGCAACTCCGGCAGTAAAGTGTCCCGGCGCATCTGCTCGCCAGCGCTTTTGGTGACGCCAGGCCTATGGAGGATGTCCTTGTACCGTCCAGTTTTCGCAGGCTGCAAGCTGGCACTTTCAAACTTGGCCGGTCGGGAGGCCTGGCGCATCTCGAAGGGGTTGAAAGAATCGCGGATTTGCTGCATGGCGACATTGCGGTCGATGCGTTCCCTGGCCGGAGCGGCCTTTCTGCTCCTTCTTTTGCTTTTTTGACTTTTGGGGACCTGTGACGCCTTGCTCACGCAACGACGCCTTCAGGCGTTTGAGCTGAGAGGCAGGCATGATGTGTGTATATGCCAAATGTCTCGTAGTCTTCTCCAACTTTGGTCGCGAGTTGAAGCACCTCACTTTTTCTTGAAGCCGATCCGGGGTCTGCGTTAGCGCGCGGAATTGGGCCGCCCTTGCGCTCCGCCCACATCAAACCTTACGGGGTTTTCCTGAAATTTGAACATGAACCCGCGGCCAGACTCTATGTATATTGCCAATTCGGAAGTCGAATGCTTATATATTGCCTAATAGACTGCTGTGTGCCTTGATCAGCGAATATATATTAGTTTATACATATTTTATTATATATATTATATATAGCCTCTCGGTGATAGTCACTATTTGGTAAGTAGGGTTATTAGGGTTAGATAGAGTTTAGAGCAGCGGAACAGAGTTTGAGGTGGCGGAACAGAATTATCAAAAAGGCTCAACATTTTCGGAAAGTCTAAACATCAGTTATCTACCAACAGTCAAGATAGTAAAATACTATATATAAACTACATTATTACCTTTTGGATTAGACTGTGGATACCTATTAGGTCATATAGCCATACTCCAAAAGTCATCATGTAGACAAGTGCTATACATCAGTGTAAACAGCGAATTCAAAACATCCCCCGCGGCCCTAAGGAATGTTAAGCTCACATTACACGGTGATTATGTCAATCAAGGATTTATTGCGACTTGTGAAGTCTCCAGGCACTGCCTTGTCGTAGAGCGTGACATATGACATCTTCACTCTGGACACTAGAACAGATTCTCGAGGACAAACTCAAGTCACGTGCGGTATGGCAACTCGCTGAGACTGGCGGGGACGTAAACCCCGACACATGTCGGTAAGATGCGTTTGACTATCTGTATACCTCCGTCTGTACACCTCTTGGCAGTACAGACGTAGCTGTGACCCATCTAATGTAGGTTGATAGTAGGTGGTACTCGAGAATTGCAGTCCACTGCTAAAGTGAATCAAATGGCCTGGTCCTGTAAGTACCTGCAAGATCCGTGTTCCTGGAAAAGAGACCCAAGTTTGAGCTGTACATCTCTGCTCACGTGATTGATTCTCTCAAGACGTGGTGAGCAGCGACACCACGATCTTGCCTCACGCAACAATCCTCGAAGTAAATGCTCCCGCGCCGTCCTTTCACTTGATATGCACAAAGTGCCATCTCAGCACAATCGGAATGTGCAGAACTTTTCCCACTCAAGCATTGCAAAGCCCGTAGAACAGCGTCCAAGTGAGCACGAAGGACATGAGGCCACCAAAGAGATCGCCGATCCAGAAGTCTCCCAAAGGTCGGAAGAAATATGCACCAGGGTCGCTTTTCGCTTTCAGCGAAAAGATAAGGAGTGAGACGATGGCAGTGCCAACAACGTAAAAGAAGAACCCAGGCAGGGATTCGAGGCCAAGAGTGCCGGCGGCGACGCCGAAGAGAGACGCTGTGAGGGAGCGCACGTTTGAGACAGCCTGCCAATAAATGTTAGCGATGGATGCTCATGTCGTGATCTGAGGTCATGTTTGATGGGGCTGTGTTTCTGCCCGGTGTCACGATGCGGCCGAGTGCGGGTTTACTTACGCGAGCATTATGTCCGACGCTCTCGCCTACTATGGGCTTGAGTGCGAGTTCGCGCTCGTCGATCATGATGATAGTCTTGGACAAGGTCTCGGCTCACGGTGAGCGTATGTGAGGTGGCGACTCGCAGCCACGTGGGTGGCTTATGTTACCGCTGGATCGGAGTGATGTGAAGTTGAAGGAGGCTAGCTCGGCGGTTCTTTACGTCCGTACTGGGTGCGGCTGTAGTCTTTATCGTGCTTTGAAACCCCAGGAGGCTGTACTGAGCTTTTGGTGACAGGGCAGAAGATTCAAGTTAAGAGGTAGTGGATGTCTTTAGCAGAACAGTGAGTGCCTTAAAGTAATGCGGTCGTGGCATGCGACACAATGCCACCGAAAGGGAACGTTGTCGTTTTGGAGATGTGAATTTGGCGGTTTCGAGTTACCCGAACCCTACTTACACTGATGGCAACAGACGACAGAAATTAAATAAACATATTTCTTATGTTGAACAACTTATATACGATTAGTCGGGTTTGTGAAGTTTAATATAGGCCTTACTCTCTTGTTTGAACTTGAGCAAGTCTTCGCATCGGCCTCGTATCGCGAAAGATTCAAATATTTGTCCTCAGCCCATCGGAGCTCGAGTGTCTGATCTCAGACACAATGAAATGCTACATTGGGGATGGAAGACAATTGTCTAGGAATTGAGAATTCGAGCCGAGCTGGAGCAATCGTACTATCCAATCACTATCTGTTCAACGAACGTAAGTTTCTATGTGTCACACAAGTCTCAAACCAATTCCACACTACGCTATGCTACAGAATCATCGTCCAACCACACACTACTGGAACAGCCTGCCATAACTGTCCAGATATCTGATACGAAATTAGTACATGGATTTGGGGACGGATAGCGTCGAAGAAGCTTACTGCTGTAGATGCCTTGGCAATGTATACCCTTGTATCTCGGACGCCTGTTGCAACAACTGTAAAGCCCGACGATAATGTTGCCCGTTTGTCCGAGGAGACGAAACATTACCCAATGACATATATGCCTCTGCTGCCTGTCAGGTCAAACGATTAGTCTTTTTGTCACCGCAACTGGATACAGAGTTCTCCAAGCCACGTACCTTAGCAAGCAAGTCTCCGTTGATAGCATCTTGGCTCGAAGCCGCAGCCACAGCTCGTTCCAGATACTCCGTAGCAGGCTGCAAGAATCCTCGTGCTTCCATATGGTCCGCACTTCCGACGCGTCTCTCAGCCTCTGTAGCTGACTCAGATCGCTGCGTGCTCTCCCTCGTAGACGAAGAGCGGGCCCGTGAAGTGTGTACCCGCGCTAGAGCAGGCTGTGCTCGAGACAACCACATTTGACCAAGTCCCCTGAGTGCAGACAGGTTTTGCGCGTCTCGCTGAATGACGACGAGCCACTGTCGTGAACACCAAGAGGCGATGTCTGGGACTGCCACGCTGTCGACGTCCTTGAAGGCAAGTGTCTGGAGGGCTGCTATGATCCAGACTTGTTCTGATGTTCGTGTCGCTTGCTGCATGAATGTTGTGCTATCTAGCTGCGCAATCAATGTACGAGCAAGGCCGAGGAAAGTACGCCATTGTTGAGGTGACGATCGCAGCATCGTGTAGATCTGGCTGGTGGCCGTCTTACACGCGCTGATACGCTGTTCTTCTGTAACCGCCATTTGGATGCTGGAAAATGTCGACAACGGGATCAGATGAATGGGTGATCGACACCTTGAAATCGGACGCTCAACTGGAGTCTTATACAACTGCCTCTTCTACATCTGCGTCGTGCGATCTCGCGTTCGCAACACCTCATATCTCTGCAGTGTCGCTAAGGAGTACTTTGGCCTTCATGTTTGTAAGATTGTGATTGCTGCGCACTCGCTTGAAGAACTAGTGGTCCAGTGAACAAATGATATCGTCGTCCCAAAGGCTTTAGATCAATAAAAGCGCGACAGGGATACCCCGAAGGTGTCCAGAGATTGTGACTAGAATGCGTAACGAGGCAGTGATTATGAAATCGCGGTTCCGACTGTGTACATAAGCGAAAAAGAAGGCCCATGACTGGTGCCATGCCTGGATTGGTATATGATACAAGACCTGTGGCGAATATCTCTACTCGGACAGAGCGAGCACTACGCCATTTCGGACCTGGCGAGAACATCGTTCAGTCTAAGCGTCTGTTGGACCTACTCAGCCAGGACATATCGTCATGATAAGGCTCATCAGGGGTCTCGTCGCAGCAACTATGTCATGAATGTAAGCATTTGAAATATCTTTGATGACTGTGCCGCAGTCTGAAGGTTCGGTCATGGCCTGCCAGGAGTACCTTGTCCGCAGCAGTGCAAGTGAAGTCGGGCTGCTTACGAAGCGCCGCATGCCGAGTCTCGAGTCTAAGGGATTAATCATCGTGATCTAGACGATGCTTTCCAGGTATGACGAAATTGGTGATATTGCATAGGCCTTCGTACGAGTCAATCACAACTGGGAAGCGAACGGTGACGTCGTTCTGCTACGCCGATGTCGTTCATGTTGTTTTGGATGGATGTAAGAACTGTAGGCCCGTGGTGGCTTGTCTGATCCTCCGGCGGTGTTTCCACGCCGCCGACAGCCGCGGCTGCGTTTGGGCCCGTCTGCCGACAAGGCAGAGATATTGCATGTATTATTATTATTATTGTTGCATTCAGATCAGCCACTTGTCCTTCCGGAGATCATCGCTTTCCAAATGCGACAAGACGTTATTGTCTCAGCCCTGCCTATAGGCATCAGCGCTGGCACTAATGGCAATCTGCCGGCGTAGGATCTGAGACCGTTGACAACGATGACGATGTGCCTGAGTACAAGGAAATACAGGAGACGCCGTCACGTGCGGCCTGCATGTGTATTGATCGCTTGCAGACAGCCAGCCGGGCGACGCGATGGCCTAGTCAGCTGCGTTGTGGTGTCGACCAGATCATTTCGGCACGCGCGCGGAACACGTGAAAGGAGATGGCTACCAAAGTATAAATATAAAAGTGGCATCTTCAGATTGCTAGTCCCACTGAACCCCGGGATGGCGCCTCATAGGGTCCACATCTTCACCCGTCGAGACCATTCCCCCCTGTTCGCTACACAGACCACGCAACGGTGAACGCATAGCACCTAATCTCATGCTGTCGCGACCAAACAACAAACATTGCACAGTCCCGATATCGTGCTTACATGCCCTACCGACCAACCATTAGAGGCACTTCCTTGGAACACCAACACCAGTCATACGAGCAGCTCTCACGCGACCAGTAAGCACCACACAACAACCGGCGTGCCGAGGAGACGCTGGGAACCAGATCATGGAATGGAGCCGATCTATGCACAAGGCACTCCTCTAGCTGCCTACCTTGAAGGTGTGTTTGATATTTACTGCCCAGCGCGTGCTTGGAGCAACCGAAGCTCGGGGAGCAGAGCCCGAAAACACCCTAGGTACTAACTTCGGCGTCGCAGGCGAGGGCTCATACGACCCAAACAACGACAGCGACCTTGATCGCAGTCCTTCGCTACGAACCGAAGATGCCGACGAACCTGTTTCTTTCGCACCCTCAAACACACTTCCCATACCGTCCTCACGACTAAGACGAAAGATCCTGCCACCTATACACATCAGCTCGACTCATACTGCTGGAGCTTCCTTGGCCAGCTTCCACAATGCCTGGTCTACTGCTGTGAACTCGCGTCTTGGGCGCGCTGAGAATGCGAAGTTTCTGGAGCACTTCCGCTACATCTTGGTCGCCTCGCAGCTGCTGAATGAGTATCTTGACCAAGGCTCGCTACCACCACCGACCTCGGTGTCAGGACAAGATGGCGTAGCGAACGAACCAGACATTCTCAAAGATGCAAACAGCCTGTACGGCGCAGCTGTTACAGCGGCTGTCGCATTCACAGCCGTGTGGCTGATACACTGGGCGAGGTCGGCGAAGGAGGATACGTTAGCAAGAGCCGGATAGCACTGGTACTCACCATGTTCGCGGTGGTGGCACTGGTGGCATACGCATACATCAGGAGGCAGTGGCTGAAGTACTCAGACATCAAGCGGTCGGCGCGGCACAAACTTGACGAATAATTGGCAGGCTTTCGAAGTCTCAAGCAAAGCGCGTTGCAATTCATTCAGGAGGTTGAGCTGGTGTCCAAGGGATACAGATTGAGCACGCCTCTGCCGCCAGTCTCTCGACTCGAGGACAGTGGTCCCGCTAGGCGATGTGCCAGACTGCGTAAAGTCCTTCAGAAGTCATATGCTTCGTTGATTCCAGCGTTGATTGCCGGAATCAACACGCTACGCACGTTGATCGATGAGGACGATCTCCGACAGATATTTCGAAGTCTACGACATCAACCCACAGGTGCCCAGGAAGCATCTGGTGCTGACGCTCTCGGCATCTTCGAAGACGACCCCGAATCACTGAAATCACTTCGCGTGATGAGTTACCGCGCGAGTATTCTACGTCGAGTCATCATATCAGCTCTCATGTCTCTGCAAGCAGATGGAAGCAAGCCAGACTTTGCGCGATGGCGTACTGCCACGGAGCTCCTTTTCCAATTGAGCAGCAATCTGGGCACCTCAGCTGACAAGGTTCAATCTGTGATGGCAGAGATGGAGACTTTGAACGTCCCATTGACACCCGCTACGAAATCTCCACATTCCGCTCCTGGCCGCGACAACATGCGCAGCCAAGTGCGCAAGATTTCAGCAGTGTCCTCTGGTATTCGAAGCCTGCAAGCGAAGATGCAGGTCCTGAGGGAGGAGACGAATCGCTCGGTAGAATCATCAGACGACCTTACTGATTTGGGACCCAACTTGATGGCACAGTACGATTCCATCGGCGCCGATATCAAAGAACTTATGCAAGCCTGGGAGTCTGGAAAGGCAAGCCTGCAATCGAACATCACGCGTCAAGAGAAGCGTCTCTCTCTTGTTTCGTCGTCAGGTTTACGCTCACCGGTCCCTTCGCTCGGTGGCCTAACAGCAGTCGACGAAGATGGCTACGGCTCACCTGCCAATGCACTGAGACTGCTCTCCGGCGACGGCGATGGAATGACTTCCAAGCGCTCAAGCATCGCGACCACTCCCTCAGAAGAAGGCGAGGCCATTTTTGAGGCCATCGCAATGCCTAAGAAGCGTTCTTCTTTGACTCGCGAGGAGAGGATCACGCAGATGCACCAGGAGCGGGAGCGCCGCACAAGCTTGATGGCTCGGCGCGAAGCCAACACGAGCATGATGAAAGAACTCGAGAACGTTATCACGTTGAGGCCAAAGAAGGGCATCAACGGAGCGACTCGCATCACGTCGATATGAACACCGAGGGTCGTTGGACAGACAGGACCGCGATCCAAGAATGTTTCCTTGCTCTTTTCTTTCTCTTTTACTCTCTCTTGTTTACATCTAATTTGTCTGGAGAAATTTCAAACTACGCCATTCCATTATTCAACGGCCTCTTCTTATTCACACAAGCTCTATCTAATCTGGGAGACAAGATGCTGCTCCTTGACAGCAAACGATCATAATCAGACGCCCCCTTCATTGCTCCATCAATCCAGCAATGGATCACAGGGGATATGGTCTAGCGGTATGACATCTTCTTAGCACCGAGCTTCACAGCTCATGTTAAGTGGAGAAGGTTCCCGGTTCGACTCCGGGTTTCTCCATGTGTTCACTCATCTTCTGATGAGTTCTACCTTTTGTTCAGCTTTCCTTTTGGTCGAATGATGGCTTGATGAAAGTGTGGTGGCTAGGAGCGGAGTTTCCGCAGTATTTTTGACCTTTACGCGTCTGTACAACCATTATCTCGGACAGTATGAGTTCCGAGTGTGAGACGATGAGTACAGGCTTGCCTAATCAACAAGCATGGCATAGCACATCATAGGATGTACTCAACGACCGATTGCGCTGCCTGAGAAGCGGGCAAACCATGCATTCGCATCCTTTATGTATAATACACAAATAATAGATTAATGAACAAACTACGACCTTTGACAACTGGAAAAACGCTTATGTAAGCATTGTCTATCGGCTTTGCAGAGCAGTGATATCTTGCGCGCACAGCAATCGAGGTGTGACGGTCAAACGAACGTTCGATCGAAGAAAGCAATTCTGGTGCACGCAGCCACGGGGCTGAAAGCTACAGGGGAAAAGATGGCATACTTCTTGAGAAACGGGGAGGTGTAGGTAACGAATATATAGTCGTTACTCACAAGTCTGCTATGTCATCTCACAGGGAATTGTTTTGAGCGATGGTATAGAGGCTGATGGTAGCACCCTACGAGCATCCAAGAATCTTCGAAGTATCTTCTGTGAACTCTACTAAAAGAGGTGTAAGCGCTATATCTTCATTTTTTGTTGGTATGTTGTGATATTGAACATAAGACTTTTAAACTAGTGATGTAAAAAAAAAAAAAAATCAAATAATAGATCATAGAGCGAGTAGAGAACGCAAAAGCAGATTGCTATCCTCGATAAAAAGCAAAAACATACAACAGGCGGGATTCCCAGATGGTCACCCACTCTAGTACTAGTCGCCCGGTTCAGTGCTTATGTATGGCAGAGCGGACGGGATGCCCAGTTTTCACTGACCTATGGTCGTATGTGCTCAAGTTCGTGGAATGCGTAACCTTCAACGCTTAACTGCTATCGCGCGCTGGTAGCATATTCATGTCCAATCTTTCAACATAATAACGCAGTTTCTCACGCTAGAGGTTTTCGATCATCTCGACAGAGTTCTTGGGCGTGTCCGAGCCCTATGAGCTTCACAGGAAAAGAAAATGTCGCGTTGGGGTCGAACATTTCATCGGATCGCATGTTGCTGATCTGAAGGGAGCACAGCACCAAAGGGTTCGCTACGAGGTATGATGTACACAGAGACGATCTCATCTGCGCGTGGATGAAGCCTTGCATGCTCCATTTAGATTCCAAGATCGGAACCAGAACGTTTGCTTCGTCACCTGCAAGTAGACATATTCGGTGGCAATATGCGGCATTTGTTCGCAACCAGAACCCTGTCACGCGTGGCGAACTCGAAGGACCGATGCTGGGCGCAGCGAAGTCTTGGACTGCGTAAAGGTGCTTGAAGGCCCCATGTACACTAGAAGCAAGCTTGGCTCGATCGCGGCTTGTAGAAAAAGCACAGAAGCATGCGAGGTGGATCTGTCGCGAATATCAGACGTAAGATCCACAGCAAGGACGGCGTCGGTGGAGATGAAGCGTTGGATACGGAGGTAGACTCGATAGGTTGGTACGACCCTGGCAGCCCTACTATCAGACGACCGTTGCTTTTGCCGGATGTTCTGAGACTCGCCTCGTGGGTATACCAAGGCTTGATCGACCGGGCATGGGCGGAAGCGCAAAGGTTCGTGGACTCGGATTTGGCCGCTTCACATTCACACGTGCTGAAAGCGTTGGAGCGCGAACGTTTGGCGTCCGTTGCTTTTTGGAGACGAGATGTTCTGCGGATGTTCTGGAATCGCGAGTAAGATGTTGATCATTTCCTTTGTTCCAAGAGCAGCTGATGCGAGGTGCTATTCGGGGTGTCCGTCATGGCGACCGTCATGCATCGAGTCACTACTGGTCTGCCACAAGGTAAGCAGCGAGACTGATTGCGATACTCGTTGAATTCATGTCACGACGAATGATCGGGTGTTGCGATATACCATGAACACGGTCTCGCCACGTGCCAATGTCCCTTGGTCTTGTCGCGCACTTCAAGACTTCTTCATCTAGCTTGAGACGGGCCTAAGCCTGGCTGTGGGACCATAATTTTTCGCTTGTACATCCAACAGGAGCGGCTGGCCTGCAGGCGCAGTTGCATGGCAGGATTGCAGATGAGGTGTCGTTGGAGTCGTCCAATGGCGTCCCCAGGAATTTACACGTGGGGAGGCCGCAGCGACTCCAACTCTAAGGTAGCATCTCGTGCGGTCCGTAGCGGTACGCCCACTCCGCCACACCCATGCTCAAACTCAGCAATAGACATTCCCTGGCTGAACTATACGAACACCTGTTTTCCTCTGCCGAGACCGTCTGCAGAATGTGCTTCTTCAAATATACCATGAGTGCGACGTGAGCCTCGATATCACCACTGGAAAGAGACTACGATGCTACCAACGATTCGGCTCCCTCTTCACGTTTCAAGCAATGCGGAATAGTGCGAAGACCGACAAGACCGTCGAATAAGCTCGCCTACCAGGCCTCGAACGCCCTTGGCAATCGGCGCAGCCAAGTCCCAAGACACGGACTATTGGACTCGTTGGGCGAGTACAGAGCAGCGAAGACCTGATCGTCTTATGGCCAAGATGCACTACCAAGACTGTGGCCGTCTGGAAGGGTGACCTGAATTGTCATGTCGAATCGATATCGCCTGTGTGCACTGCCTGTGGTAGCTGGCCAGCGAGGCTATATCTACTCATATATCCGTTTGTTTCGTCTAGGCCTCCTTGTGCGATCACTACCGACCAACGCCCTCGTCCATCTGCCCACACAGCGCTTTACTGCGTTGCCTTCGTAAAGATGCTTGACCAATACACTTACGTCTTCGCCATCGGCACCTTCTTCGCCTTGCTCGAGGCGTACAACAACGGTGCCAGTACGTCGCATCAACACTTTTCGATACTCTGAGCATCGGACTCCTTCTAACCATCCTCACAGACGATGTCGCAAACGCGTGGGCCACGAGTGTTTCATCTCGCTCCGTCACATACCAGCAAGCCATGGTCCTTTGTCTTATCTTCGAAGTGACCGGTGCTCTCACCGTCGGTGCCAGGACTGCCTCCACTATCAAGAACGGCATCATTCCCATCTCTGCATTCAACGGCAACGCTGGCGTTCAGCTTCTTGCATTCACCTGCGCTTCGGCCGGTGCTGCGATCTGGGTCATGTGGTGTACCCGCAACTCAGCACACGTCTCTTCGACTTACTCCTTGGTCTCCTCTATCGCAGGTGTCGGTGTTGCTGCTGTTGGCGCTAGCAATGTACAGTGGGGATGGAACTCGGGCTCTGGTCTTGGTGCCATCTTCGCTGGCCTCTGCATGGCGCCGATCGCGTCCGGTATCTTCGGATCGATCATTTTCTCCCTGATCAAGTACGTCGTGCACGTCCGCAAGGATCCCGTCCGCTGGGCTGTCTGGACATCGCCTTTCTTCCCTCATTGCTGGTACCATTTGCACACTCTCCGTTGTCTACAAGGGATCGCCCAGACTCGGCTTGACCGACAAGCCCGCATGGTACATCGCTTCCGTCACTCTTGGAGTGGGCTTTGGACTCTTCGTCCTCTCTGCCTTGTTCTTCGTCCCGTTCGTCCACGGCAAGGTCATCAAGAAGGACTACACCCTCAACATTTGGGATGTGATCAAGGGCCCCGCGCTCATGACCAAGCAAGCTCCCTCGGATGCTGAGTTCGCCCAAGTCCCCAACTATGCAGTCGTCCAACACAGCAGCGACATCAAGCGCCCGACTACAAAGGCCGAAGCCTCGATGTTCGATGGTGACACTAAGGAAATGTCCGCTGTTGACGTCGACTCCTCTTCGGAAGAAAGGCCCGCACCCACGCATGTCAACGAGAACGAGAACCCCCGTGAAGCCTACCGCCTTTTGCTTGCCCGCGCTCGTGAGGAGCACCACGCCGAGCTGAGAGAGAAGAAGACTCCCCTGGGTTGGGCTATGCGCACTCTTCACAACAACCAGCTTGGCGCCGGCTCAATCTACGAGCGCCACAACCTCAAGGCCGTCATCGTTCGTCTCCCAGCTCAAGTTGTTGTCGGCGCCCTGTACGGCATGTCCTACGATATCCACCGCGCTCAGGTTGGTGTGCTTGGAACTCCTGAGGGCCGTCGCATGGAACGCGTGTACGAGCACGCTACGAAGTACCCGAACGAGGTCGAATACCTCTACTCCTTCGTTCAGATCATCACTGCTTGTACTGCGTCTTTCGCACACGGTGCTAACGACGTTGGTAATGCTGTTGGTGTCTGGGCCGCTATGTACTCTGCTTGGTCCACTGGTGAGACTGTCGGTGCCAAGGCAGATGTGCCCCTGTGGCAGATTGCTGTCATCGCTTTGACCATCTGTTTTGGTTTCATCACTTACGGTTACAACATCATGAGAGGTAAGCTTCCTGCAACATTTTCCTGCCCGTCATGGATTGTCAGAACAGTAGCTAACATATTCCGTCTACAGTCATGGGCAACAAGATCACCTACCACTCTCCCTCCCGTGGTTCCTCCATGGAGATGGGGGCCGCTATCACCATCCTCATCTTCTCCCAGTACAAGCTGCCAGTGTCCACTTCTATGTGCATCACTGGTGCGACTGTCGGAGTCGGTCTCTGCAACGGAACCTTCAAGGCTGTCAACTGGCAGCGTGTCGGCCTGCTGTTCTTCTCTTGGGTCATGACTATCCCCATCGCCGGTCTCATCGGTGGTATCCTCATGGGATTGTTCCTCAATGCTCCTGGCTACTAGACTCACCGGATTTCTGTCAATACCTGACTTTTACTAGACTGCTGGCTTGCTTGGCTAATAGATGCAAAACGTTCGTTGTTAATGTAGCATAATTCATTCGCTTACAACACTTGCATTGTCTTCCCACGTGCTGTCCAGTCCGAGCGTACGCGAGTAAATGCGTGTGGTAATTTTGCGGATGTGGATGATGCCCATCGTGTGACGATCGAGCAATTCTGGCTGACAGTAGCCCAACGACGACGTTTCATTGCGTAGTCATCAAGTGAGCTTTTCATGGCCATAGAGTATCTCCATATGAGACCGAAGCGTACCGAAAGCTTGCCAAATGCACAAGCACAGCCGTTGCCTATCAGTCTGTATATGGCATCTCAGCGGCAACTATCGTTGTTACATAGACGAAGGCTGAAGGTAGGGCTGTACGCGTGATTGCTTATTGAGTGTTCTCTGTAATGTCCAGGAGACATAGTTCCTAAAGCCTGTAATTATGTTTGCCGGTGATGGCATAGAGCAATACGAGTGCGTATACCGCCGCAAGAGATCTGAGGTGGCACACGAAGCTTGGTGTCAGAGGATGTACACGATTTTGCTCCTGTTTCATCAGATTTGAGTCAACAGGATGCATTTAATCCGATTGAGCGGCCGAAAATTCGTCTCCAAGAGCAGAGTCAATATGCAACGTATTGTTCGTGCTGCACTATTGTTGGTGAATAGGCGAGAAGCTGAATGGTGTGAGACTTGCATGGAGCAGGCGTTCGCGCCAGACCCTTCGCAACGCGCAGCGAGCACAGACTTCTGGCGGTAAACACTCTTGACTTTCTTGACAACCACTTTTACTGTCGCAACACCAATACCACCAACAAAATGAACTCCTACGCCAATTTCGGTCGCGGCGGCATGCAGGTGCATGCTGTTCCTGAAAACGAACGCTATATCGACGCCTCTGGCAAACGACTACCATGGGCATACGAGCGGTGCAGATGGCGCGGACATCACAGCACGCCGCGAACCAGTGGAGAAGGGCCCTTTCGGTCGCTCGATGCGCCGCCGTGGAACAAGCAGAAGCAGATCGAAGACTGCGGAGCCCAGGAAAGAGGAAGATAGAATCAAGATCGAGAATATTGCAGCCGAAGATGCTGTTTTCAACAGGCTGAGGACTGATACCAGAGAAAAGGATGCTGGCAAGGGAGCTCTTCAATCTCTTGATCCCAACACTGTTGCTGGCGCTGCGAAAAACGAAGCAAAAGAGCCGACGGAGATCCTGATCTATGGATTTGGTGTAGAACTTCAGTGGGCTGCTATAGAGTTCTACGAGAACGTGTCCAACGGTGTGATTCTGGAAGACTTACGAAAGACAACCTCCCCCACAGACAGGACATGTCTCGCACAAGCTTGAGGGCCGCAGCGCAAAGAGGCTTATCGAAAACTGCGCTACGAAGGAAGAACACATTCCACGGCGGCAACCACTGGATCAAGGTCACTTTCGACTCACCCGAAGGCGCGGACCTCGCCTGCTCACGCTCTCCTCACCTCGTTCGCGGTCACCTCGTGTATGCAGAACCCTACAGAGGCATCGGACCCAGCAAAGACGCGCCCATCTTCGCCAGCGGCGGCGGCGCCCAGATCACAGAAGACACCCTCCCGAAAACCTTTTCCAAGATTCCCGCAAGCCATGAATCTCCCACAAGCTCCGAAACCTCTCCTCTGCTACTGTCGGTGGTGCATCAAAACCGCCTCCACGCATGAACATCTTCGACGCACCCGCGGAAGCGTTCGCGTCATCATCTTCAACAGCGCTCGACCGCCAACGTAGCGACTCAAATGCTCAACTCCAGCTTCGCCCAGCCCGCATTCAAGGCGCGACAAGAGCTGTTCTCCTTCCTGCCGAGCAGGCGCTGTTGCCTAAGCAGACCGGCCAAAGCTGGGCGTCGTGGATAGGCGGCAGCGAGATCTTCGGTTCGACTTTGCCACGCCTCGCGGATGGCAGCTTCGACTACGAGCGCGCCAATGTCTACTGGAGGTTGATCTTTACGCTGGACAGATTGTTTGGATGGGATCTCTGCGGTCTGAAGGCGGACGAGTAGGGACTGCGAGGACTGCTTCTGCTACAACAACAACTACTACTTCTACCATTGCATTTGCATCTTTGATGGATTATGAGGGAATAAAAACATGCGCGAGAGCGTTGCATGGGGTTTTGAGGCTTACATTGGTTTAGCGAGGCGTTTTAATGGTCCACGTTCGAAATATGGTTGCATTTGTATGTATTGAGACTCGTTGAAACGGTCATTATACACATATTCAAAGCTTGTCTTTCATCGCTGTGATGGTCTGCGACACAACAGGTCTTTCCGTGCTTCCCACGAGTGATGTTTAAACGTGATGTCCACGCGTACGCACTCCCTTTCGCGATCTTCTACCCAGCAGCACGCGAGCTGGTCACTGCTCAGCTTCTCGTGTCTTTGCTGCACAACAGGCTGACTTCGCCTAGCGATAGCTACGACAAACGCCCAACAGCGGCTCTCAGGCATCATACTTGGCACCAAGTTCCCGTCGTGAAGTACGAAGAGGTGTCGTCTGCGATCGAACGCACTCTGCCCACTCTTCTCACCTCGTCTGCTGACGCGCGTGTTGTGGCCATTAGGGCTCACCGCGATCGGACTCTGGAAGTTTGGTTTCATGATTCAACTGAAGCGACACCTGGTGCACCACAGAGGCAGATACCACAATAGATCGTCACTCGCCGAGCGGGCATCTTCGGAACTCTGCGCTACATGGGCTTTAAAGAGATCCAATGTTTTTCAGAAGATCCATCCGCACAGGGGAGCTCGATCGTTCATGAGCTTGCGGGTCTCATCTGCAATGCCGTGCCAGGCTGCTCTGCAGCCACACCACCTCTAGCCTGGGCAACCTGGTCGATAGACCCGCCCTGCGGCGCATCTGTGGCTGTTTCTTCGACCGTAACATTCGCTGCCGTACGCACCGACTTTCGCTTCTGCTTCTTCGCGCCGATCGGAAATCTCTTAGAGGCGCCACAAGCACAGCATTTCAGGACCAGAACGTCTGCCCACGGTTTCCGCCCGTTTTTGCTCAAGTTTTCGACGGAACGAAGACACGTCTCGCCTTCGATGAGAGGCGAGCAGCAGATTTTGCAGATCGCGTGTTTGAGGTCTGACGAGAGTCGGATTTGCGCTTTTT
This sequence comes from Cladosporium cladosporioides, assembly GCA_002901145.1. Lineage (NCBI taxonomy): Eukaryota > Fungi > Ascomycota > Dothideomycetes > Cladosporiales > Cladosporiaceae > Cladosporium > Cladosporium cladosporioides. The sequence continues at coordinate 594,247 of NOXB01000009.1, read as the reverse complement.
GGGCGACGGAGCGGAGATGCGAGTTTAGTTGAAGTGGAAGGCCTGAGGGCGGCGGATTGAAGGTGGTGGTACTGGGGCGGCCGGGCGAGGGTTTGGCGTTTGCGAGGGTGTGAGTTGCGTGAGTTCCGACTGTTCCTGGTGGTAGAGTTGTCATCTGCTGCACGGGCTGAGGCTGGCCAGGATTTTGCGCGGGTCCAGATTCTTGAACACCATTTTGTGTCTGGCCTAGTGATTGTGCATTCAGATATGTTGCCGCTTGATGCAGAAATGCGATCCTCGCGTGAAGGTGCTTGTTGGGAACACCCTTTTTGGCCTTTTCTTTTGCCATTGCCCAGGTTTGATCGTTGTAGATAGTCCTTGATTAGGCCGCGCCAGTGTGAATCAATCAGATCCGATGGTGATTGTCCCCGAGATCAACATTTTATCCAGACACACATTATCAAAAGGCTTATTACAGGACCAGCGACCTCATTCCAACTTTTGCGCTGTCACATGCCATACGGGCCACCCGCTAGTAAATTGAAGTGAGCGACCAAGGGACTGCGGCTCGAGTCAGCCGCTTGGGGCTTAGCCGCGCACGTGCCAGGTACCTTCGGATTGCAGACTGTTCGCGACATTGACCACAACACCGTCACTCGCCCTCACTTCACCTCATCACCATCAACACCACCACACATTGACCATCACCTCCGGTCTTCTCCAACCCTTGCCTTTCGTATCTAGCGACGATCTCTACGACCGCCGCAAATTTTAATCTTAACTCACCTCACGCGAGACCCCAGCTTGACGCGACACACCGACCTCACTTCTAGCCAATATGTCTGCCGAGGAGGATCTCATCGACTACTCCGACGAGGAGCTTCAGACCACTGACGCCGCCCCGGCCGCTGCCAATGGCGACGCCAAGAAGGATGCCGCTGCAACTGGCGCCACCGATGCGCAGGGCTCTTACGCTGGTGTGCACAGCACTTCTTTCCGCGACTTCCTCCTCAAGCCCGAGCTTCTGAAGGCCATCACCGATTGCGGTTTCGAGCACCCGTCTATGAGTTAGTTATCCATCCCTCTGTGCTTCTGCGAATTCGAAGCGCCGAGCGTCCGTCCATCTCAGAATCGAGCCTGTCTGCAAGGAGCAGCACGGGAGAAAGCAGGCAGTATATTTTCACATCTGCACCTTGTATTCGCGCGGAAAAGAAAGAAAGCGATACAGCGACCTCTGTCTGTGGCACTACACAGCTGTGTTCCGGACAAGTCAGCAACCTCACGGCTGGGCGAGGCACAGCCCCTGGCTTGAATGGACCTTGAGCGCGAATTGAGTCATAGCTCGAAAGAGCCGATGCGGTTCGCCTGTCCCAGTGAGGAGAAAATGGCGATTGCAGGGGAGAAGCAGTTTTTGTCAAGTAGTGTGGTTGTTGTACGGAGTTGGTGGCATGCCTTTTATTCTGAGATGGATGGACACGACGCTCGCTCGATCTTTCGCTCGCGTTGAAAACCTGGACGATTTCTGACATTCATGACCACAGTCCAACAGAACTGCATCCCGCAAGCTATTCTCGGAGCCGACATTCTCGGTCAGGCCAAGTCTGGTCTTGGTAAAACTGCCATATTCGTCTTGGCCACCCTTCAGCAGATTGAGCCCGTGAACGGCGAGTGCTCTGTCGTGGTCATGTGCCACACCCGTGAGCTGGCCTTCCAGATCAAGAACGAGTACGCACGTTTCAGCAAGTACCTGCCGGACGTCAAGACCTCAGTCTTCTACGGTGGTACTCCCATCCAGAACGACATCAACATCCTCCAGAACAAGGACACCCACCCTCACATCATCGTCGCCACTCCTGGCCGTCTCAACGCCCTCGTTCGCGACAAGCACCTTCGCTTGGGCAACGTCCAGCGCTTTGTGCTCGATGAGTGCGACAAAATGCTCGACCAGATTGGTATGATTGAACGAGATACACGAACACATGAACGTTGACTAACAGCATAATTAGACATGCGCCGCGATGTGCAGGAAATCTTCCGCGCCACACCCTCGCAGAAGCAAGTCATGATGTTTTCCGCCACCCTTTCGAAGGATGTTCTCCCTATCTGCAGGAAATTCATGCGAAACCCTAGCGAGTACATCGAGAAGGAGGAGGCCAAGCTTACCCTCCACGGTCTCCAGCAATACTACGTCAAGCTCACTGAGGCCGAGAAGAACCGCAAGCTGAACGACCTCCTCGATGAGCTGGAGTACAACCAGGTCATCATCTTCGTCAAGTCTACCCTCCGTTGCACTGAGCTTGACAAGCTCCTCCGCGAGTGCAACTTCCCCTCCATCGCTGTGCACTCTGGTGTCAGCCAAGAGGAGCGTATCAAGCGCTACCAGAAGTTCAAGGAGTTCAAGGAGCGCATCTGTGTCGCTACCGACGTCTTCGGTCGTGGTATCGATATCGAGCGCATCAACTTGGCCATCAACTACGACTTGCCCGCCGATGCCGACAGCTACCTCCACCGTGTTGGTCGTGCTGGTCGTTTCGGTACCAAGGGTGTGGCCATCAGCTTCGTCAGCTCCGAGCAGGACCAGGAAGTTCTTAAGGAGGTTGAGAAGAGGTTCGAGGTTCAGCTTCCTGAGTACCCCAAGGAGGGTATTGACGTCAAGAGCTACATGGCCCAGTAGGTGCGCATGTGAAGGATCACGGCGAACGGGGGGCCCATGGACCGTTTATCAGGCCACATGAAAAGGAAAAAGAACACTGTTTGAAGTCGTCAGGGAATGTTTTTGAGGCATTAGGATCTTCATCCCTTTTTTTCCACAGGTCGCGAGACGAAAACCACAAAAATTCAGATTGTTCTTTTAGCTTACGAAATGCGAACGCCCGATGTCATGTCTCGATTGAATCCTAACGTTGTGCTGTGATCAAATTTGTAAATGCTCGACAAGTTAAAACCCTTCACGCAAAGCTCCTCACGCCTTTCCACCAACCTGAATTGACGTCTTCCTCTCCGCATCTTCCACCACGTCACTCATGAACGCGCCGCCCAGCAGAATTGCAGGCTCGTCCAGACTATGATGCTCGTAGCTCAGCGTGCCCACTCCGCCGGCTTCGAGGATCAGACTAGGGTTGTCTGCGATATTCTTGTTGATCCAGCGGCCGGCGAAGGCTCGCAGGAAGTGGCCGTGGGCGACGATTAGCACGTCGAAGGGTTCGGCCACGCTGCCCTTCGGCTTTCCGATGGCGTGGGCGTGGAAGCGCTTGCGGATGTCGGCGATGACGGCGTCGCAGCGGGCGGTGATGTCTGCTGGAGATCTGTGAGAGTGAAGTATGTTAGTTGGCTGCTGTGTTCGAGCTTCGCGGGACGCTATGCTCGCTCCAGTGGTGGTTGGTGCAACGTACTCTCCACCCGGACACCCATCGCGCCAAATATCCCACTCAGCCTCGCCCTTCTCTTTCCTCTGCTCGCGGATCGTCTTGCTCGTCACGCCCTCGTAATCGCCGTAATCCCACTCCCTGACGCCCTCAGTTACCTCGATCCGCGCATCCGATCGCACGCCCACTTCTGCGTGGTCTTCTGGGTGCGATCCACTCCAAGGCAATGGCTCGGCGCATCCGAGGTTCAACAGCTCGACGGTGCGTTGGGCGCGGCGGCGCGGCGAGACGTAGACGTGGGCGAGGTTGCGAGGCACAATAAGACGGTCTTCGCCGACGAGGGCGCGGCCGGTTGCGCGGATGCGTCGCTCGCCGTTGGCAGTGAGAGGGATGTCGGAGACACCAGTGTGACGGCCGTCGAGAGACCATTCGGTCTCGCCATGGCGGATGATGAATACTCGGGGAGTCGTCATGGTGTGTAGCGGGGTTGGGAGAGTGGGGTGGGAGATGTATGGGGAGAGGAAGGGGAGGGGAAAGACGAGGTATATCTGTTCCAATGGAGACTAAGAAGTGAGAGGGCTGTGGAGGTGGAACTGGGTGTGGAACTGGTCGGCTGGTTTAAGCAGGGAAGACGAATAGCATACAACCTTGACGTTGCGGGACATGATGTTGGTCATCTCTGACATGACATGGTGATGTTTGCATCGTGTGTACGTCCTTCGGATGTGGTTTCTATAGGCGTATGATTTAGGAAGACAGCAGCTTTAGCTGTCTCGTTACTGTATATATGTTAGTTTTGCTGCCGACAAGAGTAACAAACAAAAGTGATGTATTGCGTGGTTGTGATGACGATGATGTAACCGCGACTGCTTGAGCTCCCTCCACCCGTGCGATTGCTCGACCTGGTCGAGCACGATCACGTGGCTTGGGCTGCAGCCTCCGTGTAACGCACGCATACACGTAGCACCCGCCATCCAAGACGATCCATGTCAGATTCGCGAACATGAGACATGAAACATGGCTTGCTCGAAGCTATGCCCCTGGTACAATGGGACTGGCCATCTCTCGATAGCTTTGTGCGAAGGTTGGAACTCCAGATGTACTCAAAGCCCCGAACATGCAGCATCACGAAAACGATACTCGATTCCTCGAAAGGGACCGATCACAACGCCATGCTTTCGCACATTCAAAGCGGAGAGCCGAAGACGAATGTGATAAGAGCTCGCGCGCGCCCTCGAGCTCACGATTGACTGACCGCCGCGTGCCACCAACAGCCCTTGGTGTCGCCGATCTGCCAATCAAGACCCTCGCTCCCAGCTCCTTCGTCGAGCTCGACTTCCACTGGCCGCCAATCGAATCATCCCGACTAGGAGGTACTTGCAACCATGACTGCGCACTGGAGACACCGTGGATGACTCTAAGCATTTCTTGACCAGCGCTCTCTGCAAGTCCCCAGGACGCTTCATGATCTCAGGTCAAGACAATGGTTCGACGCGTTCACGGGAGATATATGGTCCTGCAAATTTGAGTTTGCAACGATGATTGTAGTGTGTGTGAGAAGCTGAACAAGCTCGAATAGGCAAACGCTGGCCACGAGCCTGACTCTATGGAGGGTCGAGAATTGTGGCTTGTGGCCGCTGGCCGCGAATCGTTTCAGGTCAAGTGTTACTTTCTCTTTGTTGCTCTACCTGCTTTGCGCCCTTTCAGCTGTTCGAACCTCTGAAGGTCTATGGCCATGCTCTGAGCAACAGTGTCGATATCACAACATGTCCGACTTCGCATCCTATGACATCGCGTTTGCTGTCAGAGCAGTTACCACTAGCAACCTACAAGCTACTCTCGCAGTTCTCGCCATCATCTCTGTGCTGACGCTTAGCATCCACCGCCTGTGCTTCCACCCTCTCAGATCCCATCCGGGCCCTCTTCTTGCCCGCGTAACTTCTCTGCCAGACCTCTACCATGCTTACCGAGGAGACAAACACATCCACTTTCTGCACTTGCATGCCAAGTACGGACCTGTGGTACGCTTTGCACCAAACTCACTTTCCATCAACGACCCAGCCGCACTCAGAGCGATCTACAGCCACGGCGCGAATGTGCAGAAGTCTGAATCTTTCTATCATGCCTTCCGTGCGTTTCCTACCGCCATAAGCACTCTGCTGGCCACAGAAAGGGTGCATCACGCCCGTAAGCGGAGAATCATGGGTCAGGCTTTCTCTGAGGGAGCGATGAGGGATCTAGAGAAGTATGTGCTTGAGAATGTGAGAGTGTGGGAGAGGGAAGTTGGATGTAGGGTCGAGGCTGCAGTGAAAGAAGGAGCGAAGTGGACTGCTGGTGTTGATATGGGGAAGTGGTGCAATTACCTCGTTTTCGGTAAGTGCGTATACTTGCCTCTTGTTCATGTCAGGACCATACTAAATCTACGTTTTCAGACATCATGGGCGATCTGGTATTCGGCAAATCCTTTGGAACCCTCGGTGACCGTCCAGAAAACAGAGATGCGATCCATTTACTTGGCCGTGCAGCGAGACGCAACTACACCATCGGTGCGATGCCATTTTTGCATCGGACAGGTCTCGAACGCTGGATCCCTCCTTTCCGCGGCTTATGTCTCGATCGTTTGCAGTATTTCGCTTTCGCCAAGCGTCAAGTGATCGAGCGCTCACAAAATACTTCGCTTGATACTTCTGGTCGAAAGGACATATTCCACTACCTGCTGAATGCAAAGGACCCAGAGACAGGGGAGAGCCTGCCCAAAAGCGAGCTATTCATGGAAGGCAATACTCTGATCGTTGCCGGTAGCGACACGTCTTCAACTACAATCAGCGCGACTCTGTACCACCTTCTCAATAACAAAGCATGCATCGAACGTCTAGCCAGTGAGGTCCGCTCTACATTCGACGACATGGAAGAGATCCGTGCGGGTGCTAAGCTGCATACGTGCGCCTACCTGCGCGCATGCATTGACGAAGCAATGCGTATGTCCCCAGCCGTGCCAGGCCTCCTGCCCCGTCTAGTGCTTCCAGGAGGCTTGGATATCCCAGCACTAGGCCTCCGTATCCCCGCCGGCGTAGACGTAGGGACATGCACATACGCCATTCACCACCACCAAGACTACGTCGCATCGCCCTTTACCTACGACCCTTCGCGGTGGCTGCAACGGCCAAGCAGCGCAAAGTCACACCGACGACAACGCAGCGACTCGGGCGTCGCACTCCGCCAGTCGTCTCCATCGTCTTCATCAGACGACAACGAGTCTCCACATAGTCTAAAGGAGTCGCAACACGGTCTCCATCGAAAGCAGCACGAAGATTACGCCGCGCTCCAATCGGTCTTCGCGCCTTTCTCGCTCGGCAACCGAGCATGTCTCGGCAAACCGCTGGTTTACATGGAGATCAGCATCGCGATTGCGAGACTTGTGTGGAAGTATGATATGCGGCTCGTCGATGTGCCGCCGGTTGATGCAAGTGTTCGAGCTGATGTGAAGAATGGCAGGAGGAGGGAGGGAGAGTACCATCTGAGAGACTGGTTCCTTAGCGCGAATGAGGGGCCAGTGGTGCAGTTCGCTGAGAGATTGTCAATCTGAATTTGAATATGTGGTAGTTATATTTGCTATTATATGGATGGATCATATCATCGCGATATCGTGTCATTTCCCTCCACTCGTACTTCTCATCCTAAGCCTACACGGCATGCCGCCTCTAGGCTTCGCAGTCCCTTTCTGCACCTGCCACGCCACATCTCCAAACTGCTCCATGCCTTGCTCCGCTCTCCCCTCTCCGCGCCCATACCCGTCACCATCCAGCTTAGAAATCTCATCGTACGCCGGAGCGAAGTCAAACAACCGCATCGTCAGAGCGAGAATGATCTTCGACTCAATCATAGCCAGTTCCTGTCCGATGCAATTGCGAGGTCCCTTGCTGAAAGGCACGAAAGCCGGGTTCGTCTCGGATTGGAGGAAACGCTCGGGATTGAAAGTGTGCGGATCAGGCCAGTACGTCGCGTTGCGGTGCAGGCCTACGTCGACGGCCCAGAGCATCAGACCGGCTGTGTTGATGGGCTCGCCGGTCTGAGGGTCGTGCAGGAAGAAGCCTTCCTGGCCCATGCGCACTGTGCTGGCCGGAGGCTGCATTCGGAGGGATTCTTTGATGACGGCCGTGGTGTAGTCGAGTTTGTTGATGAGGTGGGCGTTTTCTTTCAAGAGGCTGGAAGTCTGGGTTGGGTCTGGGCCGAAAATGTCGTCGTGCTCGGCGCGGATGCGCGAGAGCATGGAGGGGTTTTGGGAGAGGTAGTAGTAGGCGTAGCAGATTGTGGAGCTGGTCGTGTCGTGGCCGGCGAAGAGGAAGGTTTTGATGTTTGCGATTGCGGCGCTGCGGAAGGCCGGGTCCATAGAAGTGTGTTTGGTGGTGTCGTCGTCGTTGGTACTGCTCTTGAGTTCTTTGAGGTAGGCTTCGAGGGCAAGGTCGATGACATATTTTTGCCGCTTTCCGCCTGTGGCTTCGGTGCGTGAGGCACGGGAAGAGAAGCGCTCGTCGAGCAGGCGGCCAATATAGCGATTCATTTTGAAGTTGTTCCAGGCTTGGACTAATGGGATTCGGAAATCGATGAGTTCGATGGGATTGAATTGAGCTCCCAGTGGCTGCCAGCGTGTTTGTGAGACGAAAGCATCGACCAGCTCGTTCGGCCTGACTTGTGAATTTAGGTCATGGTCTAGAACAACTTTGCCAATGATGTCGACAGTGAGGTTGGTAGTGGAAGCCTCCATGCGGAAGAGCTCGTTGGTCTTGGCACGTTTGAGCATCAATGAAGAGAAAACATCGCAGTTATCTACTATTGAAGGGACGAGAGACATCAAATACGCGGCGCTGAAACCAGGATTGAAAGCAGAGCGCCACTTCTTCCATGCTGCACCTTCGGAGAGACCAGGTTACCCTCTCCGCCGAAGCTTTGCATGAAGTCGTCCACGAGAGGATGTTTGGGCAGAGATTGTTTGATCGTGAACTCTTGAGCCAACTCGGGAGAGAACACGGCAAGCGTAGCGGGTCCAAATGGCCATGGATCGAAGGCCCAGTAGTCACCTAGATTGTACTGCTCCTTGATGAAAGACGGATATGTCTGTGGCGCGGCGCTACCAGGTTGTTTGGAGATGACTTTTCCCATAGAGATCAGGGATCCGAACAGGTAAGAGTGCGGTGGCCCTGGTAGGCCCTTGACAAGCGATCGCTGGTAGTGTAATTTCTGCCAAAACCGGAGAATAATGGTCAAGAAGACTATGCCAGCGGCCCATGCCAGGCGTGTGGCGTTGAGAAGCTCTAGAGTGGGCGACATGGCGCAGTATGAGATTTCCCGGACATGAAAAGAGAAATGAGAGAGTGTCACGAGCAGGAGCACTTGCTCTATCAAAGGTCGAGCTGTCAGCAATATATATACCGGACGGACGATCGCGTTCCCGGGCCTGGCCCACTATAGGACGCGATCCTCCAGACTCACGGCAAGGTTCTAACATGGTTTGGCTTAGCGCATCTCGCTTGTCGCATTGCTTTACGAGACCGACCGACCTTGGTCGGCCATTGGATCTGTGGATTGTCAGTTCTCGGTGAGAGTGTCTTACTCCTCAATGGCAATGGCTAATTCGGTAGATTGCATTTCTAGGCGTCGTTGCCGATGTTCATTCACAGCATTCACATGCAGGTGCGAGCGATGACGTCTGTCAACAGTGACAGGTGGCTCTTGAGTGTAGAGAAGTGCGACAAACAACCGGAAGGTGACTGCTGCTCATACTTTGTAAAGCTCTGTGTATTCGTGGAGAAACAAACAAGCAGATCGACTAACCACGGGTAATCGTGATTGCAGCAACGAAACCAATTTGTACAGGGCAAATAATGGATGCGGGCATCGCGTGGCAGCACGGTCAGCGTCGGCGAGCCAATAGTGGGCCCGGAGCTGGCGCAAGTGGCACGGCCAGCTCGGAACATGACGATGCTCTGCTGGAGGCCAACGTCTGGCAGTCCAACCAGCTCGAGCCAGCATTCATACCCACGCAAACCAGCACTCTACCCACGCCGAATACAACCTCGCCGCTGCACCCTGGCATCTTCCAACCTCCGCCTCCTTCTCCCATTCAACACGCAAACGACGCAAATCTGCCTCCAGACGACCTTGAGGCAGCAGTCTCCGACTCGGATTCCGACTTCGAGCTTGTTGATTCAGATACACCTTCGCAAGTCGACGGGACTGCCGAGAGGGCCAACAGGAGCTATAGCTATATCCCAACCGCACTCAGGGAACAGTACGGAGCGCGATTGCGCAAGGCGAAACGAACCGAGCAAGAGCACCAGGACGACGACGAGGATTGGGACGCTGTGCCAGGCGCCGGAGAGATAACAGTACCACCAAGGATGGAGGGCGGCAACGATTATGACCAGCCCGAGTGGCGACAGGCGGGACCACATGCAGACGCGCAAGATTTGGCTGGGCCAGGAGAGCATGGAATGCTCGAATGCACTGTAACGAAACCCCAGAAAGAGGGCGAAGGCACACAGAACGTTTATGTGTCGTACCTTGTCACGACAGATGTAAGTACATCCTGGAATTAATCTACATGCGTATTGCTAACATTCTGCAGACCGACTTCAAGTCCTTCCAGACTGCACATCAGAGTGTCCGCCGTCGATTCACCATTTTCATTTTCCTCTACAAGACTCTCGTGAAAGAGTATCCTCAATGCGCTGTCCCACCTGTACCGGAGAAGCAGAACATGTCCTACGTCCGTGGCGATCGTTTCAGCCCTGATTTCACCGCTCGTCGCGCGCACTCTCTTCAGCGTTTCCTCAAACGCTTAACCTTGCATCCGGTTCTTCGTCGCTCGACGATCCTGACACTCTTCCTTGAAAGCAACGATTGGAATGCTACGATGCGCAGTCGGCCCACACGCGGCCTCAGCAGCAGCGATGGCACTTCAGGCGGTGTGCTCGAGACTTGGACCGACTCCTTCCTCAATGCGTTTACCAAACCACACAAAGCCGACAGGCGATTCACAGAGGTTGAAGATCGCGCCAAAAAGCTCGACGAAGACCTTGCCACCGTCAGCAAGACTGTAGCTCGCGTTGCAAAGCGCGAATCAGACCTCGAAACCGACTACGCCGACCTTGCCCAGCAATTCCAGAAACTCTCTGCACTCGAACCTGGCGTGACAGACGAGCTCACCAAATTCGCAGCCAGCCTGCAAGACACAAGCGAAGGCTGGAAAGAGCTACGAGACCACACAGACCAGAGTTATCTAGGCTCTCTGAAAGACATGGAGGCCTACGGACTCAGCGTCAAATCGCTCCTCAAGACTCGCGAACAGAAGCAGCTCGACTTCGAAGCCTTGACAGACTACCTCACTAAAGCAGCGCAAGAACGGGACTCCCTCGCCTCCCACGGCGGCAATATGGGCGCCTCTGGCTTCCTGCGTCAAAAGATCGAAGACGTCCGCGCGTCGACCACGAGCAAGCTCGACGCGAACGCCAGCGAAGACTGGAAGTACAGATCCAACGCCTGCAAACCGAAGTCGAAGCCGCGAAAAAGACCAGCGAGGCTTTCGACGAGGAAGTCGTCAAAGAAGTCGGCGATTTCGAGCGTATTAAAGCTGTAGAGTTTAGGGACGCCTTGGAAGGTCTCGCTGATGCCAACGTGAGCTTCTTCCAGAGTAACGTCGAGATCTGGGAGAAGTTTGTGAAGGATCTCGAGAAGGCGCAAGAAGAGAAGAAGAGCAGTCGGGCTGAAGTGGCGTCGGCTTGAAATTTATCGAACGGACGTTCAACTTGTGTTCTCTCTAGCCCGACGAAATAGAGCAAAGCTAATTCATGTAACGACCCTAAAGAAAAAAAAACATTTCTACGTTTTGAGACTCGTCTTTCTCCTGCACGTGCTTTGCATTGCATTGACATTGCGTATAACACCTGCTCGAAGCCAGTTTGAAACCCGACCTCACGGCTTCGCACCCTCCTTCTCTTCCTCTGCAAAGACTTTCTCCCAATGCTCCGGCTTGAACCCATCCATCAACCCCGTGAACCTTTCTCCGCCCTTGACCCAGCCTTTCACTCCTCCCTCCAACACGAGAACCTGCATGTCATTGTCTCCAGCAACTTCACGCACGTGTTCGAGGAACCAGGAAGCGCAGCGAGGACCGCGCCGGAGGAGGAGCCTATCATTTGTGGTCAGACGTGAGCAAAAGAGGACAGTGCAAAGCATTGAGGAAAAGGACATACCGCATGTGAAGACGACCCACTCGATGTTGGCTTTGTAGGCTAGTTCGTAGCTGTTTGCGTTGAGAGGAGAGGTTAGCTGAAGGATTGTCACTTGCGTTCGTACGTTTTCGATGGATGAATGGGTAGTCCGACCCGTTCTGTGGGTTCTATCCTGTCCCCTTCTCTCGACTTGTTGGGACCAATGCCACAAAATCTCAAGCTACCAAGCAATTCCTGACTGACCATTGTGCAAACTAGAGCCGGAGCAAGAACCGAGCCAGCCACTTGCGTCTGATTGCGAGCAAAAGACCATGAGAATCTCTCCCTTGTCTGAAGCAGGACCAAGCAAGAGCCTGCTCAAAGAAGGCGGAGAACGAAAGATAGCAAGAAAACAAACAGCAGACTGATAAAGATAAAAATCAGCAGTACTCACAGCATGCCCCTATTCCACCAAAACCCTTGGGCGGGGATGTTCAGGCTGCCCCGAATCGCGCCGCCTTCGTAATCCGTTCTCCGGACATCAATGATCAGCATCGAAGCAATCTTCATAGACAGAATCATCTGAGCTCGGTTCTTAGGCATGACGCCAGCTTCCAATCGAGGAGCCGGGAAAGCGGCGTGCCATGGTTGTTCCTCTTGTTGGTCTTGTCCTCTTTGCTCGACTTGGGAAGGTTGAGTGGTGGCCATCTTCTTTGGCGCGATTAGTGTTTCCCAGTGTCCTTTTCGGTATGATGTTGCACGACGGTATCTCAGGATCTTTTTGTTAGGGATTTTTGAATTGCGAGCTGTTCGAAAACGAGTGGCGTTATGGTATATGTGTTGAACGGGTTGAATCAGATCTAAGTGGAGTCCGAATGTGAGAGACCCACATGACGTCTAGGGTTAGTACTCACATAGAATGTACATGTATATGTGTAGATTTTATAAATACATATGACGATTCATAATGTATGTACATCTATACATATATGTCCTATCATGCATCCAAGGTAGCAGGTATTGGGTGCCGAACTCGCGTCACGAGCACTTCAGCCGTGACGAAAGCACACATTTCTCAAGCGCTCGCGGATAGAGGAGACCATCAAGTACGATATTATCACCGCGTGAGCAGTATTGATTGCAATAGGCACAGTAGATGTACCCAAGCTAGCTACTTGGCTAAAGTAAGCTAAAAATCTAAGATCCCTGAGACCAACTGACGTTTTTGATCCCAGGTTTTCCCAAAGATAATATATGTCCTTCAAAAGGAAAAACGCAGCACTGAAAGTGATTAGAGATGCGCGCAAAACCAACAGAAAAGCCAGCAACAACCAGTCAGAAACTCCTGAATCGCCCCAGTGCCATCACGGTTCCGTCCTTTCTGTGAAAACCACTGGCTCAATGCCCTGTTTGCTGCTGTACATGGGCCCAGACTTCGATTTGTCCCCACGGGCCCTCCGACTCACTTTTGGAGCACACGATACAAATGAAAGGGTGAAGCTAAATGTAGTACCAGTGGAGTGTTCGAGATGCCTGAAATTCCGGCTACATTGGCGAAGTTTTGAAGACAGGGGCGTGTGATTTGATCTCGAGGCAAGTCCACAAGATCGTAGAGAGCCTAGTCTTCAACTGCCGTGATCGAAACGTCCAGCTCCTGAACAGCTCCTTTCGTGGTACTAGACGACTCCGCTTCAGAAGGTAATTTGATAGCAACATAAATACATTGAAAGGCGAGGTAGGGCCACTCAATTTCGATACCAGGAGCGGCATGTTGGAGCCACGGGTGGCTTGTCTAATACTCTGGCTGGTGCGCCACAGAGTAGCCGGCAAAGTCGGTTGCGCCTTCCGAAGACGGGTCCATAGGGTTTCCAAGAACGCCGGCGCTGTTAGAGCTGTCGTAGGTGGTGGCTGCTTCTCCTTCAGTGCCGGGCTGGCCTGGGCGTTGGTGCTCACCGCGAGCAACAAGATTCTGATGTTGTTAGTACCTCGCTTGGTGCAATGTGTTCAAGATTGCTCACCTCTCTGTATCGAGCAAGGTAGATCTTCAGTGCCTCGCCGTAATTCTCGAAAACCAAGGGACGTCATGGCAAAGAGGATATCCTCGCCGTTGACGGTCTTTCGCTTCTCTTGCTGACATTTTTCCGAAGCTGGTGGTACAAATCAGTATGAAAACTTCGCCACAAGCAACAGTGCCTATAGGCATGACCAATACACACCTTCGCTGGTGATGAATGAGATGAACTCGGACACGCACTCTTGCATGCATTCTTTTGCCTCCTTGGCAATCTTAGCGTTCTCTGGCAGAGCAGACTTCATGATTCTCGCGACTGGAGCAAAATTTTGGATGTTAGCGTCTGTGTGCAAGTGAGCCTTGTCGGCGCTCTTGGAAGCGCTCGACGAAGACCGCTGCTGTGGCGGAGAGGAGGACGACTGCGGAGACGTGGAAGGCATTGCGATTCGATGGCCCTTCACATCACCCTGTCGCGCGAGTCGAAAGGGCTGCAGATGGCTGGCTGTCGAAGAAGCCTCTGATTCGACAGAGACCGGGAAGATCAATTGCGCGTACTGCAGGCGTTATATGTCGGTGGCGAAAGCCCGAGCGCAACATGGTCACGGCAGCGGGCTTCTGCAGATGTCAAAGGCCAGGCTGGAGGTACGAGACTTCCCAACTGATGGGGAAGGGCAGGCAGGCAGCCAGTGATCTTGCCGCTTGGGGCACGCAAGGTACGGCAGGGTCATGTGACAGCAGCATTGGAGGGCGTGCAGAGGGTAGGATGTGTGTAATGGAAGAGCAGGGGGAATTCTTACGCACCATTGGCGATGGGGAGCCATCGGTCTTGCTCCTTGACCTCGAAGTCGTAGCCTAGATCGAGTTCAGGTCGGTTCATGTCTCCAGCATCGCCCTCAGTCTGCTGAGGGACATCGTCGTCGGGAGTCTGAGCCGACTGTTGCACGTCGTCCGTGTCGCGGGGGCTTTGTGACATATTGTATTCGGCCGGTTGCAGGGCTGGGGCCTAGTGTGGATAGCTTTGTTGGCGATTGATTCGCTGGCAAGACACGTCACTTCCACAACAAGATTGACCGTCTTTGCGGAGTGGCCCGAAGCGTATTCCCTGCTGCAGACGGGGCGCTGGACGCGGTGCAACGTCGTCCTGAGCAAGTGATGCAGGTGGGCACGACTACCGAACCGGCAAGCCCACTGGATTCCGCGGTGGCGGGCAGCTGTACGCGGTTGGTGCAGGCGGTGTAACGATGGGCCGCGACGTCTGGAGCAAGAATGCAGCAGTATAATCGCGTGAGCTCTGACGTCTCACACTCGATTGATTGATTGACTCAATGCGCGAGCACGATGGACGCCTCAGACCGCAGCGGTGAGTATGAACAGGGGTCTGACGGTAAGGAACTACCGAAAGCTACTACTCGGACGAGTCAGTCAATCGACGTCAGACGGAGTCCGCGCGAACAGCTGGAGAGTGTGCGTGTGGTGGCAATCGCCGAGGTGGAAGGACAATGCAGATGCAGGTGGTTCGGGACTTGCAAGCCAAGCGGAGGTTGGAACGAGATCGCGCACGCGTGAAGAAGAGACGGCCCACGCCCAGCTGTCCGGCGACGACGACCGCTTCCAACACACGGGAAAAGCAGCGGTATGAAGGCCCAATGACGGGACGGCGCAATTGCAGGGCGAGAGAACGTACCTGTTGGGCGGGTTGCGATCGCGACAACGACAACAACACAGCGACTGCGAGCAAGCGGCGCGTCGGGCAAGCAGTGCAGTGCAGTTCGGGATGACGCACGGGTTGGGCTGAATATGCGGGCTTGGTGGGCGAGGTGGTTGTTTGCTACGAGGCAGAGTGCGTGCAGTAGTCGCGCAGCAGCTCGAGAAGGAGATGGCAGTAGTCTGCGTATTCAAGAGTCGGCGATCGCTATACACGAAGACGCTCTTTCAGGGACGGCGAAATGGTGATAGGACGGACGAGTCGAGTCGCGAAGGCAGGTGAGTGGTGCGCTGAGAGAAGCGGCCCGGCTGGGACCACTCAGCGCCTGCGCTCGGTAAAGCTAATTGCTCGCGATTGGGTGACTTGCACTTCAGCACACCCGCGCCCCATCACTCCGCCGTCCAGCGCAAGAGCGGTATTGGCGAGGCGCGACGCGCGAAGATGCTCGGCCGTGCAAACGCTGGAGTGGCGAGATCTGGTCGACATCTCGCCTCATCCGATCCCCCAAGCCCGCCGCAGCATGTCATCTCGCGCCGGGAGAAGCCACATAGCTCTCTGCCCTCACGCGCATGCGAGCCCGAACACCAACACGAGTCCACCCCTGCCCGGCGAGAAAGCAAGATAGATATCGCCGCAGGTAGAAGCTGACTGTTACGCGAATGCGCTGGCTATCTTTCTAACAGAATCACCAACATCCCGCCCTGCTAATCAATCCCAATCTTCAAAGGTACATGCGTTCAAGACCTGAAGTCCAAACCGTCCACTCTCCACGCAGCCGTACCTGACATGTCGTCCCTCTTGCTCGGGAACCCAATCACCACGTCATCCACACCTTTGGCCTCGTGTATTGGGCAGCAGCTGAGGCGCGCTTTGAAATAAGCTAGACACTCTTGTCCGCCAGCGCATACCTGCGTTAGTCCCGTTTCTTCTTGCGCTTCATGTGGGGTCTTTCAGAAATGGTTCGCTTATACTTGGTCGCGTGGCTTTCTGCCGGTTTCTTTTTGGCGCGAGCATTAGTGGGTGCGTGGTGCTGCTTTTCGTGCGAACGTGAAGTGGGTTGTGAAACTGCTTGGGTTTGGTAAGACAGCAGGCGCAGTTCGCTGCGGTCAGGTGACGTTGTGTCAGGGCGTGTTTCCGTTGGCTTGGATTGGCCAGACTCGATCAACAAGTTGACTTCATAAACTACATGGCCATGACCTTGAGCGATTCAGTAAGATATGTACCTAGACTACTAAGGTATGACTTGTACCAGCAGCTATAGCTCTCCAACTTGGCTTTCTCACCGTTGGGATTAAGCTGAAACCATGCTAGGTTGCATGCGACTATTATGCCACTACCGCCAGGCATAGCCTTAAAACCTGGTGTATTCAATATCGAGATGCAAATCATGATATGGTAACTCGCCTGTAGGTAACATGCCTCCACCGTCAGGCATAGCCACGAACCCGGTTCGGTCACCATTGAGATGACGCTGAGATTACACTGGTCCGCCCGTATATGATATGCCTCTCCCATCAGGCATAGTCCTCGAACTACATTTGCCTGTCATTGAGATTCTAGTCGAGGTGCATTGGCTCGACTATATACCACGTAGTTCTCCCTTCAGGAATGGTCACCGAACTAGGTTCGTCTACCATCGAGATGACAGTCAAGATACATTTGTCTGTCTCTGACTTATTTACACCTGCCATCAGGCATAGTCTACGAACTAGGTCCCATCCACCATAGAGATAACAGTTGGGATACGCTAGTCTGCCTATCTATGATATACTTCTACTATTAGGTGCAGCCTTCGAATTCGGTTTTCTCACCATTGAGATGGCAAGTAGGATACGTTCGTCTGTCCTCAGAAGATATGCTTCCACTACAAGATATAGTTCTTAAACAAGATTTCGCCACCATCGAGACAAAACTACGAATTCATTAGGCTGCCTAGCATCGGTATGCGTCTGCTGTCAAGTATAATGCCTGGTCTTAAGCCGTCTACCAGTGAGACAACTCTAAGAATATTCGAAGTTACAGGTGAATCACATGCATCGACGGTCAGCTACAGTCGTCCAATTTGGCTTATCCGCCATTGAGATGACGCTAGTGATATGTCGAGATGCATATGGAGTATATACCTCTACCATAAGGCGCAGTTTTGAATATTGGCTTCTTCACCGTCGAGACGACGCGAAGAACAATTCAGCGCAAATTGCCCCTTCACTTCGGTCTGTATCTGGTCAGTAACATGTATGACGCTCCAGCTTCGTTGCTTTCACTTACTGCCAAGAGCACTGACCCACCGGTCTGGGCCGCACTTTCTCCCTCGCGACTTCCCTACTTAAGGGCCACTCGGCAAGCCGACATGTAAACACCAAAACACACACAACCACTGCCAGCTGCGGATTTGTCGCATCGTATACCTGCATGTACTGAGTACTACATCGGTCCATGTGAGGACACCACTATCGCTATGACCAAAAACAATCACGCAAGAAGGGAGAAGCAGAAGCAGGCGGCGAAGTTGAGGAAGGCGGCCGAGACGACGAATGGGCCTCTGGCGGTGGGCAGTGACGTCGACACGCCGCAAACGCGCGCCAGGAAGCGGGTTCGGACGAGGAGCAAGAGGGGCGGGCGACCAAGAAGGACGAGGCAATCCGAGAAGAGGGAGAAGGAGAAGGAGAAGGAGAGGAGGATGAGGGAAATGTGTTTGAGAAGACGATTTTGGGGATGGCCAGCACCACTCGCCATGTCTCTGCTGCAAGCACTGGATGCAATGCGCAGAGTCCCGAGTCGCCTGTTGTCGTTTCGAAGGAACAATGGCCAACTTGCTCCGACGATTCTAACCATTCAGCAACTATACGCGTTCCGAGACTTCAGGTTCTCCTTCCAAAACGCGACATCGGAAGCCGCGATGCGCAGAACTCTCAGTCGCCTGTTGTCGTCTCTAAAGAGCAGTGGGATCCATGCTCCGACGCTTCTACAGGCATTCCTCTATCTCCACGTGTACGGCTGTCGAGAGGGCTCGCGTCACAACAGGCGAACGCATTCTTGCGTAGATATGCGCAGCCGTCTCCACTGGACGCTGTCACCGTGCGTGGCAACATCAACGGTCCGTCTAGGTGGAGGAAGCGCCCGACAGCCGCTGACTTGAATGACCGAGCCGAGGAGGAGTATGAGCAAAACGAGCGCGCAAAGAGACTCGCAACTGTCGACATCCGCGCAAGTGTTGACGTAGCGGATCTGAGCGATAGGATTGATGCCGTCAGTCTTCCTCTCATGCCTCAGCGCTCTCGTGGTGCTTTCCACAACGAGGACCTCCGTAGTCACCCGAGTGCCGTGCAGCTGGCTGAGCATGAGCGTGTATGCAAGCGATCTGACGATACTAACAGTTCTAGGCTTTCAGAGCAACCAGAGACCTCTTCTCACCCGACACAAAGCATGCTCACTCTGAAGAGACGAGGAGACGACCTGTCCCTTAAGACTGACTTGGAATACAAGAAGCAGAAGGTCACAGTGCCCGTGCAACCGAAGAAGACGCACCGAGGCTCTAGGGCAGGTCAGCATCTCATTGGGCCGACGAACAAAGGCAAGACACAGCCGACAAGGCAGCAGCCTGAAACCAGATCAGCTGTCAACTTCCCAAAATTCGGTAACCTTCCGGACAACGTGAAGGATATCATCTTCGGTATGCTCCTAAAGAGCAGCGAGGCCGTACAGATGAAGCCAAACTGGGCGGATCCAAAGCCTCCATACGGGGCGACGGTTCCTACGACGACATTCACCCTGATCAAGGGGCCGGGAAGGGTTGCAACGCAATACCTGGAGGCTCCACACACATTTCAGCACAAACTTGACCTGTTTAGAGTCAATCTTCAGCATGCTCCACGTCATACTTGGCAGCCAGGCGCGCCGAACACACACGGATTGCTTCTCTCACTGCTCTGCGTCTCGAAAGCTGTCAACGAGAGAGCTGCTCAAATGCTTTACACTGACAATATCTTCGAGTTCGACGGCAAGAACGCCTGGTTGCTGCTGGAAGCATTCTTAGCCACCATTGGAGCGAAGAATGTCGAGTATCTGCAGCACCTGCGTGTCTCCGCGCCGAAATGGTATCCCAATTCGTCCGTCGATGCAATATCAGGGGTCTTGATGGAATCCCTGAAACGGGACACTGGCTCGGCGCAGAGAGCCGATCCATCTGAAGACCGCTTGTTTTCTGCCATCACTAACTGCACTCAAATGCTAGCTGGTAGCAGTACGCTCAAGTGCCTAGAGATCAAGATGCCGCGTACGGAAGTCAGGGCTTTTCTCGACTTCCGATCGGAAGACTGGCGCTGCGTTCTCACCGAGGCCGAGCAAGCGAATCATGAGAAGCGCAAGAACGAAGGTGTAAGACTCTTTCGTGCAATGAGCGATGCGCTCGGTCCGGGCTGCAAGCCGTTACTTGTCGCCCAGGTCGGTCAAAAGGTAAGTTGGCTTCTCAAGACGGTCGAGGAGAGATGGTTTGCTGACAAGCTTGCGTCTCTCGTGGTCGAGGCGGAGAAGTATGGCTGGGTTGTTGATCCGGAGATGCGAGAGTTGAAGAAGTGAAAGGACTTGCGATTGTGGCTGGAGATTGGTTGGAAGGCGACAAAGGCAAGACCATCAGGTTTTCTCTTGATGGAATTGCACCGTCAGCAGTAGAGCAATTTAATTTCGTAGAGGACCAAAATCACGAATAAATCTCCTCATTCTAAGGTTGAAAACAGTCGGATGGCCAGGATTCCTACTCGAGTTCAGATTGCCACGTACGGTGGAGACCTACACGGCTTCTCTACGGACGCCATAGTATATATATAGGCGTTTGCCTAATGGCAATGGCACCATATACCATAGAGACATGCATAGCCTCTCCGTGGGCGCCATATCGTCTATAAGTGTATGCCCGACGGTAGAAGCGTATCAGTGACGAATGGACCAGCAAATCCTTAGCGGCGTCTCAGTGGTGCATAAACCAGTTTCCGTGAGCTATACCTGATGATATATGCGTACAATATACATGCAA
The DNA here is from genome assembly GCA_002901145.1 of Cladosporium cladosporioides. NCBI lineage: Eukaryota > Fungi > Ascomycota > Dothideomycetes > Cladosporiales > Cladosporiaceae > Cladosporium > Cladosporium cladosporioides. Next base: position 573,945 of record NOXB01000009.1, on the reverse strand, counting down.
CCTGAGATATCTTTAGCGTTATCTTAAAAGCGAAGAAGCACAATTTGAAGAGCTATGCCTAACGATAGGAGCATTTCATCTACCGGCGACTCGCTTTGTAGAATAAAAGAGTTGCACAAGCTTCATACCAGGCATATCTTACATTGCCAACCATGTGGCCTTCGCTGATGTCACCAGCCATCATCAAGCCTCTTGGCTCTCATCGTTTCCATGTCTGTGTTGTACAGAAAGATCCGAGCGCGGAACAGTGCTCTTAGGTCGCATCTCGTCGTTGTGGCGGAAGGACACCGGTCATGGCCCTTTCTTCGTTTGTTCAGAGTACAAGGGCTCTCGCAGGAGCGGAGAGCAATTTTCGTACAAGGCGCGGTAGTCGTCCAGTGCGCTCGCGCTGTTGTGCGTGACCAGGCGTATCCAGCTTCATGCGCTCGACGTAACCGTCCAATATGTCCAACAGTCCGTCGTTCCGGATACTTCTCAACTGGACCACCATGATCATTCGTATGTTCATTAATCCCTCGATAGTCCTTCAGCTGTTGGCATCAATCTCCGCCCAGCGCGCATTGATTCTCTCCCGCTTCTGCTTCGCCTCCTCCCTGTTCTTCGCCGTACGTTCCAATCGCGCAGCACGCAGACACATGTTCACGTCGTGCTTGAGCGTAGTGCACATGCCCATAGTTTTCCACAAGAAGCCTTTGGCCTGGCATTCGTCGAGCGCGGTCATGATCTCTTCGCAGCCTATTGAGTTGTCGTCAGGGATGTACGGGAGATGTGACAGGCTTGACAAAACCTACCGACATTGTCCTTGGTATGAAGGTGAGGATGCATGATGTCTACGAAGCGAGTGTGGTGGCGTGTCGAGCGAGACTTGATAGTGGAAGATGTCACTAGATGGAAGTCTGGACGTCGCTTTTATCACGTGGATGCAGTTCGGGGGCTGAACTTCGTCCCGCGCCTCGCAAAACTGGTGGGACGCCGTATGCAGCACTTTGGGATTGACATGTGATCACTAGCCGTGGTTGAAGCACGAAAACAACTCGAGCAAGAAACTAATACAAGATGGCTCAATCACAAGTATCCGGAAAGAAGCAGCAGGGTGAGCGATTTCAGGTTCTGCTGTGAGATTGTTGCAGACATGCTGACATTGTAACAGAGCTGCAGATGCAATATTCCAACTTCAAAGACACACTCCAGAATATCGCTTTCCAGATTGGCACGTGGAACAAGAAGTTGAAGAGCACAAGTATGTCGCGTCCTCGTTCTTTCCCGTCTTCCAACCCATTTTTATCCCTACTTGTGCATGCAAGCTTCCTGCTTCACTTCACATACTGCACCTCTGGCACCCTGAAATCTGGTCTCGTATTATCGAATCAAGGTCTCAAAATGCTATCATATTCGTGCTTGGACAAACCAAACAAGAGGCACCATATTTGAAGACCACGAAGCTTGCAAGATACCATGGGATGCTAGATGACTGATCTTTGCACACCATTCGCCACGATTCATATCACTCTCCTCCATAAAACCCTCCGCTTTACAATCAAGGCAACCTCAATCGATCATTGGGCACTCGTATCATTGACCAATCCACACCGCAATATCATTGATATAAGAATTCTGTCAAACGGAAAGATACTAACTCATCCTTCTCTAGGCTCGTCCTTGACACCCTGACTCCTCTACCCAGCGACCGCAAATGTTTCCGCATGATCAACGGCGTGCTGGTCGAGCGCACAGTCGGCGACGTGCTTCCTCAACTGCAATCGAACTCGGACAACATGAACAAAGTCCTCATTGAGCTGGCGAAGCAGTACAAGACCAAGCAGGATGACATGGAGAAGTGGAAGGTAAGTCTTTGATGTCTCAATTCCCATTTCTCTCCTCAGAGCCTGTGATTCTTGCGTTCTCCATACTGACCATGATTTTACACTCTACAGAAGAAGAACAAGATCCAGGTTGTGCAGCAATGAGCGTGGCGATGAAGTTGTGCCTGTTATGAGGCCATATAGCACAGTGCCTCCTTTGCTGATTATGATGGACTCGAGTATGAACCGTTCCGACTTCATCAGGCCATCAACCGCATGGACAACAGGTCCGATTATGGCCATCGCCTTGCCTAGACTTATTAAGCGCTGCGTAATGGCGTCAGGAAAGCAGATGGTGCATGGTGAAGCTTCTGTGGACGGGTACCCATGCTGTACGGAAAGCACATAGGAAGCACTGCAACAATTGAGATGAACCTGGATAGTCTCAGAGATGCATGGAATGCGACCTTTCGTCAGGATGCTTAATATGAGTATATATGTGAAGAAGACAACCTTCTTACCTTGCCGTGCTTGCTTTTTGTTCCAACGACACTCTTTCTCCGATATTTGCACCCGTTATGAATACAATCTCTCACTACCCAAAAGTCCATTCGACGTACTTGCCCTTGAACATCGCAACCTCTGTAGAGTTGGTGAGCTTCGATGTCCCAGTGCGGTGCATGTTAGGTAGCGTGCTTGTTAAGCAATGTGAGCGAGGCGTACTAGGCGAAGGCAAGAAGAATATGTGACCGCGATACACCAGCTCCAGGACATTGGGCAGGGCCGGAAGCTGGGTATTCGCAGCATCGTCGGCGAAAAGCGACGAATGTGTTGGGCAATTTGCTCTGTGCTAAAGAGCAGTCGAATTGAAGGCTCATCAATTCGCTCACGCAATCTTCCGGCCCACGTTGCCAACACCTTTACCTACCACGCTAACCATGACCTCTCCCTCCTCATCGCCGTCCTTCAATCCCCAGCCAGCCATGCCGAAAGTGCGAAGGTCGCGTGCGAGCTGCACGATGTTTTCTGACGCCAGAACGTCCCTGCCCATGTTGATGCGGCCCACGTCCTCACTGCCCATAGCCATGAGAGTCATGACTGTAGGCGCTGCCACTGCGCTGACACAACCTCCTTGCTCAATCGCCTCCAGCAATTGGAAAGCACACTTTCGGCCAAGCTCTTCTGGTGTTACACCTCCCTGGTGTGGGCTTGCAGTGTCTGCCGAGTACATAACATAGTTGTTCGTCTCAGCGACCAAGCTTAAGCCAAATCCAAGTCCAGTCTTGACCTTTGCGTTGGGATTACCCTTCTCGGGAGCTGGCACAAGCGGCGCTCCGCTCATGTCTGAGAAAATGTATGTGTCCGGGACGAACTCGTTGAGCACGCCTCTCGCCGCCTCGATGATGCGAGCGTTGTTCGCGCCAGCCACACCAGTCGCATATGCTACACCTCGAATCTTCTTCACGCTTCCTGCGCTCATCAAATGCACTGTCTTTGGCAGGCGTACTTGTTGTCCAAACACCAGCTGCACTTCTCCTCCGCCACCTTTTCCGCCGCGGCCTGGGTTGGATCGCTTGAGCACCCGCACTTCAATCTCCCGCTCGATTCCAAAGCTTCTGAAAACAGGAAGCACTGCCGTGCGTACTGTGTCCACACTGACATCTCCGTGCTCCGTCGCACTCGTAATCACACCGGGGCCCTTGAACAGCACATTGACCTGCGTCTTCGCAAAAGGCGCAAGCAAGCACAGTGGTATGAGGAAGTAGCTAAGACCTCTTGTGTTATCCGCCGGCACCTCGTGTGTCAAAACTCCACCCGCAGCTCCATATCCTGCTGCTGAGCCTGCGATCAGGCCAGGCTTGTATGCGACTGTTGTGCCGGTGTACGAGAATTCGATTTGCGAGCCGTTGGTGATCGAGTCCAGTAGGCGCAGGAACGAGACCTCATGAGGCGCGAGACCGGGCGCTGAGTGTGATGAGGATCGGATCTGGGAAATGCGCACAGTGCGACCGGTAAGAGTTGCGAGGACGAGTCGTTGCGCAAGGTGCTTGGAGCCGGTAAATTTGAGCGCAGGCGGGCCTGATGGAGCGGCCATGATGGCGGTATGTGTGTGGTATTACGGCAGGATTTGGTAGTTGAAGTAGTAGTTGTTAGCACTAATGTGCGTCTTTCATCCAGTAATTATTAGGCGCTCGAGGGTGTTTAGGGTATGTTCATGGAAATGTGCAAGTTTATGGTTGGCGCAGCATGTGAAAATGTTCACGCAGCCAAAAAAGTCTCAGCCCTACGCAAGACAGGACAAGCTTGCCCGCGCGCTTCAAGACCCGGAGGCAACGGAGAATGCAGAACACTGATTGAACGAAGCGTTAAGCTTGTTGATCATTCTTGTTTTGTCGGCTACCTGCAGATCTGAGCCCAACTACTAGCCAGGGATGTGTACGTCGAGTCAGTTCAGTTGATAAAACTAATCCATCAATCCTGAGGTCATCCATTGTTATAGTAAAGTACCTTGTACTGCCCAAGCTTTTAACTTGCATACCAATCCAACCTGATGAGACCTGTCGCAATGAAGACACAACCAATCTGTCATCACCGTATACAGCCATTTATTTCACGGAAACTGTCAAAATCATCAAGAGGCATTTGTTTGTCAATCTGAGCTAGCTTTTGCCGACCAAACAGGAAAAAGAAAAGTCCCAGGCATTACAAGCCTATTCCGCCGTCCGCAACTATCGGGTATCTCGAGAAGTCGCATCTGAAATCAGCTTGCTCCGAGTGTCCTTCTGTGGGAGCCAATGTAACGCACACGCAGCAGCTCTAATCTCTCAGTCTTAGAAGTCTGCTCTCGCCATTCTTTGAACAGCCAGGCATGTATCTCTTGAGAGATGTGAGCAAATCGTCCAGGAAAATCAGTATCAATGCCATCCAGATCATCGTGTGGTGCTTGATGGGCTTAGAGGTGGTAGATGCTGTAGACACATCCTCCGCCGCCACCACCCTGCTGTCCACCGTAGCCACCGCCCTGGCCGTAACCGCCTTGGCCTGAAGAAGTCAGCAAAGGTCCAAGCTGTGCCCAGACATAAGATGCATACCTTGATCGTTTTGGTAGCCGCCCTGGCCGCGTCCCCAGTTTCCGCCTCCACCGTAACCTGTAAACGATTAGCTTGGTGCTGAGATCACAGCGGGCCAAGGCATGAACTTACCACCACCTTGCTGGTAGCCTCCCTGCTGACCACCATAGCCGCCGCCGTAACCACCCTGCTGGCCTCCATAGCCGCCGCCCTGGCCGTAGCCTCCGCGACCGCCGCCTCCGTAGCCACCTGGATCGCATCAGCACCTGGGTATGCGCAATGTAGGATTAGTGAGACATACCGCGCTGGCCGCCGAAGCCACCTCCGCCACCACCTCCAGTGCGCTCGGACGCCTTGTCGACACGGATGGTACGTCCATCGAACCTGCGTCATAAGGCTTTAGTTTTGCGACGAGGAGCCTGCGATTGGATATACTTACTCCACGTTGTTCATGCTCGCAATGGCGGCATCAGCCTCAGAGTCTTGGGCAAAGCGAACGAAACCGAAGCCACGGCTGCGACCGGTATCGCGGTCCTTGACGACGATCTGCGCATGTTAGTGAAGGTCGCGTGGGGCGGTATGAAGGTCACATACAGCTTCCTGGACTTGACCGAACTCTTCGAACTTCTGGCGAAGAATGGCATCGTCGGTGTGCCAGGCCAGGCCTCTGTTGTCGCATGTTAGCAGACGTCGAATGGTGGAGCAGATGTTGAGGCAGCGCACCCAATGAACAGTTTCGACATGATGATCGTAAACGGTCGTTCCAGGTAGAGACCGAAAGAATGCAAAAATAGAAATCTGTCGGGAACAAGGTCTCTGTCACACACGGATTGATGATATGGTCGTGTCACCAAAGGAAAGACGTTTGGTGTTGGGTTGTTGGTGTTGTAGTAGAGAGGAAGATGGTGACGTTGTCAGCGCAAAAGACGAGAACGCGCCCAAAGATAGATTGGCAGTGAGAGGCGTGATCACATGCGCCGGCACGCTATCGCGTAAAGGGCTCAGGCGGCAGTCGAGGCACGTGGAGCTCACTAGAGTGCGGCTTGTGAGGGAAGGCGCGATGCTGCAGGTTGAATGGGACGTGTCAAACGGACGCTCAAACGGCCGCAGGCTCGAAGGATGCGCGATTGGCACCAGGACTGAAGCGATCTCGTGCACGCGCAACTGGCAAATTGAACGCGCTGCCAACTAATTGACCGGCCGACTGAGTGAGGATGAACCGAGAAACCCTTTCGCGGTCAGACGCAGATCTAGATGAATAATGGAGGGGCATCCAGGTCAAATGGAGGGGCTTTCAAATGTTAATTAGCTTACCTAGGTACCTTAGCTGGTACTCATCCACATGCCCTCCTCCCTCACTTCGCCCAGCACATGTCTCTACTTGCACACTCACTCACCGGCCGACCCTACCCTAGTGTACACACTGTACATGCAGCTGCGGGCGAGGCGTCTGGCTACAGTTCAGCCCGGCCGCTAACAGGAGCTGCCGTTCGTGGCTGTCTGCATGCCACGAGCCAAGCGACGCCATACAAACGTCGATAGCCAGACCGTGATGGGTGAACACCGATGTGGCGGCATCTGGGGCGCTGGGTCTGAGATCCGAGGTGGGAAAGATGCGATCAAGCGAAGTGGAGTTCGCACTCCGCATCTCGCACGGCAAAAGCCCCAAATGCCAGTGTTCGCTAGCTGAGAACGCGGTGTGAGTGGATCGCTGCAATCAAATGATGCCTAGCGGCCGACGAATAGCAGTCCCAAACCGCTCTCCATTTTGCGAATTGCGCCAGGCTCAAACGTACGGTTAGATTACGCTGCGTTCGTTAGCTCGTCCCGTGTTCTCTTCAACCATGCGGCCGTGCGTCGAGCGATGCAACCCCATCACTCTCATCATCCACATCTTGCCATCTCACCGCGTGCCATTGGTCTGTCCGGCCCTTGGTTCGGCAACTAGCAAGACAATTGCATCTCATGCACTTGCGGATGCAGCTGCTCTTATGCCGAGCCACAGATATTACTCCTTCGCGCGAGCAAGGCATGGCCGGCCCTGCTTGTCGCATTCGTTCGTGAATATACACATATGCTCATGGGTCGGAGCTTGCCGCTCAAAGAGACGAAGCAAGAGAGTAAACACCGACTTGAGATCGACCATGGAGTAGTGTGTCCTGCTCCCCACAGTACGCTGAGGGAATCGCCTGATGGCGCATGGGAAAGTTGCTTTGGTCGCGTTGGGATTGCCGTACACGACTGGCTTGAGCAAAGAACCCGATTCACGATGGGATCCCTGCAAGCTCGGGTGTAGACAACGGCAGCTTGGAGCTCTCCATTCGTGGAAGGGTACATATACGTCTGTGAGCTTGCATGCTGCCTAACACGTCGCTCGTGTGTACATTTAGCCTCCATGTGCTGACGACAACGCCAAACATCGGCCTTCACAACGGCAGTTGTTCCTGAACATTGGTGACAGTATGATGACGACCAAGATGCGATAAGCTCGTTAAGGCGACCCATCACTTAGACGGGCGGAACACAGATGGTGTAACATCGAGAGAACATCTCTGGTGATACATCGGCAGGCCTAGGCCCTGTGCATGCGGTCCGCTCTGGTTGGGTGTTCCATAGCCTGTCCATGAGTGAAGTATCTTATCAGTTCTCGCTGGCTCAAGAATGTATCGACGACATGAAGCACGCTGGTACATGTAATGTTGAGGTGTAGCTCAAGCATCTGTTGTGCTGCCGTCCTGCTGTGACTGAGTATGAGGAAGGCGCGACGCTCGACGCTGACTGCGATTTGGCACATGGCGAAGAGAAACAATCCACCCGACTTGTCCAAAACACGCCCACGCTCATCAAACACCGTCACAGCACAGATCGGCTAGGGCTGGACGGCACCCTAAACACCCTGGTACTGTGCGACCACACGCGACGATCTCAAGGCGGTGAACTTCACCAGTTCGCCCAGACACCGCACTCAACTGCAGCCTCACCGGCGTCAGGTCCATGTATTGGCAGCGCATGCAGCCCGCATGCAGTGACACCAGCCACTCGACGTGAGTCTGTGAGTGGACATGGACATACAAGGCTGGCTCCAGCATACCGCGGACAGAGCACCACCGGACCCATCCGATGATTTCGCGCTTGCATTTGGTCGACCCATCCAAGGCATCGAGGCAACCACTACGGTACCACGTCGTCAAACACGTAAGCGAGCTGCCAGCGACAGTTCAATCATTGCACCACAGCGACGTTCAGACCATCGAGGCAAGGCGGACCACCGCCCGGCAAATGCCGCCAGAATCCGTCCTGTGGACGCGATCGTTTCACAGTCGGATTCGGCAAGCCGGCATCCTCGTTCGGTATCCCAGGAGCACGTAACAGAAGATCGCGCAAAGCGGCCTGGAGCAAAACCTACGAGAGACGTGCGAGGCACAAGACGAAGCCTGATCGGTATGATCCTCAGAAGCAGAAAGTAAGGGCGCGAAAACGGCGTGACAATGCTGGCGAGAAGAAGTCAAAACGAAAGCGTGGCGCTGTTCATCGAGGTGCCGATGGCAAGCGCACTGAGCACCTCGTCCAGGGATTCCAGCTCAAGAATGGAGCTTCCAAGAGTCGACTGACGGTAGGTCGCTTGAGCGCATTGATATGTAGATGAATCTAACAACATAGACAGCTAATCCTGATACATCCGCTGGCATGTTTAAACACGGACGCACATCTGCACAAATGGATGGACGTAGAGACGGATGTGAGATATTCTTGACGTGATAGAACTCTTGCCAGTTGCTAACAAACTACCACAGTGCCTGATCTTGCCTTCAACGAGCTAAAGTTCCTTCGAAACCATACTGAGCACCAGGATGAGCACCAATTTGATGAGACTCACCATGAACCCAGCAATCAAAGAAAGAAACGTGAGATTGAACGTGAAGAAATATCAGCATACTTCAACCAACGCAAATCTGACATTGGCGCTCACATTCTTCACCCAAAATGCCAAAGGCAACGAACCAAAGACCCGCTGCGGAGCAAGGTGAATCTATCAGTGCACGAGAGGGTGGTAGTAGTCCCATCTTACCAGAGGAAGAGCTCGCAGCGAAACCCTACCTTGGCTTTGGTAGCAGAGGCGCTGTCAATCAGAGCAGTCATCCTCAACCCTCCGGGACAACGTACCTTACTTGGTCCGAATCCGAAGCCGAACACGATATGCGGGCGAACCACATACTGGATCACAAATCAGCCCAGGACTCTGATCGACTGTCAACGCCAAAGATCTCAGAGAAGTATCCACGCAAGCGCCAACAAGAGTGGCGTCCAACCAATGACACTGCGAAGAAACCCATGCATGAAAATCTTTCAAAGGTCCAACACGGTCAATGGTCGGCGTCACGTCGAATCAAAGGCCCTACTAGGGTCGAAGTGTACACACAGCGAAATATCGCCAGACATGATCCTCGTGCAACCACGCAAGAGCCACACGACAGCACTTCTCTGTCGCTGCCAACCAGGCCGTTGGCGGGTTCTACTCGTGCCCAGCAACAAGACCGCCAGCAGAAACGACAGGACATGCCATCAGATGCTGAGGTTTCCACACATCTGATATACTCAATATCAGAGGCAGGCTGAGCGCGTTAGCAGACAAGCCTCTCGGATGTCCATCACATCGATGCACCACAAAGCAACAAGGAGAATGTGCAGCCTACCTCGTCATCGCCAATGGCCAAGATACTGCGAACCGCTCATCAAGCAATATCGAAAACTCGTGAGGAGCCGATCAGGCAACCGTCAAGGAGATCTGACCATGTTTATACTCGCTTGCATGAGACAGAGCCTGGAGTTTCGTCACATCTACACGCATTGCAGTCGCACCAGCTACGCGAACCGTTTCCGAGAAAATCAGCTGGTGGCCAACTGACGCGTCAACCCTTACATCCCACTTCGTCCATACCAGAGCAGTACGCCAACCAGCGGGAGAATCTTTTCGAAGCATCGTACACCGCTGTGCACCCCGAAGACGACGAGATGCTTGACAATGTTGTGGAATCTCAACCTCAATTCGGAAGCGATCAAGCGTTTGCGTATGCACCGCCTGCTGCGCACTCAAATATGCATTCAATATCACATCAGCACGTCAGGCCATCAACACGGGCGCGTGACATCTCCTGGTCCCGCAGCGGTTTATCGAACGTTTTCGGAGACACTCCTTCTCGCGTCGCGACTGCAGATCGGAGCGTGCCAGCTGAACAAGATCAATTCGACCGTATAAATTTCGACGACGGACTGGAAGGGTTTTGGAGGCCAAACCGACTGTATTGATGGCGACAGCACTGACCACGAGATGCTGGTCGCCAGGTAGCAATGATTCACGCAACAATGAAATTGATGCAAGTAGTTGACATAGATTATCCTACGTATGAGGACCTTCCATCGTCCCATCTCGAACCTTCATACAATTCACATCCAACTGAAGTCCAGCATACCCAAACGCACTGACGTGACGTGATCTCCGGTATAGTCTGAACACCCGCGGCTCCTGACGACAGCCGAAGACGGCGGGCACGAAAACGGACGAGTGGGAACCTGCTGCTGGCAAACCCTGAGCTACATGAGAGCAACAACAGCGCCTCGCCACGCCGCCGCCCTGCACCCTATTACCTAGGCCCGCCACCTGGCCTGCTGCTGCTATCCTCGGCCCTGCGCTTTGGCTCAGCAAACGCTTAATACTTACGCTGACCCCCGGCCGCTGATGTTGGCGCACACCGCCCGCCGTCCATTGAGGCACTTGTTGACGCCCCAGGCTCTGCTCGCGCCGTTTCAGCACCGCCCGGCCGCGTTTGCCGTGACGCTTTCTACGCTGGCGCCGCATCACCAACCCCCACGAATGCGATCGTCCCCTTCAACGACCCCTCCACGCCCCACCTGCCCTGCCAACGCCGACAAAATTCCTTCCCAGACGGCCACCTTTCGTGCCCAGCAGCTGCAGAGTCACTTCTCTTCCTCCTCCATCCCCAGTGCTCCCACCAAGAACACCGGAATCACAGCAATCATGGCCCAGACTCTCTCCAACGCCCCGAGCGTCTACACCCGCGCAAGGTCGGCGCTCCTCACACTCTCGAGCACCGCATCTACATCGAGAAGGATGGCGTGCCCGTCTCGCCCTTCCACGACATCCCGCTCTACGCCAACGAGCAGCAGACCATCCTGAACATGGTCGTTGAGATCCCCGCTGGACCAACGCCAAGCAGGAGGTACGTGGACAGAGCCCGCCCTGATGTTGTTCAATGGAGAGCATTCATCAGAGCTACCCAATGATTGCCCTGCCATTGGGCTTCCTGTGAATCACCAGCTGACGAGCTTCACCCACAGATCTCCAAGGATGAGCTCCTCAACCCCATCAAGCAGGACACCAAGAAGGGCAAGCTGCGCTTCGTCCGCAACTGCTTCCCCCACAAGGGTTACCTCTGGAACTACGGTGCCTTCCCCCAGACCTGGGAGGACCCCAACGTCACCCACCCCGAGACCAAGCAGAACGGTGACAACGACCCTCTCGATGTCTGCGAGATCGGCGAGCTTGTTGCCAAGCCCGGTGAGGTCAAGCAGGTCAAGGTCCTCGGTGTCATGGCTCTCCTCGACGAGGGTGAGACCGACTGGAAGATCATCGTCATTGACGTGAACGACCCTCTCGCTCCCCGCCTTAACGACGTCGAGGACGTTGAGAGGCACCTGCCCGGCCTTCTCCGCGCCACCAACGAGTGGTTCCGCATCTACAAGATCCCCGACGGCAAGCCCGAGAACCAGTTCGCCTTCTCCGGCGAGTGCAAGAACAAGAAGTACGCCATGGAGGTTGTCCGTGAGTGCGCCGAGGCCTGGAGAAGCTCATCACTGGCAAGACCCCCAAGGGTGACATCAACCTGTAAGTTGCCACATCTGATACTGAAGCTTTGATGGGAAATGACCTTGGCTAACATTTTACAGCGCCAACACCTCCGTTCCCCACAGCAACGACCGTGTCGAGGCCTCCACCCTCAACATCCCCAAGCACGAGGACAAGACCCCCGCTCCCATTGACCCGTCCATTGACAAGTGGTTCTACATTTCCGGTGCCTCCGCTTGAATCTCCAAGCCATCGGCTGTTCTGTAGTCCCGCAATGGGAGTTGCAGCAGCGTGATGTATACAGCATGGGAAGGCATACAGTGACTGGCAATGCTGGCACTTACGAAGCGATGCGACATAAATAAAAGCTTGCAATGAAGAACAAGTCTGAAGAAATCTCTAAGGATATATCTGTGTTTCAATTGTCTCAAAAAGATACATGTAATGCTCGCGAGGTCAAGTTTGACTTGTCCAGGTGGCGATGTACGAGGCTGATGGTGCGATGGCAGCTGTACGACAAGATCCTCTTGACTGATATCGCAAAGGGCCACATACGCCGTAGACTTTTTTCGTGACAGAATATTGTTTGTCGAGGGACCGTCAAGTCTTGCCCAATCCTCGGTGGCTAGCTGGTCAATTGTGTGCTGCGAACTTCAATTGTGACTTTAGCATGAGCGCTGTACTATGACTGTGCGGCAGAAGCATATACCGATATCTAAGAGCGAACGAACATCCATAGCCATTGAATGGTCATGCACTGAATGTCCTATGCTGGTGTCAGTCACCTGACCCCGCGTTACTAAAGCGAAGTCTATCTCGGCACTTTAAGTCGAGACGCGACTTCATGCCACCACGCCCAACGCCCAAGTGACTAGCGATCGCGTTGTCGCTACCAAGACCCAATGGACTCGGGAGTTCATGCTTAGCACACGGAGAAGCATTAAAAGATGCCCAATCTCGGTCGCAATACTAAGCCTTTGCTAAGGCGCGTGAACAACAAAACGCACGCAACTCACAAGGACCACGAAGAAGACTCGCTGCCAACTCCGCCTGCTTCGAACGATACTAGGAAGAATGGAGTCAAATCTGCTTCTACAGTAGTGGGAGCCAAGAAGAATCTGGTCAAGAAAGAGGAAGACATCTTTGCAGACCCGGCGTCAAGCAGCGATGAAGAGGAGGAATCGAAGCTACCGACTGCGAATGCAAGCGCGGCATTCAAGCACAGCAAAGATCTTCAAGGTAGAAATAAAGCCGGCAGTTCAAAAGAGCAGTTTCAAAGTCCCTGCTGCATCAGCCGGAAAGCACACGAAGCAAGCGCAGCGCAAAGCAACGAGGAGATGACGCCGGCAACAGCAGTAGCTCAGACGAAGATGGTTTTCAGCTCGCAGACCGCACATTCGCCGAACAAGCGAGCGCGATTAGCGGCTGCTGAAATGCCAGGCGGGCTGGCAATAACATCCATGCACCACCCAAGAGAGCAAGTCAAACGTACAGCAAGAAGAAGATTTTTGACGGCGAAAGATCGGAGGGAAAAGCAGCCTAAGAATTCTGGTTTCAAGGCTGCGAAAGGATGGACATTGTTGCCCCAGCGAAGCCACAGGCGCCTACGTTCAAGGTTTCAAAGGCTCTTGATATGTTCGAGTTTGGACAGCCTGAGCAGGAAACACCTCAGTTCCGAGAGTCGGGAGGCGCAGTGTCTGACTCGCCTGAGCTTAGCGAGCTGAGCGAGCTGGACAGTGATGTGGAAGAAGTCGATCCGCGAACCTTGGATCTGCCGAAACCGAAAGAATACGTGCCATCGGTGGAGTGCAAAGGATGTGGCAAGAGTGTGCCATTGCTTCTGAAGCAAGAGTTTGAGGACAGATACAACCACGGCAGAGTCTTGAGCTACAAGAAGTGGAGCTGGTTCTGCGATCATCACAAGAAGGAAGACGCACGAGCATTGTGGAAGGAGCGTGGCTATCCAGAGATCAAATGGGAGAGCTTTGAGCGACGGCTTCGAAAGCATCACGATCGACTTTTGGCCGTTCTAGAAAAGCGAGCACCCTCAGTGTACAGAGACCGACTGCAAAGACTCTTGGACTCTGGTTCGACGAGGTCTGCGAAAACAGCTTACAACCCTGGCAGCAACGATGACGACGATCTTGAAATAAAGCCTGGTTACTACGGCTCGAGAGGCGAGAGATTAATGACAGAGCACATCCTCAGTCGTTTCGCCGATGAGCTTCGTGACTTAGCCGTGAGTGATGCCTTAATCGCAGCATCTGGAGTGGCAGGAGGCGTTTCGGGCTTTGTGCAAGCCGTTCTGGTGCCCGAAGTCGCCGTGGCGCTTGTCAAGGAGGATATGAGTGTCGATGAAAAGCGAGCGAGAGAGATTCTCAAGGAGAGCTTGCATCTCGGAGAGCTGCTGAATGAGGAGGTTCAGGAGCGCGTCGAAAGCGAAGATGACGACTGATGAATGGATATGAAGATGTCTGCATGATCTTGGAAGTGGGAGAGATTTGCGCAAAAGAATACTTAGCCTTTGCTGTGCATATTCGTAGCTTGATACCCTTTATCGATTCTTCTTTTTTGTACAGGTGTATTCTACATATATCTTCAGACATTTATCCTCAGACGCTTAGCAGCCTTGGAGAGCCACGCTCGACTTCCTCTTGCCTTCTCTCGCAAGCTAACTTGCAGAGCGATGTAGACCCGGCCACAAGCCAACATTCACACCATTCCTCAGACCGGCATTGGTACAGGCCACTCCTCCATCTCCCACGCACGTTCTGTTTTCCCGTGCGTGTCTGCTACGCCACAAGTGCAAAGCCACGACTATGGCCTGGCGCGGCTTGTCCTGGCATTGGCCTTTTGCGCAATGCTGTCTCCCCTTCTGCAACCGCCTACCAGAAGCAGGCGGTCCAATTCTTGCAAGTGACCTCACTTGAATCAACGTTCAGAAAGCCCTCTAACCGTTGAGCTCCTCCTGCCTCAGCAGCTGCCTCGAATGCCTATCGACCTCAGCCTGAATCTCACGGATCTTCATCTTGTCCAGGTCGATGTTCATTTCTTTGCCGTCCTCTGTTGGAAGTGGTTAGCAAGAAGGCATTACTTTTAAAGCCGAGTTCCAGGGCAACATACTGAACTTCAATGCCAACGTAGCAGGCAGCGATTTCTGGGCCTGGTTGAGCAGTTTTACGTCGATGGCCATGGTAGTGCGGGCGTTGGGCGGCAGCATTGCGAGGAAGTTGCGCGCCGTCTTGCCGGATTTGGGGTTGAAGGGCGAGAAGGCCGTGGTGACCGAGGTAAGGAATTTGGTGAGCATGATGGACGAGTGGTTCGAGACGCCTCGTGGAAGGGTTGTGGTGGAGTGTCTTGTCTTCTAGACTTTTGGACGGATGTCCCTTCGCGGAGCAGTTTGCGGAGTTTCGAGATGGATTTTGGCCGAATGGGGAAGGTTGCGACTGAGAGAGCTTCACTGCGCGAGCTTTCACATGCTTGCAAGACCAACCTTCTTGACACCTGCTGTATTAGTTTCCGGACGACTGGAACGGATCTGGACTAACAAACAAGAGCACCCTGCGGCTCAATAGCTTCACTCACACATCATGAAGAAGTCCATGTCGCAACGGCGCGTGCCACGCAAGATTGGCGGCGGCGACGACGATGGAGACGAGCGTATGAGCAGTGGCGCAGATACGGGCTCAGAAACCACAGGTCAGTATATTCCCATCTAGAGTTGGCCACTGAAACGACTCTGACATTCCCTATCTGTAGCCTCTGGCCCAAGCTGACTTTACAGCGCATAGAATCAGCAATCAAACGACCTAACAAACCACGGAAATCCACAACCCTTCGCAAATCAATTCTGCGCAACGACGATGACGAAGAAGGAGGCGACCTAGACTCTGCTTCTGTTGTAACACCCAAGCGCTCCAACCTCGCAAAGATCGCCGTCCAGCGCAACGCCTCCAAACAACGATCCTCTTTCCTTCCTTCAGACCTGCCCAGCGACTCAGATAATGCACCAAGCTATAGTGCCGCCGACCTCCAAGCTCTCAAGAATAGTACACCTTCGACTCCTCAGCAAGTACAATCAGCAGGCACATCGGACGTAGAAGATGTCTCAGCGACGACACAAGCTCTAGACCTAAACTCGAAATTCGGCTCTTCACTATCGCGATACCAGCAACAACAGCAATTACCCTCCGCCATCCCCTCGGCGCTTGAGATCGCAGAGAAGAAAGCGCGCCGCGCACGACTTGCGAAGGAGACGCAAGCCGACGAATTCATCTCGCTCGATCCCGACGAGCCTGGGTTCGACGAAGACGAAGACGGCAATGTCGCGACAGATGAGTCTGGGCGCTTGATCCTGCGGCCGAAAGATAAGTACGGCATATCGGAAAGCAGACTAGTACGCGAGGACGAGGATGTCTTGGAAGGCTTTGACGAATTCACTGGCGAGACGGGATCGAGGATACACATGGACGAGAGCACGAGGGGCGAGCGAGAGCGACGAAAAGAAGAGATGGCGGCGCAGATCGCTGCTGCGGAAGCGGAGGAGGATAGTGAAGATGGAGACGATAGCGAGCGAGAGAGGAACGAGGCGTTCGAAGCGGCGCAGACACGACATGGCAATTATTCCACGGTGCGAGAAGAGGAAGATGCACGACCGAAGACGCCACCTAAGATCGCACCGCTACCGAGCCTAGACGCGTCATTCGAGACTGCGAGCACAATTGGCTGGCATGCAGACCGCACGGATGGAGAAAGCTGGAGAGATGGCTGCTCTCGAGCGCGAGAAGATTCGGATTGGAGAGGAGGAGGTACGAATTCAGAAAGCGCTCAAGGAGACGGGCGAGAAGTTCGAAGCGTTGCGGAAAGAGAAAGGGATTGCTAGTAATACTGCTAGCGGTGTTGTGACGAAAGAAGGGACACCGGCTCTGCTTGAAAGTGGTAGAGGACTGGGTTTCAACGGCAACGGAGTCTCCGAGGAGGAGGATGGCGAAGAAGACGATCGACCCACTCGCGGACTAGGGATGCCAGGGCGTGGGTTGGAGAGCTTGAGCACTTCAGGACCTGGCACGCCCATCTGAGGCGGGAGTGATTGAGCAATGAAACGACTGAATGAAAGAGTAGCGACAGCTGTCAAAGAGCATGAATTGCTGTAAACACAGCTATCGCGATAGACCAGCCACAAGACTTCTCGTGCTCTATGATTGTATTCGTGATGATACATTTTCTGCATACCGACCTGTGGCAACTTTTTGGAACCCTGGAATGCTTCGCTTTCATAAGCTTGGGGGGTATAGTCCTCTCCTCTCTGTGAAAAGCTCTCTACTCTAGTTGATGAAGTTGACGCAGAAGAAGTGTAATATCATGCTGCCGAAGATGAAGTCTGCGAACGCTCTACATTGTCGCATCGTCAGTACTCGGCTTCATGGTAATCTCGATCGTGGGTTCGTTCCGGCGATCGGAGGAATGGTCGCATACCTTTCATGAGAAATGCTCTCGAAGTCCGCCTTGTTCTCTGGGTTGGTCTGCATGCGCAAGCTAACTGTGAGGACGAACTGGCCGACGGTTGCTGAGAAGCCGGAGAGGAAAGCGTTGAAGGGCTGCAAAGAGGTGTAGTTGTTAGCGAATGTGCGTTGCTTCCAATACCATTGTGCAGTCCAGTATCCTCGGCAGACCGTCCTCGACCATCTGACCGGCCGACCATTGTCTCTCACTCTTCTCGCAGTCCCCACCCTCCGAGACCAATACATCGCCAAGGGGCACAATTACAGGGGTAATACTCACGAAGTTTCCAGCCACCACACAATACACAAACTGCAGCAATCCCACGGAGATGAGGAAGACGAGGAAGGCGTCCAGCAATTTCACGCGCTGCGGCGTCTCGTCCACGTACTTGTTCCACACTCCCACGCCAATCTCTTGCAAGTCCTGAGCATTGCGCACCTGGCCGCTGCTGCTGGTCGCGGGTTTGTTCACGGAGCGAGTGGGCTGGCCGGCGGAGGAGGGCACGACGGTCGTGGCTTTGGTGGAGCTAGGAGGAATGGCGGAGGGTGATGGGTTGGTGGAGATCTTTTTGGGAGCCATGGTTGTTTGTTGTATTTGATTTTATTGTCTGTAGGCGGAAGAGCGCAAGGGTTGGTTTGTTCAAGCTGGTGGTCGTGGTCCTAACGTTCGACGTTCGTTCGCTGTTCCAATGGCGTACGCAAGCTCCAGCTGGCTTCCAACTGCGCGAGGGTTCAGCAAGTAAGTGATGCATGACTCGCGTGGGAATAAGGCCGAGGCACGTCAGCGAGCGATGATCAATGGCACGCTGGATAGCTGAAGCTCTCTATATGTAGACAACTTTACCATACCACAACCATAGCACCACTCTCAAACACCTAACTGTAACCACCCAATCGGCGACCTCTATCCATATACCAAACCAAACCACAACAATGGTCCGCCTCCCACCGCATTTCCCACCCTCCTCCACCGGAAAGCTAACCCCTCCCAGTCCCTCTCCCAAGTCGGCTACATCCTCGCCACCCTCACCGCCGGCGGCGGCACGATGGGCTACATCCGCACCGGCAGCATCCCCTCCGTGGCCGCCGGCTGTACCGTCGGCGCCCTCTACGCTCTCGGCGCCTACCGCATCTCCAACAAGCAACCCTACGGCGTCGAGCTCGCTTTGCTGGCAAGTGTTGTGTTGGCAGGAAGCAGCATCCCGCGTGCGATCAAGACGCAGAAGAGCTTGCCGATTGGCCTGAGCTTGTTGGCCAGTTTCGGCATGTGGACTTATGCCAGCGCTATGGCGAGGGGGTACAACAAGTATGATAAGGTGGTTTGAATGGGAGGATGTTTAGGGTGAGGGAGAATGAGTGGGGAAATGAGACGATTATGTGTTATTACTGTTGCTTTCCAAGGGAGATCGGAAACGGGTTTTGTTTGGGTCGTAGAATCCATTTGTCCTGTTATGTGCCTCTCAACTCAAAACTTATACTGTCTATAAGCGCGCTTTCTCACTCGCATTGCTTCCATCGATCAACCGCTTGCAGGCTTTCACCAAGTCCCAACCCAGCTCGCCAAACGGCTTCATCTGCGAAGCGTACTCGCTTGCTTTCTCGCTGCTGGCCTGTCGCTGTGCGTATCGTGCTGCGATGCCCTGCATGATGATCGAACCTCTGTAGATGTTGAACGCCTCGCCCCAGGTGAACTCTTTCGCTGGATACTCCCAGCCGACGACTTCTTGGTACCACTTCTTGCATTCTTCCTGCGTTGGTAGGCCTGGGGTTGCACCTTTAACAAAGGCCGGGTAGGACCGCCCGGCTGTGCGAGCGCGTTCGGATGAGGCGGTGGTGTAGGGCATCATGAGGTTGGTCAGGTCGGAGAGTGGGTGGCCGATCGTGCTCATTTCCCAATCGAGAATGCCGATGACTCTGGGTTCCGTCTTGTGGAAGACGACGTTGTCGATCTTGTAGTCACCGTGCACGAACGTAGACCTGTCCTTTGGCTGCGAGCTCGCTTCCTTGAAGAAACCAACCATCTCGTCATAGTGTGGGATCTTGCCGACAGGCTCGCCAGTGTCCTTGTCCTTTGCTTGCGCCTGGCTTTCGGATATGGTTGCGAAAGTCTTGATCTGTCGATTGTAGAAGCCGCCTTGACGTCCAAATTTTTCCAAACCCACGCTCTCGGGCTTGACGCGGTGGAACTTGGCCAGTGTGGTGACGGCGCTATACCACATCTCTCGTCTATGCTCAGGGCTTACATCTGGGATCGAAGGGTCTTCAAAGATGCGGCCATCGAGGAAGGACATGACATAGAATGCGGTACCGACGATGGAGTCATCTTCACATAGGCAGTATGTCTTTGGCACGGGTACGTCGGTATTCTCGAGAGCGTGGAGGATGCGGTACTCTCGATCGACCTGGTGGGCTGTCTTGGATAGGAGCTTTCCTGGTGGCTTCTTTCGCATGACATACTGCTTGCCATCCGCCGACTTCAGCAGATACGTTGGGTTACTTTGGCCATAGCCGAACTATCGCCAGCGAGTTAGTGATGCTGAGCATTGAAGCTGTCCAGGGTCTGGTGTAGCTACCTGCTTGACGTCAAGAGGTGTTTTGATCTCTGGGACATGAGTGTTGAGGTAGTCTTCAAGAGACTTGATGTCTATCGGTTGCCTGATACGTCCTGCCATTGTTGGACAGCTGTATGCGTGGAGACTACATTGTAGATGTGTCTGAGGGTTTGGGCGATGTTGTATGCAGGTCGAATCGCATGCTGCGGGATGCCGAGGTCGCGTTCGGCTCGGACTATGATTGTTGGAAATAAGGAAGGTTTAGCGTGGAAACGTGGAGAGAGCTTGCTAGAATCTAGATCTTTATCTTTGATGTTTACCTTATTTTCGATGTGATGATAAGATAAACTGTATTATCCTTCAGCTGCGTTGCCTGTACGCTCAGATGTGCACTCGCTTCCAAGTTACGTGCTACGTAGGAGCAACTTCGGCAAGCTGTTGTCATGAGAGCCTGCGCATGGTCTTCCCAAGAGCCGCTATGGTCGTTCAAGGACAAATGCACATATGCACTCCTAGGAAACGAATATACTTCTAGCCATATCCTCGTCGGTGGAGCAAGCACAACACGTGGCTGTCAGTCTGCTAGCATCAAATTATACAGAGACATGCTCAGGACAGTGTACTTGGTGGCCAGCCATTGTCAGAACTGGTGAAGCTGGGTATACATCCCTTGCTAGTTGCTGATTTCCATATTTGGGGTGCATTGACAAGGGAGGCATCTGTTCTTCGCATGGCGTGAGCAGTCATTCACCTCGTGCTTCTCCACACGCTCGTCATCGTATCTTCTTCTCCTGGTTGATACATGATCCCTGGAGAAAGTCATGTTCACTTTGGGTTTACAATCGCAGCTGGGATCTGCTACACCACCAGCCCTGCCATGAGATCTTGAGACGTAAAGACGATCCGCATCGTCCTTGCACACCCGTCTCTCAGCCCAGCCACGTTTAGTGCCGGTCCGTCAGTCTTCACCGATACTCCTGCACGTCCCACTGCTGCCCTACGTCAGCCAGTCAACACTCGTCTGCACGCCTCTGGTGGTGTCAGCGAGCCCCGTATGCTGGCTGCAGCACCCACCACCAGTTCGCCCGGAAAATCATTTTATTACTCTGCCTCCTGCCGTCCCACTTCCGCTCCGGTAGTCGACAGCTGGTCCTCTGGCCAAGCAACAATAACAATAACAGCACAACATACAAATACTGGAGCAGGCACTAGCAGGTGTGACGGTGTGACACGCTGCAAAACCCGACATCCGACTCCACCACTTGTCTCACGCCCACGCCAGACGGACCCCTGCTCCGAACGCGGCAAGCAAACAGTCGTGCATCCGTCCCTGCAGCCAGCCTGACCAGCCCAAATGGCGCTCCACAACAACAAAACAACGCCCAAGCAACAACTGCGCTCTGTCCATTCCGCTGCTGGCCTGCAGCGTCAACCCATCAGCAGAGCTGCCTCCGCCTCCTCGCCTTCTCTACGCGCCCACGCTGCTCTCGAAGCAAACCGCAAAGCATCGCTGCGAGCTCTGAGCGGCACCATGCCTGTCACGCCTGCAGGAAACGGCTCCATGGCCGGGCTGGAAGTTGGAGATATGGTCAATGTACCTGGAGACATGTACGGCACGGTGCGGTTTGTCGGCAGCGTGAGGGGAAAGGCGGGACGATTTGTGGGTGTTGAGCTGGATAGGGAGTTTGCGGTAAAGGGAAAGAACGACGGCGATGTCGACGGGTATGTTTAGTGCGGACAAATGTCAGTACTGCAACATTACGCTGATGAATGCGCTGCAGGACAAAGTACTTCAACACTACAATCCCTGGGGCAGGCATCTTCTTGCCAGTCCATCGCGCCGAGAGACGCTCGCCCTCTGGCGCAACCGACTCCTATCCTGGTACTCCGACGACACCCTCGCACAGCACGATGAACGGCAGGAGGACGCGAAACGCCTTCACACCGCCTACGCCTGCCATGCCTGCTAAATTCTCGCAATCTGTCGGTCCAGGTGCAAGGCCCGAAGCAAGGCCTTCCAGCCCAATGTTCAAGCCAAAGCGTCCATCGCTCCCCAGGCCTGAATCTCCGCTTAGAAAGCAATCTAATTTGGTGCCGACTCCGAGCTCTAAGGTGTTTTCGCAGAGCGTAAGAGGGACACGTCCCACAGTTGGCACTACACCGAACAAACCATCGTTCAAAGCGTCAACCTCTGGTCGGGCTCCTCCAGGGTCTGTTCCAAGGCCTTACTCGCGCACTGGGTCTCGCATGGGAAGTCGTGCCGACGAAGACAACTCTGGACGACCGGGACAGTCATTCTCACAGACACTTCGATCACCGTCAAGAATTGGAAGCTCTCATGGACAAGATTTAGAGGTCTCGCGACTCAGGTCGGAATTGGCAGATCGTGATAGACGATTGGAAGAGCAAGCAAGTCACCTAGCAGAGATGGAATCTAGTGTCAAGGAGCTCTCTGCACTCATTCCGACAGACGGTCCTACACCGGGAGGAGAGGATGATAACAAGAATACCGCTCAATTGCGTCAGGCCTTACGAGAGAAGAACGAGAAGATCTCTGTGCTCACCCAAGAGTTCGACGCGCATAGAGCCGATTTCAGGAGTACGCTCGATAGTCTCGAGATGGCTTCGACAGAGACGGAGCGTGTATATGAAGAGCAGAAGAGGGACCTGTTGGCTCAAATTGGTGAATTACAAGAGATGAGGCAAAATCAAGAAGACTTCGAGGGCGTGGCGGAGCAGCTGAAACAACTTGAGGAGCTTGTCGCTGAGTTGGAAGAGGGGCTTGAAGAAAGCAGGAGAGGAGAAGCTGAAGCTCGCGGTGAAGTGGAATTCTTACGTGGCGAGGTTGAGCGTGGCAGGTCGGAACTGAGGAGGGAGCGAGAAAAGGCTGCTGCTGCGCTGAAAGACGCTGGCGGAAGTGCGGCGTCTCCCAAAGAGCTTGAAGCGAAGGATGATGAGATCAGGGGACTCAAGGCTATCATCCATGGTCTCAGCGATGGTCAAAGCACTCCGAGCGCCGACGCCAGCTCTGGTGCTGATCCTGAGGAATTGAAGCGCCTGCAAGCAGCACTGGACGAGTCACGATTGGAACGCGAAGACTTGGAAAGGGAGGTCGAGCAACTACGCCGCGACAATGGCAGCCGCAAAAACAAATGGCCAAACTCACGCCCGCAACCCAAGCGAGATGACCGAAAAGGCGCTTCCTACCCGTCCTCGCCGCGACACGGTAAAGGCTCCCGCGCCAGTAGAGGAGCACATCGATAATGAAAGCGACGCTTACAATGACGATAATGAGACCGACGCCATCTTCTGCGAACTCTGCAAGAGCGCCGAGCACGACACGCTGGACTGCACGTCGCTTCGGGCGCCGGCTTCGGAGGCGCATGTTCGCGATGAGCGCGAGCATGAGCCTGCGGCTATGCCTAAACCTCTCAGCCTGGCAAAGGACAGCGAGGATGCTCCTGCTCCTGCTGCTGCCAAAGCGAGTGCGGAGAAGGACGAGGACAAGTGGTGTGCGCTGTGCGAGAAGGACGGCCATCTTGCGTTCGATTGCCCGGAAGAAGCGTATTAGTCTTTCTTGGGCGCGACGTGCGTGATGCGCTTCGATGTTGCCGCCAAGAGGGAAAGATTCAATCTGGCGTCGCTCGCTCATGCGGTGACGGCAGGACATGAGCCAATGATACGAGTGCTTCTTTAGCTTGATGCATACGTCGACTCCGGAGATCAATATCAAGTTCTGCCACGCGAGAACTGTTAGCGATCGGCTAATTGTCATCGATCCTCGCCAAGCTTGTCCTTAAGGGTTAAGAGATGAAGAAAGACGATGCATACGCCGAATTCGGCGACCAACACCAAGTTCTATGAGGCGAGTACTGCTAGCGATCGGCTCATTATCATTGCTTGTAACGGAATTCATTTCACCGAGAGACCGTTTGCGACGAGGAGGAGGAGGAGGACATGGAAGGGGAGGAAGGAAGGAGCAAGCGGTGAACGACACAAGATGGGAGGCTCGTTTTCTTCTCGCGTTTCTTTCGTCCACCAGTGCATGCACGCTCTATACCCATTCGCGATTGGATATTCTTTATCTTGTAATACCCGAGACCTCAATAGCTGCACTTTCCATTCGCAGCAGTCGCAATCTCATGCGACGCAACCCCCGAAACAACCATTGGTAGCACGATAATGCACATCAACGCAGGCGGACATTGAGCCAGATGGCAACATGCCTTTAATATATGTATACACGGTCCGTGACAGCCGGAACCGGGCAAAATGTCCCAGATATCTGCACCACCCTATGTGCCGGCGGGTGAGCTGCAGGTTGACGAGGCGTTACTGCAACCTTGATGGCTGGCCGGATGCACGACAGGCTCGCCCGGCAGCCGCACGTCAAAGTTGGCGTGCATGCTCGAGTTGCACGGCTGCTCTGCAGGCAGGTCGGTTGGTGGTTGATGGTTGATTTATGCACGCTGACTCCTGCGAAGGATGCTGCTGCTACTCACACATGTGCATATATCAGGCTTGATAACGACATCTGCGCGTTCTTTCTTACCAATGGATCATGACTGCATGGCTTTGACCCCTCACATGCGACTTCGGCCAAGCCGTGCCAACGATTCACCGCTGGACGTTTGGTGAAGATTCATAGTCGACTCCTTGCTTTCGTTGTCTGTCTAGACCAATTCAAACAGCATCTTGGACCAGTCGTTGATGCATCTTTCAAAATACTAGACAGCACACAACGCGGACTCTCCGTCCAATTGGCTCGCTACGGCTCTGATGGCGCTCTGTCCAGATCTTCGCCCTGATAAGCCGATAACAGCCGTATCGGACCCCGCGGTTGGACCACATGCCATTCGCCTCGTCAATCGATCACATGCCACTATGCGGGTCAGGACTGCCCGGCGTGAGGTGTTGATCTTGACACACAGCAAAGGATCATGACACCTCCCCTTCTTCTGCCACGACAGACCGCTTCCAAGGTCGCCGGAGCCGTCGCTTGGATGTAATACCTTACCTTCCGTTTCCCATCCAAGCCCCGAGAACCTTACTGGTTCGAACCACATAGGTGGGTCTTTTGCTTTGGGTCCATTGCCCTTCTGTGCCCCAGGTTTATTATTGAACCGGGCGTCGTATCATCGTACACGCCCTACAGACGATTGATAGAGTCACTCGTCTGCCTGCCGTCTCAAGCTTTCCTTTGTGTCATTCCTCCCACTCTATTCACCACTTCCACTCCCACGAAACACGAAACTTGCGTGGGGTGTTCTCGACCTAGAAGAGCCTCCTACGACTGTCACTCCCACCACCCACCCATTGACCAATCTCATCGTTCCACTTGTTCTCTCGCCCGCTTCCACAGCGTTTACATACCCCAGCCCTACCCGTGCGATCATCGACCAAAGCGGCAAGTCTTCGTGGGATTTCCACGTGGGATATCCTTCCCGGCTCGACTGCTGAACGGCCTTTGCCAAACGACCATCCAACCAATCAAACGAAGTTATAGGCTCGGGTACTTCGTTACTGTCTGCCTTTCTCGCGAATCACAAACGCTCGGCCGCTATCTGATAGGTCGTTGCCTATCTTTCTTTCGCATAAGCCATGGCTCCTCCCGCCGCCATCGACGTCTTGCCGGAATCTGATACATCGACTTTCACTCTGCCGGATCGCCTGACGATTCAGGGCGTTGCGAAACGCAGAGCTGCTGAAGGCCGTCTTGTTGCAGGCGTCGCGGCTCTGGCTGATGTTGATAGGTTCAAAGGCAGGAAAGCGCACGCGCATAAGCCTAAGGCTAAGCGATGGGATCGTGAGTATTCAATTAATCCCGTGCATCGATCCAATTGAACGTTCGTTCGGTCACTAGTACTTGAGAGTGGATTGCTAATCACGTTGGTTACAACAGATCGTTTCAGCCCAGAGTCAAACAACAGGTTCCCAAGCTCTTTGAAAGGCGCTGCGCAATACCTCAAGAACCCCGGCATTATCTCCCTTGGTGGCGGCCTTCCGTCGAGTGAATACTTCCCATTTGAGGAACTCAGTGTCAAGGTTCCTGAGCCTGGATCGTTCGATACCAAGACCCGCCACACTGTTATGACCGCCGGCAAGCATGATCTTGCCGAAGGAAAGTCTGATTACGACATCGCCACTGCTTTCAACTATGGTCAAGGTTACGGCTCTGCCCAGTTTTTGCGATGGATCGTTGAGCACACCGAGATCATCCACTCGCCACCATACCAGGACTGGAGCTGCACCATGACCGTCGGATCAACCAGCGCCTTCGACATGGGCACGAGAATGTTCTGCAAACCCGGCGACTGGATCCTGAGCGAAGAGTTTACCTTCGCAACAGCTGTCGAAGCAGCCGCACCGCAGGGCGTCCGAGTCGCCGGTGTAAGCGTCGACGCCGGCGGCCTTCGCGCAGAAGCTCTTGACAAAGTCCTCACCGAATGGGACGAGGCAGCTCGCGGCGGCCCTAAGCCTTTCGTTCTCTACACCGTTCCCACAGGCCAGAACCCAACCGGCTCAACGCAGTCCGCCCAGCGCCGCAAAGAAGTCTACGCCGTCGCCCAGAAACACGACCTCATCATCTTCGAAGACGAGCCTTATTATTTCCTCCAAATGGACCCGTACACCGGCCTCGACTCACCCGCCGCTACCCCGCCAGCTTCTCACGCCGACTTCTTGAAGTCTCTCGTACCAAGCTATCTCTCTATCGACACCGATGGCCGTGTCATGCGCCTCGACTCTTTCAGCAAAGTCATCGCCCCGGGCTCCCGCGTCGGCTGGATCACAGCCTCAGAGCAAATCGTCGAGCGCTACCGCCAACACGCCGACGTCTCCACACAATCGCCCTCAGGAATGTCGCAGCTCGTGCTGTTCAAGCTCCTCGACGAGACCTGGGGCCACCCGGGCTACCTTGACTGGCTTCTGCACATCCGCGCGGAATACACCGCGAGACGTAACGTCCTGCTGGACGCCTGCGAGCTTCACATTCCCAAGAGTATTGCATCCTGGTCGCCCCCGTCGGCGGGCATGTTCCATTGGATCCGCGTCGATTACGCTCAGCACCCTTCTTACGTGAACGGGAGCAAGAGCCGGGCTGAGATTGAGGAGGAGATCTTCCAAGCCATCGTCGCGCACGGCACGCTGCTTATGAAGGGTTCGTGGTTCTGTCCTGAGGGGCAGAAAGACGGCGACGCGATGTTCTTCCGGGCTACGTATGCTGCCACCCCAGCGGGCGATATCAAGGAGGGAGTCAGGAGGTTTGGAGATGCGCTGAGGAGTTATTTCGGACTGGAGAAGGATGAGGGCAATGGGAACGGGCACGTTGTGCATGGAAATGGGGTGAATGGGGCGGCGAATGGTAATAAGGCCTAGTAAGTCAATTTGGGGTTTCGTTGATATTGGTATTTATGTGCTGGAATATGTGTCAGCGTCTTGAGTGGGTTGTTTGGCTTTCCTTGATGCCGAATTTGTCTAGCTTTTCTCGTCTTGATGGTCCTTCTGTCGAATTCCTTGGAGGTGGAAGCGGAATAGGCATTTCGGCAAGCGTATTATCCTTGTGGAAAGCAGGCGAGGTGTCAAGAGTGGTTGCGAGAGATCTTATGCTCAAGTTTGCTTAGCTGTAATCGCGGTCTATACCACGTTTCTTGTAATTGTGCTTATATTTTCAGGGAGGTGTGATCTACTGACGAACATGAGGATCATCCGGGGGAGAAGTGCTATGCTGGGAACTTTGTGCTGCTGTAGGTTTGATTCGTGAGGAGTATTAGGGTATCATTTGCAATTTTTGCTGTATTTGTTCATTTTCAATTCATGGATCGAGCCACTTGTTTTGAAAGCCCATGCCTCGCAACAATGTGGTCTTCGCATTTCGCCGCTGATCGAGATTCTTTTTGTAGCTCTCGTTTGCAGCATGAACTGCTTTAGATGCTCAAGGCCAAGACCAGGGCCATGGGGGCTCTTACTCTTTTTCTTCACCTGAGCCAGCCGGTGCTCGAATTGCAGTTTCGTTTTCCATGTCTGTTGCTGCATGCACAGCATCTTTCGTGCGCCCTTTCGCTCGCGTCCCTTCTCCGTCCTCGTCGCGCGGCACGCGGTGCATGATGTCAAGTCTCTCTTCCCTCATATAGATCATGAGTCGCGCTCGCCGCGATGCATTTCCAGCCGTTCGCTTGTGAAATCCAAGAACAATGTATTCTTTCTCTAGCCGCGGTTGCGGTCCTGGTCAATGCGATCCAGCGCCTCGAGCATGACCACAGCATTACCGCGGATCACGCACATGCCCAAGCGGACTTTCTCGTTGTTGGGCTTGCTCTCGGTGGCTTCGTCGAGGACGATGTTGAGGAACACGTCGTAGCCGCGCAGGGTGCCCATAACTTTGCGCGAGCCGTTGAGTTGCACTTCGACGCGCTTGTCGAGGTACTGTGGAGAAGGATCTTAGTTAGCCACCTGTATCATAGTTGCTTTTGGGCATCATGGGGGCATCGCATTGCGGTTTGGGCGCTCTAAGACGTGGATAGTACGTACCTTCTTGAGTTCAGGCTGGGCTTGAGGCATGGTGAATGTGTATGTGTGAAGAAATGCCGCTTTGGTAGTCAGGTTCTCAGATCAGAGATTCCAGTGTGGATTTGCAGAGTAAGGACGTAATGATTGAGAGTTGGCTCGTTATTAAGGTATTTGCTACTGCGGCTGCTGCTATGCGCATTCGAAGTTGAAGTCGCGAAGCAGCGGAGCGGCAAGTCGGCCGCGGTCACGTGACATATGCTTGACTATTCACATCTCGATGGATCAGCTACCAGCTTGCTAATCTAGTACAGTGACACAATAAAAGAATGCCATCGAGATTGTTGCTTCAGTAATGACCACACGTCACCCTCGGGTCGGCTGACATGCAGTCTTCGAGTACTGTTCATTCGTAGCTCATTCTTTGGCGCATGGAATATAGCCATGCAACGATCGCATTGATGAGTAGGGACCGTAAGATCACATGCGTCAGCTTCTATTTGAGTTATACCTAGGCTGTAGCGCTCCTCTGACATACAGTCCTGCAGTCGTGATTGCAGATGATCGATTCCAAAGCATGGTAAGGTGCTGTTGCGGGGTCTTCGGTCTTCGGCTTCCCCTCTCTACTACCATGACATGGAGAGAAGGATGTCACGATCATGTGAACATATAACGCTACTGCGCTTCCGAACTCTTGCTTGGTTTGCATAGGAGGTAGCAGCTCGATTCCTGTTCTATGCACCCTGTCTGACGACAGCCCTACATACCAAAGCAAAGATGACACCCAAGACTGCATACGTGACTGGCGGTGCTTCAGGCATCGGTCTTGCAGTTGCACATGCTCTGAACCAGCGTGGCATGCAAGTCATCATCGCCGACATCAACCTTGCAGCTGCGCAAGAGGCCGTAAAGAGACTACAGGAATCTGCAGGCGAGAAACAGAAGCATCTCGCTGTCGAAGTTGATGTTTCATCTTGGGCGTCGCAGCTAACTGCTTTCGAGAAAGCTATCGAGGCTGTTCAGAGGTTGGATGTTGTCATCGTCAATGCCGGGGTTGGAGAGAAGGTCTTTGTGCCGAACGATGGTGGCAAAGGTCAGGGCTTTGTCGAGCCGAACTTGAATATACTGAATGTGGACCTGAATGGGTTCATCTACACGGCAGCCCTGGCGATTCAACAAATTGCGACGGCAAAGAACCTGATGATCAAGGAGCTCGCGGCAAGAGTGAGTGGCAGCACCGAGAGTTCCATGGGACGTGCAGCTAATTGCGACCTTCAAGTCATTGGAAACCGCATCAGTTTGTGGGTTCTATTGCGTACCAAGTCAGTACAATGTATTCAAAGAACGGAATGAGCTACTGACATCTTCGCAGCACTTCCAGTGTATACGGCAGCAAAGCAGTAAGAACACCGGCCACCCCTTTGTGTCGTGCTACACATATGTTTGACATGCTGATGATTGCCTAGTGGCGCGGTAGGGTTCGTCCGATCATATGGCAAATATCTGCCCGAAGAGAACATAACTCTCAACGCCGTCTGTCCGCATGTAGCCAGAACGAAACATCAGCACCAGTCCGTTCTATGACAGCCTCCAGGAGAAAGGTCTCCTGACTCCGATGGAAGGGATCGTGGACGCCTTCATGCACTTCGTCGACCACAGCGATCAGAGTGGAGAGTGTCTTGAGATTGGACCTGTCGGCACCTTCGAAGTACGGGAACCTCCAAAGGTACTTAACGAGGAGAGCGCAAGATTGAACGACTTGCTCTACAAAAGGGGCCATCCTTTGCATGAGGTTGCGTCATAGTTTGGTGAATGACCCTTTCAGCGAGAGCTCTTGGACTCTAGCGAGTCATCCGCGATATGACTAGCATGCGCGAGTAGGAATTTGCAGCACGTCAATGTGTATTTGCATGCTTTCGTCCACTGCTCTTCTTGGCCGAAGCTACCCAATTTGATGCTTACTTCGCCGATCTTGTCTTTGCTGATGGTGTACGGCATCTTTAAGCCTGCACCACCAGAAGGCTGCGATGACGTCTTCTCGACGTGTTCCCCAAGTTGACGAAGGCAGTCTAGGAACGCAACCATGCCGTTATCAAAGTTGCGGTGTAGAAAGCCGAAGCTCAGAGGAACATCTCCAGAAGAATAGAGCTCATACATGGAACTCTTGGACCCGTTACTGGCCTGTCCGGACCCTTCAATCTTTTCGATTTTGGATGTAGATCCAACAGGATGTAATTTCCAGCCGTTCAGCTTGCACTTCTCCTTATCAGCGACAATTGCAGTGAGTAACATCACTTGACCCCACGCCGCGTTGATTTCGGACCAGTCGACGGGATGTTCAGGTAAGCGGCCAAGGCGTAGACCATTGATAGTACCGAAGTTGCCATCATGCCCGATACAGAAGGTGTCGTTGTAGACATTGGTGCGCTGCAGTGATTCGAGCAGCTTACTGTCGTGTGCAACCTGATGCTGTAAGCTGTCGCGTTCCTCTTGATATGCGGTCAACTCGGCTGTGAAAGCATTACGCTCTCGCCAGAAACGCTCTTCTTCTTCGTCAAGCTCCTCCGCTTCTGCATCCAAGGCAGCAATCTCATCTTCCATGCGTGCCTTCTCGGCTTCCAGCGCCTCTAGCTCCTCTAGTGCTTGTTTCTCTCGGCGTTGCGCATCTTCGAGATCAGCCTTGGTCTTGGCTTTCTCTTCGTCGGTCGGGACATCTTCTTGAGCATGCTTCAGAAATTGGACATATGCGTCTCGTTCGCGGGTAACGCCCGCTTGCCTCTTTTGAAGCCCTTCGAGCAGCATCTCTGTACATTCAGTGCAAACAGGATGGTCGATATCTGAGCGCGCCGACAAAATTTCGAAAAGCTTCATGGTCTGCTCCAGGCCTGCCGAGTTGATTGAGACGTTTTCGGTGGGCTTTTTATCTGTTTGCTGACAGGCGGTGGCACAAGTCCACGTTTAGTAGGCGATGTCATGGCCTCATCATGAACAGCAGGTCCAATTTGAGATTCTGTCAACATGATATAGCTCATGTCGGTTTTCATCTTCTCTGACCCTTTTTGGCCTGCGGAAGTACGACGCTTGTGTATGGGAGCACCAGCCTGTTGCGATGCTTCGCCATATTGCTGACGACGTTCTTTAGCGGCAGACGACCGAGGAGCGTCGGGAGATTTCGGTGCAAGTGATGGAGCAGCATCGGCTAGAATCTTGAACGAAGCCGGGTTGAGATCTTCCAGGGTGCCATCGATCTTGAGTGGCGTCCTGCATTTTTGGCACGAGAGCTGCGACATGTTGTCCGAGTGATGGACAGTTTTTCGGGATATGTGTCAACCAACAGCGGCGTTCATGACCAAACTTGTATAGAGCAAACCGCGTGCGTATGTTTGGTCTTGAAAGCAAGCATAACGTGAAGAGCGTTATTGGTCTTTCATGCCAGACGTAGGTAGCAACATTGAAGTCAGGCCCACTCCGCTGATTGGAGCATGTGACAGCGCGCGCTCGCGTCGCACAGATCCCCGCGTTCCATGATCGCATCGCAGTTGCCAGTCCGTCTCGCTCTCATCCCGACAGAAACACGACTCGACCTCGCGCCGCTGCACAGCCAGATGCTCGAGACTTGGGAAGAGGGAGATTCTGGGTGGGGCTGAAACGATGGAGCAGTACTTCAGGACCAGAGCATCGGTGGACGACGACCCGGATCTCGCCCAAAACCGCCGCGCCAACGATGCCAGACTAAAGTCGCGATTCGAGCACATCTTCGAGAAGTACGGCAAGGACTTCGAGGGCGTCGGCGACGAGATTGACTTGGAGACTGGAAATATTGTTGTCAACAATGGCCACATTGCGCGCATGCGACATGAAGTCGATCCTGGACAAGGCGCATCATCGCAAGTGCTTCGCGTGCTGCAAGGAAGCCTTCAAGATGAGGGAGCAGTACACGGTGATGGATTCGTGATTGAGGATTCCACTGAAGAATTGGATGATGCCGAAGAACTGGTTGCTACCACTTCAACGTCTGGAGACTCGGACAGTGATGCTCCGGATGATGAAGAAGTTGAGGAGGGACAGACGGCAGGTGCTGGTGTGTCGGATGAGCTATCGTCTGACTTCTACCCAACCCGAGATGCTACACCGGAGAAACCGCGCCATTCAGCGCAGACATTGTCTGGGACGAAGTCTGCTGGAAAACGCCGACTAAATTCCAATCAAACAGCAGCCCAGGACCGTATTACTTCGCACAGGGAGTCTCCAGAACATCAGCTGACAGACTTGCCATTTCTGGAAGAATCGGTCAAGTCTATGCAAGCCTTACCAGTTCAAAGTGGCTCGGTCGATCCGGACGCGATTCAAGCACTCGGTCGAAGTATCGCAAAACAGCTTGCAAGATATATGAATAGCGGCTCGAGAAAATCGAAAAGAAGAAGCCCCGAGAGAACTACTGGCAAAGATTCTCGCTGGGATTACCCAACCCTTCCCGGTGACAAGAATGATCGGACTCCAAGTCCTCCACTCCCGGCATCGACTTCCGCTGCTCTGTTCGCAGCATCGCCCGGCCGCGAAGCGTCCATCTGGGCACCACAACGGCAACGTAGGCGAAGAAAGCCAAGGCCACAGAGTCGACTGATACATGATACTACTATCAATGATGGCGGTGACGATGACGATGTCGACCCTCTGCAGAGCGACCCTCCAACTCAAAGAGAACCAGGAAGTGACGGTGAGTCCGAAGATGTCGTTCCCATAGATTGTTACAATTGCGGTACAACGAACTCCCGAGCCTGGAGAACGGGTCCCGATGGACGTCTCTGTGATCCTTGTGGGGCATACTTTCGTAAATATGGACTTTTGAAAGCTGTCGAGGACCCGTCATCTACACCCGCTCCTCGACCTGGGCTGAGATCTTTCACCGCCGAAAGACGCCTTTCCGCGCATGGAAAAGGGGATGTCTTCGCCATTCCCTCGACTGATGCTTCTGAGGCTACGGCTGGGTATGCCGCTAATACTGCCCGGCGAATCAGTGCCGATGGGCGGAAGGGTCGTTTCACGCTTGAGGAAGAAGAGTGCATCATCCGCCTCCACGAGATTGATGGAATCGCCTGGGACCACATTGGCTTCCTTATCTCACATCGAACGGCATATGCTGTGCATAGCCATTATCAAAGATCATTGAAAAGAGCTGATTGCGAAGCACGTCGAAGATTACTTCATAAAAGCGTGCCTGTGCGGACATTTGGTGTCTCAGATGCTGCCATTTTACAAGGCTCCAGCTATTCAGTAGAAGATGATGAGCAAAGTGGTGGCATTCAAGCCTTCACAACAAGTGAGGACGAAACTATGAGTCAGCTGCGTGAGCAGGAGGGAATGACATGGGCAGAGATTGCAGGCTACCTCCCTGGTCGAACGAGCCATGAGCTCCAGGCACACTATAACGAGCACTTGGCCAAGGACACCTTACCCTCGCCCGTACCAGATTTGATCAGTCCTGCTCTGGTTGATATCAACATGCAGCCACCAGTGGACAAAGTATCTTCGCCTGGTGCGCACAAAGACAGGCCTGCCACGGCTTCAAAACAAATTCCTTATACTACGGAAGAAG
Organism: Cladosporium cladosporioides; assembly: GCA_002901145.1. Lineage (NCBI taxonomy): Eukaryota > Fungi > Ascomycota > Dothideomycetes > Cladosporiales > Cladosporiaceae > Cladosporium > Cladosporium cladosporioides. The sequence continues at coordinate 540,053 of NOXB01000009.1, read as the reverse complement.
ACGCCTTATTACTAAAATGAGAGACGATCAGGCGAAGTCATTTGCTCAGATGACAGATTATCTTATCGACCGGGCTGAGGAAAGCATTGTCGATCGTTACTTGGAGCTCAAAGCCCGTCAGAAGCGTGGAGATACAGTTGAGCATGCATCCAGCATCGATACACTAGATACATCCGTCAGCATCGCCACTGACGCTCATAATCCTGCAAGATCTACACTGGAAGTGGATGGTCGCACTCGAATGCTACCTCCTCCCCGCCCATCTCGAGTCTCCAGGCAGAAATCCGCTTCTTCTTCTTCGATTTTGACTGCCTATGGCCACGATGAAGAAAGTGTGGACCGCGCCGAGTCGCAGTCTAGCATATCGCCACACACGCCATCTCTACAGGCATTTCCAGTCAGTGCACCTCCCAAGAATTTGCAAGTCGGTCCTTCAGCATGGGCTGCAACACAACCAACCAGCAAAGGTCCGTTGCCTTTCCAGCCCGCTCGCAAAGGTCTCGCGCCATTACGGGCCAAGTCGTCTTCACGCGGTTTATACGACCCATTCATATCCCGGACGAAGCCTCCAGGACTCCTGACTCCCCCTTCGAGTAACGCAACGACATCGCAACATGACACTCACGAGAATGAGCCTTCGTCTGTGCAGGGAACGCCTTCGGAGCTCACCAAATCTTTGGCAAGTTCTCATACAACCGGACGAAAACCCCAACCCAGAACCGTATCAGATCCAGCGAGCAAGACAGCACGCGTTGACCAGAGGCCGATCCCTACACCACCTTTTACGTCCACGCAGGATAAATTTATCACGAGAGCCCGTGAGAAACGCAGCCTAAGTTGGGAGGCCATAGCCAAAGCGCTGCCGGGTGACGTTCAACACACAGCGTCAGCAGTCATGCACAGATACTACGATTTCTTACTTGGTCACACCCCACCTGCCCAGCCACAAGATTCACAGGTGGGCGAGACTGGTGAAACACGTTTCAATGAAGCAGAGAGTAAACAGGTGGCTCAATACAAAGAAATCGGCATGTCCTGGGCTGATATGGCCGACAAGATTCCTGGTCGTACATCAGCTTCCATACAGAAGCACTACAATGATTCCATTGTCAAGGGAGGCCACGATCGATCCACTTTAGGGCATAGTCACCAGTCGAATACCTTGCGGCATCAAGCATTGAGGAATTTGGCGAGACGTAAGTCTGACGTTGTGGGTGTTGCCTCGCGCCCGAAGGATGATGATCCGCGAGGACTCCGCCTCCATCTGCCAGCAGTCCATAGCGCCCAGTCAAGTCGCCCGCAACTAGACACCGACTTGCGATCTCACGAGGGCTTGTCCCGGGCTGAAACTGGTTTCCAAAGTGAGCAAGAGTCTTCAAGACTTGTTGCTATGGAGAATGAGGAACACGCTTCAGCAGGACAGGAAGATGATGATGCAATCCTAATTCACAGCGACGAAAGAGATGTGGAACAGCCTTCACCAGTCCCGCGAAGTGAGCGTGGTGGGAAATCGAAAGGCGCTCGAAAAAAGACAAAGGCTACTCTGTCCCGACGTCGCAGCTCTCACATTACTGCGGGTGCCAACACACCTCAGTCATCAACTCAACAAGCTGTCAGCATTAAGTCGCCTGATTGCTCATCAGCAGGACGAGGATCGCGCAGGCGTCCCGCGAAGTCTCATCCGGAGGTCGTTATTCAAGCCAGCGAACGTGACGGAAAGAATGACAACGATCATGAGCGCCGCCGTGCTTCGCCGAATAACGCACACGGTGATGACGAGCCTTTAATGGACCGAATGGAAGCGTCCGTAGGCCAAATGACCCAAGATACCAGTGGCGACGCTGCGACTGAGGACGTTGACATCGTGCGCAAAGTTCGGCCATCAAAGAAGGTGATGACTGCCACAGGAATCAAGCGTAAACGGACGAGAGGGCGGTCGAGTCGCCTCAGCGAAGCTGTAGTGGCAGACAGTGACTCCGACTCTGCAAGCTACCAAGTGCAAGTAGAAGCAGCAGACAACGCTTCGCATGCTACTGCTACTGCTACTGATCTGGTCAAACGAGGCCGTGGACGCCCCAGGAAGCACCCTCTGGTGGCCGATGCTGCGCCTCAGAGTCCAAATACATTGCAGCCGAGCGGTCGACCGCAACGCAAGACTAGGAAAACACATGACATGAGCACGACGGTCGAGAATGCCGAACGTACCACTGGCGAAGACGCTGATGATCTTACACGGACGATCCCTGACTCCGATAATGAGACTAGTGACGCTGCAGACCAGAGTCTGGATCGCACAGATCGTCGAGTTGATCTCGCTCCAACGAATGCCCCTCCCGGTCTTGCAGAGACTGCTGACGTAGCCTACGAATCTTCAAATCAGTCAGACGTGTATGAGCGGCCAGAACTTGACTGGAAAGATGTGATACACACAATGTTACGCTCGCGACCAGGCAAAGAACTCCGTGGCCGTGAAGTTGTAGCTTGGATCAGAGAACATCATCCGTTTTACCGCTACACTGAGGAGACCTGGGTTTATCACGTGCACAACGCGATGAAGCGAGACGAAGACTTAGAAAGGGCCGATCCGAACGATCGTTTGTCTGGCTACATCTTCAAAGAGACGAACACGCAACATGCTGCGGCAGAGCGTGAAAGCGGCGAAGATGGCACCAATGAGCAGCCCATAAACGTTGAATCTGCAGAGGATCTGCCAACACCTGCATCGCCTGCTACCCAGCTTGCAGATACCTCTGCCAATGATCATATCACGGACGATGAGCATGCAGAGAATTTGTCTAATCCTGCATCGCCTGTTACCCAGCTTGCAGACACCTCCGCCAATGACCAAATTACGAACGATGAACCTGCAGAGGATTCGCCAACATCTACATCGCCTGTCACGCAGCTTGCAGACACCTCTGCCAAAGACCAAATCACGGACGACGAACCTGCAGAGAATTTGCCTACACCTGCATCGCCTGCTTCTCAGCTTGCAGACACATCTGTCAACGACCAAGCTACGGACGATGAACCTGCCGAGGGCCCGCTGACACTGACGTCGCCTCCTCTGCTTGGAAACACCACCATCAATGACCAAACCGAGATCGATGAACCTGGCGAGAGAATGCTAGCCACTGCGACATCTCCTCCCCAGCTTGCAGACACCCCGACCAATGCTACTGAGATCAAAGGCACCAGCTCTGATCCGCTCATCAAGCAAGGCTCTGGTCCCGAAAGTAAATTTGCCAACTTTTACGCTCGTCGCTCGCAAAAGCATCCCAACGATGATCAACAGTCGACACCTAGGGCTAAGCATCCACGCTACTCTGATACTGCTTTGGTCAGACGCATGTCGAGTGTGACCACGCCGTCTCGTGGCGGACAAGGGAGACTCGGCTTGCTCTCGCGCTCGGCGACAGCAAAGAGGTTCGAGCCGCTCATTGACGCGGGGGTGAGGGCAATTCCAGCCACGAGCGCCGTGCCATCCGGCAGGAGATTCGTAGTTGCCACAGACGTTAGTATGGACGATGGAGATGAGCAGGATGAGCTGTCTTAATGTCAAGAATGGATTCACGTTGAGCTCGACTTGAGCAGTAGGAATTCGACTAGCCAGATTACAAGCAAACATAAATCTTAGCGAATGCTCTTTTTTAGCACTCCAGACTACGTATTCGCGTGAAAGTCCCGTCAATTCTTTTTCTCGTAAACGAAGAGCGCCTCGTCCTTGCCAGCGAAACTGGGTAGTGGCACCTGGCAGACCTTCTCCCAATCGGGCTTCTCTCTGGCGAACCAGTCGACGAGCAGCTCTTTCGCGAAAGCTGTGTAGCCGTTCGCATTCTGAGTGCCGGCGATGATGATCGTAGATCCCTCTGCGAATGACGGGTTAGTCTCACATTTCTAAGAAAGGTTGAGCACAATCAAACTTACGGTATGCCTTGATCGTCTTGGCCGTGAAACCGTGGCTGACTTGAGGATACACCAACAATAGCACATGGTCCTTGCCATTTCCATTCTTCTTCAACCATTCCGCACTATCCATTTCCACGGTGTCCGGAACCCACAGCGTCCGCCAGTCACTCAGCCCGTTGTCAACCGGCACGACTTCCAAATTCTTCTTTCCGTCTTTCATGCGGCGCAGCATGTACGGCCAGTATCCGTTCCCGGATCCGATGTCAGCGATCGGTCGGCCTTTCGCTACGAGCCGTATGATTTCCAAAGCCTCGAAGCTTGGGCAGACGCAGCTGAAGTGGTGGTACAGCACCGGCAACAGAGCGTGCGAGATCTTGATCTTGTGTGATGATGCTTCTGGGCCAGCCCATTCCAGATTCTGATTTGACCATGCCAAGACGTCGAAGTATGGGTTTACATGGCTCTTGTTCTTCGGGACAGTAAGTTTCTTCTCGGCAGCAGGCGGCTGGTACAACGACTGCAAGTGCTTCGCGACGTCCATGCGGATTGTTTCTTTCTTTGCGTTCGCACCCAGAGCTTTTAGTGCATTTGCAGTATTTGTCGTCGGCCGAAAGATATCATTGTATGCAGCAATGTCGATTGCGGGTGGCGCGGGTCTCTGTTGATTTTGGTCTCAGGTCTGTTCTCTACGCATAAGACTGGCGATCTAGCACATCTGCCGTGGGATTCGGGCTTACCTCGTTGCCCTCGTTATCATTGTACCATCTGTGAAGACCATTCTGTCCGCCGAATTCAAGATAGGTCTGCGCCTGAAGAAGAGTGACTTCTGCGACAGCACGATACAAAAATGCGTCGTTGAGCTTCAGCCCAAAGGACTTGATGATAAACTTCCGGAAATCATTGTCGTAAGGCGGAGTGATCTCTTCCTTAGCCCAGGCGTCGAAGAACTTCTCCGGGTCAAAGGTCGTTGAGCCCTGCGTTTCAGCCCGTTGTGGGATATCGGACATTTTAGCAGAGTTGTGTATATCGTGGATTTGTTTCGGTGGTTGTTGTCAACATCGAATCACGACGTCAGCGACTGTCCGAGCGCGCGGTAAGCTAACGCCCTCTCATCGGCGACTGGAATTCAGTGACTAAAAGCTTATCAAATGCCACTAATTTTGTTAATTGCCGCTAAATGCTGAGACCTCCCCAAGATCTGTTTCCCTCTACCCGTTTGCCGTCTAAGCATGACAACGATCTGACTTATCCCGCCGTGGAGCAGGCGCTAGAAGAATCCAGTATGTAAATGCCGGTGGTATAAGTTGACTCCTTCTCCTCCACTACTCACTTTCAATGTCATCAAAAGAACAGCAACCCGTTACCACCAACACTACACCGTCGAACAACTTATTCAAAGTAGCAGCGACTGTCATAGCAATAGCAGCAGTCATCCTGGCACTCTACAATCCATTGAAGACCGCCTTTTTGAGGCAACTTCCTAAAAGCCAAACGGCAGCGCTTTCGAACACCACCAAACGCACAATGGCCACCTCGCCTCTGAAAATCGTCAAACGACCATGGGACGCACGCGGCCATGCCAATCACGGTTGGCTATATACCTGGCATACGTTCTCCTTTGCGAGCTATTACGATCCTCGTTATGAGGACTTTGGTCCTTTGCGTGTCATCAACGAAGACCGCGTTGAGCGTGGAACAGGCTTTGGTACCCACAGCCACGCCGAATTCCTCATCTGGTCTTACATTGTGAACGGTGAACTTGAGCACAAAGACAGCATGGGTAACCTTGAGAACCTTCGCCGTGGTGAGGTTCAGTTCACATCCGCTGGAACTGGTATTCGCCACTCGGAGTACAACCGCAACAAGAACGAAGATTGCCACTTCTTGCAAATCTGGGCAAAGCCCAATGTTCGCCGCCTCGCACCTTCTTATAAGACACGCAAGTTCACAGATGAGATGAAGACCGACAAGCTGGTCAGGATTATGGAGTCGGTCGATCGCCACTCGGGCAAGGATGAGGAGTCCGAGCCTATTCCCATGCATGCGGATCTGAGCATGAGCGCGAGTATCCTCAGCCCGGGCAAGAGTGTTACTCATGAGCCTCGTGAAGGACGGTCAGAGGAAGGTCTATCTTCACGTCGTCATGAGTGAGAAGAAGCAGCCAAAGAGTGGTGGTGCAAAAATCAAGGTCGGAGATGTGGAGTTGGGAGAGGGCGATGGTGCTTTCGTGACAGGCGCATCTGGACCAGGCAAGATTGATGTGGAGAGTGTGGGAGAGAAGGCTGCTGAATTCTTGTTGTTTGATATGGGACAGTAATGGGCATAGAATGTCTTTAGAAGCCTCACAGAAAGTATTTTAAGGACATGCCAAAATTCAATGTGATCAACCGAAACCGAAGCGAACGCCCAATTACTTCTTGAACCACGGTCTGCAATCAATCGTCACAATATCATACAGCCTTTCGGGGGCCATCGACGTCGCCCTGTGATCGATTTCCGCAATGGTGCAACATGCGGACGACAGATAGATTCATATGTCCTTGACAGTACTTCAGCAGTGGTACTTATAGAAATAGAGAGAGATGACAACGTATACTAGCATTCAAGACGTACAGATGTATGCATGAGCACTGCACGCTCCTGGAATACACATGTAGCAAAAGGTGTGGCCCCATAAGGACAAAAGAGGAGGTTTGATGCATCGGCCGGGAATCGAACCCGGGGCTAGCCGAATCATTGAGATGATATCTCGAATGGCAACGGCTAATTTTACCACTAAACCACCAATGCTGGTTGTTGTGATTGTTTCAGATAATAAGTATATAACGTTTTGTTTTCAAATTTCAAAGCGAGCCAAACGTGGTCGAGATCAGGAGGTACAACGATCGATCAGATTGATGACTGATGTATTGACGCTTCATAAGGGCTTAGAAGAGATCTATAATTCATTCATGTGTTCATATGTGATATGACAAACTCCAGACATCGGGACGAATACCATCAATCGAGAGGCATCCAAGCGAGTCTCGATCAAAGATCAAAAGATCTTTCATTGCTATAAGCGGAAAATGAATGATTGCTTCCAGATAAGCAACTACTTCGACATGTTTATATCGATCGTGCGCTGTACTCTGTGATATAGAGCGAGAGCAATCATAGCTGTCGAATCAAAACGAGGTAGACATTGATGCACCACTTCAAGCCACCGCCAGTGAGGCAGCAGCGGTGTCCGTCGACCGAGCGTCGACACCGATGTCAACTCTCAGGTCCAGTGTGATCTTATTGGCCTCACAACAATTGATGGGTCAATACTATCGTTACGGATGAGCTTCCGCATAGTATCTTAGCGGAAATGACAATAACGATGGCGGAAGGAAGCACTTTAATAGCTACTGACTACCAGCTAAGTTTTCTTTATGGTCTCTACGATACATTCTATGGACTATATACCTATGTTCGCCGAAAGTAGCATGATGCGTTTGCTCGTCGTGATTTTTAAAGTTGCGTCGTTTCACGCAGCGGAGGTGAACACCGAGAACGCCGACGTGCCGGGCTGCGCAAGCAAAGAGCCGCAACAATTGCGCCGGAATCATTTTCACCCCAAGCATGTCAAGACTGGCCATTGATGAACTATGGGCCTGTCTGTGCCCTAGCTGGACTGCATCGACAATATTGAGAGCACCTACAAGGGCGTCTCGCACGAGAAGAATACCACGATGCCTGAATGCGCCCTCCTCCAGACGAGCCTACTCTGCGCAGGCGCAATTCGAAGATCGACCATTGAACACCAGGCGACTTGAAGCGAAAAGCAGACACTTTGATGCTGTCTACAATCCTACAGACAATGAGCGCGCGAGGAAGTATAGGGAGAGTCTCCCGGAATGGAAGCCAGGATTGCAAAGGGTGAAGATTGAGGAGCCGGAGGTGGATTTTGCTACAGAAGAGACGAGTTCATTGTACGGCAGACTGCGATATGCCGCAGCCAAGGGCGAATATCTCAAGGCGCGTGAGATTGTGGAGTTTCTCGTCAGGGAAAGAAGGGAGAGGCCGAGCATCGAACTCTACAATGCATTGATACTAGCCAATATCTCGTCCTATCCAGGCACAGCATGGCGGGTGCACGAGCTGTTGACTGAGATGCAACAGGCAGGACTTCAGATGGATACCGGCACCTGCCATGCAGTTTTGAAAGTCTTGGCTGTCCATCCGGACCATCTGTTACGAACGGACATTCTGGAGTACATGCGCTCGAAGTGGATGGGTGTGAGCGAAGCAGGCGAGCATGACATCGCGGCAGGCTTGCTGCGAGAAGGTCTGTTCGAGCAGGCTCTGGAACGACTTGACAGCATGGGAAGACAAAATATGCGTGTACAAGGATGGCTACTGGACATGTTCGTGTACATGCTCTGCGAAGCTGGAGAAGTCGACGAGGCATATCAGATCATGCGAGTACGGCACATGAGCGGGGAACTCAACATGAGTCGCTCCCTTTGGCACTTCTTCCTTGACAAAGCAAGTGCCGCCGACCACCTGGATGCTACCATCATGGCCTGGAAAACCCAAGTCAATCTCGACTTCATAAACCCAAGCTCAGGCACCTGTCTCAACGTTTTGACAACAGCATCCCGGGCTGGAGACGCGGCGCTGGCAACTGCTGTCTTCACGCATCTTTCCAAACGTGGCGAGATCTACAAGCCTCTGCACTACCAGCTTCTCATAGATGCATACCTCGTCGCTTCTTCGCCGGATCTATATCGCGCTCTTAGCATTCTCACACTGATGCCTGTCGAGAAGATCCAACCCACAATTTGGCAGACCCGCTCACTCTTCGAGCATTTAAAAGATTCGCCAGAACTTGTACGAGAGGCGTTGACCCACCTACGTAATCTCCATGGAGACAACCGCACGGTACCCATCGCAGCACTAAATGTGCTCATCGAGGCCTATGTACATCAGAAGAACCTCCCTGAGGCTATGAAGATCTACAAGCAAATCCATACATTTGCGCCGCTGAACGGCAATCCGCAGACTACGTTTGCAAACATCGAGACGTTCAACATGCTTTTGCGAGGTTGCCGCACAAACGATCCTCCCGACGAAGCCCAAGCTTCTTTCCTCGTAGGAGAGCTGCTGGCATTACGCGTCATACCAACAGCGTTGACATACGACCGTCTCATTCTGGTCTTTGTTACCGCCGGTCAGCACTACCTAGATGCCGCCAATAACTCGACAGGAGTTGACAGTGAGAAAAGTCTCGGCCGCGCGAAGATACTGATCGACTGGTCTGTTCGACACTTCCAGGACATGCAGCCTATGGAATGGATGCCACGATTTGGAACTGTGGAAAAGCTAGCTACGCTTTTGGCGAAACTTAAAGACACGAGGTGCTGGGATGTGTTGCAGGCAGCAGAGGAAATTGGTGAGGCTGGAATTGAGGGGTGGAGGGAGAAGGGCAAATGGGCTTGGAAGAATGCTGAGGACGCTTGGGAGGGCCTCGCTGATAAGGAGGGTGACAGCGATGTAGAAGAGAGTCAGCTTGGTGCTATGATGGCTGCTTGAAGTACAAGGAAGACAACAAGCTGTATGCTAGCTGCATGCTAGCCGGAGGCCGGCGGGAACATCAGAGCTTGCTCCCTCCATGTATACATATGTACAACATCAACCCCAAAAAGTTCCGCTACTCAAGCTGGATGTATCGATCGCATTCGGCTACAGCGGCATCTTACAGCAAGTCGACTGGAGCGATCCATGATCGATGTGATACCTCACAGTCTTGTTGGCAGCGAGGACGGGCGATCATTCCCAAGAAGACTACGATATCGTACGTACGAAACTCGGGCATTGGGGTCCATTGGCGGGAATGTTAGTAAAGTGCTTCGTCTCCCAATTGAATCCCGGGCGCGCTTGCGTACGGAGGTGTCTCCTATCTTTTCTTGTGGACACCTCCACTTCATGCAGTGGACAGTACAAATCACATTTCGGGCATCCTGTAGTCGGTTTTAGTCAACGAGGCGTGGAGAAATCACCCGCGTTCGGTGCCCTAGTCGGTTACCTATCTACCCGCTCCTTCGGTTCTCCTACCTCCTACTGCAGGAACATCTTCATTCAAGAACAGCACACCGGGTCAACGGACACCCGATCTCTTGGGAGACGTCAGATCTACCCCGGTTTTACTGCGCAGTTCGTTGAACAAGTTCCTCAGTACTCTTGCGCGCCATGGTTTACAGGCTGGGACTTTGTCCCGCTCGCAACGTGCGTCTTCACGTCTTCACAAACACGCACCTGGCTCGTAGGCCATCAATCCACTAGTAGCCATCACAACGGAATCGCTGTCTTACCGTCACAATTTATGCGGTGGTCCGTTACCCGGAGGAGCGGAACCTCCGGTTCCTGCAGGAGTCTGGCTGCCAAACACAATCCTACGCGGCACATCTCTCATGACAAGCATAACAAGCGTAGCCAAGCGTCGATCACTACGCATACTGTGTAATCACAATTCCTTATCTTCTATCTTGACTTCGACCTCAACCAATAGAACCAAAGAGACGCTATTTGACCAACGCGCTCTACGCTCCTCGGATCTGATTTCTCCGAATTTCTCCACAGTGCTAAACCTGATCGACACATCCTTGCAGCGATCACCTACTACTACGAGCAACTCCATGAAACCAGAAGCTTTAGTACGACCGACTACTTGGTAGCGCTATCGTCGCTTACAACGGTTCGCAGCAAACCCTACGCCAAGCAAGGTCGTACGAGCGATAAACGACGAAGGCTATGCTCAACAGCGTCAGCTAAGACATCAAGATTACTCTTGGCCATTCCAAAGAGATACGCTATGTACGCCGAACGCACCTGAGATGACATCGTACCTCGTATACTAGCGGAAAAAAAGGTCGTTCTTCCAATGAGCGTGTCGTTCTCTCACTGAGCGTCTTATCTCCCAATCGCAAGATGTGTTGCGATCGACACGAGTCTAGCAATGGACTAACATCTCATCACATTCTCAAGGAACGTCAACGGTGACGACGTGGTCCGACAATGTTGGACTCGAAAGAGAGCGAGAAGGTATAAGTATTGAGTCGAGATCCAGCATTTCGTCCAGTATCCAAACACATCAACTCACATCTACAAACAACTTCAAACACTTCAATCGATCCAATCCAACCAAATCCTTCCACCTCCCACACCAACACCACCAAAATGCAGTTCTCTACTCTCGCCGTCGCTGCCTTCGCAGCCTTCACTTCCGCCGCTGCCATCAACAAGGCTCGCGCTCCTATCGACCTCTGCCCCGCTCTTGACACTCCCCAGTGCTGCCAGGTCGACGTTGACGGCGTGCTCGACCTCACTTGCGAGTCTCCCGAGTCAGGCCTTACCTCCGTGGAGGACTTCGAGGCTTCTTGCGCCGCCTCTGGCACCACCGCACAGTGCTGCACTCTTCCCTTGGTATGTCTGACCTTTGTAATGAATGGTCTTGATTGAATGAGCGATTCTAACATCTTCTAGGCTGGTGATGGCCTTCTTTGCACTGCCCCTTAGAGACGGAACGACACAGGAAAATGCGGATATGAAATGATTTCGAGGGCTTTTGGAGATGTTAAGATCAGACGACTTTCGTACTATTAGTAATTTGTACACTTTTCAACCCTATCTCGACCATCGTCGATGTATAACATTACTATTTCGGGCTGGACTGTTGACAATCGTACACGACTAGCTCACAACCCTGTGCATGCAGCCATGTCTCCTTGTTGTTCTATTATCGGTGAACTTGGGCACAGGCTTTAGGACTACATCTCGCACAGAATGTGTCAATGATGGTAGAGTTCTTATCTTCAGTCTGCATCTACGGAGATCGTGACAATTGCCGGTGAGATGACATACGCAGACATATGATGAATGAAGAATGTGTACATTGTCACGAATGTCACAAGCTTCCCTAGATCCCTATCGGCATCTGCGATCGCAGCTACCGGGTACCCTGACATGATGACTGCAATCCTTGATGATCGCCATGTATTGTAAGACCAGATTCTAACATTGACAAAGCTTCTAGTGTTGTAAGGTCAGGATAAGATCTACGTTTTGCTAGAAACGTGTTCTGCTGCTGAATCGGTATGGATAAGAGAAATGCGGAAATGATCTGTTTTGTCGACCATCGGTCGAGAAGCGATGGTGTGGGTTTAGCAAGAACAACGGACAGTAGCAATGATCAGATTCATAGTGATATCAAGTGCTAATGATCACCCAGTATCCACGTGTAAGATACGGTTTACACCGCGATTGTCGGACTGATCGATGACCTCTGTGCTTTGTATTTTTTGTTGCGTCCAGAACACGTGAGTGACATGATCTTGGATAGTTTATAAAACATGTCGTTGGTGATCGTGAGTCCCTAAAAGCCGAGACACTCAAAGTAGCAAAAGCTACGTGAGGCTATTTCTAGTCCATGTAGATACAACACCACATAGCACTTGACTATGCTATACCTCATAAACTAAAAAGAAGGAATAGATACGTATCACTTATTACAAGAAACAAAATGCTCCTCAACCCCAAAACACTAACCCTGGTAATAGTGGCACAAAATGCAAGGCCAAAAAATTAACGTTCATGTTGTTCTTTGAAATGGGCCGTATCTGTAAGGATTTGAGGTGAAGGAGCTTTTATACGTGTCAGACGCATGCAAGGAACAAAAGGAAGCCCAATAGACCGTTCTTCAATACGATATAGATGTACTCTGCATCCGCGGAGCGTCAACACTAGCAAAACGGTACTCGCTACCGATTCCTTCGCCCACGTGCTTCAACGGACAAAGTAGTGACTATCATTCGCGTTGTTTGAGTAAATGAATGCACATGTCTAAGCATGAGTTGACGTGATTCTACATATCAACACGGAACGAGGACCGCTGGGCAAGCATACTCCAAAAGCAAACACAGCAAGCAGCAGTAGTACGTACCCCACTCCACCAATCAACCCTGCAATGCCACTGACTCGCAGCAGGCCGAAAGAGATCCCGGCAGCACATCATCGTCGCCGGGCGCCTGACAGCATGCTCCACCAGAGCTTCGCGCTGCTTGTTCTCCTCCACACACCGCGTTCGTCATTGTGCCTCCACTTTGATCAAACTGCATTGGCAAGTTTGATTAGACACTTCGTCAGCTCGCTGTATGAATCCACTTGCAGGAATCCAATGCGCAACAGGAAGCGAACCTGTAACAGTCGCTTACTTGTGGTATGACATCAAGCTCGAGCTTGAACAAGTCGGTTTGCGTCTCTCCCGTAATAATGTACCAATACCAATACCACACGAGTCTATCGTATACCACCATCTTGCGACAACAGCACCAGAGATCCAATGCAACCCTCCATCACGAGACAAAAACCCATCAGCCTAACAAAAAAACCTCCGTAAACTCTCCCTCCCATCACACATCACTTAGCCCAACTTCCGATTGGCGGCCACCCAACCATCCAATGCTCTCTCCCTCCAAAGACCCAAAAGTATAATACATTACGATCCCGACACGAGCCCAAAACACGGGTGTGCTAGACAATTCGGTTCGGGCGCGCGTGTGCACGGACTCTGTTTCTCACTGCTCAAATGATGCAGGGTCGCGGTAGTGATGAGGTAGGTGGCTGGGCGGACTTTCCGCTTAAGCCTGCAAGCAAGGATGCCTTGAAGTGCGGGATGGAGTGGGAGGCTTGCTGCGCGTGTGGGTTGGGGCGTTTCCGCGCTGGGAGGATTTTTTGCGGATATGTTGTGTAGTGACAGTATTCTTGATGGTGTGATCGTGATGATGCTACGTCATGGTAGGTAATAGGTGATGGCTGTGTACATGTACCAATCGTACTATTCAGACGTCACACGTGGACTGGATTATTGAGCAAGATTGCGAACAAGGAAGACAGAGGCAGTGGAAGTGGTATGAAATTATTAATCCTTTGATACGCTCGACTCATCTAGCAGTATAGAAGCGATCGAGCTTGGGTGGCAATTAAAGAATAAGTCCTCCCTCATGCTATATGGTACAGGATGGCCCAAGTAAAGAAAAATCCCATCCACCATCGCAAGATGCTTCTTGGTATAAGCGAAAGACCAGACGCTTCAAATATTTTGTTCGCACCTTTCCCTGCTTTCTGTATCAAAAAAATAGATCATAGTCGTACATCCCAAAGTCGGACTCCATTCCGACCGCAGGAAGATTTCCATAAGCATATCTTTCCATTTCCATTTCATTTCCCCTTCGCGCCGCAGAACGCCTTGCAGATCACAGGGCGATCAAAGTCGATCTCTGTCCCTGAAGATCGTACATCCAAAATAACAAAACCAGAATAAACCAGAATCCCGTTGCGAAAATAGAAAGTTGGGGTATCAAATAAAAAGTAGCGAACGACGTGAATATTGATCCTAACAGGATCTGGCGAAGAGTTCGAGTTCCAAGATTATGCGCCTTCAATTTGAGGCGATGTCCAGAAAATGATGTGGTGTTTTCGGTCTATGTGCTCTGATCGCAGCGATAAGTGGCTGCTTGCAGGATACACACGTAAGCGTCCAGGTAATTAGGGAGCTAGACCGATAGAATCGTATGCGACAAATTTACTCGTCATCGTCGGGAGATGGGTGGTCACGGCCTTCGCCCTTGTGCACCTTACGGTGTCGTCGCAAGTTCGAGACAACAGAGAAGTGGCGACCGCAACCATCAACGTCACAGGCGAAAGCTGAACAAATTGTTAGTATTTGCAATGAGACTAGATCTGCTTCATGTCAACTTACGCTTTTCGCCAGTGTGGCTGTACATATGTGTCTGAAGCGAACTGGGGCGAGTGAAACGCTTGTCGCAAATTTTGCACTTGTGCTTCTTCTGGCTGCTGGAAGAGACCTTGGAGCTGAATTGACCCATCATCGAGGAAGGTGCAGGTGGAAGGTTGCCACCAATGAGACCAGAAGGACGAGGCAAAGTGCGGGAGTTGGGCAGATCAGACTCGTTCGCAGAGCTGTAATCTCCAACCGATGCCTCGCTCACGGAACTGTTGTAGTAGTTGCCGTAGTTGCTAGCAGAGGAGATCGACGAGTGTGATGAGTGTGCTGAAGGGAAACCATATGAATCTGAGGAATTCCTGCTAGCATCTGGTTGACCGTAGATATTGCGTGGAGTGATATCAGACTGGGCCATGGCAACCATGCCACGGCTGGCATCAAGCGCATCACTGAAGCTTTGACGCTCTGCTTCGGAAGCAGAGTGGAGTCTGTCGCTGAAGTCAATAAGAGAGCTCTGGCGTTGCCTTTGGACCTCGATGGGGTCGGCGACGAAGAAGTTTGAGGCTACTGACGGGTGCGATGAGCGGCGGTCGTAGTTGTATGCGTTTCCTCTTTGAAGGACTTCGGCCGAGTACTGCGGCTGAGAAACTGGTGCGTACATGGCACCGTTGGGCGCAGCGGTGGTTGTGTACGAAGCACCATAGGGCCTGGGAGCACCCATACCATCTTGTGCCAGGTGTAAGCTCGAGTGATCGAGGAGTGCTGGGTCCATTGGGATAATACCTGAGGGCAATGTGGGAGCCGAGACCTGGCCACTGGAGTAGGCAGCCGAAACATTGGGTGCGTGAGGCTTGTAGTCACCAGCAGGCGCCGGTGGCAACGAAGTTGCGTACGGGTTGCTCTGCGGTGGTGCAGGGCCAGACACCCAAGGGTTCGTGAACTGCGGTGGCGCGTACCTCATGGTGTCGTAGGCCATGGGAGTGGCGAACTGGGGTTGCTGACGGGTGTCGACGGCCATTGCCATTGTGATGAGGTGGGAGAGGCAAAGAAGTGGTGGTGGTAGTGGTGGTCCAAAGAGAGCGCTCAAGCAGCGCGTAGGTAAATGGCAGTGATCAACACCGAAGTGAGGTTTCGAAAACGTGGAGAGACGATCAGATCTTGGAGGATGGGCGGGATCAGCGTGCTTAAGTGCTGTCCTGGCTCGAGGCTGGGGTATGAGCGGGCGTGTTGCGAGACAGGCCAGTCAGCAGGCGTGTCCGAGAGCTGAGTTGGCTCTTTGGGGGGTAGGCGGGCTGTCAATGGGCGGAAAGTGGAGCCCTTGGACTAGCTGGAGAAGTACGCGCACTCGTTTCAGGGTGTGCGGAGGGCGAGCGCGTGGTGGTGCTTGGGTCGCCGAGACGGAGGCGAGATAGCGCGTGGGCGAGTTGGGTTGACGGTTGACGGGGCGAGCGAGGACGAAGCCGAAGCGCGCTGAGTCGGGAAATGATGAGAGATATGAGCGATGATCTGCCGTGGAGAGCAGCGTTTCAGCGTGCGAGGTCGGTAGCTGGGACTAGGGCGGGCAGGCTGGGAGAGGCAAGAGTCTGTGTGGATCAAAGTGTAGATCGTTCGTGACGGGGACGCTGTTTAGATATGGGGCCAGTCAGGCGTCGTTGAACAATTACATCGGTGGAGGAGACGGACAGTGCACGGCGACGTCAGAGACAGTGACGGCTGGGGCGCCGCCAGGCATATGCAGGGCAGGCAGCTGGCGCAAGGACGCCGGCCTCTTACTCGCCCTCTGGCTTTTCGCGCATTTGGCTCTGCCACTGGCGCCGCCGCCCATGACAGGGGCTGCCCGGCTGCGCAATAGCTGGCGCTGCAGCACTTAGAGTTGCGTCGCCCGGTGCTAGCAGTGGTAGCGGTATTCCTCTCACTACTGCTGCGCGCTCTCCCCGCAGTGAGCCAGCGGTTCGGCGCCATTGTCGCCACCATCCCGAGCCATTCGCGACCACGCTGATACAGCAAGCCTGACCTGCGAGAACGGCCATATGGGCGCGGGTGGGTAGGTAGGCGTCGACGTGTGTGGGCACGCGCGTGGGCGAGCGGTCAAGCAGCGTCGAGCTGCACATAGACGCCGCTAGCCCAGGAGAGCGCTGCGAGAAGGGATATCGCTTGCGTGTTCTGCACAGGTCGCGCAGTCCTAGAGCGTGGCCTGCAGCACGCTGTCTCGTCGGCCGCCGTGCGCGAGCTGCTACCACCGCAGGAGGGAGGTAGCAGCAGGGCCCTATACACAAGCGCGCAAACGCTAAGGTGCGGTATTCCTCCCATCCGGCAGCGCGCAGCTCCCCTCCCATGCCGACCGCCATCACGACTGTGGCTCTCCAGCCTAGTAGTGCCTTGTAGGCTTGTACCTTCCGGCTGACTGGCGGCATATTGCACTGCAGCCGAAAGCACCACATTCGCGCATACACACCCCTCGAGACACATCCTTTTCCCATCCATCCATGTATGCACCTCCGCGACGATGACGCCCTCGTGCATAGCTTCTTTGCAAACTCATTTCCCGTGAGAATGCTCGGGAGCCACGCACGCGCACACACGCTGCAATCTGAGCACAACAACATGCACAGCCTGCGCGCCGCCAACGGTCGGCCATAGCTGGCACTGGCACTGGTGCTCCCTGTGGCGTTTGCTTGGTACTGGTATCGCAACGCAGCGTAGGATTGGTCGTTCTGCCTCTGCTACTCCCCCACAGTACGGTCATTCATCTGTGCGGGCCCAACACCGCTTTCTCGCGCTAACAAGGATATTGCTAACTCTCTCTGGCGGCTCTTTTGCCCGGTCTCCAGCCGCGGTCCAATCGTCAAACATTTCCTCCTCTAATGCCAGCGATTTCGTTCTTATCGCGTGACACCGCACGCACACTGACATACTTACACCCGGCGCGAGCGCCGTTCACGGTGCGGTGAACGATCAACCCTGCATCAACCCGCCTCGAGTCGTGATCTTTTTTGCAGCCTCCCCTGCACACGCTTTCTCTAGCTTGCGCCTCCCACAGGACCCTTTACTACTGCCTGCCTATTTCGCGAACAGCCATAATGCGGATGGCGCTGGGAGGCGCACGCCACTTAGCTGGAGATTTGCCGGAGTGCCGACGAAGCGTGAACAGCAAACCAGGACGCCGCCATAGCGGTGCAGCTACTGGTATGCTTCAATTAGTCGCGAGCTCTTTGAGCCCTCGTGCTCTCGTAGGATGGACAGATGTCCACATGATCTTCCGAGATTATCCTTCTTTGGGACTAACTCCCTCCACCTCCACTTCGGCGCCTCTAGTTTTGTCCGCCTAGCATCCACCGCATCGGCCAGCCGATTGCTCTAGCAGAGGCTGCTGCAGAAGACAGCAACCAGGAGCCGTAGCCGCAGGATTGCAACTGCACGGAAATGCCCTAGCCTTCCCTATCTCCACCCTTCGTCAAATCAGCTCAGGTCTCTGCGGCCAACCTCGGCTTTTGACCGCGATGAATATGAAAGGCCTTCCATGCCAGTGCACGTTCAACGTAGCATCCGGCAGGACCGTCACACGCTCTAAGCTTGCGCCCACTGCAATTGTTGCGACCGTATATGCCCGAGTCCAACGTCGTGATCACGCGGTGGGTTGTTCTCTGAATCTAGCAGCCAGAGACAGAGACATGTCCCGAAGTTTATTCATCCATCCAGATCGGCGCGCAGACAGTCTTGTAGATCTTTGTGTAAATCGTCAATCACTTACTCCATCAGTATCGCTGAAACGCTGCAGCCACGTGAAGAGTAGGGTAGAAACACAGACACAAGCGCGCATCACATCCCTCTCTCCATGTGCGCGGTGCAACGACTCCAAAAAACCCAGTACCGTCAAACCGGTACTCGAAAATCCCATCATCCCACCATAGATGAGCACAGAGCTCGTTCTGTTCTCCCTCCACGACCCCAGCGCCACCCAAGTGACTAGTTCAAGCCTCAAAATGCATCACACCCTTGAAAATGCCGAGAGAGCACGAACTACTCACCGCGCGCAAAGAATACGAGCTAATCACATCTCCTATCATCCGAACCGCGATGGATCCATCAAAAGCATGAGCAATAATAATCTCGAGTATGAGCAAAGACGCGTACGCAAGCAGCGTCCAGTGCTTCTCGCGCTATGTTCTCATCGTTTAAAAAAAAAAGCTCAAGCAATGGTTGATTTATTCCTTAGCCGCGCGCCGCACGTGAAGAGAATCCCTGCAAGATAGAGAACGCTTGCGAGCAAATGGGCAACCCAAGTGACCAGCCATCGCCGAAGAGGGACCATCTCTGTCGACATCGATATCCACTTCTGTCCAAGTTGTCTCCATCTTCGATCGCGAATTGCCCAAAGCTTTAGCTTTCTCCTATCCCGTCCTCGCTGCTTCGAGTATAGCGTGAAACACTTCCTTTTCGACACTCGAGCCAACTTGGAAGTGGTCCTGTAATCACATCACTTTTCCTCGAACTCCTTTTGCTTGATGTGGAGATGGCTTTGGACTAAAGGTTGGGGTTTTGTTCGGTGCTGATGGTCCCTTGGTTCCACTGCCATGTCAGCTGCTCCGCTGGCGTCTCACGTGACGTACATCGGTGGACAGATGGATTTTTGGCTTTTATCCTTGCCACTCTCTGCTCTACTGCTACCTCCTATCAGCTTGCGGGGTGCTTCGTTTGTCCGAAGATGTGGGAATCTGCGATGTCGCTGACCATCGTGGCAAACCTGATATGGCATGTTCAAGCGCTGCGTGCTGTTGGCCAGCGCAATGAGAATGAGAGGCACAGCGGTCGCTTACAAGGCTATGCATGCCTTAGTATTGCGATGTGCTGATATCGGCAAGCATAGACTAGACTACATCTCATAGAGATCGTAAACAAATGACAACACCGTCCGAGATACGTTACACTGGACGAAAATGCGAGATCGCTTCAGTGAGCGACTCCACTCTGGAGTGGACGGTCAGCAACGCGATTCTACACCTTGCATGCAACTACCCAATCGTCTTGACTAAAGACTGGAGATGCAGCGAGATATACTTCTGTCTCCAGACGGCCGCATGTGTCCTACGTCCGTCTGTACTTGTGAGCCGATCTTATACAATCGCGCACATCATTTCTGACGCAGAAGTCTACACGTGATTTCTCGCTGGGTAGTATAGCTACGTTGGGACCATATATGATGGTGGTAGTGGATCTAATGTTCGAAGACCTAGTGACTCTTAAGGGCATCTCGATGGTAGAGTCTCATGTTTTGTCGTTGATAGTCTCTGGTATCAGCCATCCATGAGTCCGAGGCCTCTAGACTCTGACGATTGTCTCGATGGCGAGGAACAAGGTTCTGATATCGATGGCTGCTGAAATTAGCACTCCAATCTACTTTGCCGAGACCTGTAGACTCTTGAGAGTATCTAAATGGTAAGAACTCATGCTCGGATATTGGGAGCTGCTTATATTAGCATTTGGGATACGCTAGCACATGCACAGACCTACAAGAAACAAGGAAGAGTTGTACTTCAATGATACTTACTTATCATATCAGCAGCAATAGTTGTGAGGCTTGATATGCATGCTATTGAGATATATCACTTTCCCTGTGGATGATACCTACATTCCCACCATCGACTTTGTATGTGCAGAAGATTATCGAGTCCAAAGAGGAGCTATGTGCAGAAAACAATTGTAAGAAGTCAGGACGCATCAAAGGTATGACCACTCGACTGGTCATCAGAATGCCATGAGTACAAGAGGCATCTCAAATATCTTCAGTTTGTTGTCATTCAAAGTGCAAGGTTTGCATTCTAGTAATGGGTTGATTGGTAGCCACTGGAAAGATTATCAGCTTGTAAGTGATCTAAACACATCGTCAAGGAGCCGAGGATAAGACACTCATAAGTCTGCGCATCTCATCGGCAACTGTCATTATCACATAACCCGAGGTGAGAGGTAGGAACATACCAGTACCCAACGGGTCTCCTGAATGTCCTCTGCGAGATGTATTTCCAAGGCCTATTCTTATATCCGTCGATACCAGCATAATGCAATACCAAGATGTAATACCGAGGCATGCGCAGATTTATGAGCTACATTATCACTGTACATGTACTTGGATTGCTCTAGGTCAAGCCATCACGTCACATGGCGATCGTGTGCAACGCAGCGAAACCATCATTCGCGCCACGAGGCAGGCATGGTCCAACATGCATGTTACATCCCACGAAAATGCAGCCCGCCCGTCTGGTAAGCGGCAATGCAATCGGCCGTTTTGTGCAACAGCCTTTGGGAACACAAGCATCGCACACACCGGGAAAAGCCAGATAGCATGTTAGATCTCGAACGTGGGCCAGCGCTGTCTCATTGATATGAGCATTCACTCAGAAGAAATCCTATCTGCCTTCCTCTTCTTCCCACCATTCAGCGAATGCCCATTGCTTGCGACTGCAGCAGCCTGCACCTTGGTAGCTGCTAGGATGTTCTGCTCAGTGTGAGCTGCTTGGGGATCGAGCGCCATCCCAGATTGCTCAAATGCACCGGCTTCCACATCTTGATCTCCCTTCGCCTTCAGCGGAACGTCGGCTTGTCCCTCGACGTGGTCACCTCTTACCACCGGATGCGCGGTCAAAACACCCTCAATGTCCCCGAACCATCCATTGAACTTGCCATACCAGTCGACGGTCGCCTCGAGCGCGGTTTCGAACTTTGTCCGCTGCTTCCAGCCAAGCTTGTGCAATTTAGTGCCATCAACAGCATACCGGCGGTCGTTGAATTTCCTGTCGTGCGTGTGCTGGATCCACACTTTCACGTCCGTCTGCCCGAACAGGCCGAGCAGCTTTTCGGCGAGCTGCATATTCGAGATTTCATCCTGCGAATCGACATTGTAGGTCTGTCCGATCTCGCCTTTGTGCAGGATCGTGTCAAAAGCTTCCGCCGCATCACCAGCGTAGAGGTAGCGGCGCGTGTGTTGCCCGTCGCCGTGGAGCAGCAGTGGTTTGCCACAACGGAGGAGGTTAATGAACTTTGGTATGACCTCTGCGTATTGTTAGCATATATTTTGTGACACGAGTCGTCTCTTCTGCTCACTTTCTGGGTACTGATGCGGACCCATCACGTTGTTGAGCCTGATCACGACCGCGGGCAGTCCATGGCTCTTCACATAGCCTTTCACGATCATCTCAGCGGCAGCCTTGCTTGCTGAGTACGGGTTCGTTGGGTCTAAGATACTCGCTTCGGCCAGGTCGGCTGCGAGTGCTTCGCCGTACACCTGATTCGTTCAGCATGATTTTCAATACAATACAGCCCCGCGAATGGTCATACCTCATCTGTAGAGATGTGGTAGAATCGTTTGATCTTCCCATACTCCTTGATGCTCTCGAGTAACACATGCGTGCCGAAAACATTGTTCTTCGTAAAGACGTAGGAGTTGCCGAAACTCAAATCCACATGCGTGTGCGCCGCAAGGTGGAATACGGTGTCGATGTTGTGTTTCTGCAGGCACTTGATCACATCGCCCGGAATCGTCACATCGCCGTGGAAGAAGCTAAAATTCGGCTTCGACTCCAGCATGCGCGCATTGTTCAGCGAGCTGCAGTAGTCGAGCTTGTCGAAGGATACCACGTTGTAGTCGTTCGGATATTTGATGGTCAAGTGGCGTACCAGCCAGGACCCACTTTTTGTATTTTTGGCGCCGGTCAGCTCTCAGCTTCAAATTGGCTTTATCAGAACCGAGATTTTCTCGACTCTGATACGGTATGGTCCAGCTTGGCTGCTTACATGAACCCTTCGCCTCCAGTGACCAGTATGTTTTTAACGTTACCCAGTGGCTTAAACGAGGTCTGGCCCGTCAAGATGGGCGCGTCGTGCCAGGTACCGTCGTCCACGAAGAAACGCGATTCCAGGCTGGTCGGCCCTGATGTTACCATGGACTGTCAGCTGTGCGAGAGACTCGACCGTGAGCAAACATCCCAGCGTGTTTTGCTTACCACTGGCGCCCCAAGCTGAGAGGTCTAAATCCATCTTTTTAGCCTTTGTACGAGTGTAAGCTGCGCCTCCAGATACGAAGTGGCTCTGGCTTGCATTGTGTCTCGTTTTGAGGCCACCACTCGCTGGCAAGGGATAAGTGCTGGCACGCTCTTGTACGCAAGGTCGCGTCGCGCCCTTTCTCTCTTCAGCAACCACTTTCGCATACCTCTTGGAACCTGTCTACTGCCCAGAAAAAAAGTCCATCCAAAGTGCTTCCATCCCTGACATTCTTACAAAATGAGTGCGACCACTGAGAAGAAGCTCGAGGAGCGCCGTGACGACGACGACATCCACGATGAGGAGAAGGCATTCCTTCCTGTCGAGCAGGCAGAGCACACAGCATATCCTGAGAAAACCTCGCCGCCCGGTCTAAGCAACAGGTTCTGGTTCTTCGCAGCGCTCAACACCGTGAGCACCGTAGGCATTGTCAGTACTCGCGGAACCGTGTAAACTTATAATCCAGTGTTTCCTAACTACCCGACAGGTCTTTGTCAACAAGCGACTATTCGGACATGAACGACTTCGACACTCTCAGGTCACAATTGCCGCTTTCCACTTCGCCGTGACGGCCTTGACTCTCTACGCGGTCTCCAGACCTCGAATCAATATCTTCCAAGCGAAACGGGTCCCTCTGCTTAAGATTCTACCACTGGCCATTTCCATGATCTGCAATGTCGTCCTCCTGAATCTCTCTCTTGCGTACTCGAGCATTCAGTTTTACCAGATCGTGCGTGTGCTGGTCACCCCAGCCGTGGCGCTGATGAACTACATATTGTCCGAGCCACCATTCCATGCGCGCGGCACTCACGCTCATTCCGGTCTGCGTCGGTGTTGCGGTCGTCAGCTACTTCGACACTGTCTGATCTGCCACTCGGTCTTTGCGGAAAGAGCGAGCCAATTGGGGCTTCGCTTTCTCGGCCCTCTTCGCAAGCGCAATTTACACTGTCTGGATTGACAAGTACCACCGCGTGCTTGAGTGCACGAGCATGCAACTGCTACTCAACCAGGCGCCTGTCAGTGTTCTGGTGATGCTGTTCGTGATTCCGTTCTCGGATGACATTACGGTCTGGGCTGCAATTGACTCAAGGACCTGGATGCTCGTATTGCTGGTAAGACCTGCACACCTTTGAGTTTTGCTTCGCTGCTAACGCCTCACAGAGCGGCATGCTAGCCTGTCTGATTAACCTCTCACAATTCCTCATTATCAAAGAAGCTGGACCAGTCAGCAGCACAGTCGTTGGTCATTCAAAGACGTGTCTCATCGTAGCTACTGGTTGGATTACAAGCGGAAAATCCCTCAGCGACGGCAGCTTGATCGGTATCGTGCTGGCCATCGGAGGAAATCATTGCGTGAGTCAGATGCCTCCCTGGCAGGTTCATTGAGTTCCTTACTGACGGCTTCCCAGCTATTCGATGGTGATGCAACGCGCGCGGAATTAAGGTCATCCCTTGCTTTTGCCCAAGAAAGGAGGGTCTGCTGTGCTACGAGCCATTTCCCTTGCGCAGCCCGCCGGGACAGTCATACTTTTGATCCTTTTCATATGTTATATACCTCAGTGTACTTCCTATTGACGATTCTTACATCATTACCTCAACGAGCTCGCTCTTGATCAGACTTTCAGCTTCAGAGACAAAACGTCATGGATTCGGAGAACCGCTTTCTTCTTACCGGCGGCGGCGGCTGGATCTGCGGCCACCTTGAAGAGCTTCTCAAGAAGCAAGGAAAGGTTGTCCAAGCTACCAATTGCCGCATGGAAGACTCGGCCAAGATGAACGAAGTCTTCGACCAGTTCAGACCAACCCACGTCATCAATTGTGCCGGCAAGACAGGACGTCCCAATGTTGACTGGTGCGAAGATCACAGAATCGAGACAGTCCGCAGCAATGTGATAGGCACTCTCATGCTAGCAGAACTGTGCAACGAACGAGGTGTACACTTGACGAACATGGCCACCGGCTGTAAGCAACAGACTCCCATACACACTACTCTCATAACAACAGCCGACTAACCAACCAGCACAGGTATCTACACCTCCGAATACAACGACACCCGCGACACCATTATCAGCGCTCCCTTCACCGAAGACTCCCCCGCCAATTTCAGCGGCAGCTTCTACTCCTTCACCAAATCCCGCGTCGAAGACATCCTGCGCACTACCTACCCGCATTGCCTGACCCTGCGAGTCCGCATGCCCATCTCCGACGACCTGCACCCGCGCTCTTTCGTCACCAAAATCTCAAATTACGACTGCGTAGTCAACATCCCCAACTCAAACTCTATCTTGCACGACCTGCTGCCACTCGCAGTCGCCATGGCCGAGCACCGCGAGACGGGCGTGTACAATTTCACGAACCCTGGTGCGATTGGGCACAATGAGGTGCTGGGGCTGTATAAGCAGATCGTCGATCCGAAGTTCGAGTGGCGGAATTTCACGCTCGAGGAGCAGGCAAAGGTTATTAAGGCTGAGAGGAGCAATTGTGAGTTGGATTCTACGAAGCTGATGGGATTAGTGGAAAGGTATCAGTGTGAGGGCGTGGATGTGGATGTTCCTGAGATTCGGGAGGCGTATCGTGGGTGTTTTGAAAGGATGGTTAAGAATTTGCAGATGGAGGGTGGTGCGCCTACTGAAGTTTGAGGAAATTTGCTTGAGAGGCTGGATGTGATGGTTGTCTCCCCTCTACATGAATCTATTGTTCTTCGGGCTGATCCCAGCCTACACGCTTTCGGAGGTTCTTCATGCCGTAGAGCAAGCTCTCGAGCGATTTGGGATCCTCCTCAATACCACTCAACTCATTCAGCTGCTTCAATGTGTTCTCGTACTCATCGTCGCGCGCAACTTCGATTGCACCGTTGCTGTTGACCGCCAGCTGGAGCGCAAGCATTCGTGATTGACCTTCAGAACGACCGTCTAGTGATACCACGACATGTTGGTCGAAGACCGTGACGTCGAGAGGGTTCATGCCCTGAAGTGGTTGTTCGACTACAGTGACTTGGGACGTAGACTCGCCAATGGTTGATGAAGAGACTACCAAGAGTGCAGGCACTTTTTCACAAGCAATGATGATGGCGTGTTGGCCTGCGACAGGTGCAGTCCAGATACCAGAAACAGCGACTTGAGGGTCCTTATCCTCTGGTGTGGGCGTGAGGTATTTGCTGAGATGTTGACGGATGTTGATAGAGTTCTTCAAACGGAAGTTTGGCCAGTCCCACACTCCAATCCAATTGTCACCACCACCGCTCACGAGGAAGTCAGTGCTGGGAACGAGACAGACTTTGCTCACGAACTCTGTGTGACCCATGCAGAAGCCCTCGATGATATGAGACTGAGGAGCTGCTCTTGAGATGCGAATGTGTTCGTCGCGGTCTGCTGTGATGATGTAGCCACGGCTCTTGCCATCAGCTTCACGGACAGCGAAGGTGGCGTCAGTAAGCATTGACACATGACCCAAGAGCAACTTGTGCTCGAAGGCAAGCACCTCCTTCCGTGGAGTGAAGAGCTTTTGCTTTTGTTGAGCTTCGAGCGATCGCAGATTACGCTTGGTGTGGACTGTCAAGTTCGTGGCAGATGGCTTGAATAGTCCTTGGGCACGAAGCTCCGCATCTTTGGCGTCTTGAGCGGCTTGGCGGGCCTTTGCCTCGATTGCCTCCTTCTCAGACTCGTCGGTGGGCAGGAGTGGCAAAGAGTAGACATCACCAAACTTGTCTCCGCAGATGATCGTATCGTTGTCGGGCAGAATCTCAAGCGCGCAGGGTCGTTTCGGCATACTCCTCTGGCTGAGCTCGACGATGCTGCCGTCAATTTGAATGCTGAATACGCGGACACATTTGTCCTCAGTGACGGCCACGGCATGTTGTTGATCGTTAGAGACAGCAAGCTTGATCACATTGGTAAGTGCCGGAGCTGCCTTTGCCGTAGTCTTTTGCTTTTTTGCAGGGCGTTCTTCGTCGCCTTCTGCAGCGACGCCATTGGTGGATTCGACAGGCACCGTACCCTACAAGACTTTAGCCATTATACATCAAAAGAGAAGCTGGGAGCCTGAGGTCAGTGACCAGAAAGGAGGCAATTCCAAGCTTAGTGCAGACTTACGGCACTATCAGAAGTCCACTGCGAAACGACGGAACCATCTTTGGACGACAAAGACAGAAGCTTAGGACCGCAAGCTGCGAGCAAAAACGCACCACCCTCGGTCGCCACGGCGGCTACGCATTGGAAAGGGTGAGGCATTATCGGTGAAGTTTGCGCTTATTTACACGATATATTCCTACTCGATGTCCAAGGTCACTGGTGTGCTTTCGCTAGAAATGTCTGTTGAAGCGAACGTCACCCTGAAGGGCGTAAGTCTTGGCATGACGATCGAGTGAGCGCGACTTTTGGCATCGGCACCGGCATCAGCCTCGAGGCAGTCGTTCATCAATCACACCCTTGCACGCCCAGCAAGGGGAAGCAAAGGTGTAGGTAGTGTTGTGGTGGAGCTGCTCCAACACCAACTCCTGTTGAGATGAGCGCATCCACTACTCTTGTCGAGACTGATCACTCGACCCCTCAAGCCTCTCGCATTCGGTCTGGACATCTGATGCGCAGCCATGAAGAATGAACAGCATCTTCCCGAGGAGCTGCTTCAGATTATCCTCTGGCAGCTGAAACCATCAACAGGCTTCCAACGTGAGATTCTGGACGCGAAGTTAGTGTCGCGAAAGACTCTTTTCTCATGCATGCTGGCAAGCAAGAAACTTTCCCGATTAGCGAGGCCGGTACTCTATCACACCATCAATGTGGGAAGAAACTATTTTGCGACGGCGCATTACTTGGCACAGCATCCCGACGTAGCAGATCAGGTGCGGCAACTTTGTGTTCCCAGCCAATTTTGTTACAACTCTGTTCAAATCATGTACGAGGATGAGAGCCTTCGATGGCCCGAGTACGTGCACTCTAGATTAGCTGCTCATCCGAGCCTCCTGTCAGATCGAGCGAACCCTGATCGTGATGGTTACAGGATGACCGTCGCGACTCTAACCTTGGTCGTTTGTTCCAAGATCCACACCCTACTGCTGGAGACGACCACATGCGCGGAATTGGTAGACCCAAGCGATTTCTTGAGAGAGTGTACCGCTCTTGGTCAAGAGGCTGCCTCCTTTCCGCTTACAACTCTGCGCAAGCTCAAGCTCGAATGTCCCAGAAAGCCAGATTACCATCGGGACAAGTCCGGTCCGGGCCATTCCTGGTTCTCTTGTCTGCTCAGCTTGCCGTAAATATCATCGATAAGCTTGCATGCCATGCCGTCTGGCTCGGGATATTACCCGTTGACATCGTCGCGTCTCAAATCCTTGACCATGACAAACATGGAAGGGATGCCTACCCATATGCTTGGAGAACTCGTCAAGGCATGTTCGATGCTAGACTGTTTGGATTTGACGTGGAAAAGTCATTCCAAAGAATTAGTGCCGTTTGAATGGGCTGAATTTGGGTACCTTCTCACCACACACGGCTTGAAGATCCGAAAATTGCGACTCAACAAGTCAAAAATGAGATCGCCAGTTACAACAAACAATATCATCAATCTAGCTGCGCTGAGTAACCTGAAATCTCTCACATTGCCCATCGAAGCCGTACTGTCGGAATCAGCAGGGCAATATGTTGTTCCAGTCATAGAGATGGAAGATGATCCCGACAGTCTCGGTAACGCTGATGGAGATGTCGAGGCCACTGACGACGAAGACGACTTTGCAGCTTTGCATCCGCTCGGAAAGGGCCTCAACACGCCAACGGTGCCATTGTATCAGCTCCTGCCATCTACACTAAGGCATCTCAAGATTGTGGACGACTGGGACCTTTGGGCTGACGCCGTACGTCTGGACATCCAATTGCGAAGCCTGGTACTCGATCCTCGGTTTTCTGAAATGCGCACAATCCGCGTGAGGTGTAAGATGCCCTTCACGAAGCATGTCAAGGGACTCGGCTGGCAGATGAAGAGGCGTAAGCATTGCTGGAATGTCTTGTCACGATATTGAAGAACGGAAGACAGTCACTTTCGAGGCTAGATACGCAGTAGATATGATTGAATGAGTTCTATGCACGATGCGAAAGAAGCTATGACAAACTCCTCTAGAGTGTGGCCAGCCGTTATTACAATCGACTTGCAGCCCATAATGTGGGAGCCGCTCATAGGTTGCTCTACTAGGGCTTGATGAAAGAAAGCATATATCATGACACTGAGACTCCGCATGCATCTCTTTGACCAGTACGCTGCTCGCTGATCGCACAGCAACAAACATATCGCTGGTTGCTGCTGAGATCGCGCATGTCTTTCTGCTACATTTCTGGTCGTTTCTGAGGCGCTGGATCAGCAAATTTTGATCTAAACCACTGAGATACCTAGTTCTGTGACTTTCGTGATCATCACTGCATCGCGGTACTTTCTGAGATGCTAGAGAGAAAAGATCACCTTAGAGCCATCGAGATACGCCGTGTCATATTCGAACCCTGCACTTTGCACGCGATACTATCTGCGGCGCTAAGGGGATGGGTCGAGGTGGGAACCCGTTAAGATACATCTTCTCACTCAGCTAAATGTATGATGCTTCTTGCGACGCTATGGAGATGGATTGGGGAAGAGACCATTGAGATTCATCGTCTTTCTCAGCTGTATACATGGTGTTACTTGCGACATGATAGGGACGATTGAGGGTGGAGACCACTGAGATCCGGTGTCCTTCTCAATTACAAGTATGGTGTTACCTGCGACGCTGTACAAGTGAATCAGGGTAGAAACCATTGAGACTCGTTCTACTTCTCAACGATATGTGTGATGCTACCTGCGACGCTATAGGGACAAATCAGGGAGGGGATCATTGAGAATCGTGGTCCTTCCGGTTATACGTATGGTGCTACCTGAGACGCCAGTAAGACATTTCGATATGCACACCACTGAGATGCACAAAGCGCATCGCACACGTCACCTTCAGCGTCTCTGCACGCCTCTCCGGTGAAGTGTGATCAGGCAGCAATCGCAAACTGCAGCGCTTTGTTTACCATGTGTTTATAAGCGCAACTTTCCGGTGACAAAACATCGCCCCACCAACAACAACATTCACTACCAAGATGGATGTCGAGAACTGGCTAGACAACGTAGAGGTAAGTTCTTCCGCAATTATTTCTGAGAGTGGGCAAGCGGCGGCAGCGGCAATGGCAGTGGCATCGGCATTGGGCAACAACACCATAGACCTTGGTGACGACTACTTTCGCATCGGTCGACGTACGACCGAAGACGTGAACGGCGATATCCCGACGCAGCACATCGTCGTCGCAAAGGTCGATGCGGCCAAAGGAAAGGTTGTCTGGCTGAGCGTCGCAACTTGGCAATTTAACGGCCTTCGCATTGGCAGCATCGATGCCGGCGACCGCATCAAAGAGGACGACGAAGTGTTTAGCTTCAGCACACGCCTCGATCCGGATCCATACTTCTTCGCGCGGAACCTGGCGAGTCCACCTCGTATTCGGGACAATCTTCTCGAGCTATTGTCTCAGGGCCAGAGACAAGTGCAAGCCGAAACATTGGACGACGACGTTGCTCACACCGAAAGAGATGAGGCATCGACGGCTCGCTTGGCGCTGGAGGGAGTTTCGATGCCTGCCGATGACGATGGTATGCGTGCCGTTATTGGACAAGATCCAAAGAAGCGTTTTCCTCACCCATGGGCTCTTCCTACCGCCCTGACCGATTCGTGGGACACAAGCTTTATCGGTATCAAACCTGGCCCGACCAGAGCTCGTCGCAAGCGTGCGAAACAAGAATGGCTTCCGGACTTCGACAGCATTGGAGATGGAGGCGAGATCTCTTCTGTCAACGCCATAGCGGTGTTTGTCAACGACTGCGAAGACCGCAACCTCGGCCTTAAACACTTCATCGAAATTGGTTTCGGACCCGATGAAAGCTTCGAATCCGCAGTGGACTACTTCCTGGAAGGCGACGAGACAGCAAAGTCGGACTTTCGTGGACTGAACAGCAATGGCCACCTCGCGCAGCTGGAGTGGTCACTAGAGTTGTGGATTCTGCCGCAGAAGGAGGGTTGCTCGACTCTGATCCTCTGGAACGACGTCCCTCAGCTGCAGGCGAGGGCATTCTGCGATTGGAGAGCGATCAGGAAGGACGGAGGTAAGCAATCTTGTTCCCACATGATGTCTGAAGCGCTTGACTGACGTGTGGCTTTTGGGATCGTAGCTGCCAAGCTTTATGTTGAAGTGAGAATTGTCGAGAAGAAGTCGCGCGTGGCGTCGCCAATTGAGAGTGAAGCAGCTGTTGCTTCTGTCTGAGCAAAGTCGAGGAAGAATGAGGGTGCTTGATGGGTGTATTAAAGGTCTCTTGCGATAAGATAGAGAGAAAGACAGAATGATGCGTCTTTACCACACCAGGGTATGCAGGCATGAAATAGGGTTCTTCACAGACTTCTAAAAAAAGAATCTCTCAAGCACTTGCTGGTGGTTATCACATGCCCATTCAGCTTACAAAGCGGTGCCCTCGGAAGTGAGAAGTGCGACTAATTCAGGCATCAGCAATGTCAGTCACTTAGCCCTTCTTTCACTTGCCGGTCTTGTATGTAGTCATCTGTGATTTGGGCGCGACAAAAGCTGCAAATGACGATGGTAAGCTGCAATATCGCGTTGTTGAACAACCAAGACGCCGTATCAATCACTAGAGGTAACACAGCAGGCAACAAATCCTGATGGCTATTTGTCGGGCACTGGAAGCGTGGACACTGCAAGCTGGGCACGAATGTGGATTCCACCACCGACAGAAGAGGTGAGTGAGTCCCTTGCCCGAAGGTGTCTTGCAGTAGATGATGCCCTGGAAAAGTTTTGCTCATACTTGACGCGGGAACAGCAACCAGCCTCTGCGACCCGGATGAGAGGTACAATGCAGATCAACCACCCATCCGCCAAACCGACTGGCAAGGAGTGCTTATCGTGGCCAAGCAGAACGTATGAAGAGAGTGAGTGCAAAGATTGCCTCGATGAATCGACCGTGCGCTGATTTTGCTGATGAACATGGAAGCAGAAGCGGCTGACCCAGCTCCACCTTCACATCCTTCACGACCGCCAAGAGCGGGACGACGATACGAGGCTAGGACTCCAGAGAGTCAAGGACAAAGTCCAAGGCGCATCTCCTCGGGCGACTTGAAGCGTCCAGAGAGAGTGAGTAGGCAGACGGCCCAACCAAGTAGTGAACCACTAGAGAACTCTGCTGATTGCTTGAACAGGAAGCACCCATGGCAGCTCCACCAAGTCGACAGTCTTCACCATGAAGAACGCGAACGTGGTTTTCAAGCATGCAGGCTCCCGAACACGTTGGCACGGGCGTGCACCCTGATCGTTTGGCTCTGATAACAGGTGCTACCTCTCAGGCAACATCACCACCACCAAAGAGGAAGAGGACCAGACACAAAGAGCGCAGACCGGAAGAAATGTCGTTGTTGAGCCAGGGACATGGCACTGCTGGCCGTTTGGCAAGCCTCCGCCACCAGCGCGAGGATGGAGAAGAGATGAAGTCGAGCCGGGCTGGACAGAAGCCGATTGTATGCCGATCAAGCCCGAGCTGCCAACGCCTTTCCTGTACAGCGCGGACTGGCAGTATAACAAGGCGTGCAAGGCTATCTCGCCTGCGACCGCTGGACCGCCTTATAGACCTTGCTCGACCATCACCATGGGCGCGCAGAAGCGCATGAGCAACGGCGAGCCCAAGGCCTTTGTTGGGCCTCACCCCAGCTTTATTCGAGTCTCAGCACAATACCAAACCCAAGCCGCCATAGAGCGCAAGTTGCAGCAGCCTGACCACGACCACCAGGAGCGCTCGATCGCTGAAGCGAAGGAAGACTCGTTACGACTGCAAGGAGTGCAATGGATTGATGTTGTGCGCCGTGCACTGCAGCTACCTGTGCGGACCTACACCACTGCCTGCACCTACTACCACAAGTTCCGACTCGCGCATCCTCCTGGTACGCAGACAGGAGACAACTACCTCTGGAACGATGCAGCTGCTGCGAGTTTGCTTACGGCATGTAAGATGGAGGACACACTGAAGAAGAGTCGGGACATTCTTGCCGCGAGCTATAATCTGAAGGCTGCTTCAGCACACGACCACCTTCCATCCGATGACCCATTCTTTTGAGCAGCAATCTCGCGCAGTCATTGGTCTGAGCGTATGGTTCTGGAAGCATCGACCTTTGATTTCAGAAGTCGAGCACCACACCACACGCTCACCAAGATTGCGAAGACACTGGGCAAGCCAGAGGAAGTCAAGCCAGTCCATATTGCATGGACCGCTTTGACCGACATATACCGCACATTTGCTCCGCTCAAGCAAACATCTGTGACGCTCGCGTTAGCCATGCTGGAACTTGCAGCGCGCCTGGCTGGCGCCGAAGACATCCTTGCTGCAATTGCACAGTATGACTTGGGCAAGGTGAACACGACTCGGGAAGAGACGATGGAGACGATACTGGACTCGGTCGATTTGTACATTCAGCACACTACTGCTACTACGCTTGGTACGCGCTACAGTCTCGATGACTTTCTTCGCCTGCGCTTGGCTCTCAAGAAGGAATGCGACAGCAACAGCTTTGCACGCAATTGCGCCGCACCAGTCCAGGTATCTCCGACGACTAAGGTACAGAACGGCCACCCAACTCCGGTCTCGCCTCCACCGAATGATTCGAACCAGCCATTGCCAGCGCCAGTTGTGCTTGAACACGCACCGCCTGTTCTAGGCGGCACGCTCCGATTTATGCTCAACCCGAAATTGGCGCATGATGAGCGTGAAATAGTCGACAGCCATTTCAAAGAAGAATGGGAAGAATACGAAGAAGAAATCGAAGTTCCCCTGCCGTATGCTGAAAGGAAGAGAGGACCGCCATCTTCGCGGGCATCATCGCGCGACCGTCGCGAGGAAAGGGAAAGGCTTCCTCCACGCGCGTTTGACGATCGTCGTGAAGAGCGAGCCAGAGTCGACCGAGAGCGAGGATTTGATCGCGACAACAGGCGTCCGCCGCCGAGAGAACGCGAGAGAGACACGAGGAGGTATGATGATGACAGGCGGCGCTTCGACAACAGGAGATATGACGAGCGGAGGTACGATGATCGCAGGCGTGATGACCGGCGACCATACCCTCGCGATGATCGCAGGTGATCACGATGCTTCAAATTTTGCCTGGCAGATGTCTTTGAGCGAGAGTACTGGCGCTGTACGAATAGAGATACCCCTAAAGGATTTTGTACGATTGGACCAGGAGATATTGCTACGTACCGGATCGAGAATGAACGCATACATTCCATGTCAGTGGCTGGAGGCCCGAAGAAAGATTATCGCTCATGATTGCCAAAAGACTTACATCCACCGATACACAGCAACAGTTATCACCTGGGCATCCAATTATCACCTCTGTTTTGGCGTGGCCTCCCAAGCTGTGACGTACAATGCACTACGGCGAGGGAGACCAACGGCAAGCCAATCTTGCCTAAACAGACAAAGCGATCAGTCTTTGTTGACGTATGGTCCTTTGGTGATGTGACAATGGCCTTTGTCTACTTGACACCGCCGGCTTTCTATCCCTCTCATAACTGACCCTCGGCTTCCAGATTATCCCAGATTGACTAAGGTTCTACATAGACGGTCTGGCACTGTCTGATAACATCTCCCCGACACCCGCAAACATGTCAGCAGCAGGCACCAATACCGCCCCAGCAGTGGGTACCCACATGCTCGTGCAGCTCCTCTTGAGCATCGGCCTGCCCATACTCATCCTGCCCATCGTAGCCACCATCGCGTACTTTGGTTTCCGTCACATGAAAGCTAGGAGGAAGAATCAACAGACTGACATCGAGCGAGGCGATTATGTAAAGCCCTCGGACTGTGCTAGCTCCGATTCTGATAGCGAGGAGACGAAATTCATGATGACACCGGCGCTTGCTACTAACAGTGTGCAGATGCCTGTGAGACCCGGTTCGGCCAGTCGCAACTTTTGAGTGTGCTAGCATGCAGATTTTATAAGTTGCCAATACAATATACGCAATACAAATTTCAGCGTTCACAAAATGCTTCCTTCCCTTTTCATCGTATATTCGTTGTCAAACGACTTAGATGCATACTTGAAAACAAATGCTCGATCATGATGACGTGCATAGATCGTCACGCCAGGGTCAGATCCGAGGGAGTAGCAGCAGAATAAACACATTCATATTCTCTTTTCTTTGAGCTCATGAATAGAGTATGTACAGCAAATGGCGAGAACGATATTGACAAGGTCCCGCGGAAACGTCAACAGCGAGATGTCGGTAGCATCACAGAAGCACAGTCCAACAAGACCCATTTTGTCCCGTGGGGCCCCAATATGCTACCTCCTAAGAGGTAAGAGGTAGAAAGCTGCCAGCAACTAAGCTCGCTGTGATATCCTCAACACGACAACCTCGCCATTAGATGCCCATCTTACTGTGGACAATACCCTGTGCATTGCCTTCAATATTTCAACGGTGTGGCTTTCCAACGTGCTGGCCTACGAGATTTATGTCTCGAATCCTCAGGGCGGTAGGAGGTAGCTCTCACAGCAGGCCGTATCAAGCTCTCAAGCTTCTCGACTATTAATTAAGCCACGATGGAACAAGCATGCCGGTAGGTGCATTGGAACAACATAAGTCCGAACGCTAGGGCCGTAACGAAGCATGTCACTCGTCGAGCAAATGCGGTCGGCGGCTGACATGAGCCTTGCTTATTGGTTTCCACGCCAAATGGTGGGAACTCCGCATGGAGCACATGCAACGGTGGGGAAGATGCCGAGCATGCAGAGGGAGCTTCGTTGTGCTTATCCAGGCTAGATCGGCAGAGTGAACCCTTGGCACATGGCAAGTGACCGCTTCAAAACGACGGGCTCGTCCAGCTGGGGCGACAGCTGCGTCGTGTGTTCCGTTTCGCGACCTTCTTGAGTCACAGCTCTTTGCGTGGCGACTGGTGCAGTATACTTACACTGTTTCAATCTTCGATCGTTCCGATACAAGGTGA
Organism: Cladosporium cladosporioides; assembly: GCA_002901145.1. Classification (NCBI taxonomy): domain Eukaryota; kingdom Fungi; phylum Ascomycota; class Dothideomycetes; order Cladosporiales; family Cladosporiaceae; genus Cladosporium; species Cladosporium cladosporioides. The sequence goes on along the minus strand of NOXB01000009.1, from coordinate 504,292 downwards.
GTACGTTCGGTTGCAATCAGAGACTGGGCATTGCTTGGTATAGCTTGGCCACGGTGCCTCGGGCTGCAAACATTAAAAACCGATCGCTGACAGCGCCACAATGCAGGCACGATGTCGGACCCTAAGCGCGACTGGTCGCCGGAGTACAATGAAGAGCAGCGCGACGATGCACGACTCCCCGGTACGGGGGAAACACCACAGAAGATGGGCGTTGGACGGTACCTTGCCACGAGATTCAGCACCTTGAAGCCGCCTATGGACAAAGTGGAGAACCCAATCACTGTGCTAAGGCTGCTGAGCTCGAAGCAATGGCTGTTTTTCTTTGCGCATTCATTGCTTGGACCTGGGATGCATTCGGTGAGTTGTACTACTTGGTCGCGTGATCCAACGAGATAATAGCTAACAATTGTGTAGTAAGTGAATCCGCTTAATCATACGACATTTGGCGGTGGGCTGGGCTAATAGAAACCTTGCATTAGGACTTCTTCACAGTCTCATTGACAGTGACGGACTTGGCCGAAGCCTTTGATAAATCCAAGACTGACATCACATGGGGTATCACACTTGTGCTCATGTTCCGTTCAGTTGGTGCGATCGCTTTTGGAATAGCAGCCGACAGATATGGACGAAAGTGGCCGTTTGTGGTCAATAACCTCTTGTTCATCGCCCTCGAGCTCGGCACAGGATTCTGCAACACCTATAAGCAATTCCTTGCAGTTCGTGCACTCTTCGGAATTGCCATGGGTGGGTTGTATGGTAACGCTGCAGCGACAGCGCTGGAAGATTGTCCGGAAAGGGCACGAGGTATCATTTCAGGCATGCTGCAGCAGGGGTATGCTTTCGGGTACTTGCTTGCGACCGTTTTCGCACGTGGTCTAGTAAACACCACTCCTCATGGATGGCGACCTCTGTTCTGGTTCGGAGCTTGCCCACCTGTTCTGATCATCGCTTTCCGGTTGTGCTTACCAGAGACTGACGCCTATATTGAGCGCCAGCGTGTCCGTGCGGCTGGAGATAATGTTGGAAAGACATTCATCAAGGAAGGAAAAGTCGCATTGAAGCGACACTGGCTTCTTCTGGTCTACCTCGTCCTTTTAATGGCTGGCATGAACTTCATGTAAGATATCCCAGGACCCTGGATCTGTACATATTTTGCTGACAGGTTACAAGGTCCCACGGCAGTCAGGATCTGTACCCGACCATGTTGACTAACCAGTACAACTTCTCGCCTAACGCTGTCACCGTCACACAAGTCGTCGCAAACCTCGGCGCGATGACCGGCGGTACCACCATTGGATATCTATCGCAAATGTTCGGACGGCGATTCAGCATCATCTTCGCCAGCATCGTAGGAGGTGCATTGATCTACCCGTACAGCTTCATTGGTAATACACGGGTCATCGCACCAGCATTCTTCGAGCAGGCCATGGTGCAAGGGGTACGTATACATCCAATTTCCGATAAATTCTGAGCTTTATACTAACAGTTTCACAGTATGTTCATTTCAGACGTCCTATGATTTCCTTCTCTCAAAGCAAACAACGTTACAACACAGCTAACTTTACCGCAGAGCTTGGGGTGTCATTCCTATCCACTTAATGGAGCTGAGCCCTGGAAGCTTCAGGACTTTCGTCGTCGGAACATCCTACCAACTTGGCAACCTCGTTTCGTCCGCGAGCTCGACCATCGAATCTCGCATTGGCGAGCGCTTCCCTCTCCCGTCGGTGGAGAAGGGTGGAAAAACAGTTGAGCGATACAACTACGGCATCGTCATCGCCATCTTCATGGGATGCACCTTTGCCTACGTTATCCTCTTGACTTTCCTCGGACCCGAGTATAAGGGTCGCTCCATGGCAGCTTGTAGGTTCTTTTCCCACTCTCACGCAACAGGCCTCGCTGACAACGTCAATCTAGCTCACGATGAGGTCTCCATGAGGCTGCAGGAGCAGACGCCTTTGAAAATGCCACCCACGTCGCTCACGATCGCAGCGGCATTCACCGAGGTGACTCTCACGACGAGAAGGCTTGAATTGAAGGGAGCACATGACTTGGTTACTACTGCATGATTTGTTTGGAAATGCTTAGCAGCTCTACATGCAAAATTCAATTCCTCTTACGACTCTATTACTCATCTATTTCCCCAAGTTTTTTCAAATCCTCCACGAGTGAGATCAATTCTTGGGACACACCTATCCTTGCCGTACTTCATTGATCTATAAAACGACCATTGTTGCATCAGGACAAAAAATCAAAAACATACAACAGGCGGGATTCCCAGATGGTCACCCACTCTAGTACTAGTCGCCCGGTTCAGTGCTTATGTATGGCAGAGCGGACGGGATGCCCAGTTTTCACTGACCTATGGTCGTATGTGCTAAGTAGACATTGCACAAACAATATATTGTACAAATGGCTTTAGCACATCTGAGCATGGATCAAAGTATTGAGGAAGAGATTCAATTCGCAGTCTATGATAGAGCGATGACAGACTGCTAATTTTGATAAGACCGAATCAAACAGTGCAGAGAAATAGAATCTGCTATTTCTTACGAGCTTCGGATTAGTGCTACGTAAGTGTACACGATGTTGTCTCTTATCTACATGTACTTTTCGTCTGTCTTGGCTGCGTTGCCGCAGATCTTCCGGTGGTGCAACCCTGTTACATCGCCTCAAGCTCTTCTCCGCTGCCAAGTAGGCCAGCAGACGCAACAAAGGCCCCGATAGACCGCCAAGATCGTTGCATTGGCCCTCCCTGTCTTGCACATCGCATGGCACTGCCACATCGATAAATCATGATAAGGCTAATGATCTTTGACTCTGCCAAGTCGACTACCCTACAATCCATGCCATCATGAGACTCAAGTATCTTCAAGGTGACGGCCTCAGAATGTGGTCTCGTATTGAACCTTGCTCTCTTCACCTACAGTATGGCAATTGAAGAAAGCATGAAACATCAGGAACCTTCGGTCGACCCCGTGCCCCAAGTTGAGGCAGGGGATGTTGCAGACGTCCCGGCCGTCAAGAGGAATCTCTCTGGCCGCCATGTGCAGCTCATGGCGGTTGCAGGAGCCATTGGTATTGGACTCTTCGTCGGTATCGGAGTGTCCTCGCAAAAGCTGGACCGATCTCTTTGACTCTCGGCTACATGTTCTACGGACTCTGTTTCATCTGGCCACTGACGCTCCACGTGGGAGAGATGTGTGCATGGCTCCCGATTCGTGGCTCTCTCTTTGGACTGGCCTCTCGTCTCGTCGACCCAGCACTCGGTTTTGCCATGGGTTGGACTTACTTCTTTGCCAGTCTGATGCTTGTGTGCACCGAGTATTCGGCCGTGGCAACAGTCATGCAGTATTGGACAACCGACATAAACCCTGGAGTGTGGGTGGCGATTGCGATGGCGTGTTGCGTTTTCTTGAACATCGTTGCCGTGAAGTAGGTTCGATCATATGGTGTCTCACATTGTACAGTCCTAATCGATGCATCACAGATGGTATGGGGAGTCGGAGTTCTTCTTTGCTTCGTGCAAAGTCATCCTCCTGGTTGGCCTCATGATGCTGACCTTTGTTACCATGTGTGGTGGTAATCCGAACAAAGATGCTTACGGCTTTCGAAACTGGACTCAAGGGGATGCCATGCATCCGTACTATGCGGACGGTTCCACCGGTCGCTTCCTCGGCATATGGATCTCTGTTAGATACGCCGTGTTCACCGTCGGCGGTCCTGCGTTTCTGGCATTGTCGGCTGGAGAGATCTCCAATCCGCGCCGCACAATCCCTCGCGTGGCCAAACTCATTGTCTGGCGTGTTTGTGGTCTATACGTCTTGGGAGCTCTGGCCGTTGGGATCATTTGCCCGTCTAGAGATCCTGCATATTTGGAAGCTGTCGACAATGGCGAGCCAGGTGTGGTTCTTCGCCCTGGGTCTTTGCCATCCGCAAGCTTGGCATCACCACCTTCTTGCCGGATGCCATTAACTTCATGATCCTTCTCTCTGGTTTCTCTTGTGGCAACACGTTTCTGTACACGGCCAGTCGGTCGTTGTATTCTCTGGCTCAAAATGGTCAAGCGCCAAGGATGTTTCTGAAATGTTCGAAGAGAGGTATCCCATATTTCGCTGGTGAGTGTTTGCAGAGCTTCTGAACGCACGTTGCCATGTCGGCCGACAGTTCAGGCTTCGTCTTGCGATATGCTGACTATATTCCGTGCCAGTATTGTTCGTCACCCTCTTGTCGTGCGTTTCGTTTCTCGTTACCTCCAACAATGCAATCGAAGTGTTCGACTGGTTTGTTGGACTCACGAGTGCTGGCCTCATCATCAACGAAACAGCGACGTACGTCGTGGTTGTCCATTGGCATCATGCTATTGTCGCACAAAAGCTTTCCTTCGGCTCCCTGCCATACAAGTCTCCTTTGGCGCCGTATACAGGCTATTGGGGCATCGTCGTCGGAATTTGCATCATTCTCACCCTAGGGTTTGACACTTTCGCACCCTGGGACACGAAAGGATTTATCACTTCCTACTTCGGCGTGGGCTACTTTGTCGTGCTGTTCATCGCATGGAAATTGTGGCACAAGACAAAATATGTCCGGTCGGTGGATGCGGATATCTGGACCGGTAAGGCGGAGATCGACGAGGAGTGTCTTGTTTGGGAGAGCGCAGAGGCGAAAGAATGTGAAAAGGACAGGCAGGCCACTTTGAACCCTATCCTCAGGCTCTGGGAGCGCATGTGGTGACGACTTTTGTCCCCTTACTTAAGTACAAGAACTTTGCCAGAATCGGGGATATAGGCATAGACTTCAGACTACGTCTCGTGAAATCATAGAGATTACTCGGATGTTTAGCAGCTGCTTGCAAAGTTCTACCTTTGATTTGTGTCTGTGTCGTTATGACAATTTCCGCTGAGATACCATGCGCAGAGTCACGGCCGTGGGTCGTACCTCCGTGGTTCCTGTACTGTCGATGATTATTCATGGGCTTCCTAGCCATCGTGAGCGGCTTCGAGCCAATCGCAATCGTCAACACTCATTCCATTGCTCCCCATCTAAAGCTTTGCAGTTTCGCCTGTAGCTTCACCAGTCTCAGCAGCAACTGCGCCCTCTTCGAAATCAGGTATATCCTCAGCAACCTGAGCTGGTTGACTCCACTTCACAACACCGCTTCCATCCACACCAAAACTGCCAGAAGTTTGCCATCGACTACCGCTCTCCGTAGGGCGATTCCAGATGCCTTCCTCGCGTCCAAGTTTCCAGACGTTATAAAGCCCAGTGGGACTCAACACGTGCCCGAAGCTCGCCACGCCGAGACCCCAGGCTGTGTACGCCTCGCGACCCTCGTCAACGATCACTTGCAGGTTGTCTGGCTCGCTGCCCGATTGGGGGAGACTGGCGAGCCATGTGTCTGTAGCAGCTTGGGACGAGTGAGAGACCGCTATGAACGATGTGGTGCGGTGGTCGCGTGCGACTTCGCGGAGATTTAGGAATGTCTTCTCTGCCCATGGGCAACCGCAGTGGCGTAGAAAGGTAATGACAGTAGGCGCCCCCGACAGCTGGATTTTTGATGTTTGGGGTGCGCTGGCGCCGACTGCAGGTGGCTCTGGTGTTGTCTGTCCGTCGCGAGGAGCGAACCAGGAACTGAGCTCTTGCTGGAATGTCATGTTGTGTTCGCAGAGTCAGAGAAAAGGATGTCTATTTATATCGAGATACAGCCGATGTTCCAGTATAGCTCCAATTCAATATCGGAACGTTTTGAATCTGTAAGAAGAATCGTAGAGGAAGGAAACAACACCACTCTCCCTGTGTTGCACACCATTCATGTTTAGTTTGGCTCTTAACGACGTCATGCGCACGGTCCATACATCCTCCATGTGAAACTCTATAGGTATGATTTGCATTCAAGGGACCCACGTTCTTTATCATACAGTCGTTACTCAAGAGTCTGCATTGCACCAAGCATCTCAATGGTAGTTTTGATTGTTGTATGGATGACGCTGAAGGATAGGACTTTAATAGTCCCTACAGGTTTTCTGAGCGTCGTCCCAATCTCGACGAGGTGTAATCTTGAGGTCTATACCTAGATACGTCCATACGGGTATGATGTAATTTCGAGGCAGCGCATACCGAATCATGTGAAGTACAAAAAAGTGTCATAGAATTGGCAATTCGATAAGCAAATCACTTGCCCTTCCTTCATCGTCGCTAGTCAACAAACTATCCGAGGTATCCTTCCCATCATGAGTCAATCCCAGTCGATAACATAACCCCATAAACTCCCGGCTCGCCATTAATTACAGCGCAAAATAGCACACGTTCGCAGCACGAAGACTAAAGCTTGTACACGACGCCCTGGCTCAACATGACCTTGTTGCGATCGTTCAGCTCCTCTAGCGCCGCGTTGGCCTCTTGGTCACCAAACTTCTTGTCGCCGCGCGCGAGGCGGGCGTTGACAGCAGCGACCAAAGGCTCGACGTCCGCGGCGTCGTTTGCGAACAAGGGCCCGTCGATCAATTGGCCCAGCGCAGTCTGGAAGACTTGCAGGCGGGCTGGTGAAATGGTGACAGAATCTGAAGAAGATTGTGGAGGCTGCGATTGTGACTGCGAGGAATCCTGGAGCAGTTGCGATGCGGGCTGGGAAGAGGCCATGCTGGCTTGCGAGGCTTCTTCTGTCGTCGTGCGCTGTGTGCGGCGGGCAGGTGTAGAGTTGTACAAATCCTCTTCGTCTTCATCATCGGGAATATTGTCTGCATCCACTCCGCCAGCATTTGCGACACCTCTGGTGCTTCGAGCGGGTGTGCGAGTGCTGCGGCGACTTGCGCCTGCAGTGGCTGCGTCGTCGGCATCATCATCGTCGCTATCATCACTGTCGTCGTCGGTACTCATAGCGTCCACGTCCTCTCTGCGCGCACGCTTCTTCTTGCGGCGTTCGTCTTCGACCACTTCTTTGAAAAGGGCGAAGCGCAAGACACCTTCGGCGACCTTGGCATCTTTCTCCTCAACACGATTTGATAGACGTGCCTTGGCGTGGGCAGACGCCAAACGGATAAGGGTTTCGAGCGTACGAGGGGTCATTGGTGAAGTCTTGCGCTGGTTGCCTTCCAAGTCGTCGTTACGTAGAGCAGAGTAGACAGCAACGACATAGTCGGCTGCGCCCTTGGTAAGAATGGGCTTAATTCTCGACTTGGCGTATTGGATGTATTTCTTGATGAAGGGGATGCTCAGAACCTCAACCCTTCGTGCAGAGCCGCGACCGACGGTCACAGTTACACCTGCGTGCAACATAACGTTGTATTTCTCGTAGACATCACTGGGCTTGTTAGCATCTGCCTCCTCTTCAAGGCCAACACCGAGTGTCTGGTTGAGTTGCTCGCGGACGGGTGCACCCTCTTCGGTCCCAGGCTGGCGGTATCTGTGCATGCGAAGAACATGTTCTGAGACCTGTCGGTCACGTACGTCTTCGATGTCGTCAGTGACAATGAACAACAAATCGAAACGCGACAGGAGCGAATCTGGCAGAGCAATGTTCTTGTGAGGATCCTTGTGAATGTCGTACTGCCCGTAGATAGGGTTGGCCGCAGCCACGACCGAGCAGCGAGCATTTAGCGAGGTATGGATGCCAGCCTTAGCAATTGTGACGGTCTGCTGTTCCATGACTTCGTGGATAGCCACGCGGTCGACATCTGACATCTTGTCGAACTCGTCAATGCAAACAACGCCCCGATCACCTAGGACCATAGCACCAGCTTCCAGACGCCTCTCACCGGTCTCCTTATCAGAAGTCACGGCTGCAGTCAGACCGACGCCGGAAGAGCCGCGACCAGTCGTCGCAATGGCCAACGGCGCAGTGTTGAGAACGAATCGCAGCAGTTGAGACTTGGCAGTGGACGGATCGCCGACCATCAAAATGTTGATGTCACCACGCAAATGCGTTCCGTTGTCCAAATTCTTCTCCATGCCTCCCAAGAGCATCAGTAAGATTGCTTTCTTGATGTAATCATGCCCATAAATACTGGGTGCAAGCGATTGTGAGAGAAGGTCAAAGACTTTCTTCTGCTTTGAGATCTTGTTGATGTTTCTGATATCCGTGTCGGTGATTGTGGTCTGGGCGATGCCTCCTCCAGATTTAGAGGATAGAAGAATGATGTTGTTTGCCAGGATGAGTGTCTTGAATGTTTGAGCTTCCTTGGCCAGCATTGCGGTTGCCAAGCGAGCGATAGATGCCGACGAGCTGGATTCTGTCTCCGGGCTTGACCTTATCGACCATATCATCATCCAAGATAACGTCCACGCCTCGAGGTAGCTGACCAGCAGGCGCTCGTTCGGGCATCTCCTGAATGGAGATCGTCTGATGGTCGCGGTATGTGCAGTAACCATATTCTGTCACCAACGGGTTGCCTTCGCCGTCGTCTGTAGGGTATACGCTGGTGCTTGCTGCGCCGTTAGCAGTCATGGTCTGGTCGCGGTATTCGCGGAAGTGGAATGTCGACTTTGCTTCGTTCCAGTGGACGCTCTTTACTACTTTGGGCCGGACAAGCGAGCATTTTGTGACGATGCCTTCCAGAGACACCATATGGTTGAGATACTGAGAAGAGAGTGTGCGAGGGTTGCAGGCATATTGGCCGAAACTTCCGATAAACGCACAGTAGTACATCTGTACATTGCATTAGTTTTACTGTGTTCATCCTCTCGCGAATTGTGAATCCTACCGTTTCTTCTGCTGTCTCAAATGCAGGCCTGTTACCCAATGTGTTGACAATGTTCTTGAGAGCTCGATCAAAAGCCTGCGAGTAATCGAAAGGCTGGTTGAGCAGGCCATCTGCCAACTCTTTGCTGTGCGTTCGGATTTCGTCTATTGACACTACCAAACGGCGTGTGTTTCTGTTGAGCATGAGCAGAACATCGGCGCGATATGAGCGTGCTCTCGGATCATCTGTGAAGGCGTTGTATTAGCCAGAATATCGTTCAGAACCAATGGGCGCATCTTACTTGGGTCGAGAAACTCCTCAGCAGCGCGCACACGATCTCTGACCGCTTCATCGCGAAGCTGGCCGGCCTCCATGTTGGATCACACTCGTTCGGTGCTTTTGGTTCGTACAGGCTGTACGGTGTGTATTCCGGTACAGTGGTGGATCCTACGCTCTAGATTGTGGTGGGGTGTTGTTTGTGAGAGTGTTTTGTTGTCGAGGGGCAGCCCAACGACGGCGACGCGAGATCAATCAAACTTCGCGCGCGTCTCGCGCAGGATTAGGTTTAAGTGCTTGCATGATTGGCGCGTTTTATGCATAACTCTGCGTACACTTCTGCATACACTTCCGCCCGTACTTTTAACGCTTGTTCAAGCATTCATTCAACTCCCAAGTTCATGGTCAGATATTAAATTCCTATTATCACATCGATGCCAATGCGCCAATGACAAATGGCAGTAGCCGTCGAACACCTACAGCGGCTAATGATATAAGGCTGAAGCCGGTGCAAGAGCACTTTACGCGCCTGTTGTACAGTGGCTTTGGAGGCGCCGCCCCTTCAATCGCATCTCTTCAATTGTTAGTATCGTATCATCGACGCAGCTCGTAGCCTATCCGTTCATGTCGGTTTCTTCGAAGAGGTGCTTCGTTAGAGTAATAATTGATATTCCACGCCTGGTGTTGTTGAATGAATCAACGTCATCACAGCCGAGACATCTTGACACCAGACTGTCGCACTCCATGCTTTCATGCATGATCGCAAGAGATGTAAACAGACTCTTCTAAAGGATGTAGAGAAGAGCTTTTAGCCGCCAGCTGAATGTAACCCAGCAACATCTGTCAGCATTTGAACTCGATATGCGCTAGCTCACGTGATTGTGATGATGAAGCGCAAGCCGTGAGACAGTCTCAGTAGTGGATCGGAGTCGCAATGCGCTCCAACTATCAGCAACGGCGCAACATTCTTACGCGCATTCCAACCTGTGCCCTTGCTTGTGTACATATGTAGTATATCAAAGCCTCGCCCCGATCTGATGGGCACCCACTCCCACGCCGCTACATCCTTCCAACCTGCCCGGCGCAAAGCACATCACCCTCCACCCGTCTACTGGCGCGACTTTGCGTATCCCAACAACGAGCCTCAACCCATCTTGCCCGATCCGCGCATGGCGAGGCCGAGCATACGCGACGCCAGCGCATCCCTCTTTGCCGAGTACGTCTTGTCTTTCTTCAAAGCCACCTCTCCCCAAGCACCATCCTCGTCACTGCACCTGTGAGTGCCGATCAAAGCCCTCGCGATGAGCGCTTTCGTCGGCTCCCCGGCGCGATCGCATCTGTGGTTCGCCATTGGTGCGGGCGAGGTTGTGGACGGTCAGAAAGAGAGCTCTGAAGCTAAGACGTTACACAAAAGACTACTCGCGGGCCCAACAGTCGACATCTTTGTAGGCGCAGAGCGGAGACACTGGACGCTGCACCGCAATCTACTATGCCATCACTCGTCATACTTCGAAACCGAGTTCGTGGGCCATGAGGTGCCCAAGAAGAAGAAAGGAGAGGACAGCGCGAACGAGTTGGAATTGCCAGACGATGACCCCAAGGGTTTTGAGCTGCTAGTAAAATGGTTGTACCAAGGCTCGTTGGAAGATGTGTCAGGAATGACGGATATGGAGAAATACGATCATGCCGTAGCATGCAACAAGCTCTACGTGCTTTGCGATAAGTTCGACATGGTCCTTCTCAAGAACATAGCTATGGACCGCTACCGACGACAGCTCAACGAGGCGCAACTCGTCCCTGACCCTGATGAGATCAACGAGATATATCGCGCATCTTCGGCAAGGTCGCCTTTCCGCAGGCTGATGACGAACATCGCTGCGCGTCAGATCATGGATCCGGAAGTCGACAAGGATGCCGAGAGCTATCGCAAATGCTTCGAGAACAACCCTGACTTCACCGTGGAGATGATCAATTCGATACGCGCAATGTCAGGAGGTATGCTGTTCAGAGATCCCACAGAAGGTGATGCGTGCGAGTACCATGACCACAGCAATGGTCAAAAGTGCTACGCCAAGGGCAAATCAAAAGGTAAGCTAACACTCAGTTTTCTTGGAAGCAACTCAAATCTGAGTACTCATTAGTTTCATGAAGGAATGATGCGCAGGATCATGTCAGTTGACATTAGAAAGCAACCACACCCGCGCACACCACGCAAAATTAGAATCAATCCTCCATCTCCAGAAACAAACCGAGACACGCCGCGGCCACAGATGAACAGCAATGGGGCGAAAACTTCAACCGGGTCGCCGGAAGCCACGAGGAATTCGGGCTTCGTGGTTCCTATTCATGCGCGAGACCTAGCTTCCGCGAAAGAGGCATCACGGCGCATGAACATCCTGGCAGATACTATCAGTCCGCGCAAATTACCAGAAGATCGCTTCAACTCAATCGTAAGACAACTGAACTACGCCAGCACGAACGGCACAAACGGCACGCATTTACGCGAAGAACAGTCGCTGGCAGGAGCGAGTAATCCGAGCAGACCAGCGAACAAGAAACATCCACGAAAATTGAGTGTCAATCACTCTGCCGAGAAAATGAACGGCTTCCACTCGGATGGTGGCGGGTAGGACCAGCCTCGGGCTTGCAAGCTGGCTTTCGTAATTCCGGTCATTTCTTTTTGTTTAGCAGTACTTTGAAGATACCCACGTGCTTTCGGGGGAAAGGGTTTCCACGCAGCACACGTAGCATTTCTCTTGCAGTAGCTAATTTATGGATTGAGCCGTTATTTGAGGCATTTGAATCCAGGCTTCTACCAATGAGTCCACATCAAGCCTTTCTTTAATGCTTGCCCATGGCCTTCTGCCTCTCCTCCCTAGCCTTGGTCACAGACGGCCTGGCTTGGAGTTTCTGGAACCACGCCCAGCTGGTCGGGTATTTGGATTCCCATTCCTGTTCACGAGTCAGCCTATACCTCCCAAGCATAATGCAACTGACGTGGTACGCACCTTCTCGAATCCATCGCCCATGATCATCGGGCAGAGCCAGTACCACGGCACAAACGACAAATCGGCATAAGTGCACTTGTCTCCCACCAACCACTCGCTGCCATTCTTTTTCAAGTGCGCATCAAGGACGCCTGTCACACGCCAGATCTCGTTGCCGTATCGGTCCAGAGCGGAAGTGAGGTTCTTCTCGGGGTGGTAGAAAGTGAACCAGGCCCGCTGGCCGAAGTAAGGACCTTGGCCGGAGGTCTGGAAGTGCAGCCAGGACTGCGTGAAGAACTTGTTGGGAGAAGAGGTGTATTGGAGGGAAGATGAGGTGTCGTAGGTGGCGAGCAGGTATTCGATGATGGCGCCGGACTCCCAGAGAGTGATTGAGGTGTTCGGGTCTTCAATGGCTGGGACGCGGCCATTGGGGTTGATGGACTCGAAGGGTTCTGCGTGCGTGGTCTATTTAGCGAAATTCTTTGGTTTCAGATAGCAGGTCCAGGACACAAACCTTTCTTGAGGTCGGGGAAGTCCATGATTTCCGACTCGTAAGGCACGTTCAGCTCATTCAGGATGATTGCCACTTTCCATGGGTTAGGGCCCTGTGAGGACTGATCAGTTGACTGAAACGGATGGGGTGTATCATCATTTTCGGGACTTACGCCTGCATGGCTGTAGAGCTTGATAGGTTTGGCAGACATATTAACGATGATCTCGGCTGTTCGTGATGAATATTGGCTGGTCTTTCACGTCAGGAAGTCGTTGAAAGAAGTAAAGGTCATTCAGGTCTCTCGATCACATCCAGCACATGCGGCTATATATGCGGAATGTAAATAGCACTAAAAGCGCTATCGATGTCACTGCTGTGAGGAGGGGTCAATACCCCACTATTTGGCCATCAAGGGCCTGGTGTCAATAGATGACAATTAGTTGATACACCGCAAAGTCTAGCTAGCCACGTATCACCACGACAGAGGCGTGTCATCCTCTGATGGCAGCAGCTAGTATGTCTGCACTAGCTACATACATTACAGCTTGCAGCAAACATCGGTAAACTGAATTGAACACATACACATCCTTTTGTTCACATGGAGTGACAACACACGGTGCTTGACGTCAAGGGCACGGGATGCTGTGCCGTTCAAGCTCAAGCTCGATTTTGACTTTGATGGAGGGACCTATTTTGCCCACTTTTTGGCTGGTGGACATCCCTCCCGCCATTAGTAATGCGAGTGAATCTGCGAATTGAACGTTACACAATTGCGAGCCTGGTACGTGCCCGGACAAGGTCGATTTCGAGCCCCTACGCTGGCTCCCATCTAACATCGATATGAGAAGACGCACAATGGACGAAGCTGCAAATCACGCCAATGATGTAAGATTTGTCAGCTTGACCTTGATGGATCCTGGCAGCAGAACTCAACCCTATACCCTATAGTCAATACTCGTAACTTTGCGCATCGTACAAGGTCAGGATCTCAGCGGAAACTCTTACTATGATGACACGAAGGCTGAAGTAGAACTGGACTAGCTGCCTGTGATTAGTTGAGTGTTCTCTATATTCTCAACAAAATTTCCTGAGAATACTATGCCTATGTCTGCTGATACTAGCATAATTCGATACTTAAAAATGTTCAGACTTATGGACCAGTACTATATATCTTCAGTCGAATCTTGTTCTAATGCGTTCACCAAAATGTACAAAATGTATAATGCAAGTTAAATCTAGCATCAATGTTCAATCGGTGTTCCAATTTGGACTCGATCAAGGTACCGACTGCGTTGGGTCTCGTTGAAGGCATGTTGACTTTGAATCATGAGCGATATTCTGTGTGGTGATTGAGAACGTCGATCCTCGTATTCTGAAAGTATAATGAAATATGCGACGGATGCTATGACCGCAAATACACCGCTTGACGCCCTGACTAATTTAAAGAGTTGAATTCACTTTAACGGTAGCCTCATATGGCTTTTTACTGTAGCTGACCGACAGACTCACCTTGCCAATCTTCACTGCAACCACACACCCGACTTGACACTTCCCGCCAACATGAGACTCATCACGATACTGCTCGCCGTCTTTGCACCGATTGCATTTGCACAGGAGACGCCGAAATGTGTCAAGAATTGCGACATCGATTACACCGAATGTGTCAGGTCAGATTATGTTGGCAATGCCATGATACAACGATGGTCAGTATTGACTCGACGACGATCAGTCGACGCGCTCAGCATGACTAACGAGTAACAGCGAAAGAGAACGAAATGTCTGCATTTCCGATTGCAATACCGATTAGGCAGCGACACGAATTGAACGACGCCGCCGCACGACGCAGACCGAGGACTGAAAGCATACGCGTTATGTTGAGAGGTGGACTTTGTTGTTTGACTCGAAAGGGCGTGGACATACAGTACAGAGCGCTCGGGACACTCGAGATATTCAGGAGTGTCACAGGATACCTTTACGTTAGCACAAATTCAAAAGAGCCGATGAACTCGACGAGAGAAGTTTGTTGTACTTTTTGCATAATATTTTCGTACGTGTAAAACTCGATCTAATAATGGTATCACATGAATTCGTTCAGCATCAAACGCTCAAATCTGCAAATGGCAGACTTTTCACCAATCCATACCGCCAGCATCCCTCTCACCACCAGCCAAGATCGCTTGCGCTTTGGCGGCTTCACCCATTCCGTTCGGCAGGTGGCTGGCATTCTTGGATTTCCTGCCCTTCAAGAACTTGGTCTTCTTGTCGAGGTTCTTGAAAGGCTCGTCCTCGTTCTCTTTGGCGATCTTGAACTTCTCTGTGCCAAGTACTGAGTCCAGCTCCTCGACAGGTGGCAGCTTGACGTACACATTGCCGTCTTCGCGTGCTTCGACAGGGAATGTCGCGATGTTGACTTCGTCGTCGTTGCCGCACTTGCCGGCGTTCTCACCCTTCAGCTCGTAGTTGCGCTTGTGGTAAGGGCAGCTGACCCAGAGCTTGTCAGTCTTGTAGTCGTCACCAATGAGACCATCAGATAGCACAAAGGCTCGCTTGTGAGGACACATCTGCTGTGTAGCGTAGTACACTCCCTTTACCTTGAAGATGGCAAGCTGGGTGTCGCCACGCTTGACGGCGAGAGAAGAGCCCGTTTCTGTGTCGGCGAACTGCTCTGACTTGGCGAGAGGCTGCCATGAGAGTTCAGACCACTTTGTGCCACGGAAGTCTTCCTTGACAGACTCCTTGGGCCACATAGCGGGACGCTGCTGGCCACGCTCGTCGACCTTCGAAATCGTATCGATGGTCTCGTCGGTGTTGCTGAATTGCGTGAACAACTTCCTCTTTGCAGGATCTTGCAAGACTTCAGTCCATTCGCAGAAGAACGTGCCAACAAGGTCTTCCATTTGCTTCTCCAATTCGGCACATATGCCAAGCTTGTCCTCCAGAATGACTTCTCGGAGGTACTTGATTCCTCCCTCCATGTTCTCGATCCATCTCGCGGTACGCTGTAGCCTGTCGCCTGTGCGGACATAGAAGGCAAGGTAGCGATCGAGGATGGTTACGACATCGTCGGGCGGAACATCCTTGGCCAGCAGTTCGCTGTGCCGAGGCTTTGCACCTCCGTTGCCACCAACGAAGATGTTGAAGCCCTTCTCAGTAGCAATGAGACCGAAGTCCTTGTTTTGAGCCTCCGCGCATTCACGCACACATCCAGACACACCTCCCTTGAATTTGTGTGGGCCACGGATACTCTTGTATCGCTCCTCGAGACGGACGGCCATACCGACACTGTCACCAATACCGTAGCGGCACCATGTGGTGCCCACGCACGACTTGACAGTGCGTAGTGATTTGGCATAAGCATGTCCGGACTCCATGCCGCCGTCGACAAGCATTTCCCAGATCTCAGGCAGATCCTGTTTCCTTGCACCAAACATGTCGACACGCTGGCCACCAGTGATCTTGCAGTACAGGCCGAACTTTTTCGCCACAGTACCAATGATGATAAGCTTATCTGCTGTAATCTCACCTCCTGACATGCGAGGGACAACAGAGAATGTGCCGTTGCGCTGGATGTTGGCCAAGAAGCGATCGTTGGTGTCCTGAAGGCCCCTGCGTTCACTGTCGATAATATGTCTGTTGAACAAGCTGGCAATAATCGAGCCAATGGTGGGCTTGCAAAGCTCACAACCTGTTGAGTTGGGATCTCTGCCGGCTTGCGCCATGATATCAGTGAAACTTTGGAGCTTCTTGACATAGATGATGTTGAATAGATCGGCGCGAGAGTAGTCGAAGTGTGGGCAGAGGTTGTTCTTCACCTCGGCACCCATGCTCTTCATGGTCTTGTTAAAGATGGTCTGAACCAGCGGCATGCAGCCACCGCAACCGGTACCGGCCTTCGTGCAAGACTTGACCTCTCCGATGGATTTGCAAGTACCGTCCTTGACGCCATTGACGACGTCACCCTTGGTGACATTGTGGCATGAGCAGATCTGGGTGTCGTCTTCAAGGTCGTCACCGTTCTCTTCTCCTTTGCTTGCACCTATGATGAGCTCGCCAGGAGGGATTTCAAGTTGCTTCTGGTTCTTGACCATTGGCACGAGCTTGATGTAGTCACTAGTATCACCAATCATCATACCTCCAAGCAGATATTTGCCATCCGTGGTGAAGAGGTATTTCTTGTAAACATTGGTGAAGGGATCCTTGTAGGTCAGTGCTTTGACAGACTTGGGCGACATGAGTTCTCCGTTTGTGGCGCCGTTGGCCTTCTCGGCGCGAGTCCTCGTAGGAAGTTGTTTGGGGCCGTCACGGTCCGCAAAGAAATCGCCGAAGCTGGCGACGTCGACACCAAGAAGCTTGAGCTTCGTGCTCAAATCAGGGCTCTTGAATTTGCGAGGCGAGTGTGCCTTTGCCTGCGTGAGGTTGAAAGCCAGAACGTCAGCCATCTCGATACCCGGTGCAATCAGACCAAAAGTCTGGTTCTCCCAGCTCGCACATTCGCCGATGGCATAGATATCCTTGACTGATGTGGAGAGGTCCGGGTTGATGATGATTCCACCGCCTCTGTCAGCGCACTTGATGCCAGACTCCCGTGCGAGGCTATCTCTAGCTTTGATGCCAATGGCGAAACAGATACAAGCGCAGTCCATGCTTTCACCATCCTCGAATGTGACGCCAACGACGTTGTTCGCTTCGTCGGTATTGATTTGTCCAACTCTTTTGCTTAGCATAACGTCAAGACCAAGGTCTCTGACCTGTCCCACGACCATGCTACCAGCATCTCCGTCAAGTTGTCTGCTAAGCACCCATCTGTTGCGCTCAATGAGCTTAACTTTGCCGTAGTCTTCGAGGTCCATCATGGCCTTGGCTGCTTCGAGACCTAGAAGACCACCACCAACGACTACACCGGTGGTGCCCTTCTTGTTCGCAGAGTATGCAATAAGCTTCTCGAGATCGTCGATCGTTCGGTAGACGAAAACGCCATTTGCATCGTATCCTGGAGTGTGCTTCGGAAGTACAGCATCGGAGCCTGTAGCCAGAACTAAGATGTCGTATGGTACGGTTGTACCCTGTGATGTTCCGACCGTC
The DNA here is from genome assembly GCA_002901145.1 of Cladosporium cladosporioides. Lineage (NCBI taxonomy): Eukaryota > Fungi > Ascomycota > Dothideomycetes > Cladosporiales > Cladosporiaceae > Cladosporium > Cladosporium cladosporioides. The sequence continues at coordinate 486,779 of NOXB01000009.1, read as the reverse complement.
TTGTTCTCGGAGTCTATTGATGTGACCAGGGTGTTGAGATGATAGTTGAGAGAGCCTTCCGGCATGGACGAGTACCATGATTCGGGGTTCAAGTAGAGGTTTTCGACTTGTCTGTGTTGGAAGAAACTTGTGAGGCCAACTCGGTTGTAGGCCAGATGAGGTTCTTCGCCAATAACGATGATGTCGTATTCCCTCCTCTTGACATCGAACTTCATGAGCTTCTCTATGAAGCCAATGCCGACCATGCCCAAACCGACGACGACAACCCGCTTTCGTCCGGTGGGCTTCAGTAGCTCTCCATTCACGATGTTGTCTGCCTGGACATCATCACCAGGACGGTCTCCATTGGGGATTTCACCATTCTGAGCCAGCTGCTCGACCTTCTCCGGAAGCACGTTCGCTTCCGGATCGTTCCACTCGCTGTTGCTCATCTTGCCTGTCTTGCAAGGATGATGAAGGAGTAAAGCATAACACGAGTGCAGAGGAGAAGAGGTGAAGGAGGTAGAAGTATTATTGAAGAAAGTATACCCACAGCTACACACCGAGGCACGAGATGTGTAAAGCTATTTTGCCATCACGGCACATATCTCGACTGCGTCCATATCTTTATCAGGCCAAGGCTGCTCTACAAAACAAAGAAGATTCGCAATACAAACGCTGTGAGTGGTCAGCGGCCACGCTCAGTGCCGGCTCCGGAGAAGCGAAGGGTGGCATGGCAAAAGGTACAGGCCGCCCTGGAGATGTGCGATGACAGGGAGGATCGAAGCGCTCAACAGGCGCAGTTTATTTGCTTCTCCGAGGATTCTGGCAGCAGTTGGTGGAACGTGGAGATAGAGAACAAGCGGATGATATGGTTCGAAAGATAAGGGCCGCCGGCGATCGCTTGGCGGGTCTTTACAGGGGTCTGCCGCGAATGCCAGAATTTACGGACTTGGTCGATCCAGTGCTGCCGCGCCGCCTTTGCCTTAGCACCAAGCCTCTTCCGACCTCATCTCGACTTTACTGATAAGGACTCGCGAATCAATTGCTTTGTAGGCATGATTATCCTTTCGAATTTACATCTCGATGGCATGCACACAAACACCCTGGCTTGAAGCAGCGTTGAAGACATCTGCCATGTGGCGGAACATCGTTACAGGGGCGTCTAGAAGTGCTCAAACCAAGTCCCACTATACCCTTCTGGTCAATGCGCTGATAAGACTTCGCTGACTCTGTGTGGCCAGCGTAAGGCTCCATGTCGCCATCTACGCCATCTCATCGTCTGCGACTTCTCCGGTCTAACGATGGTTTGTGTTGTCGCACCCACAAACGGCGCGATCTAACCCCAACATCTGCCTTCTTCCGCGGCACAGGAAACCGAGCACATTGTGCTTTTCCTCGCGCTGCAGAGGCAGATGTCGCAGTCAGCGCCATGACGACGCGAAATCGATGGCTAGAAGTTGGCCGTTGTCCGTTCGTCCATTCGCGGTAATTTACGGTGTAGTAATCCTCGTCTCACCTGTCCTGGTAGGCTGTATGTTCCTGTGCTACCATTACCCCATCTTGAATCCCTTTCAGCTTCTTGTGTAGCACTATTGTAGCTGGTCAGCACAGCAGCATCCAATTCATTTCTTAACCATAAATCACAGCATGGCTGCGGTGGCACCAACGCACGGGGAGACGACGCAGTTGCGTAGAGTATCAGCAGATCTTCCTCCCACGCCACCCGATTCAGATCACAGCGATAGTGAGAAGCATGAAAGTAGCGAACAGAGCGGTACCGCGGAATCATCATCAGCAGAATTTCCTTTGCCTCCACCCAGCACGGTACCAACACAAGTTCTCGAACCCGACAAGAAAACGCCAGACGGCTGGCTGCCACGAGACCCACGATTGATCAGACTCACCGGCGTACATCCTTTTAATGTCGAGGCGCCACTCTCAGATCTCTACAATGAAGGCTTCCTCACAAGCCCAGAACTCTTCTACGTCCGCAACCATGGCCACGTACCTCAAGTCAAAGAAGAGGACATCCCCGATTGGGAGTTCACTATCGAAGGCATGGTTGAGAACCCAATCACATTGACACTCCGCGATCTGATGGAGCAATACAACAACGTCACATACCCAGTCACCCTTGTCTGTGCCGGCAACCGTCGAAAGGAGCAGAACGTCGTTCGGAAGACCAAAGGATTCTCATGGGGTGCGGCAGGTGTTTCGACCGCCCTGTTCACAGGCGTCGTCTTGGGCGAAGTCCTCAAGAAAGCGAAGCCCAAGCGTGGCGCGCGTTACGTCTGCATGGAGGGTGCCGACAAATTGCCCAACGGACACTATGGCACCTCTGTCAAACTTAACTGGGCAATGGACCGAAACAAGGGAATGATGCTTGCCCACGGCATGAACGGCGAGATGCTTCGACCAGACCACGGCAAACCACTACGCGTCGTCATCCCTGGCCAGATCGGAGGGCGCAGTGTGAAGTGGCTCAAGAAGCTCATCATCACCGCCGAGCCGAGCGACAACTGGTATCACATCTACGACAATCGCGTACTGCCGACCATGGTCTCGCCCGAGGAATCCGCAAGCAACGAGAACTGGTGGAAAGATGAGCGATACGCCATCTACGATCTAAGCACAAACTCTGCCATCGCGTATCCTGCTCACGACGAACAACTATCACTTGCCGCCGCTAAGCCCGATTACCGCGTCAAAGGCTATGCCTATGGCGGAGGCGGTCGACGAGTCACTCGCGTAGAAGTCTCAACCGACAAGGGGAAGACCTGGCGACTCGCCAACATCGACTACGCCGAGGACCGCTACAGGGAAGCCGGTCCTCAAAAGCTTTTCAACAGCACATTAGACATGGAGTGGCGAGAGAGCAGCTTCTGCTGGTGTTTCTGGAACATTGACGTCGCTGTGTCCGAGCTCGCAGAGTCGCAAGACATTCTTGTTCGTGCCATGGACGAAAGCATGAACCTGCAGCCACGTGACATGTACTGGAGTGTGCTCGGTATGATGAATAACCCGTGGTATCGAATCGCAATCACAAACAAAGACAACGTGCTGCACTTCGAGCACCCGACACAGCCCGCGCTCATGCCTGGAGGCTGGATGGAACGGGTGAAGAAAGCCGGTGGAAACTTGAGCAATGGCTACTGGGGCGAACGGTTCGGCGATGAGCCGGCAGAGGTCGTCGAAGAGGTTGTCAAGGAGATCAAAATGACGAAAGACGGTTTGAAGAACGTGATAACGATTGATGAGTTACGAAAACACGACAAAGAGGACAGCCCTTGGTTCGTCGTCAACGGCGAAGTCTATGACGGCACACCCTTTTTGGAAGGGCACCCTGGTGGAGCGCAGAGCATCATCTCAGCGGCTGCATTGGACAGTTCCGACGAGTTCATGGCGATTCGTAAGTTGAGCCGATTGTCCAAGCTAAGAAATTTGCTAACGTCCACACAGACAGTGAAACAGCGAAAGCGATGATGACTAACTATCATATCGGCTCGCTAAGCGAAGAAGACCGTGTCGCGCTGGCAGAAGGCGACGTACAGCCAGAGCCATCCGCAGAACCGGCCACATATTTCCTCGAATCACGTTACTGGAAGCGCTCCACGCTACATCGAAGACAACGGTATCATGGGACACGCGAATCTTCCGCTTCAAGCTCGAACACGAATCACAGACGCTCGGCCTCCCGACCGGTCAACACATGATGATCCGCTTACGTGACCCCGTCACTCGTGAGATGATCATCCGCTCTTACACACCCATATCAGAGCACTCGGAAGCAGGATTCGTAGACGTCCTTGTCAAGATCTATTTCGACACGAAGGAGCGCAAGGGTGGCAAGATGTCACAAGCCATTGACCAGCTGCCCATCGGCCATCCCATCGAATTCAAGGGCCCGATTGGCAAGTTTGAGTACAAGGGCGCCGGCCTGTGCACCGTCAACGGCGTAGAGCGACATGTGGACTCCTTCCTCATGGTATGTGGTGGAAGTGGCGTCAACCCCTATCTACCAAGTCTACCGAGCAGTCATGCAGGACAAAGCAGACAAGACGCGCTGCACTGTGCTCAACGGCAATGGCTCCTTGAAGACATCTTATGCAAAGCCGAGCTCGACGGGTTCGCGGAGGTAACGAAGATAAGTGTAAGCTGCTGTACACGCTCACACAGGGTCCCGAAGGCTGGGGGGCTGAAAGGAAGAATTGCTGCGCCTTTACTGAAGGAGCACGCGGAGAGGGCTGGCTTCTGCGCGGGCAATGCCATGGTGCTGATATGCGGACCTGAACCTTTGGAGAGTGTACACGCGGCATTACTGGAGATTGGGTGGAAGGAAGATGACATGCTGTTCTTCTAAAATGCAAGCACTAGTGTTGCCGCTGGCAGGCGCAAGGATATCCACAAGCATAGGCGTTCGGATCATATATTATGAGCAATCAATTTGACAGTATTGCGTACAAGTCGGTTCCGATCACAAGTCGTATACGAGGAATTCGTTTGCTATAGGTCCGATGCTCACTACTGCCGGAACGAGCACCGGCTGTACATACAGTACCATGGCCGACATCGCATCAGCCGCAACGGCACTGCTGCCTGAATGTGAGCACGAGATAGCTTGTTTGCATCCCATTTGACACTTTGAGCGCAATTCGAGCTCGTTTCAAAGCTTGTTATGACTGGTATCGGATGAGGCTGTTTGCGTTGCTGTGTAGATCGATCCTTCCATCCAGAGAACAGGGAGGTAGCTTATGTCGTGACATGGAAGATGCCGATGACGTTTGCAATGCTGGTACTGTGAAGGGCGTTTCTTTTACACTTCTACATTGCTTTGTCAACCGTAGAGTCCAGTCTTGGATGATTGGAAATATCAAACTTGTTGTAACAATAGGGCGTATGTCGTTTGGGCCAAAGCGCGTTTCGACATGCGACGGATGAGCGCCACAAAATGATCTGCGCCTCCACGAGGGCGGCTGACTCGCTGTACCTGGAGCTTGTATTCAGAGCTCTTCTGGTTGAACGCCTTGCCTCAAGGGGTATCATTATTGCTAGTAGTAAGCTTTCGCGCCTCTCCAGAAGCATGCTTTCACCACGGCAGATACCAGCATACAGTCATCGTGCTGTGAATGACCCTTCTGCTACGCGATGACCGGGCAGTGGTGTACGCCATTGGTGCGGATTGAGGTTCGGAGTCGTGAGTCTTGGGCGATATCCGAGACTGGGCAAGGCTGAAAGAGCCAGAGCTTGGACACCGGTCCCGCTTTCGCACGCTCAAAGCTAGTCCTAACTCGAACTCCGACGGTCGGTGTTCAATCCTGCTTACGATATTTGCCTGGGGTTGAGCGCTTTCTGCTACTGAAAGTAAGGCGAGCATGTACTTGATACCTGGGCTGAGTCAACGGGTGATCAGAGCGGTGACTGAAAGGGCGCAGGTGGGCTCGGAGTTGGGGTCGGCCAATGGCGCGTGCAGCACACGCCCTGCTGCCTTGTGTACTGCTGGGATGTTGTTACACCTAAGCACATGCAGCAAAAGCCTGTTGACATTGGCTTTTCATGCGCGTGCGGTGTTGCAGGTGAGTCTGATTTCGAAGCAAACACGACGTGGCTTAGCAAAGCATTGAATGACAACACTGATGGTTGCACCTGATGTCGTGTGTATAAGTAGCAATGGTTGCCCATGTAAGTTGCATTCTATCCTCATCAACAGCACCATCACAACTGCCTCCAAAGCATCACTTCAATCTGCTCAAGATACTTGGTAACTTCAGTCTTACGACGATCCTGCGATCCTTCGAAACCCAAATCGACTTCGGACTCAGTTTCGTACGAGTAACCATTTCATAACACCATCTCCGAGCTCGGTCTTCGAACTCCGAGCACGAAAAAAGCTGCCTACGAGGATAGCTGCAAAAGTCAGACGATCGAATAGCACATATAAGGCCATCTGAACAGTCTCTTCGACTTCAGAATCACTCTGCAACAATCGACATTCACCAACAACTCACATAAGTCACTCGATCATCAAGAACAACTTCAAATCTTCAATTTACATCCTCGTCAACAACAAAAACAACATCAAACACAACCAACAATGTCTTCCACCAACTCCTCAGTCTCAGACTACAAGTCCGAACTCAAGGCCTCGGACGCCACCTCAATCCTCAGCACTTCCACCACAAGCTCCATGTCCGGCCTGCTCAAGTCCAAGTTCACTTCCAAGAACAAGAAGAGCAAGTCGACCTCACCCGAGGAAGAGCTCACGCCAGCCCAGAAGCAGGCGAGGCGCCGAGCAGACAGGATGAGCTATGTCACTCTCGCGACGATCGCATCAATGAAGTAAATCATGCCACGCAAGTCGCTTTTTCCGTGTGACATTCGTTGACGAGACAAGGGAAAAGGCTGTAAAGCTCATCGAACCTCCGACCGAAAGTGCGCTCGATGCGTATCAGGCGCGCAAAGGCACGCATTCTTGCGAGCTGGCTCCTTGTAGAGGATTTGAGAGAATGCTTGAGTCGAGGTTCGACCGAGGGAGGATGGTCATTGGTGCATGGCACCAGATGCAACGAGCTCCATGAATTGTTTTGGGCGTTTCGCCGTAAGTCGCCACCAGAGACGCGGCTAGGAGTTGGCGCGCAATGGGTTTTGTCTTCTCTTGAGAGTTACATTTTAGACTAATCAGTAATAATCGGAAAATCTCTTGTTGAAAATTGCTTCGAACCATCCAAAGCCTCAAGAAACTCATATTTCGTACCGTGCTGCAAAACGCCATGACGCCTCGCTAAATCCAGCCAAAGAGCAAAGCAGAAACAACGCAGCCCCTTCTGAGCTCATCCTCCCTCTCATCTGAACCACTTCAACACAAAGTAAACAAACAAGCAAAACACCACCACGCCACCCCAGAAGATCCACTTGTCCTCCTTCGCCCTCCTCTCCACCATCCTAATCGTATCCCCAGAAATGCCCAAAGTCGTGCCAACAGAGTATAGCTTCCGCTGCGTTCCCTTCAGCATCTCCCTCTGATCGCCCAAATCCCCCAGCACCGCCCTGCCCCGCTCAAGATACTCGTCGAGCGTCGCGTTCGCAGATCCAAAGAAATTCTGCTCCCTCAGCGCGTGGTTCTCCCTTGTCTGATCCGTCCCGAGCCCGTATGGCGACTGGTAGGCCGAGTAGCTATTCGCGCCGCCCTGTCCGGGGACGAAGTTTGGGTTCGAAGTTCTGAATAGTGGGTTGGAGCTGCCCGTCGCAGCGTTCGCTCGCATCGCGTTGTCGGAATATGGGTTCTCGGGGGTTTGACTGGCGTGCGGCCGGCGGCCGAGCAGTTCGGAGCGGTCTGCTACATGGCTCTGCTCTTCTTTCTCGTGCTTGAGCTCGGCGAATTGCGATTTGAATTCGAGCAGCTCGGAGCGGAAATTGGCGATGCGCTCGGCGCCCTTTGTAGCTTTGTCGGGGACTAGCTCGACGTCCACGGATCGTTGGTAGTCATCGAGAGTGCGGGCGAAGGAGGATAGAGAGGTTGTGAGTTGGCCTTGGAGGGCGGGATTGGGGCCTTGGTGAGCGGAGAGAGAGGCTAGGTCGGCGCGGATGGATTTGGATTGCCGCAGGGCCGAGTTGTAGAGGGCGCTCTGTTGGGGTTTGGTTAGCGATCTTACGATATATGGATATTGGTTAAACCTATGATTACCATGGTAGCAATGTCTGTGTAGAAGAATGGAAGATCTTCCTCATTGTACGTAGGCGCCGGCTTGCCAGATGATGTTCCTACGTGTCTACACTTCGACGCGGGGCTTTCCGCTCGCATTCACTTCCAACAACGTGCCAAGTGGCTCTCCTTCTGTCGGCTCGAACACACGTTTCGAGTCTCTACACATGTCTGATGCAACAAGCGCGGCTTACTATGCTTGCGGAGAACAAGTCGTTGCTTGCTTCAAGCGCCTAGCCCTTGGAAAGGTTCTTCAAGATGCCTGTGGGTCCTTACCAAGAACATCGCTTCCGTAACAGCTATTCTACAACATGAAAAGGTATTCGTACAACACGCCCACTTCTGTCAAATCGAACATCGCATCCCACTGCTCCCGTGAAGTTCTCTGAGGCCAACTACCTCTTCAGCTTGCTCAACAACTAATCGTCATACTCCTCATCCGAGATCGCAATGTTGAAGTCGGCATCCACGATGCCCGGCGGCGGACGGAGTCCCTCTCTCACCATAAGCTTCTTCCACTGGCGCTGAAGCTGGTCGGGCTGAAAGGTCATTAGCACAATCCCCCAATTAATTACTCGAATTCTTGCGCAGCTTACCGTGTACTTGTCTCCACCAGCAAGTTGGACCTTCTCCGCGATCAAGACCCACTTCTTCCTGTTCTCCCCTCTCGACATCATCCTTAGCTTCGAGCAGACGCGGGCGATCCTCTTCTTTGATGATCGAGAAGTTGTCTTTCAGACGGCTGTATTGCAACATTAGCTGGGGCCAATTCACTTGAAAATCATCACGCGGAGCGAACTTACTCATAACGGTTGGGCAAGGTAGAAACACCAGTCTTCTGTCCGGTCAACTCCTCCCACGCCATGCGAACTTCCTTCCAGGTCTTACGGTCCACGTCGCGCATGTCGATGAGAGCTTTGTCGGCTTCGTCGCACTCCTCGTAACTGCGCGCGATAGCGCGAGCGCCGGTGATGCCGTTCTTCGGTGGTTTGCGCTGACGGTGAGAGGGAACGGCATCCCTGGCCCTGCCACCAGACTTGCGAGGGGTTCTGCGAGGCGTGACCATGGTTCTCGAGTGTCCTTTCTTTGGTGTCTTGGACGTCTTCGGCTTGAGGACCTTGCGGGTGGCGGTGGCGAGCGGTTTCTCCGGGGTGATCTCTTCCTGCTCATGTTCCTGCTCCTCTTCCTCGGGATCGAAGTCTTCATCGAGATCATTCTCTGGCTCTGGGCCACTTTCCTCCTCGCTTGCAGGTTCTGAGGCCGAGTTGTCGAATGCTACGGCTTGCTTCTTCTTTCCGTTCTTTGCGATTGTCAAAGGCGAACCATGGGTGTTGTCGAGGTCCATGTTTGCTATGTCGTCGTTGAGAAGATTGGCCAGGTTCGGGTCGATCTGTGGGTGGGAGTAGTACGGCCCTTGGCCCATCTGGCCACCTTCGGCATACTGGTAACGCGCGTCCAGCATGTTCGCTTCGATGTAGCCATCGTCTCCTTGCTCCATCTTGGTCTTGGGACGTGTTTGCAGCAGGGCGAGTGCGTGCAAGTCTGACACTTTGTTAGCACCTTTTCTTCGTGTCTCGGTGGTGCGAAAGTGGCGTGTCGTGGCGAAGTTTTGTTGAGAGGTGCTAACCAGTGATTTATAGTATGGGAAGAGGCTTCTGAAACGTGAGCTCATGTGTGCATGTGATCGTTTGATCAAGAAAGGCACGTGCACTTGTTTTTAACCTTCACTCCCACTCCAGTACCGAGCCTCAACATAATCACAAGCAAATCACTGATAATTTTGATCTACAGAGCATTATGTGAAACATGAAAGTGCTGAAGATACATGATGACAGATGTCGCTAAGACCTTGTGCATGACCCAGTGACTGTCAATCTTCCAAATCCCAAACCCTCGAGCCGATCAAGCGAGGATCCCTATCAGGATTCCCGAAAGTGATATACGATCCAGGCCCTTCAGCATCATACCTATCCTGAGCATCCAGTATCCTCGCCATCGGGCTCCTCGACCGCCTCAGAACTCGATCAACGCTCCTCGTCGACCTCAAACGACCCATACGCCGCGGAAGGCGATCGTAAGACGAGTGTCCCAGCCTCAGATTTAGTTTTCGACCCCGTCTACCCGCAGCGCGACCAAATAATCATCCTCATCAAACAACCTTCTGATTCTCCGATCATTCTCTTCGTTCCACCACAATCGTCCTGCGGCTCTCCTCCTCCTCGGCCAATCCCTCGTCGGCGACCTCGACAAAGGCATCCACGCCGCTCCACCACCCCTCAACTCAGCCTCAACATCCGGTCTTAACGCCACCAGGGCCCTAAGACAATCATCCTTATCCCTGCCATCCATCGCCGACCTCATTACGCCCGAGCACCAACCAGCTAGAGAAAGCGCGTCCTCCTCTTCCGCGATCTCATGTAACCAACCCAAGAAGAACGCTCTCAGAACAGAACCAATCGAAATGCTCTGATTCGCGAGCGACACCTCGGCCAAAGCTCTAAACAGCCTCTGAGTCTTGCTCTCGCCGCTGCCAGCATACCTCATCCCACCACCATACCGCAACTCATCGACCCACTCCTCGTCCAACAACATCAACAACCGCCCGCCAACCCCCGTCATGCCCTCTCCGCATTCTTCCGAACCTCGATACAATCGAGGACGAGATAGATTGCTTTGCGGAGATCGCGCTCACGCAGGGGAGCCGCGTGGAGAGACGGATCGAGCAGGTCGGGGTTGGAGCGCAGCCAGCGGTCGAGGATGAGGTCGACGTCGGGCTCGGAGCGGAAGTGATTGGCGGTGAAGTAGGGAAGGTAGGCTTGCAGGATGTGATCTTGTAAGGAGAGGGTGCGGGCGGGGTGGTGGCGAGGTCGGAGGGCGTGGGCCGGGTGAAGATAAGGCTTAAGGCCAGGGCCATTGTGGTTCTTTTGAGATTATCGTTGTTTTTGCAGGTTGGTGGTGAGAGGGTTTGGTTGGAGAAGGTTGTTCGGGGTATGGCACGCAAATGACGGGGAAGCCATATTTATGGTGGGACGTCATGTCAGTTGACGGCGGTTGCCTTGTCACACTCTTGGGCGCAGTAGACAAACAACAGGCGGGCGCAGAAGCCTATCACGAGGCGGCACGAGGCTCGTTAGGTCGAGCTGAGAGCTGCCAAATGGCACGCAAACTGGGCTTGTGGTGTGTGGTCAGCTGGGTGGCGAGTTTGCAGGTTGGTGCCAGATCAACAAGTTTCGGGGAATACGGTCACGCTGGAACGGTACTTTACAAGGCCTTTGGTTCAAAGGACAGCCGATTCCAGCGGCGGGTACTCGCATTACGCCAACACATTCGTGTAACGTCAGGCTATTAAACAAACGTCACGGTGGTGCTTTGGGTTGAAGGCGAGGTTAATCTGTAGACCTGATTGGGAAGGCAAGCACCCACCATGTCCAGCATGGAGAGACTGAATGTATTTGTCTTCAGGACAAGAAGCCGATCATAGGTTGGCATGCATGTCCGTTTAGTTTCTGGGCTCTCTGCTACCACGTCCCTGCTTGCTCAGCCGCCTTCGGCCTTGCACGTCCACACTGATGCTCCGTCGTCTTCTCCGTCCTCTCCTACCTCGTGTCTCCTCTTCGTCTGACATTGAAGGCCGACGGGGTACTCTTACTTCCACCTCTACCTCCTGGGCTCGCTCGTTGGGGATGTAGGAGCCAAGCGCGTGAAGCTTTTCCTTGCCAGCGGACTTCGTCCTGTTCGAACTGCTGAAGAGCCTGGTCGATACGTGGGGACTGGAAGACCAGACCAGGGACAGTAGGCACATCATCTTGAGCTCGACTTGGTGTGTATGAGCGAGGCTGAGCGTGGGGTTCTGGCTCGGAGTCCCTCGGTGGAATACCGAAATGTAGCGGAATCGAGTCCTCAGAGCCAAGGGTCTGGTCAGATCCAGCGGCACGTTGCTTGCCCTTCCGGTTGCCCTCGTGGTTGGGGACAACTCCATCTTGACGGCCCAGGTCCGGAATGTTCCCATTGTACGGTCTGGGGCCTGGTCGAGGCGCCTCATAGTATGCGCCACCCGCAGGTCGCTGAGTAGCTTGCTGATTCTGGTAAGCTGCCATTGCTTCAACCCCGACAATACTCTCTACCCGTCTCGGGACAAAATTGGATCGATTTGACTCAGATGAGTCTCGCCCCAGAGACTGCCAGCTTGTTGTCCCTGCACCACGGTAAGCAGCCAGTTCGCCCGAGTTACGAGTCGTCATATCTGGACGCAGTACTCCCGAGTCGTTGACTTGATGGTACCACCCGCCTGGCAATTGTTCTGCAGGAGCGAATCGGCCTTCGAGATGGTCCGGAGGCTGTAGAGGTGCATGTAGGTATTGATTGGTTCGGGCCTCTGCAGCTGGCCTGAAAGTTCCTGGATCAACGTTGAGATCATCACCAAATGCTTCAGCATCAGCTACGGCTTGCTCCGCCGTGGTTTTCTCATCTGCTTTTCCGGCATCCGCTCTGGGTCCGCCCCACGTTCTCTGGCCTGCAGTGAAGATACCATACTGTCGTGTTATGTCAGTGTTTGCCACGTAATATTGTCAAGTCTATACGTACCACCATATATAGCCAGTTGAACGCCGGATTGACGACGAACATGAGTGGATATAAGACGACCTTGTAGCGACCCAGCTTCGCGGCAAAGTAGATCATGAGCACCCAGTTCAAACCAAGCGACACCGCAATAAACCCGACTGGCAAATTTTTGATCTTCTGAGACGTCGTCAAGAGTGAGATGACCATGATGAAGAACAGCAATGCTGTTGTGCGAATTGTGTTCTGCGCCAATCGAATCACAAGGAGAAGCGGGTAGCGTTTCCAGAGGCGAATATCAGTAAGCATGCAGACTTCGTTGGTGATGAAGCCAAGAAACCACCTTCGGCGTTGCTTGAGTAGCGATTTGAATGTCTGAACTGCTTCTGTTTTGCAAAAGGCACCGGTGTTCATCTGTATCTGGTACCGTTTCTGTGCACTCTGTGAAATGATGTCAATCGCTAATCGAGCTTGTAGGGTCCTCAAGAGTAAGACTTACGATCATGAACAAGTGGGTCAGGAATCTATCCTCTCCAAGGTGATTCTTCCAGTAGTCAAAATGATCATCACATTGCTCAGCTTTGTCTGCAAAGTAGAATTTGGCGAGCTTTCGAAAGGCGCTGAAGCGGAGCATCGTGAGAGCACCAGGTAAGCAGGTCACAGCACCACAGCCGCTCTCGACAGTCCGCTCGAATAGCTGACCGTGCACGTATTCCATGTCTTGCAGCACAGTAATCAGCTTGTGCTTGATGGTAGTGCTGGTGATGATCCCTGTTTGTGCCAGCATGTTTCGACTGCTTCCAGGCTTCAGCTCCATCTCATACATGAAGTTCTGTATACAGTGGCGATCGAGGATACAGTCACTGTCGATGAACAGCATGAATAAATCGTCATGTCTGCGAAGGTAGTCCTGATAAACTCGATCAATGAGGCGGAAAGTCTTTTTCTGACAGTTTCGCTTGCCGCCGTGAGGGAAGCGAGAGACGGTGACTCGACAGCCACGATAGGCAATGTCGATGCTCCGAGGGAATGTTTCGAGTGTGATTGGTACACCAAGTTTCTCGATTGTCCGCAGGTAAAGCTCGTTCTCGTCTTCGCCATCAAACGACAGGAAGATATGTAGACAGCTTGGAGGATAGTCGCAGTCGGCCAGTGAGTCTACCGTGCGTAGAAGAATTTCAGGTTCCTCATTGTAACACGGCATGATGACGACCTTGGATGCAGTATTTTCGTCGAGAACGTACTTGATTCGCCGTGATCGACCGACATTTTTGGTGACAAGCTGGTAAACGCAGAAAAGCCATGGCACTACCAGTAGTCCGGCGAACGACCAGAATGCAAACCTAATGGACATCAGTATATGCAAGGCAATTTGCTGTCGCTGGTTCGTGTCAAGAAATGCCAAAGCAGTATAAGGATATTAGCAAAAACAAGCAAATTGTTAGAGCACGCTGCTTGGGGGATCTTCAACGTGACATACTGTAGATGTGTCAGCAACCTCGATTCGTATATCCTAGACCTCGATATGTGTCCTCTCTGCCCGATACGTACCCATTGTAATATCCCCACCACATCTTTAGGAAAGACGCTCACGACCTGCGAAGGTAACGGTAGCGTAACAACCATAATCGGCAAGAACACACATCGCATGGCCACGAAAAACACCATATTGCACACAGCCAGGATGCGTACAGACCAATTCTCAGCTTTCTGTATCACTTTCGCCAGACAAAACAAGAAAGCGCACAGCCAGAGAATCCACTCGAGGAGAGCGGCGAGCATGATGGTGCCGACGATGGAGACGTAAACGATGTCTTTGACGGGCCATGGCGGGTCGAGAGGCGCTCTGTTGAAGAGGGCGGAAGACATCGGGGTCGAGGAGGGAGTTGTTGGTGATGGTTAGGTTAACTTGCCGTTTTCTTCGCTACAATGCGGATACGCCAGATGTTGGATGTTTGACAAGCAGGTACCCGCGACACGTAGGTTACACGAGTGACCGCATGCCGTGCCACGGTGCGACTGTGGCTGTTCAGTGCCTACCTTGTGAATAGGGCAGTACTCTATTGGGAAGAGTGGCGACTGGGGAGCCAATGACAGAGAGCGTTGGTTGAGTGAGGTCAGTCGAGGCGGAGGACGAGGACAGCATCACCATGGATGGGAAGGAGCGAAGAACAAACTTGCTGTCGCATCTTGTGCAAGCAGCAACGCCACGTGTGCAAGGCGTTCAATTTTTGGAGTCCAATGGCCACCTGCAGGAGTCTCGTCTTCATTGGGTTTCAGCTAGACCTACGACGCATGAGCTGTAAGGTATGTAGCCATGGAGTCAATTCAACTACACAGTCTTCGATTCAGCGTTGGGCAGGATCGTGTTCGTCTCCAATGCTAAGATGGTTAGCCATTGCTGGTGTTCTGTTGGCCTACCACGAGGCATTCGGCCACGTTCACGCGTCTCATGGCTATACCAACAGTCGCAGTCGTGCATCAATAGGTGAGTATGTACATCTACACACCCGGATATATACGAAACATGTTTTCTTATACCATGCGGTATACACAACACCTTCAGGCTGATGGTACAGCTCCGCATGCACGGACGTACGGGTGCACACTGCTCGGCTGCCAGCTCTCGGGAGACACTTTTGCTCCGTCGCCAACAGCTCGACTGCTCTTCGCCCACCCCATCACCCTCACATCCACCCACCACCCACATCGAACTCTCACATCATGTTCGCCGCCCGTCAAGTCTCACAGTCCGTCGTTGGCGCTGTCCAGCGCCGCGCCTTCTCCGCCTCGGCCAGCAACGTGAGTGAACTCAATTCCCAACGACAAATGGTTCAATGACCATTGCGATCATCGCGAGCGCATCCCGCTGACAAGATACTTTCGCACAGCTCTCCAAGGTTGCCGTCCTCGGTGCCGGCGGTGGAATCGGACAGCCTCTGTCTCTCCTCCTCAAGCTCAACCCCCGTGTCACTGAGCTCTCCCTCTTCGATATCCGTGGCGCTCCCGGCGTTGCCGCTGATGTCGGCCACGTCAACACCAAGAGCAACGTACGTTCCACATCCGAGTACAAGATGGACCGATGAATGAAGAGTGGAAATTGACAATGCAACAGGTCGCTGGCTACGCGCCCGACTCTGCCAACGGTGGCATCAAGGCTGCCCTCGAGGGTGCCGAGATCGTCCTCATTCCCGCTGGTGTTCCCCGCAAGCCTGGCATGACCCGTGATGGTACGTGAAGACGCAAGATCTATGGACATGCGCCGAGTACAAGGCTAACGAGTTCTTGAAGACCTGTTCAACACCAACGCCTCCATCGTCCGTGACCTCGCCAAGTCCGTCGCCGAGCACTGCCCCAAGGCCAACATCCTCATCATCGCCAACCCGGTCAACAGCACCGTTCCCATCACCGCTGAGGTCATGAAGAAGGCCGGCGTCTACGACGCCAAGCGTCTCTTCGGTGTCACCACCCTCGACGTCGTCCGCGCCTCGCGCTTCATCTCCCAGGTCAAGGGCTCCGACCCCGCCGACGAGAAGATCACTGTCATTGGTGGCCACTCCGGCGAGACCATCGTCCCTCTGCTCAGCCAGAGCGGCCACAACCTCGAGGGCCAGGCCCTCGCCGACTACGTCAAGCGCGTCCAGTTCGGTGGTGACGAGGTTGTCCAGGCCAAGGACGGCGCTGGCTCTGCAACCCTCTCCATGGCCATGGCTGGTGCTCGCTTCGCCGAGTCCCTCCTCAAGGCCGCTCAGGGCGAGAAGGGTGTCACTGAGGAGGCCTTCGTCGAGTCTCCCCTCTTCAAGGACCAGGGTGTTGACTTCTTCTCCACCAAGATCGAGCTTGGCCCCAACGGTGTCGAGAACATCCTCCCTATCGGCAAGGTCACCGAGCACGAGCAGAAGCTCATCGACGTTGCCGTCGGCCAGCTCAAGGGCAACATCAAGAAGGGTGTTGACTTCGTCGCCCAGAACCCTTAAATCATTGCAGTTCTGTGAATTAGCATGAAACACAAAATCTGAGGAGCGGCGTGTTGATAGACAGGTGGAAGGTGTTGTTACGAATAAAGTAGAGCTTTCTGTGTAGAATTACCCAAAGGCTTTTTTCTGATGCCCCAATATTGTTTCGATCTCACTGGACATCTGCTTCGTGTTCTCAGTATCGATCCTCATGCCGCTTCTACCTTAAAACACGACACAGCACTCGGCCGTAATAGTAGAGTAATAGTAGACTCCATCCCTTCGATCACGCGACACGGCACCATGATGGTCATGCTCTACAATTTCTATCCGCCTCAAGTCGGTAACTCGGTGCTCATTGTTTGTACCGAGGCTGAATTTCCAGCTGGCACAGCAGCAAGTGGATACGTGTAGCCGGCTGATGAGGGTCGAGAATAGAATAATACCCGACCGCACCGGAAGTGTCACAGCTCTCAGCCACGCTCCGTTCAGCCCACGTGGGAATAACTGTAATATCTCTTGCTTTCTGGAGAGGCGTTGTTACACATGATGTCGATTGCCGATGAGCGTTCTCTCCAATTAGCAACTCGGTGCTTCTCGAATGGTTGTACGTGACCTGTAACACATGTGCAACACTCCTCGAGACAACCCAATCTCCACTGCCTCCACTGCTTGCCCCAGGAATTATTGCGCCGACAGTGGTCCGGGTCTTGGGCTTGGTGCCGAGCCTGGTCCGGCCCTGAGAAATGACGCTCTTGCAGCGTTGCGTTGCGTTGCCTCGGCTCACATCGGCCATGCGAAAGACTGCAGCTGCGCGTGCGGCTCTTGCTACGGACAGACGGCGGCCGGCTGGACGTAGTACAAGGAGACCCGGCGATTTTCTTTTAGACATACTCGTGAGACTGTCGCTACTCTCCCAATATATACACTGCCCGATCCTCACATACGCCCTTCGCTCTCCTCTCTCTATACAGCTTGCTCTCTGGTCAAGAGGCATGTTTGGCGTGGCTGCGCGCAACCGAGCGCTGTTCACCACTACTGCATCATCGCATACCGCGCTCACGCGGCCTGTCGCCGGCTACCGAGGATCTTTTGCGAGAGCTGTCAAGGGTGTAGGTCGCTCTTCCCTTTCTCTTCTCTGTCTTCCTTGTGCTTGCCTTTCTCTTTTGCTTTGAGCATCGTCTGTTGCATCTTTCTAAACGCTGATACACGGGACTATAGTCTACATTCACCATGACACAACAAAAGAGGAAGCAGAGCAGTCTGCCTGCTGGTAAGTTTTTTTGTCACATGTCAAGATCGGTCAAGACGATCAGTGCCTGATAGCTGTAACAGGTTACAAAGAGGACAACAGCAAAGGTCCTATGCTCCGGTTTGAGGAGAACCTGCCTAAGCTCCCTGTGCCGACCCTCGAAGAGACCGCAAAACGATACCTCAAGTCTGTCCGCGCCCTTGTGACCGAAACAGAGTACCAAAAAACCAAGAAGGCCGTTGAGGAATTCATCTCACCCAGCGGTCTTGGTCCTGAGCTTCAGAAGAGGCTACAAGCAAGAGCAGACCAGCCTGAGATCAAGAACTGGCTCACAGAGTGGTGGAACCAGGCAGCATACCTGGCCTACCGCGACCCGATTGTCCCTTACGTCTCATACTTCTACAGCCACCGTGATGACAGGAAACGAAGAGATCCGGTCAAGCGCGCCGCTGCCATCTCATTTGCTGTGCTTGATTTCGCCAAGCAGGTCAACGAGGGCACCTTGGAGCCCGAGTACATGAAGAAGCTCCCAATCGCCATGAGCTCGTTCGAATACATGTTTAACTGCTGCCGTATTCCTAAGAAGCCTTCAGACGAGCCAAAGAAGTACAACTACAAGGACAATGCCTACATTTTGGTCGTCCGCAAGAACTCCTTCTACAAACTTCCCTACGAAGTCAATGGCCGTCAGCTTAACGCTGCCGAGCTCGAAGAGCAGTTCCGTCGCATCTACAAATCTGCTGAGAAGGGGCCTGCTGTCGGTATCCTGACTACAGAGAACCGCGACGACTGGACCGATGCGCGCGCACGCCTGATCAAGACCAACCCTTCCAACGAGGCCGCTCTTGAGCAGATCGAAGCCGCCTCGTTCGTCGTCTGCCTCGACGACGCATCACCCATTACTCTCCACGAGCGTGCTCGCCAATACTGGCATGGCGATGGCAGCAACCGCTGGTTCGACAAGCCTCTCCAGTTCATCGTCAACGAGAACGGCACCTCCGGTTTCAACGGCGAGCACAGCATGATGGACGGCACACCCACGCACCGCCTCAACGACTATGTCAACATGTGCATCTTCAACAACAAGCTCGACTTCACCAACACCGAAGTCCGCTCCGACCTCCCTCCTCCCACTCCCATCAAATTCCAGCTCTCCACCGAGAATCTCGAAGACATCAGCACCGCCGCCGCCAACCACGTCAAGCTCATGTCCCAGCACGAGCTACGCGTCGAAGCCTACCAGGGCTACGGCAAGGGCTTGATGAAGAAGTTCAAGTGCTCGCCCGACGCTTACGTGCAGATGATCATCCAGCTGGCCTACTACAAATTCTACGGCAAGAACCGCCCAACCTACGAATCCGCCGCTACGCGTCGCTTCCAAGAAGGCCGCACAGAGACTTGCCGCACTGTTTCCGAGGAGAGCGTCGCTTTCTGCACTGCCATGCAGCACCCTCTCAGCACGGCCGAGGAGTGCCGCGACCTGTTCCTGAAGGCCATCAATGGTCATGTGGCGTACATTAGCGATGCCAGCGATGGCAAGGGCGTCGACAGACATCTCTTCGGTTTGAAAAAGCTTCTCAAGGAGGGCGAGGAGGTGCCGGAGCTGTACAAGGATCCCGCGTACTCGTACTCCAGCACTTGGTTCATCTCATCGTCACAGCTCAGCTCCGAGTACTACAACGGCTACGGATGGTCTCAAGTTGTTGATGATGGTTGGGGGTAAGTTTATTCTTCTAATTTCTGCGCTTTACGTGGGAGCACACACTGACAACTTTGTTCTTTCAAACAGAATCGCCTACATGATCAACGAAAACAGCGTGCAGTTCAACATCGTCAGCAAGCACTTGGGTTGCGAGCGCATGGCTTTCTTCCTCAACGAGGCGGCGGGTGATATTAGGGATATGATGAGCGCTACCATGCCGGCCGATAAGGCCAAGCTGTAGACGATTGATGATCGATCAGCTTTGCTCTCTTTGTGGATAGGATAGATCTGTGGGATATTCATGTTGAGCTGGATTTATGTCGAGCTTTGTATTAGAAAGCGATTCTGCATGTTGGCAATATACTTTCCATTTACTGTCCTTTTAGCAAGCTTTTGTGTGTAACTTTCAATAGATATGGCTACAGCAACATGATTAGATCATACATCACATGACGCTGAAGAAGTCTGGTAGCAGGTGGTAGTGGCGTATGTTGTGACGATGCGGTCAGCGGGTGCGCATCGAAAGCCAGACCCTTGCAAGCTCCTGCGGGTGAAACAAACACATGCAGCCAGAATCAAGCTGCCTAGATTGCAAGGCGGCGAGTTTGCGCTGCTTCTACACGCACCACTCTTTGCTGGACTAGGATACTCGCTCAGGACACTCGATCAGGAGATTGTGGAAATACTGCGCATACACTGGGAAAATGCAGTAAGAGCAAGGAAAGCAGCAAAACACAGACAGCTTGTTGCGGCGCTCCGCATGGCTACCTCGAATCCCATCATCGCTCTGGAAGAGCAGACTGGACCCGGCAATGCTGGCACTGGCTCTGGCTTCGGTCGCCTGGTGCTGATTCTCGCGGGCGTGTCTTCGCTGGTGGCATGTCTTCTCACAGTCCTGTACGTCCCTTGCTCCATCCATCCCACGCCTATAACCACGCGCAAACTAACCATACCCTCTCTCCCCAGCTCCACCCTCCTGCAATGCAAGAACTACCGCAAGCCTCTCCTGCAGCGCCATGTCATCCGCATCCTCATGCTGGTGCCCATCTTCAGCATCGCCTCCTGGGCCAGTCTGACCTCCCTCAAGGTCGCCTTCTGGATCGACCCTCTGCGCGACGTCTACGAGGCCTTCGTCCTCTACACCTTCTTCCAACTCCTGATAAATTTTCTCGGCGGCGAGCGTAGTCTCATCATCCTCATGCACGGCCGTCCGCCCGTCGACCACCTATGGCCGCTGGACTACGTCCTTCCGAAAGTCGACATTAGCGATCCGCACACCTTCCTGACCATCAAGAGAGGTATCCTACAGTACGCTTGGATCAAGCCTGCGCTGGCGGTTGCGACGCTGGTTATGAAAGCTACGGACACGTTCAAAGAGGGCATCATCTCGCCGAGATCGGGCTACATGTGGACGAGTATCATTTACAACATCAGCATTTGCTGGTCGCTGTACGATCTTGCCCTCTTCTGGGTCTGCATGACCACCGATTTGCAGCCATTCAGGCCCATGCCGAAGTTCCTCGTCATCAAGGGCATCATCTTTGCGTCCTGGTGGCAAGGCTTCCTCTTGTCGATTTTGGTCTGGCTGGGAGCGATACCGAGCATAGGAGGCGGCTACACTGCAGACAATCTGGCGGCTGCGATCCAGGATGCGCTGATTTGCTTTGAGATGCCTTTCTTCGCTCTTGCGCAGTGGTACTCGTTCAGCTGGAAGGATTTCGCTGATGTTACGATTTCGGACGCTCGCATGCCGATGCGCTTTGCTTTCAGAGACGCTTTTGGATCCCGCGATTTGATCGAGGATGCGAAGGAGACTTGGAGCGGGAATAAGTATGATTATAGGAATTTCGATGCGACGGACAATGTCATGGCGCATGAGGACAGCTCGAGCAGAGCGGCGAGAATGCAGGCTGGCATGAGATATGAGAGAGGTGGTCGTGGAAAATACTGGATCCCTGCACCTGGGTCAGAGGCGAAGCAGCCTCTGCTTGCTAGATGGGCGCCTGATAGTCACGCGAGGACAATGAGTCCTGGCAATGGCAGACACCCAAGTCGATCACCCAGCCATACTGGTACCAAGGGTTACGGTACACACGAGGAACCAGAGGAGCCTCAATTGGATTCTGAGGAAGAAAGGCTATACCAGAACGCTCGTGCCCTAGAGTTCGGTGACTGGAACTATCCCGTCATCAACACCCACTACGCCACACGCGAAGACCGTCTCCACGCAGACCCAAACATGATCTCAGCATCCACCAACCGCGCCATCCTCCAACCAACCAAAGACAACAAGCAACGCCGCAAGAGCCGCATCCAAGACCTCCAATCCCAAGTCCACCAACACGACAACCCCAAATACAACAAATCCCACCGCGGCAGCAGCTCCAGCGGCGAAGGCTCAAGCAAAGCAGCCAAAGCCCGCTCCGCCGCCTCCCACCTCCCCGTCGTCGGCAACCTCGTGCGCAACCAATCCTCCACCTCCTCCAAATCGACCAACTCCCACTCAAGCCAGCTCGTCGACCTCGTAGTCGAAGACCACGAAGCCGAAGCGATCGAGCGCGTGCGCGCCCGCAAAGAAGGCGGGCCGGGCTGGAACAGCGTCGAGCAGAAGCACTTTGTGAAAACGTACCCGGACGAGCCCGAGCAGGAAGAAGTCCGCCAGGGCTTCAACCCAGACAAACCCGAGGAGCGCATCACGGACGCGAACCACTCTCTCGACGAACCTTTTGCGCTGGCGGACAGCGATAATGATGATTTGGAGGCTGTGGGCGATAAGCCCGGGTATGACGAGACGGGGCACAGGCAGCCTTGGGAGGAGAGGGTTGTGGGGGATGATGTTGATGGGAAGGGAAAGGGGAAGGGGAAGGAGAGGAGGAGTCCGGATATTCCTGAGGAGAGAAATCCTTGGTCCGATTGATGTCAGGGGTTTGGTTTCTAGTTGTTTAATTGCATTTGTCCCTTGTCGATGTTGCTGCTTTCGCTATCGGTTTCCTTTCATTGACTCTTTCCTCTGCGTTCGAGCCCCGCATGATGACTTCTATTCTCCTATCTTATTGCTATAGTTACATGGGTACTACGACCGAATTCAGTGACGAAACACCTTAACATAATGACAGACACCCCATTCCACGGCGTCGATTGATGCTTCCCACAAAGACCGACGAATACTTCTCCATCCGCGGTCACGAATCGTAGGCTCGGCATCAAATCGGGTTGTGGGAAACCTCATCATTAACCACTGTACTCGTACTCGTAGCAGAAACAAGACAGCGAAAATCACGATTCGAAACTCGATCCAGTCTTTGAAACCAGTCCACCCACCCGATACCAAGCAGCGCTTTTTTTTTTTTTTTGGATCTCGTTGATGGCTATAGCCATCAAGCATCTATTTCCAAACTATGGCTACAAGTCGATTGGATCGCTTTCCTCTATTATATCTTAACACTCCACAGCTTTTGAAGAAGAAGATCATACGAGCACAAGACCATGGTTGTTCCGTCGAGTGAAAGTGCAAAAACGGCACAGCTGAGCTTTTTTGTGCACAGCATCCAAAGAAACAGCGGTATCATGGTTCCACAATGGGCCTTGAACACCCGTAACAGAAAGCAAAATACAGATTGACCATGGTTCAATGTCCAAATAGCGACGAACATCCTCAATTGTCCCTTTCAAGACGGTCGGTCGATGCTAATGATAATGACGAGGGTTGGAGTCTAGGGCTACCATCACGTGATATAGTACCAGAAGATTGTGAGGTCTACCTCTCTTGCGTTCCATACCTGAATCAATAACACAGCCTGACAACTTGTAAACATATCAAGACGTGACAGGCACAAGACAAGACGAGATAGGACAGACGGGATACCATTTTAACGAAGGAAAAACTCTCATTTCATGTTTTTCTAGCTTATCCCTTATTGATCGTATCAATCATTGACATCACGGGTGGCGGATCTATCTGCCAACTATAGAGAAATAACTGCTAGCTACCCGATTAAAGGAGCGACAACAGCGTGGCATCCTTTGCGCTCGAAACTTTTGACCCGCCCGGTATATCATACTCACTACTGCCGGCAGCCCGCTTAAAGCTTGTCGTAGTAGTTGGTGTACTCGGGAACCTCGGGCTTGAGACCCTTGCGGACACGCATGGTCTCGACGATCTTGCCGGTCATGGAAGTCTTGTCCATGACGCTGCCGCCAGAAAGAACCTGCCAGTGGTCGAAGAGCATGGTAGGGAATGCCTGGCCAGAGGTGGCGGCGCGGAGGTCGGCGTTGAAACCGAAGGACTCGTTGACGGGCAGGTAAGCCTTGACAGAGAAGAGAGGAGTGCCGAGACGCTGCTGCTCCTCGAAGACGTGACCACGACGGCGGGTGAGGACACCATAGATACCACCCATGGCGTTCTCGGGAACCTGGATCTCGACCAAGAACACGGGCTCGAGGAGAGAGGGCTCGGCGAGGAGGGCGGCGGCGTAGAGGACACGACGCGCGGTGGGGATGACCTGTCACCACCACGGTGGATGGCATCGGCGTGGAGGGTGACATCCATGATGTTGAAGCGGACGGAGCGCATGGGCTCCTCGGCAACGGGACCTTCCTTGGTGGCCCACTGGAAACCGGAGACAACGGAGTCCTTGATTTCGCTGAGGTACTGGACGGCCTTGGTCTGGTCAACGAGCAAGTTGGCACCGTTGGTGTCGGGACCGAAGCACCAAATCTTACGGGCGTCAGTGACGTCCCAGCCGTGCTCGTCGGCAAGGATACGGGCACGAGCCTTAAGATCGTCACGGGAGCGATCTTGCCGGCCTCAATGTCCTTGGAGACCTCCTCAGAGAGGGGCTCGGCGACCATGTAGATACGGTTGTGCTTGTTGGGAGACTTGGACAGAGCAGTCATGCTGGAGGTACCAGCAACGGACTCACGGTACTGGACGACGGGGTCGGAGATGCGGAGAGGGATACCGGCGTGGTCCTCCTCGAGATCCTTCAAGCAAATCTCGAGGTGGAGCTCACCAGCACCAGCAACAACGTGCTCACCAGACTCGGTGATGTAGGTAAGGACGCAAGGGTCGGACTTGGACAGACGCTTAAGACCCTCAACAAGCTTGGGGAGATCGTTGGCGTTCTTGACCTCGACGGAGCGCTGCACGACGGGGGAGACAGAGAACTTCATGACCTTCATGTTGTGGGCAGTCTCGTCGGTGGTAAGGGTACCAGACTTGAGCAAGAACTGGTCAATACCAACAAGACCAAGAATGTTACCGGCGGGCACATCCTCGATGGGGTCAGTGTAGCGACCCATCATGAGGATGGTACGCTGGATGCTCTTCATGAACATGTCGCTCTTGCCACCAGGGATGTAGTTAGGACCCTGGATACGGACCTTGATACCAGACTTGGCGGTACCAGAGAAGACACGACCGAAAGCGTAGAAACGGCCCTTGTCAGAGGTGGGAACCATCTTGGAGACGTAGACCATGAGGGGACCCTTGGGGTCGCAGTCACGGATACCGATGGCAGAGGGGTCGTCCTGGGGACCCTCGTAGAGGGTCTCGACACGGTACTTCTGTGCGGTAGCGGGAGAGGGAAGGTGGATAACCATCATCTCAAGAAGGGCGTCGGCGGCAGGCAAGAACTTGCGCATGACGACCTTGAGGAGGGGCTTGCCCTCGAGGTCCTTCTCGTCACCGACGAGCTTGATGCCAAGCTTCTCAACGAGCTCGTGAGCGGCCTCCTTCTTGCCCTTCATGACAACGTCGAAGATCTTGAAGATGGGCTCCAAACAGAACTGGTTGAAAGCACGCTCCACACCATCGTCAGCAGACTTGGTCCACTTCTTGGTCTTGGGGTTGAAGTAAGAGTCGCCCTGAGATGTTTGTTAGTATTGCAATTGGCTTTAAGAGTAGATTTCGAGCTGAACGTACCCAAAGACGCTCCATCATCTTGTTGCGGTCAACACCGAACTTCTTGGCGTACTTGACGGCGAACTGACGGATGGTGAAGGCCCAGCCGTGAAGACCGGAACCGAAGGCAACGGTACCCTTCTCGGGGTAGACCTGGACATCACCAAGGACCTTGTCGAGGTAGGTGGCGATAACGACGTTGACGGACTCGATGGCACGAGAGAAGTTCTGGTACAGGTCCTCCTTGCCGAGCTGAAGCTCGAGAAGAGCACGGTCGACCTTGTTGATGACAAGGACGGGCTTGATACGCTCACCAAGAGCCTGGCGGAGCACAGTCTCGGTCTGAACGCAGACACCCTCAATGGTGTCGACGACGACGAGAGCACCGTCAGTGACACGGAGAGCGGCAGTAACCTCAGAAGAGAAATCAACGTGACCGGGGGAGTCGATCAAGTTGATCAAGAACTGGTTCTTCTCGGTGGGGACGGGAATGTCCTTGAGGTCGTCCTCGTCCTGGAGCTGGGCGTAGAGGGAGATGGCAGTGGACTTGATGGTCACACCACGCTCCTGCTCATCGGCACGGGTGTCGGTGAAACGCGCAGAACCGGCGTTCTTGGCGGAAATGATACCGGCACGCTGGACGAGCGAGTCGGTGAGGGTGGACTTTCCGTGATCGACGTGAGCAATAACGGACATGTTACGGATGTTCTTGGGAACATCCATGAGCTCACGGATCTCCTCGACGGTGAAGCTGTTGGGCGCAAGCTGTCAGCATGCTGTGTCCTCGCGGGCAGTCTCTCTATCGAGCCATGCAGGCCACCTCTTGCGCTCGTGTCGCCGCAGAGATGGCTCGCAGGCGGGTGGTGTCGACTTACTTGACCATCTTGGCGGTGTTGTGGGGGGTGTTGGTTTGGGTAAGACTTTTCTGGACAGCGTCCTAGAGGCTGATAAATGCCCCGCGTGGTAGTACTCGAGTGTGAGCACTATTTGACCGTGAGGTATTGCCTGCCTGTGTGCGGAAGAGTCAGCGGCGATGCAGGCGGATGGCAGCAGGGTGATGGGGGCAGCGCACCTGTCAAAGGCGTGTTGGTTGGTCTGGCGGTGGATGGACGAGGAATCGGAGTGGGAGAAGCTTTTGCGTCTATGAGAGTCGATTTTGCTAGTGGGGTTGCGGCAAGCCCCGCCGCTTTGGAGGGGCCAACTCTCTCTGCATCTCTGCTCTTGCATCAGCGATCCCTCTCGATCGGCGTGCGAACGACAGTGACTCACGCCCGGTGTCCTGCTTTGTGTGTATGCTATTTGTTGCTCTCACTACACTTCTCTATCGATTGCACGTGTTGATATGCTTCTATCATACCAATATCTTCACTGCACGCTCGGTCGACGCAATCCCTCACCTATCGCCCACTCAGGCAAGCGGGTGGCGAAACGGATTTCACATGACCCCACACGCACTGGGCAGCAACGACGATAATTAACCGAAAAGAGGCTGGTTGGGAACGTGTAGTGCGGCAAGGGTTATGCAGCCGCCGTCTGCAGCACTCTGTAGCCACTGCCTTTACTAAGCTGTCGGTGTGCAGTCTGCCTCATGTGTACATGGGAAACATATGCTACAGTCTTCATACCTGCATGTTGAAGAAGCGTGAGACATGTTCTGAAATAGATATGTAGCGCTCCGAGACCAGAGACGGTGTGATTCGATACCACCTGCATGTGCAAACTGTATATGTTGTATATAATTACATGCTCTTCTTCCAGCTCCAGCTCACAGAAACGCCTCGCTATAAACGCAACAAACGAAACATCAACAATTAAAAAAAAAACAGAAATCTAAGAACTCCCCAAAATCCTCCCATAAGCGTCCTCAACCTCCTTCACAACCTCCAACAAACTCACAATCACAATCTGATGCGTAACATTCGGCAGCCTATCGCGATGCAGGCCAATCCACTCAAGCGGCGGTGTCGCCTCGCCCATATCCCTCAGCTGCGGCGTCTCAATCACCGGCGGCTCCAGCGCCTTATACTCATACTTCGACTGCGGCAAATTAACCTCAGCCGTAATCTTCTGCTGCTCCTGCTCGCCGCCAGGCGGCTGGAGCGTACCCGCCACCTCACCGCGGGCTTCATCGGTGTCCTTTTGCGGCCCAGCGGTGATCTTGACGGCCGACTCGGGCAACGGCTTGCCGAGTCTGGAGGCCAGGGCGCGGGTGTGCGCGACGTACATGCCTTTGATGAAGTTGATGCGCGACAGGTTCCAGCCGACGTCGACTTTGCCTTCGAAGAGGGATTTGAAGACGTATTCGATGCTGTTTGAGTCGGGCGTTTGCCAGGTCTGCATCGAGGCGACGACTCGCGGCACGCGCAGGATCGTGCCGCCTTTGGAGTTGACGGCGCTGCTGATGACTTCGTCGACCGTGATGTCTCCTAGAGTCTTGGGGACGGTGACGCGTTTGACGGCGCCGAGGGCGACTTGCATTTGACCGAGTGTCATGCCTAAGCCACTGTGGATCCTTCCATTCTCCAGGCCTACGGCGAAGCGAGCTTGGATGTTGGTTGCTTCGAACTTGAGGATTTGGCTGTCGAAGAACGTACCCGGGAAGGCGCCAACACTAATAGCTCCCACCGTGACCACCACATCCGTGTGCAACGCGAAAGGCGTCCTAGCCTCGGCTTTCTTTAACTTCGATGTCTCTCTGCGCGTTGGCATAGGTCGATTGGACACCGCAGAGCTGTCGCGACGCAAGTGCTTCTCAATATCCTTGAGCGATTGCTCGAATGCTGTCTGCTTTTCTTGAATGAGGCGATCGAACGCTTGATAAAGGCCGAAAGCTTGCGCCGGACTTGTAGACGTGCAGAACACGTAAGCCTTTTCGCAGTCCAATACAGCGACAAGTCTGTCTCGGTCTTCTGCTCTTGGGTTGCGGACATTATACACGAGGAAGTCGAAGCCCTCGATGTCGCCAAAAGCAAATGCTTGATAGTCGAAGGCTGCTTTGGCTCGTAGCTTACCGAAGCCAACAGATGCCTGGATCAATGGGGTCTTGCGGGTATTTTGAGACTCCTCTGGCCATTGGATAGACGTCCTGACACCGAACTTGTTCAGTCGAATGAAGCCACTCATTCTTCCGTGGCTGTTGGCGACAACCTCATCAATGCCGATGCAAAGATTTTGCTCCCAGTTCGACGTCTTCTGCGAAGATGCCCATAGGTTTGTGATCATGAAGGATGACTTTCCAATACTTTGACCTAGATCGAGATCCACACCAAGCTCTGTGATCGAGACAGTGGCGTTCCACGGGAAGGCTGCTGCAGCCGCTACGGCTTGGTACCGCTGCACCAGGTAGTCATCTGACTGACTTGGTTGTGACGGTGGGCCAGATGCCTGTGCATTGCGAATCTCCGGCGGTAGCCAGATCTCACGGAAAAGCAGGAGGTCTTGCAGTTGCTTCGCGTTGATGGATGTCTTTGTCGGATTGATCTTCAGGATGGCCGAGATACCGTTCACGCCGCTGAAGTGCTTGCTGTTCATGAGAGACATGACGATGGAGTCCATATCGAAGCTGAAAGTGGGCTCGCGTGAGTAGACGTGCTTGACGCGAGTGCTCAATTTTGTCAGAACAGCGGACATCGCGAAGAAATGGCCCTGATCTCCGCTGTCCAGAGTGTTCACTGTGAAGTAGAAGTCTTCGAGCTCTGCAACGGCATCTACCTTTGCAATGGGCTGGCAGGTCAGGCCGAACTCTTGCTTGCAGATTCGTAATCCAAGATTGACCTTAGTCTTTCCGAAGATGGCGGTCGGATCGGCTTTGACAAGTGAGTCGTCCTCGAAGAAGCGCTGTGCAGGTTTGCCGTCATGCTTTACGACCGGCGCCACAGGGGTAGAAGCCGAGTCTTTATTTTCCCGGCTTCGCATGACTTCTTTCACGCTGTTGGAGACCTCCAGGATCAGCGGCACGACATTTGGCAGTAGGAGGTTCTTGGAGGCATCAACTCTGAGCTCTCCACTAACGTGTGGCCGAGCCTCGGTATCGTTGTACTCTAGTTTCAGCGCGATCCCAGGAGCTTTAAGCGATGTGAACAGTGTATCTCCTTCAGGCGAGAACTGGCCATAGCGACCTTGCTTAGCTTTCTCTTGCGACACCGCAGCAATAGTCGACAACGTGGGACTGTCGGGTCCAGAGCCCTGCAAGTGAACGTGGGCTCCAGCGAAGTCGGCTTCGACCAGCAAGGAGGCAAAGTAGTTCTTACCCAGTATCGACGATCTTGGTGCTCCTGATACAGTTGGTGTGCTCTGCCAATTGGCAGTACCCGTTCTAAAGCGCTCGATGGCGAACTCAATCGACTTTTGCACGCTGCTGACGGGAACAATGAATTTCGACTCCAGGCGGATGTCGAGAGGTTTGCCCGTCGCTTTGAAGGCCAGACTGCGGTTCTTGTCCTGCGACCAATAGCCAACACTGAAGCCCACTTCCGGCAAGAGGGCAGAGTTCAGTGTGCGCTTGATCTTATCCGCCTTCTTGGGCACCAGCTGAAGTTGCAGGTCCTGCATGGTAAGGCGTGCCTCATGTCCACCCTTGTGGTAAATTTGACCCGGGTCAAAGACAAGACCATGTCTTGCACCGCTGAGTTGGCGTTCAGTGCATAGGTCGGGCTGACAATCCAAGTCAGTTGGATGCCATTGAATTCAACGGTGACCCTCATTGCCAGGAGATCAGTCGCGGAGAAGGGCATGCCGGCTTCGCTGCCCTTTCTTTCTCGGCCACTGATTGTTTTGACCAGCCTATGTTTTCTCTGTGCGCGCAAGCGGCGAATATAGTCGAGCTCTCTGGAAAGATCAAGCTCCTTGATGCGATCCTGCATGTGGTTGGCCACATCTACAATGATGGCGGCCGTCTCTGGATAGGCGTTCACCTCAAGACCAGGGCTCCTAACCGCAAGGTCACGGGTGACTACGCCGTTCTCGTCCTTGTGTAATGTGATATCGAGGACGGCTGAGAGACTAGCATTGCCAACCTGGCGCCTGGTCTGCCCTTCCAAGATTGCGAGAGTGGCGCCCACATCCTCAACTTTGCCCTTGACTTCAGGGAACAGAGATGGGTCGCCAGCGTCAATGTTTGCTTGATTCGACGCTTTGGCGTGTAAAGGACCGATGCCAAGTTCCATCTCTGCAGTCGAGTGTGCTGCAAGGTGCGGCGTCCGCGCTGAGACGCGGACGCCGAGCAACGCAAATTGCACATCATAGATGAGAAGCTTGTCGCGTGATGGCCTGACCGAAGGCTTCGCATCTGCTTCATCGTTCTCTGGGAAGGCTTCCTGCACACTCTGCTTGATGTCCTCTATTCCTGTTTTGATCTCCGACAATACATCTTGGACTTCCTTCTTGTTGATAATTGTGACGATGCCTTGGATAGTGCCAGCATCGATCTCAATTCGCTTGACGGTAGTTGCGACGGAAAGACGAGTCTCTTTTGGAGCAAGCACGAGACCAACGTGTCCATTGATCGGAGGAATCTCCAGCAAGCCTTGCTCCTGATCTTCATCACCGCTATGATTGACGAACGCATGGTTCTGTGCGCCAAGATCGAAGTCGATGCCCAGCGTATGTTCTTTAACAAGGCTAGGGGCAATGCGCAAGCTCGCTGTAGTGGTTTCCAAACGATAGCTGAGTGCTTGTAGCAGAGAGAAATTGACCATTAGCTTACCCGCAAGCACTGCAGCATGGAACTTGACAGGTTTGGAGATGGCCTTGTCCCCACTTTTCTTCGCTTCGACCGGGATGGTAGCCTGGATAAGTTTGGCAAGCTTTTGCACTTGGACAACTTCCTCGTTGATGACGTGATCGATGACTTGTAGAATGCCAGGAACTTGCTCTCTGACATCTATCTGCAGCTCTCCGTAGCTGAGTGCAAGAGTAACCGTAGGAGGTGTGTCAGAGCCTACCGCAGGTTGCAAGTAGTCGACATAGATGTTCGGTGCAGTCAATAGGGTCTCCCAGATCACTGACGTGCCGTGCAGCTGGGTCACAGCATCGTCAGCATGCACAACAATGCTCATGCAATCACCATATCTTTCGTTGGCCTGTGTAGTTCCAATCAGCGATACACGCATACCATTCGCCTGTGACTGATGGCGTAGGTTGATGCTCTGCAGCACAATGCTACCAGCATCAGTCGAAATGACTACGTGGATATCATGTCTGTTCAGGCCTTCCTCTAACGCTTGCGTGGGTCTTCGATGTTCTTGTCGTGGTTTGTAGATTTCCACAAGGCGCTGTACCTCTGGTACCACAGTCTCCAGGATGGTGACCACTTTCCAGTCAAAGCCAAAGGCAATAGATCCAGCGTGTATTTGCAGCTGTGTCTTCGTGCGTTTGTTCTCGTCAACCAGCATGAGCCCAGTAGGCACTTTAGGCGGCGAAATTTCGAGACCCACGGAGATGTCCTCGACAACGAGCTTATTCACACTTTCGCCTTCATCAATGGCGACTCTCAGTGATTCAGTATCCCAAGTAAACGCTGTTGCTTTGGCTTCAGGAGGATGCAATGGCGACTCCTCATCTTCGCCAAAGAGCATTTGCAAAGCCGTTGTGCGACCGATGTTCGGTACGTCCCAGTTACGCCATGCTGTCCATGATTCCAGCACTTGCTGGCCAACATTATCAGGGCATGATATATGATCACCTTTGAAGTGCGTCTGCAGTTCGAACAAGACGCCTTTGGGCATGCATTGTAAGGTATGTCTGAACCGCATGAGGACTTTCCAGGACTCTTGATTGCGATAGTGGTCTTGGAAAGCTCGTAGGATATAAGTCATGCGAGACATGAAAGGAGGATCGCCAATCTGTTCTCCATGCTCGGTCAGTGTATGGATGAGAACCTGCAGGCGCTTGTGCGCAGCGATTAGCGGCTCGGTGAAGCTTCTCTGAAGCTCCAGCGCAACAGGCGTGATCCGCTGGGCCAATGAGGTCAAATAAGCAGCTCTTGCACTCGAAGTAAGCGCCGCTATGTCTCTGACGGACACGTGGAAAGTCTTGATCGCGGCTATTGCGAACCAGACTGTTGCATCATCTACTTTGAGCAGGAGTGCCACTTTCTTTGGGTCTATCTCGAAGCCCTCATGCAAGGACGCCTCCAACGAGCCCAGGACGATATGGAACGCGAGCTTCTCCTGATGGTCTTCGTGGGCCGATTCTCTCTTTTGTCGCATCATGAACGACAGGTTTTCGAGACGTAGATCGACAACATCCGGAGGATCATCGTCCTTGCTTGCCATACATATACGAAGCGGAGCGGAGGGCATGTCTAGCTTGACTTCGAGTACGTTTCCTGTTCCACTGTGCCCTTGTTGCTGGCCGGTAATTGTGCTCATGACATCTATCTGATATGCGTCCATGATGTCGTCAGGCTTCTTGGGTTGGACGACCTTAAGTAAGGTAGCTGCGGCGAGTGCAGCTCGAGGCTCAATGTAAGCGCGAAGGCCTGGCACAAGCTTGATCAGAATTGTGGTCTGACTGGACTCATCGTCTTGAGCAAGCTCCAACATCGGGTCCTTATCGGCAGTATTGGGCTCGCGGCTGTCTGGTGTTTCAAAGAAAGGAACATGTGAATCGTCTGGCTCAACAAGATCAAGCGGGAAATAAGGTTCAGCGTAAGAACTAGAGAATGCCATGGTCGATGGTGGTAGGCCAAGCCTTGCGCGCTCATTGTCGTCAGGGAGTACGCTCTGTCGGTCTGATAATGTCGCATTTGATGTAGCAGAAGACATGCTTCCTCTTGACCTGGATGAAGATCCATGAGATCTTGAACGGGATATCTGTGGTACCGTGAGCCCACCTGCACCACGAATGGACGCCGACATTGATGCGGCGGACGACTTCAGCTTGGTGTCTCTGCCACTGGCAAAGCTTCTGTTTGATTTGATAGACATTGGCCGCGCCTGTCGCTGGCCTCCCGAATTAAGTGGAGCGGGGAACGCTGGGCAAGGCACCGTTGGAGGATGAATGTCTGCCTCATCAACGCTTTCGAAACTCGGTCTCCGTGGTGCGTTGCGTTGTAGGAATGGCATGCGACCAGTACGCTTGTCATTGTTGTGGAGATAGGCCTGCTGTTTCTTGTACTCTTCTTCGATATGTACCTTTCTGCCAATCACGTTCAGTGCGACACTTGTTTGTAAGAAAGCGTAAGTTCTGACAGGCTGGCGATGATGTTTACGGGTCCGATTGCGAGAAGCACTCTTTCCATCGACACAAGCGACTGTGAGATTCGGAACCAGTACGCTGACTCTTTCGGAGAACTTGGCATCTGCCCAATCGTTGAAATCCACGCTGACTGGATCTGTTGAGACCAAGAAAGCATCTTTGCCTGCGTGCACCCAGACTCGAAGGATATCAGTCCTGAGTTGCAAGAACGTCACCTCATAAAAGATGTTCGGAGCTTCAAGCGGCAATGCGTTTTCTCCATCAGGAAAGGTGAATGCAAGAGCTTTCGCGGCAAGGGTAAGATCGTGCACGAAATTACTCTGAAGCTCGCCTGTAATGGCGCCAACATCAACAGTCCACGAAGCAGCATAGGCCGGCTCGTTCGGGGGTAGACCGAAGGCGCGATGTCCGTTCAAGTCCACATGGTGAATGTAGAGTTGGGTGTTGGATGTCGTTTCTTCGGGTGACTCTTCACCGCCTGAAGACGAACCCAATAAGCAACTGATGGGAGAGAAGTTGATCGCAAGATCCATGTAATAACTCGTGAGTCGCAGGTCAATTGCACCATGCTGCACGTCAACACGTACGAACTCCTCAGCTGAGTAAAGGTTGGTCGGAAACAGGACAGTCGCATCTTCGGCAGCGTGCATAAAATGACATCCATCTCATTTGCTGTTTGGGGTTTAGGAAGACTGGCCGTGTTCTCGTTCGCCTCGTTTGAGATCGTTACCAGCATCTTGAAACTCTTCCAGAGTCTTGAAGTGGAGGTAATCGCCAAAGTAATTTTCTTTGACATTGATGAGATGCCGGACCAAGAATCCGTATGCTTTGAGCGACAGGCCGTAACCTACAAGATCCATGCGTAACACATCGCACAGACCGGGCGCAGACTCCTGGTTAGCAGAAAAAGATCCTTTGAGGGTCAACTTTGGCAGTTCCGCGACTTGCTTGTCAGCAAGCAAAGTCTTCAAGGTGTTACGTGGAGAGTTGAACATTCGCATCCGCATGTTTTGTGAGAGGACATCGAACGATATATCGTTGACTTTTGGACGGAAAGACTCGAGCGGAATGTCCAGAACAGCTCGTAAATCACGACCCTCCAAGGTTAAGAACTCGTTGTTGTCAAACTCAGCCGGATCGTTCACGATATTTGCGTCATTGGTGTTGAGGTACATGGTCCCAATTGCGGAAGTTGAGGTTCATGCCATATTTGTATGGCACAAATGTGAAGAAATCTGGTGGAGGACCGGAGGACCAGTCATTGACGAGATCAGTGATGAGGAACATGTGGTCACGTAGAATAAAGAGCTCAAGATCGTCGCAAGTGATTTTGAATGGCCAGTCGCGGAGGGTATTCCAAGTCACAGGGTTGGAGAGGTCGGCTTCCATACTGAGCGCTCCGGCTCGCCAAAGAAGACCGTGGTTGACACTGCTGGTAATTTCGGTGCCCTTGACATCCAAATCAAGATTGTTGCGATAGCCTTCAGGCCGGGAAAACATGTCCATGACATAGTTCACCGTAGAGTCGGCCTTCACTTTGACATCGAGCCAAGCGTAAGGTCGTGCATCTGCTGGGACACTCTTCTTTCCCTTCCTGCGGCGACTGTGTTTTTGCTTCTTCCCGTGCTTACTCTTTCCACGTGAGACGTCCTGTTCCTCGTCGGCTTTATGGCGATTAGCCCGACCATGCCACTTACTGTCTTTCGAGGACTCTCGAGTGGGAATGCGAAGTGTGACATCTTTTTCAATTGAGATGAAGATCTTGAAAATGGTCGAAACGCGATCGGCCCCGGGTTTGAGCGGTTGCGCTGGAATTGCATTCATGCAGGCGACTGGGAAGAAGACGTTCTGGTGGTTGATACGTTGCCGGTCTGCCCAAGGCCCATAGACGATGAAACCTCCGTGGATAGCGAAATCCAAACCATATGCCGGAGGCGCACTGCCATTCATATGATCCTCTTCCTCGTCTTGAAGCAATTGGCTTCGCTCTGCAGCGATTTCAGGTACCTTTCCGGGAATATCCCAATAGAAGCGCATGTCGACCTGCTCAACGTCCACCAAAGTCGACGCCTTTGCATACTCAACATCCTGCCACTCGTTTGCGACTTCTTCACTGTCATCAAGATAGCGTGTGAGACCATGCCACTGAGCCTGGCCAGGTATCGGATCTTGTGTTGCTGCCGTGGGTGCATCTTGCATGTCCGATGTAATTGAAGCCGTCCTGATGGAGCCTCGATTATGTTTGCGTCGACGGGAAACCCGACGAAAAAACCTAGCCAAAGACCACAGTGGTGCTTTGAGGCCCTCAAATGGATGATAAGTGGGTTTCTCAATAGGCTTGTCGGTAACTTCACGTTCACGAAGTACACGCTTGGCCGCATCCAATGGAAGTTGCTTGAAATCTCTATTTGGTTTCATAGCAACGTTGATGTTCTTGAACTCGAACTTCATGAGAAGCTTGAATATATCCAGCGGCCCTGCTTTGCCCGCGTCAAAGGTTCCGGCTGCGTTGTCAAGCTTGGCTGTGATGATACTCGTCGTGTTCTCATTACCTACAGCAGCAGCAGCCTTCTTGCACTCGATCTTGATTGGAAACATTCGAAGGAAAGACGGTATTTGCGGTGCATGACTTGGCTCATTACTGCGATATGTAGTTGCTGTGTTGGTTTGACGCAGTTCAGGTTTCTCATTCATCTCCTCGGGTTTTTGGTTCGAGTCAGATCCAGAGGAGGTAGGGTGATCCTTCTCATCGCTGGGAGATCTTTGGGAATCCTTGGACCGTCCGCTGTGGTGGTCGGCAGCTTCCACAATCATATCGTAAGCCGGACTACGATTATATAAGAAGGCTTCGACACCGGAAACCTTCACAGATATCCGGCATGGCAGTTCCTTCTTCCGCTTGCCTCCAGCCTCGACCTTGCTCATACTGCGACTACGCGACTTCGACTTCTCATTATTAACCTCTTCTGTTGACGAGGTGCTAGCTGATCGAGCTTTCTGGAGCTTTTCATCCTCCAGCTCCTGGTATATCTCGGCGTCCTGCACCGTCCGTAACCAGTATCTCCAGGTAATATGTCCATCATGTACAAGAACAGTCTCGTTGTGCGCATGGTATCGTACACTTTTGAAGAACAACCGTCCTCCTAGCAAGCTGATCTGGAGGGCCGATATGTCGATGTACGCGCGGTATTTATGCCAGGTCCAGGCTTTGATGGCATATGACAGGACGGTAGCGAAGAGACGGTTGAAGTAGAACAGGAAGAACAGGGCCAGAACCATGCACACCAGAAGGTCAACCAGGAATACCCAATTGAAGCCTCCAGACGGGCCCAGAGGAGCCGGGGTCAGATCGGCCATGTTGTCGCACGGTGACTGGTGCTATGTGGACCAGCTTCATATGTCGCGAAGACCAGTTGGAGAGGGTGATGAGAGCGCATTGGCACTATTGGAATCGAGCGATCACATCAGACGGAAGCGCAAGAGTACGGGTTAGTTAGTTACTGTGAGAGGTGCTGGAGCATGTGAACTTCCTTCCCCACAGCGCGTGCTGCGCGTCTTGCGACTGACGTCTTGGTCTCTCGCTTTTCAAGCACCACATGCAGTTGAGACTCTCCCAAATACTTGCACTTTGCTCAGGTGTTCAACCCACTCGGCAACACCACACTTTGGCGCAAGGCACCGCCAACATGCTGTTCGACGAGAATGAGTCGGAGCTGCTCAAGCAATGGGTCATGAAGCGCCTCGAAGGAATCGAGGTCGACGAAGAGATCCTGTGCGAGTACATTTTCGCATTACTCACCACCGACGACCCAGAGTCTGTTCTGAGAGCCAACTGCATTGAAAACCTTCAGGACTTCCTCCAGGATGGTACGGAATCCTTCGTGAACGACCTCTTCGCTGCGATCCAGACCAAGGCCTACGATCCCTCCAGGGCCGCACCTGCGCCCGCACCACAGCAACAGCAGCAGTTCGAATCTAGAAAGCGCGCATTCGACGATGACGGCGCACAGACTGGGCGCATACAATCATATGAGAGCGGCGACAGGCCTGTGAAACAAATGCGACGCGGCGGCGGACGAGGTGGATTCGAAGGCCGTGGAGGACGTTTTGCGCAACCGCCCATGCACCAGCAGCAACAATGGCAGGCGCCTCAAATGCCTACTATGCCACAAGTCGGACAAATGCCTGTCCCTCCACCTGGAATGCCGCCGTATGATCCCAATGATCCGATGTCAATGTTCATGGCGATGCAGCAGGCTATGGGTATGCAAGGCATGCCAGGTATGCCTACGATGCCTGGAGTGTCCGCGCCACAGAAGAAAACTGGTCGCCGTTGTTTCGACTACGATAGGAAAGGATTTTGCGCAAGAGGCGCATCCTGCCCATACGAACACGGAGAAGATGCTCTCACTGCGCCATCCACTGATCAGTACGACCCCTCAAATTCTGCTCTTCCAGGCTTCGCACCTGTAGATCAATTCAACGAATCGGGGCGTGGTGGAGGAAGAGGGCGTGGGCGTGGCCGTGGCGGGAACTTCAGAGGAGGAGGACGACGGGCAGACATCTCGCACCAAGGTCAAAACTTCGACAAGTCAAATACCACCATCGTCGTCGAGCAGATTCCGGAGGACAAATTTGACGACCAGATCGTCCGCGACTTCTTCAACGAATTTGGAAACATCGAAGAAGTGGCCCTGCAGCCATACAAGCGTCTAGCCACGGTGAAGTTCGACTCATATGAATCAGCTAAAGCTGCATACGACAGCCCGAAAGTCATCTTCGACAACAGATTCGTCAAAGTGTACTGGCACAAATCAGACGGACCTAACAAGCCCAATGGCTATGCCGGACCCGGTGAGGGCGATGTGGAGATGAAAGAACAAGAACCACAAATCGACCCCGAGGAGTTCGCGAAACGTCAAGAGGAAGCACAGCGCAAACACGAAGAGGCACTTAAGCAACGTGCGGAGACTGACAAACAACGACTTGATGTTGACGCCAAGATCAAGGCTATGGAGGCAGAGAAGAAGAAATTAGCAGAGATGCTAGCAAAGAGGGGTGGTAAGCTCGCCACCCCTGTTGCATCAGCGTCTGACGCCAATGGCGAGAGTTCATCCAACGATCCCAAAGGACTACAACAACAACTTGCCAAGCTTGAGGCAGAGGCACAGAGCTTGGGCATTGACCCTGAAGGCACATCCAACGGCTGGCCAGGTTCTCCTGGATACCGTGGCAGAGGCGGCTTCCGTGGTCGTGGTGGCTTCAGAGGTCGAGGCTACAACCCT
The DNA here is from genome assembly GCA_002901145.1 of Cladosporium cladosporioides. Lineage (NCBI taxonomy): Eukaryota > Fungi > Ascomycota > Dothideomycetes > Cladosporiales > Cladosporiaceae > Cladosporium > Cladosporium cladosporioides. The sequence continues at coordinate 448,242 of NOXB01000009.1, read as the reverse complement.
GGCTTCCGAGGCGGCATGCGCGGTGGAGCTGTGAAGCGCCTTGACAACAGACCGAGGACAGTAGCCATCGTGTTCCAAAACGGTACTTACGACCAGTACGACGAGGCACTTAGACAGTACCTTTTGCTGAGCAACAACCTGGAGCACGCTGAACTCTCTAAGCACCCGGATAGGTCCGATGCAGCCTTGCTTGCCTTCGAAGAGCGTTACAGAGCCGAGAACTTCATGGTTGCTGCGGGTGCCTCGTCTGGTATCCCGCACATCGGACCGGTGGACCTGAGCTGGCAACCAAACCCTCCGGTTACGATCAATAACGGAGGCAACGGCACCGATGTGCAAGAAGATTACAAGATGGATGTGAGCGAGCCGGCTGCACCTGTCACAGAATCTATGGATGCTTTTGATGTTGCCGACGACGATGATCGTTGGTAAACTTGATGAAAATTGTATGATGGCCGAGTAGAAAAGCAAAATGCCACTGTAGTATAGATTACATACTCTGAACGATACTTTCCATTGATCGTCTCCAACAAACAGAGTTTCGAACATCTCAGTATGAACGCTCCGTAGCGCCGAATCGATTGTTGAACAAATACAGGTACGCTGAAGAGGACCGCATTGCTTGGCGAAAGCTGCGTACCGTAGGCAACAGCCACTTTACGCGACGTTTAGCTCATAAACTCTATAACCATCGAAAGACTGCACTGCGAAAGATTGCGACCAGACTTTCAACGTACTAAGTAATATTTATTGAGCAAGAAATGCCTCGTCCAAAAAAGTCTGATTGCACCAGCTGTTCACACCCGCAACTCCAGCTAGAAACCTCCGCCTACGCAGCCGAAGCTGGCTTCACCTGGCAGTCTCTGGCTAGCAGAGATGCCGCCACAACGAAAAGTGGCACAAATAGAGGCAAGAGTATAGAGCATGCTACTACAAAAACAGCCGACAAATGCCTTGGAACCTTTCCAGGACCTCTGGTGCTGCCATGGGACGACTTGGGTTGGAACCCAGAAGCCGAGCCCCAATCCTTCAAAAAATGGCACCAAGAAAAGGCGCGAAACAAGCCGACCGCAGCTCGGAAGACTTTGTATGTGGTAGATGTACCAGATATCACGAACGAGGTTGAGATGATGCAGGAGTGGTTACGTCCGAGGCCGGAAGTGGCAAATGGAAGCAAAAGTCAATCTCCGTTAAGAGAATTGGCATCTTCTCCTGCAGCACAAGAATTTGTCGACTACCTTGCTGCATTCTATCATGGGTTTCCCACGAAACTGTTCCCTGGAGGACTAAAATTCGTGCCGTGGGTTGAGAAAGCAGTCAAGTCGAAAAAGAAGCAGCCGCAGCAGCAATATATTGGTCTTGCCACAGCCGATGGCAATACGATACGCATCAGAGCGCGTCCTTCGCCGGACGGCCTATTTGGCGGCCAGCTAAATCTGGACGACATGCTAGATGCAGCAATTGAAATGCTTCCCAAGGATGCTTATGCGATTGTGCTACTGGTAGACCACGATCTGTATGAGGATGAAGAGGACGACTTTTGCTGTGGAAGAGCCTACGGTGGCAGCCGAGTGTCCATTGTGTCCACCGCGCGATATAGACCAGAGCTAGATGAGATACTTGGTCTAGACCGGGAACACATGTGGCCTGCTTCGCACTGTCGAAGCTACGTAGCGAAGCTGTGTGCCAAGGATGACATTCATAACCAGACACGCGAAGTGTCCTTAGCTTCCCAGTCTGCTATGAGGGCAGCTGTGGATGCTGCATTTCAAACCAAGCACAAAGACACGCCAGAGTACTTGCAAGGCTTGTGGTTCTCTCGACTCGCCCGGACCGTGTCCCATGAGCTGGGTCACTGCTTGGCCCTAGGCCATTGCATTTACCATGCCTGTCTAATGCAGAGCACATCGGGCATAGCTGAGGATGTTCGGCAACCGCCATACCTCTGTCCCGTGTGTATGAGCAAGATCTCTTACAAGGCGAGCGTGGAGTTGCTTCGAGGCAACGACGAATCCCGGCATGCTTATCTGCAAGAACGATACCATGCACTTGCGGCCTTTTGCGAACGATGGAAGCATGTTGGCCTCTTTGCGGGATATCAAGCATGGCTTGAGGTACGTCTGGCAGAGTTGGCGAGTTGACAAGCATCCGGCAAGTCTGCAAAAGGCTTTTCAGAGTGGATCTGAAAGCCACTGATCAATTCGGCAGCGCTGCTTTGGGTCCGAGTCAGGCCGGCACCGCTGCCGAGATCAAAGCAGTATAGACCGCAGCGCCTCGCTGTCCTTGAAACATGCTATGTTGTCCTTCGATTCCCAGATAGCGCTGAGAAATAACATGACAGCTTTGACGGGATGTGTTACTACACTAGTCTGCAACCGATTTGCTATCTCAGTGCACAAAGCTTGTTGGCGTTCGTTCGTGGAGAAGGCCCCGAAGACCAGTAACGGCCAGATCATCGCCATATCGTCACTTGAGGCCTTCGTAAGAGAATCCAGCTCCTCCATTCCAAGCGAGACACATGCTTCGATATCAGGTGTTGCGCATCCTGGGTCGTTTTCGAAGACAAATGGTTTGAGTAAGACGCGGCAAGCTAATCGGTACACCCGTCGTGCAGTTGCGTAGTCGTAGTTCTGATCTGGCCATCCGTGCTCTTGGATCTCGCCCATGCTGTCGAGACTCCGCCAGACTTCGATCGCCTCTTGACGTCTGAGGTCCGGTAGCGGGTCCTGAATGCAAATCCAAGAGGTCTTGTAGACCAGAACGAGTAGATCCGGACCAAGCCCACTTACCCACGGGCAATTTTGTGGACTGAAATCTTGAGAAAGGCGGTCCAGTCCAGCCTGATGCATATTTACCAGTTTCTGTAAGTAGTCGAAAGGCAGCGACTTGTGAATGTCCTGCTGGACCAGACAGTTCGAAACGGTTCTCATGATGTACGCTTCAAAGAGCAGCGAATCATGCTCCGACGCCGGCACGTCTGGAGTTTCTATTGTCAACTGATGAAACATACAGTGAGCAGCCGAGAGGTGAGAGCGGGCCAATTGTACAGATGGGACCGGCTGCAATAGCTCAATTGCATGGCACAGTAGCGCAGTGGATCTTTTCCATTCCTCACCAGGACTGCCAACCAGAACAGAATCTTTCAATCCTCGAACTGCATCGTTGTAGTGGATCACCGATTCTTCTCGCCATTGTGCACTATCGTTAGACATGTGAGCCAAAAGGCTTGCAATCCAGGCATGCATCAAAGGCTCATGCTGAACAGCCAATGGCAGTGCTAGAACCATGATTGATTTCTTGTATGCTGGATGGTTGCATAGTACCTTTCGTTGGAACGTAACGTAGGCCTCTGCTATTACGTCTGGATTTATGTGGCTACAGGTCGAATTAGTTTGGGGACTTGCTTAATAAGCGAGAGCAGATACTTACGGCAAAGCTCTCATGAGCTCGTCTGTTGTCACATCGCAAGATCCTTGTGCATCCAATAATCTCGGAGACTCCGAGGTAGTCGCTTCGCTACTCTCAGTCTTGTGCGACGAACTGTCGGAGGCGATGCTCCGAGTCTTGCGTGCGCGCCGTGCAGCCGGCCACATGCACTCATCCCGTCCGTAGCTATCACGACAGAGACCACACTTAGGTCGAGTGCCATCACACTTCTTCTTCTTGCGTCGACCTGCAGATGTTAGTGCTGGTATGAGAGATCACTGTTTTGACAGGGGCCCAACCCACATGGCAGGCAGCTCTGCTTTTGCGCGACGGGTTCGAATCCGCGCGGCGTGATCGAGTAAGTCGGCAGCATGCCACACAACACCAGCCAGACACCTGAGTTATGAATACAAGGTGGTTTATAATGATTTAATGCCTTCGGGCTGTCGTTATCGCTGTTCTCTAAAGGTCGTCGCAGTCCTCGGGCTCGTGCTGGAGACAGGTGGGGGTCACAGATTAAACTCGCTCGTAGCGGAACTCTATCTGGCTTGCACTCAATCGCATCGACTATCCGTGTTTGGAAGATCGACTGCGGTTTGGCTATTTAAGATTCCTGCACATCTCGAATATTGAGGCCGTGATATTCTTCCGTCAGTTGTTGCTTGTCTGCCCTTCATGGTAACCGACAATTCTACGATGTCAACTCCACCAACACGGTTGCCACACCTGGACTTTATTTATCGCTTAGAATGCACGATGTCTGCGGATGAGCAACTCGTCGGCCGACCAACATCCTCTCAGCATTCGAGAATCATTCTTCCAATCTCAGGCGGATCATTTCGTGGTCCGAAAATCGCCGGGACAATCGTCGACGCAAGTGGGCGGATTGGGCAACCTCGTTACCCAATGAGAGCGTATGTCCATAATTGCAAGAAAGACCTCGACCGATGTATCCTGACGCAATCTTGACGCAGTTCATGAAGCTGGACGCGCGTTACACACTGGAGACCAATGATGGATACTATATATACGTGCGATCCAAGGGGATATTCCAACCGGACCCATCGTTGAGCTCGCATGACACTTCACCGCCCACTGAGATCAGCCAAGACCAGGCAGATTGGTTTACGAGGCTCCAATTTGAAGCATCGCAAGGCCCGTACGAGTGGATGAACTGTTTGTATTCGCTGTTGGAGTGTGTTGACGATGAATGATGGAAAAATCGTCATCGATGCGTACAGGTTGACGAATTTCCTTGAAAGAGAAGCGGCCGTCCCACCAGCAAGTTGAGATGGTTAGATGTATGTAACAGGGCTCTGCCCAAAATATTAGGCCTTGATGTAGAGGTAGTTGTACTGAATGCATAAACGCTCCTAGAGATGGTTATCACCCTATTGCCTAGGAGGCTCCTGGGGAGCGTGCAATGCTTCGTCGACAACTTTCGCGATTGCTATGAGATGGTCATCTTCCTGTCGCATACCTACCAGTTGGACAGCTAGCGGCGTGTTCAGGAAGTTTTCGGGTCCAGTATCTGCAGTATATCGTTAGCAATGTCGTTCTAACTGGACTCTTCGCCAAGTACAGTCCGTGCGAGGACTTACACAAGCTGTAGTTCTGCTCGTCGTCCGGTCCGAAGGACGCATTCTCAATCCCGTCGGCGCTGTCAGATTCGCAGACTCTGTCAGTTGGTATGATCACTGCAGGATAGTCGAGCAAGTTCCAAAGTGCTGTGTATGAAATAGACTTCCACTCGTCCAGAGGCGTGGCGGTTGTGGGTGCTGGTGGATACAGCAGAGCATCAAGTCGATGCTCGAGCCAGAACTTCTGGAACACGGCCTTTAGCCGTGATCTGGCAGCGTTCAATACAAAGTAGTCTTGCAGTGTCGCGGCTGGGATGGCTGCGAGGTTGGTGCGCTTCACGGATTCTACTTCCGGCTCTCCGCCCTGCTTGATCAGATCTTGGACGAACTGCGATGATGTTAAAGAGAGCCTGAGTCTGATGAGTACTGTTAATTCTTACCTGACAGCCGTCGACCGAAAACATCTGATACGTCACAGACATCGCCTCGCCGACATCAGGCATGGTGAGATCGACAAGATCTATACCTGATGAACGGAGTTTTGCCGCGGCTTCACGCATTGCCCGTCTTACTGGCGGCCAGAGCGTACTGAGACCATCATTCTGCACGAAGCCGATGCGTAGGTTTGTGTGCTTGAGACGAGTCTCCCATCTGTCCAGGTGCAAGCATGAAGCGTCGTATTTCCAGGCCTCCGCATCGACGAGTGTCTTCATGAAGAAGTCACATGATCTGAGCGAAGTTGCCATTGGTCCAGCAATAGGCGCAATGCCGTCGATTCCAGGTGGACCAGGGCTCTTTTGGCCTGCGTACGGAACTACACCCACACTTGTGCGTAGGCCATAGATCCCGTTGCAAAGACTAGGAATGCGCACACTTCCAGCGACGTCAGTCCCTACACCCAGGACACTGCCTCGCATGGCGATGAGAGCACCCTCTCCGCCAGATGAACCTCCGGCGGTGACCTTGACGTTGGCAGGATTCAGCGTCCGACCAAACACGTTGTTGTCAGAATCAGCGGTCATCATCGTTTGCGGTACATTAGTCTTGCAGTACAAGATTGCACCCAAGTCCAAGAGCAGCTGAGCAAGGGGAGAATAGACTTCCTCAGGCTTGTTCGCGAAGCAAGTGAGCCCAATCACGGAGTCGTAGCCGGGGACTTTGAAGCTATCTTTGATCGATATTGGCAGACCGTGAAGGGGACGTAATGGGCGACCTGGGTTTGAGGCTTGCTCTTTGTCCAGCTCCTCTGCGCGGCTGATAGCTTCATTGAAGAATATCTCGGTCAAGCAGTTGGACTGTTGTCGTGAGCATGATTTCAAAAACCAAATGTGCGTCAACACCCACTAATTGCTGTGCGATTGCGGCTCGTTTGCAGAACGCGACTGTCACCTCTTTGGCGGACAAATTGCCCTTCGCAATCTCGCCAACGATGTCTACGGCATCTTTGTCTTGCGTGATGTGTATCTCACGATCTGTGAGGATACCACAGCGGTCAGGTACCCCAAGAAGGTCACCAGATTGCAGTTGATCGTGCGAAAGGAGCCAAGCTTTAGGAATGCGTTGTCGTCGTTGTTCCTGTTTCTCGTGAGCGATTTCGAGGTACGATGCAGTGCTGGAGTGCATGTTCACAAAACAAGTGTAACAAGCTCTGCTTGAAGTCGTGTAGACGGTATTGGGAGGGTTTTGAGTCCTTCTACTCCTTTATGCGACATCCGTTACAACATGTCGGAGTAGACGGCAGGCAACACCTTCCTAACCGAGCTTTCACAAGTGGATCGGAGCTTCATGTCGCGCGATCTATCTAAAGCGAGACTTATCAGCATACAATGCATGTGATCAATGCGGACGAAGTGCAGTGGAAGGGCTCAGTATTCGACGAGAAGCCCTACGCTAAAAGGCGGCGTAACACCATGGATAGACGGAAAAGCGGAGCATCTCGCCGCAGTCAATGCAGAAGCTCAAGACACTCCGCGCGTATAAGGAACATGAGCTTTGATGGCTATCTCTTCAATGCGCCCCTCTCCAGACCCCGCAAAGTATCGTACACGCTATTTCGCGGATGTCGCATTTGGTATGGACATGCGAGATAAGTGAGATAACAATGCCTCGCTTGTACAGTCACGGACGCTCAGACGGCAGTTGAGATAGACAAGCAGAACTTACATCTCCTCGTAAGGCATAACACTTGTATATGTTAAGACAGCTCGTATGGCCCCAGGCTCATCCAGGAACAGATCATAGTCCCTACCGTTTCCACAAACACATGACCTCGCGACGATGGAGAGCCGTAACATCCATCACGACGACCTGATTCCAGGCACCGTTCATCTCGTTCACCAAGGGACCCATGGTAATTCCGCAGAAAATGACATTGTACTCGTTCCTAGACCATCTGCAGACCCAACAGACCCGCTGGTATGTCTTCACGAGGGAGTTTGTATTCAGTCCACTGACACCTTGCAGCGGTGGCACCGATGGCGAAAGAGCTATCATCTATTTCTTCTCTTGTACGTGGCAACATGATCTGCTGTCAGCCAAAGCTAAGACTCTCCAAAACAGTGCGTACAGCGCTATCATGGGCGCCGTCACCAATTGGGAAGCCCCGATCTATCTCGAACTCTTGTCGACATATGCCTCTACGATCGACAACCTGAATATCGGTGCTGCCCTCATGCTTCTTCTACTCGGAGTAGGCAATATCTTCACCAATCCTTTGTCTAACAGTAAGAATTCCTTAGCTGCTGCTATGAGTTGCACTGACATGATGACAGAGCTTGGTCGCCGTTTCATCTACCTCTTATCTCTACTACTGTCTTCGTATCTCAAATCTGGATGGGCGTCTCAAAGAACATTGGAGATTACTACGGCGCCCACGTTCTGCTTGGACTTGGTGCTGCGCCTTTCGAAGCACTGGTAGCTATCTCCGTGGCCGATGTCTGGTTCGTACATGAGCGTGGATCCAAGCTTGGTGTATACGTGTTTGGACTTGCGTTCGGCAGTTTCATTGGTCCGCTTTGCTCAGGATATATGGCTGTCAATCAAGGATGGAGATGGATCTACTGGTGGGGAGCCATCTTGTGCGGAGCTTTGCTGGTGTTGTTCTCCCTGACATTTGAGGAGAGTCGATTCATAAGGTCAGCAGACGAGTTGAAGGCCGGAGCGAGGCTACAGATCTTGAGAACACGGATACAATCGTCTGGGAGACAGGACCTGACGCAAAAGACAACGGCAAAAACGCCACCAACAAAGACCCAGAGCTGGACAGAACCATCAGCCGTGGGCCCAAAGCGGGTGATGTTTTCGATGCCGTCGGTTTCACCGTTCAGCTGCGCATCTACAAGAACTTCCCGGAGCGGTGGTCAGAAATCTTGAACCAGATGTGGAGGCCCCTGAGGGTGGTAAGCTTGCCGGCCGTTCTATGGGTAAGTTGGCACCACTCTCCATAACTAATATTGCACATTACTGATCTTGACAGTGTGGGCTCAACTACGGGAGCTGTGTCAGCTGGCTGTCTGTGCTGGCCACGACCACCGCCAACATCTTCTCAGCACCGCCCTACTTGTTCACGCCAGATCAGCTTGGTCTCATCTGGATCAGCCCGTTGATCGGTTCACTCGTTGGCGCCTATTTTTCTGGGCCTCTGAACGACCGTTTTGTCCTGTTCCTCAGCAGGCGCAACCACGGCTTTCGAGAGCCCGAGTACCGACTATGGGCTTTCGTGCCCAGCGCTGTCATATTGCCGGCCGGTCTTGTTATATACGGCGTCACGTCTGCCTACGGCATACACTGGATAGTTCCCATCATAGGCGCAGGCCTAGTTGGCTTCGGGCTCTCCGTAGCGGGTGCGGTCACCATGTCGTACATCCTGGACTGCTACCCTCTGCTCGACACACAAGTCATAACGACTATCATTCTGATCCGCAACATTGTAGGATTTGGCATCACGTGGGGTATCCAGCCGTGGATCACGAATATGGGTCAACGGAACACGTTCATCTGCGTCGGCGCCTTGAGCTTTGCAGTGACTGCTTTCTCGCTCTTCTTCAATGCATTTGGCAAGGCCCTCAGGAGGTGGACTTCCTCAAGGTACATGCGTCTCGCTGGCATGCAGTAAAATATAACTTAAATCAAATACCAAGCCCATAACGTTGAGCGAACTGCAACCACTATAACTTGCCATTTCTCTTCGATCCACTTTGTGTTTTCTTGTTGACCTATTCTGACGTAACGTTAACGTTAAGTGCTCACTGCGGGCGAGGCTATCTTCCTCTGGCAATGCGCCGTTCTTTGATTTTACGGCCGGATTGTCTTCGAAACTGTGACAGTGATCGTAAACCGCGGTGCTTCAATGACGACGTTAGGCGGGCGCTCTTCGAGACTGTAATAGTGATCGTGGACTGCGGTGCTTCAATGGCGACGCTAGGCGGGCGCTTCAATGAGATGATGGTGTAATGTAGTTAGCTGACTGCTTAAGATTGGTAAGTTGAGGATGATGCGCTCTCGAGAACTAATGCGTTGCGCTCACAATACAATCCATCGGCGCCCTCAGGCTCCCGCGCGCAAGTTCGCGCAGACTAAAATTAAAGTTAAGCTTAAGTCGGCTCCCGCTGCACGCGCATGCAGCACAAGCGGGAGCATTGACAGCCACAACAAAAGTGTCAACAAAAACATGCACTATCCAAAAAATACTATAAATCTGATGCCAGAAACAGATGGCTTCAAGAGCCTAATTGCGCATATGATCCATTGGAACCCACCAACTAAGAACAGCATGCAGTACACTCCGCCACTCCTGAGCGTCATATCACAGTGCCTGACTATCCATTATTAACGTTACAGTTTCTAACGTACGCTTTCTGCCTGTCAGGAATGATACCACCCGATCGGATGTTAGAAGCTATAACGTTAAGTTATGGCGATTTTATGTCACTCAACCCCATAACTTGAGTTGCGCGCAGCACGCTGCAGGGTCCAGCGTCTCGACTGAGGAAAACAGTATAAGTTAACGCAACAAATTACGCCACATCCAAGCGAGCATTCACTCGACTCTCGTGTCTTTGCAAAACAGACTTCTCAGATAACGTGCTGGTAGGGGTACCGGACCAGTAGGGGTCCCGGACCAAAAATAAGGTTCAAAAAAGATTATAAGGTATTAGAATATAATATAATAGTAGTAGAGTCTATTATCAAAGTAGTAGACTTTGTTATTCTAAGATAAAGTAATATAACTTATTAACTTAAAAAATAAGTGACTTATGGATTATCTTGGATAAACTAGTCATAATGCCAAGGTTATCACCTATTAATCTTAATAGATTTATAGATTTATCAATTTATAGAATAACAAAGCAGATTTAGTATATTTTACTAGTTTAAAATTATTATGTACTATAGATGCAACTTATTTTAGCTTAGGTATCATAACACGCGTTATTTTCGTGATTTTATTTTCTGAAACCTTATTTTGGTCCAGGACCCCTACTGGTCCGGTACCCCTACCAGCACGTTAACAACGAGCCCTCAGATGAGCTTCCACACACACGACCTCCGCAGAAGGCCACTCAAACAAGTCCTCCAAACACAAGCTTTCACATAGCTCCTCCGCTGAGTTAACGTGGTGGGAGGGGTAATGGAATGGGAGGGGTAATGGAACAAAATAAGGTTTAAGAAAATTAAAACACGAAAATAACACGTAATATAGCATATAAACATATACTAGATTTATATATATACTCCTTATATTTTAAGCTATATAGTGTATAAGAGAATAATCTATATAATGCTTATATAATAAGAAAAGATAGCCCTATCTTAGAAACAGTGATAATCTGAAAATTATCATCTATTTATTTGAAAAAATGTATATTAGCTTTAATATTCCTAATTCGAAGCTATTATCTTAAGTATATCTAGCCCAAAATTCGATTTATCGACTTATCTAATTAGCTTTATCTTAATATCTATACTAACGTTACGTGTTAGTTTCGTGATTTCATTTTCTCAAACCTTATCTCGTTCTACTACCCCTCCATTCCATTACCCCTCCCACCACGTAAAGGATGAGCCTCCGCAAAACATAACTTACCCTCGCAAAACATGCCTCCGCGGAAAGCCACTGAAGCACAAGTTACGCTTCTCGGAAACAACACTGAAGTTGTTACAGATTGCTGCAGGACAGGATTCCAGAAGCATGCCTCATCCGCTCAATAAGCTTTCAAAAAACGAGCTTAACTATCAGTGACGAGCTTCCGCGAACAATATCTCCGCGAAATAGGCCTCGATGGAAGTCTGTAAATTAGAGCATAAAGTTAGTCCCAAATCTATACCTCCACAATACGAGCCTCTTCAAAGACGAGCCTCCAAAACATGCCTCCGCGAAACAGACTTCCGCAGAACAAGCCTCCGTAAGATACAATTTCACTAGACCAGGTTTCCGCACAACATGGACCCGCAAAACACGCATCTAAGTTACAAAACATGCGTCCACATAAAGCGCCTCGATAAGACGTGCCTCCACAAAAGATGCGTTCGCAGAACAAAGCTCCTAAACAACGAGCCTTCGCAAGCCATGACTTACTCCCACAAAACACGCCTCCCAACAGCGGTTCCTCCATGCAACATGACTAACCTCTTCTTTAAAGCGCCGCCGCAGCACATGCCTCCACGCAACATGCCTCCACGCAACCCAATCCCTTTCAACACAGCTAAATTATAATCACGAAATCCGCGGTACCTTAGTTAAGTTAACGTGCTGGTAGGAGTTCTGGGATGGTAGGGGTTCTCGGATGAAAATAAGGTTTGAAAATCTTAAAAATGAATAACTGACTTTATAAAACTTAAATCTAATAACTAATTAAGCCAATTTGCTAATAAGTATTATAAGACTTTAGTCTATAAGATTAATAACTAAAGGTTATATATTTAATAAGTTATATATTAATTAGAACTTTACCTTTTTTTAGAGAAATTATATAATTGATATTATAAGCTGATAATAGCTTTAATCTATTTTTCTAGTCCTATTTAAGTAAATACTAATAAAATACAGTATATTAGAATAAGTATAAGCTATTAATATATAAATATATAGTAGGATTAGAAGAGATATAATTTAAATAGTTTATAGAATTGAATATAAAGTCTAATCGATACTAAGTATAATTCATCACACTCAGCGTATATTACAGAATTTACTCTAATTCTCTACTCTAAAAACGCGAAATTAACACGAACTTTACACGTATTAATGCGCGATTCAGACATCAGAGACCTAAAACATACATAATTAATAGTTTAAAAAAATAAACGCGTTTTGAGGCGAGTTCTGAATATTATAGCTCAGAATCGAGAAAGTAGTTTAGTTAATTAAAAAGGTCATTGAAATAATTGATGCTCAGAAAGGTAAAAAGCATTAATATAACGTGGTAGGAGGGGAGTCCGAATAAGAGAGGTAATCGGACATTTTAAGATAGACTTTACCTTAAAACACGAATATATTATATATAAGTATAGCCTTTATTATTTTAAATAGACTAAACTAATATAAATAATTGAAACTATAGCTATATTATAATATATAAGTAAATCTTATAAATTATATATAATAAGACTTTTCTTAATATATTAAATTAAAATATATAAGAATTAACGAAATCCTATTATTAGCTTAAAAACGCGAGATTAACACATATATTTATTCTTTAATTATAAATGCGCTATATGCATCTTATAACTTTAAGTTAAAGGCTCTAATGCCTTATTAACTAAGATAATAGCATTTTATTTAAATACTAGTACTATTCGGACTCCCCTCCTACCACATTAGAGTTCAAATTAATTTAGGGGGATAAAATACATATATATAATAATATATAGTCCTACTTAGATCTTGAATATAGGTGCTTGTTTTAATAGTAATTATTTTTTAGATTTTCAAACCTTATTTCCATCCGAGAACCCCTACCATCCCAGAACCCCTACGCACGTTAACATTAACTTAACTAAGTTAACGTTAGAAGAGTCAAGATACTTGAGAACGAGCTTTGTTAACCACGAACCAAACAAACATAAGATGCCTCAAGCAACGTAAGTTAACTCACTTTCACATGATTAACTTAAAACAGGCCTCCATAAACATGCCTCCATAAAAGAATGTTTCCGCGCAGAACATGCCTCTGCACAATAACTCATGTTTTTCCCAAGACACGTTTTCACAAAACATGCCTTCGCGCAATAACGTTAACGTTACATGCCTCCGCGTGGAAGTTTTCTCACCAAAATTCTTCCAGCAATCAGTTGCTTCCATGTTCTGCCTTTGCGCGAAACATGCCTCCGCGCAATTGAGTTAAGTTAAGTTAGTTATCGTTACTTCCCGCAGAAACCTTGTAACTTAGCAATCAATTGCTCCACAACGTACCTCCAGTGACCCAAGTTAATCAATTGCTACACAACGTGCCTCCACACACAATATGCCTCTGCAGAAGAAACTCTGCGTAACTTCACATGCCTGCGCAAAATACAAGCTCCAAAAGACGAGCTTTCACAGCTCACAACTCAAGCAGGCCTCCGCTCAAAATAGGCCTCCACTCAAAACAGTCCTCCGCTCAGAACAGTCCTCCGCTCAGAACAGTTCTCCGCTCAGAACAGTCCTCCGCTCGAAACAGGCCTCCGCTCGGAACACGCCTTCGTGCCTCCGCTCAAATATGCCTCTAACTTACATAACTTAAGTTATGATGCTTCTGCTCGATGCACGCCTCCGTCTAAAATATGTCTCCACCTGAAATATGCCTCCACAAAAGAACTTGTCCGCGCAAATGATGCCTCCGCGCAAACCATGCCTCCACAAATGCTGCCTCCGCTCGATGCACGCCTCCGTCTAAAATAACGTTATGCTTTCCTCGAAATATGCCACCACGAATGATGCCTCCGCTCGAAACAAGCTTCCGCTCAACACAAGAAGGTCTCTGCGCCAAACTTGCCTACACAAAATATGCCTCCGCAAAAGAACGCTTCCGCGCACAGAATGCCTCCGCGCATGCCTCCGCGGTCCAGCTGAATTCACCTCCAGCAATCAATTGCTCTATATCGCGCGTCCACACAGAACAAGCCTCCGCAAGATAACTAGCTATGCCTCTGCAAAACACGCTTCTACAGAATAGACCTCCATCTATAAGATAAGCATCCACAAAATAAGCCTATATAAGGTAACTAACTTAAGCCTTTATAAAATATGTTTTAGGAAACCAAAGCTCCACAAAACATGCCTCCACGTTTCAGAAAGGTACTTCTGTAACTAGCTTAGAATGTCTCCGCGTGATGTCTTCTCGCGGAATCTGTAAGTTAGTTAGGACCATGCCTTCATAACCCATGAATCAACATAATGCTCGAAAAGCCTAGCTTACGTTTAATGATTAAGTTAGACGAATTTGTCAGAAACATGACTCCGCAAACAAGCTTATGCAGAATAGAATGTGCCTTCATAAAGACTTCTCAAACAAGTTTTCGCAATCCCACATTCAGACGTAACGTTAGAACATCTACGCAATGCGTCTTGCCTCGACACAAGATTCAGACATCGTTTTGAGTTCGGCGGCCGCGCTCTCGAGTACATAAATGTTAGATTAACTTATGTCATATTAGCTCTCGTTCACTTCTGCTTCTAACTTAACTTACTCATTTATTATAACTAACTTAACTAACTTAAAAGTGGTTAGCAGCCTCTGCTCGCCCTCACTACTGCACTTAATAGAACTAATTCTATAAACTTGTCAACGCCGCAGGCCACACCGCTCGACCCGGCGCTTATTATTCCACACGCGCGAAAGTACCTAGATATAACGCAATGCGTAACGCTGTGCTTAAATACACACTCAGAAGCCGCAATGCCTCGCGCATCCCCACTACACATAACGTTAAGCTTGAGGCAAAAGCTGTTTAGAAACCACATCTCACAATTCTATCGAATCTGTTATTATGCTGCGCGACAAACTTTGAATTCCTTTGAATAAGATCCATATTATGTTCTGTTAGTGGGACTGGTTATTTGCCCACCGCCAATATTGCAGAAGCGCCACCATCGCCTTGGGATTGTGGTGGGGACGATGCTCGGTAGACGCTCGATATGTGCAGCTGAGCCCTTGATTGGCTCGATAGATCGGCCTGGCTGTTCGATAGTAAATTAGTCCACAAAGTTAACTTTAGGGTCGGCGAAGCTGTCAGATTAAGTTAGACGAGAACATTTATCAGGGAACAGCTAAATCCCTTAATCATTTTCATTAGCTGGATTGTGCGCTATTCAGCTTAAGCTTCCACCCCGCGCCGCACGAGTGTTTCTAAAGTCTTCGCAACTGTAATTAGCCCACGCTACGCGCTGATATTCTGATGTAAGTTACGGTCTATCAGTTAAGCCGAGATACGCGCTAGCCATGCAACTTTATTCAAAAAGCCGCTAGTGTCTGCCTTGATGTTGGCGCTCTCGAATACTTCGCGCTCCGCGATATGTGCTCGTAACGCGTCGCGCGCTAGGCAGCCGTTATTCTCCAATAAACTCTAAGTCAGGTATTCGTCTTGTCGCTGTGAGCAAAATGACTTCCACGATTTCAGATAGCTAACGTGGTGGGAGGGGAGTCCGGATGGGAGGAGTAACCGGACGTTTTGAGACAGACTTTACCTTAAAACACGAATATATTATATATAAGTACAGCCTTTATTATTTTAAATAGACTAGACTAATACAAATAATTAAAACTATAGCTGTGTTACAATACATAAGTGAATCTTATAGATTATGTATAATAAGACTTTCTTAATATAATTAAATCAAAATATATAAAAATTAACGAAATTCTGTTATTAGCTTAAAAACGCGAGATTGACATATATATTCATTCTCTGATTATAAATGCGCTATATGCATCTTATAACTTTAAGTTAAAGGCTCTAGTGCCTTATTGACTAAGATAATAGCATTTTGTCTAAACACTAGTCCTATCCGGACTCCCCTCCCACCACGTTAAGCGGCAAGAGCTTATATATTGATGGCTCATCATATTAACGCCACAGTATCGCGATCTATATGTTGCATTTTCAGCTTCTTAGTTACCAATGTTCTTTAGCCTATAGAGCGCGAAACTCATATTAGAAGTTCAAGATGTAAGCCCGCCCTGGCTTTCAGCGCAACCAACGTTGCAACACCATCTCATGCAACAACACCTTGCAACACGCGTTTCAACGCATTTTTACGTGGATAACTACAATAACATCACGACATGATAGTTGTGAACTGTGGTTGGATTTGTGCAGCTTACAAGACAGAGGTATAGGTCTTAGGCTGCAAGCTTGACTGAAAGTTGAGTTTAAGCTTAACGTTAGATTAAGGTTTGTGCAGGAACAAAGGTTTCTAAGAAGTCAAAAAGCTCACTAGGGTTTGATTGCTTCGTACAAAGCTGGCTAGACGTCAGCAAAATACGATAAGTTAATGAATCACATCTACTTTGAAAGGGAGCGTATTACTAACGTTACCTGTGGCAGTGGGTTGGGATAAACTTTAATTAAGTCAACCGAGAAGCTGAACGTTGAAATTCGGAAGCGCACTGCGCGTTACTCAATCTATCGACGAAAGAAGCACAGGTTTCCTGACTGAGATCAGAAGCCCGCTTTATAAACGTCGAACATTAAGTTGCTTGCTAATTACAGAAAGAGGCTGAGCGCATTTGCGGGAAGCTGTGGTGTCTTATTCTATGCTCGCGCCTCCGCGTTGGCCGACTCTCGACTTTCAATGCCCCGACTTTTACATAAGCTCACCTTTTGCGCTGGCTTTCAGTCTCCGGGTTTTCGTGAGTTAACGTTAGCTTTCCAGATCTTGCGCAATACGTCTCACCGCGCTAACGTTACCCCGACGTTCGCAAGCTGCAAAAGCTTCAGCATTTTGCGCGAAACCTTAGCTTTTTATTAAAGCCCCAGCTTTTACGTACGCTGCTTCAGCTTTTCCCTAGGTTCTCGCAACATTTTGACTTTAGCTAGCTGTATGCGCGCCTCCTTTGGCTTTTCGCATGCTTCGCCATGCTACTAGATACCTTGTTTTGCGTAGCTTTCTACACTGTCGTAGCTAACGTTAAGTAGAGTTTCACAAACTTTATCTTAGACTCTCATCTCGAGTTTTGCTTCTTGCCGACACTCCTCAACTTTTGCGCATTCCACGGGCTAAAGGTGTAGAATGCTCAACTGTTCTTCGCTTCGAAGATCTCCGCTCCCAAATTTCTATCCGCTGCCTGATATTCTGCTCACACTCCAGATTTCGCTATAACTTATCACCTTAGCATTCAGTGTCAAAGCAAAACTGCTAATATTAACGTTATCTAACTTATCTCATACATAGTTATCGCTTTCCAAGAAAAGACGAAATTCCTTTATCATCTCCCGTTTTGCGAAATGATAACGAAATTTTAATCTTTATGCATTGTCGCCACTAGTTATCCCACTTGCTGAGATAACGTTAGAAGATTTGGAGGACCGCATAGATACACTTCAAGGTGATGTTTAAAGCGAAGCTTGCTCCAGCTCAACTTTCATATAACTTAACGTGCTGGTAGGGGTTCGGGGATGGTAGGGGTTCTGGGACAAAATACTTTGTGAAATTGATTTAAGAACTTACCTGGGTCATGAACAAATTGAGTTGCATACTCAACTTGTTTAGACTTTTGTTATTCTACTAAAACAAATAAATAACGTTACTTAATAAACTATGCTAACTTATAGAAGATTTATGGTCTATGACGTCCTGTTTCAAGGAACTTAGGTCGGTGGTTACTCAGAAGCATCCTCTAACGTTACAAATTACAACTCGGACGTCGAAGACGCCAGATTTCAAATTTGAGCTATTGCTGCTTCACTCGCCGTTACTAACGTTAGAGCAATCCCTGTTGGTTTCTTTTCCTCCGCTTATTGATATGCTTTAAGTTCAGCGGGTATCCCTACCTGATCCGAGGTCAACCTTAGAAATGGGGTTGTTTTACAGCGTAGCCTGCCGAACACTCTTTAGCGAATAGTTTCCACAACGCTTAGGGGACAGAAGACCCAGCCGGTCGATTTGAGGCACGCGGCGGACCGCTTGTTTCTGAAATAAAATGAGTATAAGTTAATGCTAAGCTTATCACCTATTAATTTTCAAAAATAAAGATCTCCCTAAATATCTAATTTCTAAACATAATACTAGTATATATAGCTAGCAAAAAAACATGGTATATAATCTGTGTAGCTGTTTGAAAACATACTATTATAACACGTGTCATTTTCGTGTTTTCTGTAACGTTATTCTCAAACCTTATTTCGTCCTAGAACCCCTACCATCCCAGAACCCCTGTCAGCACATTACCAGCACGTTAACATAATACAGATATTACGCGCACTCTATCGCCGAAGTTATCACAATAGGCATTGTCTGCCGTCGAAAGACCCCAGAATATCCGATCATCTTCATGCTCATAAGTTACTTTTGGGCATGAAATGGTCCCAAAATGATGATATCGTTGAGACATTTTTTAAGCGCTCAAACACGGCCTAACTTAGTTTGATCATATCGTCGTTTGCATTCTTGAATTAGCACAATCATGTAAGTTGAGAGAAAAGACCAACGTCAAAGTTACGAGCTCGCGGGATCAAACCAATGGTTTCTACACTGATGAATTTCATTCTTCTTTAGAGCAAGTTGATTTAAGCATCTTAACGTTACCGCGCTTGCTGAGCGTTCCCCCATTGTTTAACGTGAAATTACTTGCTACGCTGGGTTGGAGAGAAATAGTGAGCTCCGACCGACCATATTTCCTGTGGTAACTTAACTTTGGTTTTGACTCCTAACAAATTGATTGACAGTGCCACAGATTTGCTTTCGTCCGCTGTAGGTTACTTCAACGAAGCTCAAATGATGATCATTTACTCCCAAAACAAGATTATTGACACATCATATAACTTATGTAACTTAACGTTATCACACATTGGCAGTCGAAAGGGTTTGCAATCTTCAAAAATTTTCGATCATCGATCAAAGCAAGGTCTTCAGTCACGAAGCATAAAGGATGTTACAATAGAAGGGAAGACGGGCCAACGTCCAAGTGATTGACCAACGTTAATTGTCAATAGGTTCTAACGTTAACTTAAATTAAATTTAAGCATTGCCACTGAGCCATCCCGCGTCGGCGATGCCTGCTTTTGGCGTGGAGAGTACATGCGTGCATTCCCTCTCGCTGGGCCCTCCTCATACCATCAGCACGTCACAGAAGTTAGCCACTTCGTAAATTGTCTTCCACGGATTTATGGCATAGATTGGTTAAGTTAACTCATATTACAGCGAACACTCGGCAGCAGTAAGTTACTCGCTTCCCTTTTCGCGGGGTTGGTGAGTGTTCCTTTCTCGATCACAAATTCACTCTTCTTATCACAAGCCAAAACCGGCTCTACAGCTCTGTTTGGTGCATCGTGCAGACTTCCGACGGATACAGGCAGCTGAAGCTGTCATGATACATTCCCGAGAGCAAACTTCGCCACACCGACTCAAACGCGTGCGGCACTGCATCATTTTTTGGATCAAAAAAGCAAGCGGAAGAGGCACAACACCACGCCGTGTGTTACACAACAGCCCACAGACTCACTTGATTGGTGCTGTGTCGCCTAAACATGGATATGTGCATGCATAAGCTGCTCTCGTTTGCACATGGCGTTTGAATGCAGGTCGTGGCAACCTGAGCTCTTGTCGGTTGCTGCCTATTCGCACTTTCATAAAGGATGATCATGTCGTCTGCCAAACAATCGGTTACATTTGACTTTTCTCCAACCAACCATCAGTGACTAACGTCAAGTCATCATCACATCAATCCCACCGAGCCGACTCTTCACGACATGGCCGACCCACCAACCGAAACCACCGACACACCACCAGCTCTGGCTGACACCAAAGAAATCAACAGAGCCAAGAAAGCAGCAGCAAAGGCTGAGCGTGCGGCCAAAAGGGAGGTAGAGAAAGCTGAGCGCGCTGCACAGAAAGCCGAAGCCAAAGAGAAGAAGAAGAAGCAGGTAAAGTCTCTCGCCAAAATGGCCGAAGCCAAGATCCTCAAAGACCTCGGGGCCTCTCTTGAGACACATGCTCGTTCTGCGACCTTCGCCTGTGGTGGCAGTGTCTCCTTCAAGACGGCAACCGAGGAGACCGCTAAAGATGCCAGCGATGATGGAGCTCAGCAAGAGAGGGTCAACGAAGGACAGAACGTCGCCGAAGGCGAGCCAACACCATCAACAATCGACGATGTCCAGGTCCGCTTCGGTCCCTCTGGCACAGGTTTCACGGTTGTCTTCGGCCAGCGTGGTCCCTCTTCGAACAAAGACTTCGAACACTTGCTCAAGACTTGTCAACCTGCTTCATTCGGTCGTGGCGGCGAGGCAGTCCACGATGAGGAGTACCGCAAGGCAGGCAAACTCGATACTTCGCAGTTTGCCACAAGCTTCTGTCCCTACGAAGCTGGCATCATCGATGTCGTTACGCAACTGCTCGTACCACACTGCAAGCATGGCAAACACTCTCGCAGCATCAAGGTATTCGACTTACATGGACGTTGCCTTCCTGTTCCACAATGCTGATCCACGACATGATAGGCCGAGCTTTACAAGCTCAACATCTACAGCGCACCAAACGGCAAGTTCAAGCCGCACGTCGACACGCCCAGGAGTGAGAACCAGATCGGCAGTCTGGTCGTCTCGCTGCCGTCTTCACACGAAGGCGGTCAACTCACGGTCAACAATGGCGGTGCAGCTGATCAGAGTGTTGTCTTCGACTGGTCCAACGCGGACGAGGAAGAATCTGGAGACGTCAAGTGGGCAGCGTTCTACAGTGACTGCGAACACGAAGTCCACGAGGTCACCTCAGGTCATCGCATCACTCTGACTTACAATCTATTCCTCACTCGTGGTGCTGGACACCTTGCCGGAGCTCCATCGGCGCTTGACTCTACACAACTGCCACTGTATGAGGGTCTTCAGAGTGCTCTTGACAACCCAGGCTTCTTCCGTCGTGGTGAGTGACTATCGTCCGTTGTGAGGATCCTGCAATAGGCTGACATCATTTAGGTCGTGTGCTTGCAATGTACTTGAACCACTGCTACGCTCACACAAGCGCCCATGTCAACTTCCTTCCGGACTCGCTTAAAGGTGCAGACATGTCGTTGTGGAACACTGCCAAAGCACTCGGCCTGAAGTGCCAAGTCGTGCCCATCATGACGTTGCCTTACAACTACGAGCATGACGGAGATATTCACCTCTACGAGCCCAAGTTTCACAGGTTCAATGGCGGTTCCTATGGCGGCTTCCAAGTTGGAGAGTGTGAGGAATGGGGTTACGAGATGCCAGAGACCAAAGTTTCCTGGCTCAACTCGAGTGGCCAGCCATCGAAGAAGCGTTCAAAGGCTGAGTCGAAGGAGAAGTCGGAGAAGGCGAAGCCGGACTTCGAGGAAGTCCAGATGGCGTACTTGGCGGTGAGCTCACCAATTTTCCCTTGATGCCCTGCAACTTCCAGTAACTAACATTACCATCTTTCCAGTACGGCAACGAGCCCAACATCGACATTCACTACACTCGTGCTGCCATGCTCATTCGCATTCCGCCGTACCATGAGCGCGACGCTGATAAAGCGGAGCCGAAGTCGATCTGGGACGGTATCAAACTTGACCCTTCTGAGTACGAGGACTGGGGTGATGACAGCGATGAGTTCAGCTACTCGTCCTCTGATGGAATGGAAGATGACGAAGACGATGAGGATGACGAAGATGAAGACGAAGACGACGATGAGGACGAGGGTGACGAGGTTGAGGCTGAGGATGAGCAGGGCGGAGAAGAGAGATCTAAGGTTGACGCTTGAACGAACGGAAAGAACCCATGGAGATGCAATGTGTATCAATGCCATTCCTTTTGGCATTGCTCGCATCGCATCCACAGGGAATTTCTCGCAGCATCTGTGACTTCTATTAGAATAACATCGATGATCAAACGAGGTGCAACACCTCATGCTCACACCTTGAGCGAATAGAATGAAACCCATTCTGGACAACTTATAAAGAGAGCGGTGCCTTACATGACCCTGACCTGAATACCAAAACCCCATAACAATTCGCGCACTGATCATTCCTCCTCGCTTGTCTCCATGTCCAAATCCACCCCAGCTAAACGATCTCGATATGTTACCTTCAAGCCGCGCATGTTCCTTTGAGTTGCTTGAATCCGTGGTCCTTGTGGTTGGAGAAGCTCTCGGTCCCTCCCAGGCAGTTCAGGCGTTGTTCTGATCTGTTTATCAGTCTTGGCGTCGTCAGCTATCATGGCTTTCAATCTGTCGGGTAAGGACGCCATACGTTGCGTTGAAAGCTCCAGCGCAGTCTTGTCAGAAGGAGCAGGAGTCGCTCCGGCAGTGCCCATGGCGCTATCCATTCTAGATGCTGTTTCTCCGCCATCTGGGTACGGTCGCAGCCAGATCTCGTGGCACAAGCGCACCTTGATCTGCTCGAACACATACAAGCGGAGCGAGTTGCTTAGTGAACTGCTCAGAGCGATCTTTCGCTGTACAGGGTCCTTCAGAGCCAGTGCTCCTGCTCTGCTATCGATTGCGAGCTCTTCACACTCGAAATCGTTCCAAGATCGGCCCGCTCGATATGCCCGCTTGGCGCGCGAGATGAAATTGAGACCAATAGAGGACTTAAGTGGCAGATCAGAGAACAAGTCACTCTCAAGCCCACAAAATTCATGCCAGTCGTCCAGCTCGGGGTCAGTGTCAAGTTCTGCCTCTGCAGCATCGGTACGTGCTTTCGCGGCTTTCAAATCTTCGGGAAGATTGAGGAAGTCCTTGGGAACAGGGTGATCCCATCGGTAAATCTGGAGCTTTCCAGGTTGTAAGATCGGGTCGTCCGTCATGAAGCGCTGGATATTAGCCTGCGGCGTGGCTGCTCGCTTTCTCTTGGCTTGTGCCTCGCCAGCAGGTCGTCTTTGGCGGTTTCTCTGTGGTTTGGTGACACGTTGCGGTTTTGCGGGTGGTTGGACTGAGTCTGCTTTCTTCTCGGATCGAGGTTCGCCTTTCTCTTGCTTTATCGGTGGCTGGCTAGATGATTGCTTGGGCTGTGTGAAACCGGCAGGGACAGCATCGCTCGAAGCTGAGGTCTTCGCATTCTGGTCTTGAGCTTCGATGCTGGCGAGCACCTGTTGCGTTATGGAATCATTTTGCAGGATTCGTGTGTTCAGTCGGCCAGAGAGAGGAGTCGCACGATCAATGGCATGCTGCTCTGCGCCTTCGTCCTGAGAAGTCATCGTGGGTAACTTGTAGTAATCCAATTCCGATCGACGGAGTTTATCGATATAACGTGAAGCAGGCGGTGTCGCAGCGGATTTCCGAGACAAAGAATCATCAGAAGCGCTGGGCAAGCCTGACTTTTGTAGATCAACGGTAGTTTGTTGGGCTTCTTTTGCACGTCGACTTTGCCGAGTTTGTCGCATGCCACGGCCATAAGCTTCGTTGGGTGATTTCGATGCCATGATAGCATGCTTTCGTAGTAGTATACTGTTGACTTTCGTGCCTTGAGGATAGCTATTTTCGTGCTTATTACATGTACATGCTCGTATGGTTGTACGCAATGGTCATGTGTCATGTGCGTCTCTCGCGTCAGTGAATGGTCAGCAAACCAAATCGACATATTATCGCACAGGAGGCAAGCGCATTTTGTCGCGCCGCAAAAATCAGCAGGAGCCATGCGAGCAGAGGGTCACGATCACGGTAGTAGCGTTTGGTATAGAATGGAAAGCATGTGCTTGGTCCTTTACAGACATCTTGTATGATGAGCAAAGAGATGCAGGAAGGACTCGCTTGCCGTAATACTTGTGGTTGGGATACGTAAGCGATACATTATGGCCAGGATTAGACTTCGTCTCGAGTGAAGTGGGACTGAAGTCAGAAAAGTATCAACGTTATTAGATACCTTAAGTTAAGGTGAATGTAAAGAAGATATATGTGGTCAGCACTTTGCAGCGATGGCGATGGTTGCGCTTTCTTGATCTGGTTAGCGCCTCCCCACAGCGATCTTGCAGGAGGCCGATCCGATCTATACACGATCGCGTTCGTGGCGTTTCAATCAACGCGTCGTGGTATTGGGGCTCGTGCGCAGAAATATGATGACATCGATTCGTTGCGCCTGTTATTCTGTTTTCGCATTGGTATAGCTTGTTGTCGCTTCAATTCTTGAACTTGGCTGTCTCCTGTCTTCGCATGTGATAGCACATACCCTGGATCACACAAAAAGGTAACACGGCAAGACCCATCTCGGAAGGCACATTTTCAGTGCGACGCGATCATGTCTCAGAACCTATCACACCGGCGGAGACAACACCACCGACCTCTCCAGAAACGCGCGAAAATGGACCAACAGAAGCGATGCGGAGGGAGGAGGAGCAAATGGCTAAGGCCAGAGAAAAGGAGGATGCGAAGAGGGAGCGTAAGCTGGCTGCAGAGCGCCAAAAGGACTTGAAGGAGGGTGCTGGCGCGCTGGACACGAAGTACAAAGCATTGGAGTACTTGTTGAGCCAAAGCAAATTGTACTCAACCATCATGCTTCAGCAAATGACCCAGCAGGAAGATGCTGAGACGGCAAAGGATGAGAAGAGCAAGCAGCGCGCTGTCAAACGAGAGGAGAAAGCAGAACAAGCAGCTGTCGCTAGCCAAAAGCGCACAACCAGGAGAGGAGCAACTACCAGCCAGGCAGAAGAGAAGGATGATGAAGACTTGCCTAAGCGTGGGCGCGGACGTCCAGCTAAGAGCACCAAGACCGGAAAGTCAGGCAAGATATCCGATTACCTTAAAAAAGAAGACCTGGAAGCAAAGGCTGGTCAGGCGTCAATCTCTGAAGCATTGAGGAATCGAAGGATGATGTGAAGCCTAGCGATATTGGTATGCAGAATCTGCGATCAGCCAAGCAGCCAGATCTCGTTACTGGCGGCTTAATGCGCACCTATCAGCTGGAAGGACTAGAATGGCTTCAGTCTCTGTACGAGAACGGACTGAATGGAATTCTGGCAGATGAAATGGGTCTTGGAAAGACTATCCAGACAATCTCATTCATTGCCTTCTTGCGCGAGAAAGGCATCAATGGACCTTTCCTCATTGCTGCGCCTCTGAGCACAACGAGCAACTGGGTCGCCGAGTTCAAGAAGTGGACGCCGGGCATTCCGGTAGTCTTGTACCACGGCAGCAAACAAGAACGTGAGGAGATCCGCAGAAAGCGACTACGAAACCCCAGCAGCAAGGAATTCCCTGTGATTTGCACCAGCTACGAGATCTGCATGAACGATCGCAAGCATCTTTCTCACTTTGGCTGGAAGTTTATCATCATTGATGAAGGACATCGCATCAAAAATATGAACTGCAAGCTTATTCGCGAGCTGCAGTCTTATCAATCGGCCAATCGTCTGCTGATCACTGGTACGCCACTTCAGAACAACTTGGCTGAGCTATGGGCACTTCTACACTTTTTGATGCCCAGCATTTTCAACAACTTCGAATCCTTCGAATCATGGTTCGACTTCAGCGCTCTGAAAGAGAAGGGTGGTGCCGAACAGATCTTGTCTGAAGAGCGACAGAAGACGCTGGTGACTAGCTTACACGCTGTGCTCAAACCTTTCTTGCTCCGAAGGATCAAGGCGGACGTCGAGACTTCATTGCCCAAAAAGCGCGAGTACGTTCTTTACGCTCCGCTAACGCAGACGCAACGAGATCTGTAT
Organism: Cladosporium cladosporioides; assembly: GCA_002901145.1. Taxonomy (NCBI): domain Eukaryota; kingdom Fungi; phylum Ascomycota; class Dothideomycetes; order Cladosporiales; family Cladosporiaceae; genus Cladosporium; species Cladosporium cladosporioides. Next base: position 422,446 of record NOXB01000009.1, on the reverse strand, counting down.
CAAGAAATCCTGGATGGCAATAGTAGAGCTTACTTGGAAAACAAATTTGTTGAGAGCATCAGCCGCGCTGGGACACCAGGTAGTACACGAAGCAGCAGCCGCAAACGCAAGGCGCCTAGTGAGGCTGCTACTCCGCAGAAGAGCACCAAGACCAGCCGCGCATCCACACCAGCTACCACGGGTAGCAATGGTACTCGGTCACGGAAGGCAAAGAAGAGCCAGCAGTACGAAGAATTGTCCGATACCAAGTACTTCCAACAGCTTGAGAACGAGCCGGAGTCACCAGAGGAAGATGAAGTCGAAGAAGACGAGGAAGAAACCGAACGATCAAAGACACTCGCATTGGCGAAGCGCGAGATCGCGCAAAAGAAACTCCTCAACCCCGTAATGCAGCTAAGACAATGCTGCAACTCGCCGCACAACTTTTACTACCCATTCGATCTGGACGACAACACGCCAGTGGATGAGACTTTAGTCACAGAGAGCGGCAAGATGCTCCTACTGGACCGGCTACTACCAGAATTGTTGAAAAAGGGCCACAAAGTCCTCATTTTCTCTCAGTTCAAGACTCAGCTAGACCTCTTAGAAACCTACTGTGACGAGCTTCGTCAATGGCCCACCTGCCGCATCGACGGCTCGATCGCACAGTCAGATCGCCAAGAGCAGATCCAAGACTTCAATGAGCCTGATAGTGAGACCAGGATCTTCCTCCTCTCCACACGAGCGGGCGGACAAGGCATCAACCTCGCCGCTGCCGACACAGTCCTGCTCTTCGACAGTGACTGGAACCCACAACAAGACTTACAAGCTCAAGACCGCGCTCACCGCATAGGCCAAACGCGGCCCGTCATCGTCTACCGCTTTGCCACGAAAGGCACAGTGGAGCAGATGCTATTGGAGAAAGCGGACAGCAAGCGCCGGCTCGAGAAGCTGGTCATCTCCAAGGGACGATTCAAGTCTATGCGCAGTGACGGCGGTGGAGCAGATTTTGCGGAACTGCAGAGGCTTCTGGGCCAGGCTGACGGCGAACGGATCGATGTTGCTGAGGGCAAGAAGCTGTTGAGCGATGACGATTTGGCGATTTTGACGGACCGTAGCGACGAGGCTTTCGATCGGGCGGAGAAGGGCGTGGATGTTGTCGGCGATGCTTTCAAAGCTGTGCAGACGATGAAAGATGGAGAGGGTGGATTGTTGGAAAGCTTGCAGAAGTAGGGATACCTTTTGATGTACTCTTGTGTAATTTTTATATAAAAGTTGTGAGAACATCTCAACGTGTGTTTCCATTTTTGGCTCGTGGGTCAGACATGACTTCTGCTTTCATCGGTACTTCCTAAGGCGGTTCATCTACTGCCTCAGTATCAAACTGGGAGCGTATGCTTCAACATTCCATGATTGTCTATGTATCTACCGTGCTGCTTCATCGGTATCATCAAGGTCGTTATCTCTTATGTTCATTCTCCCTCGCATGCATCTCGCAGTATTTACTGAGTCCTGACCTCGCCGTCGTTCTCGACGTTGATGTGCTCGTTGGAGGACAGGGTGTGGACCTTGTCTTCGGGGAAGGATGCACTACAGTATACTGTCAGTCTAAGTGCTCGGGGTAACAGGGGAAGAGTTGTGATGCCGAGGGACTTACGTGAAACCCTTGACGAGCTTGAACTCGTTCTCGATCTTGCCGCCCTGGTCGGTGCACTGCTTCTTAGCACTGTGGTGTGTCAGTCTCGCCCTATCGAGCATGATCCTTCACTTATGGTCGACTTACGCCTCCAGCTGGTCGGCACTGGCACCCTCCTTGAGCGAGACCTGAACATGTCAGCATGTCGAGTTCTCCTTGGGGTACGCAACTGATTCTTACGTTGATTTGAGGCATCTTGGATCTTGTGGTGGTGCTGATGGTACGGATGGTTCGATACGTGGTGGCAGAAAGTCTAGTGATGTTTGCAGTGTGAGTTGACAGGAAGTTGGGAAGAAGAAGACAATGATAAGAGTGCGTAAACACAAGACGGTAATACTGTCGCCTGACCTCGATGTTATCCCACTATCTGCCCCACCACTGCGCAATGACGTGCGTTGGCGCACTTGTAAGCCGCAAGCACGACTTCGAAGTTCTTGTCCCGCTGATCCTCGGCGAGATCGTGCTGATAAGATCAAGCGAGATTAGATCGAGTATGTCGCGCGCTTCGGCTAGAACTTTTTCAAGGTCCGACTTTGGCTTACCGCGCTGCAGCGTTGTCGAGCATTCTGCTTTGCTTCACGCCACCACACATCACCATGGCGGGAGACGATCAGAGCCATACGGCGCATCGCCCGGCGAAAAAAGAGAAGGCGAAGACAAGCGGCCAGCCTAACCCAAAGGCTTTCGCTTTCAACGCTCCTGGAAAGCTCTTGAAGAACGCAAAGCGCAGCGGCGATGTCAAGGAGAAGAGATTGCATGTTCCCTTGGTGGACAGGCTGCCTGAAGAGGCGCCTCCACTCGTTGTGGGTGTAGTTGGACCGCCAGGTGTTGGAAAGACCACCCTGATCAAGAGCTTGGTGAAGAAGTACACAAAACAGACAATCTCTCAGCCACAGGGTCCGATCACGATTGTTACCAGCAAGAAGCGCCGCTTGACATTCTTTGAGGTGCCCTCGGACAGTCTGGCTTCTGCGATCGATACCGCAAAGGTGGTTGACATTGTCTTGCTCATGATCGACGGCAACTTCGGTTTTGAGATGGAGACCATGGAGTTTTTAAACGTCTTGTCAAGCTCTGGTATGCCTGGTAACATCTTTGGTATTCTCACCCATCTGGATCTGTTCAGGAAGCAAGATGCCCTCAAGGCTCAGACTGAAGCACCGTTTCTGGAGCGAACTCTACCAAGGCGCAAAATTGTTCTACCTGTCTGGTGTGATCAACGGACGATACCCGGATCGCGAGATTTTGAACTTGTCTCGCTTCCTCAGTGTGATGAAGAACCCTCGACCTCTCGTTTGGCGCAACAGCCACCCTTACGCGCTCGCCGATCGTATGCTGGACCTCACACCACCCACTGCTATTGAGCAGGATGCCAGGTGCGACCGCACAGTTGCGCTTTACGGTTACTTGAGAGGAACCAACTTCCCTTCTCACAACGCACGAGTGCACGTTCCTGGTATTGGCGATCTCGAAGTCAGCCAGATTGAATCACTTCCAGACCCTTGCCCTACACCACAGTTTGAGCAGGCGCAAGAGAAGGCTGGAATTATAAAGAAGCGCAAGCGCCTCGACCAGAAGCAAAAGGTTATCTATGCGCCTATGAGCGACGTAGGTGGTGTGCTCATGGACAAGGACGCTGTGTACATCGACGTCAAGAGCAACAACTTCGACGCGTACTCGGACGACGAAGGTGAGCGAGGCTTAGGCGAGCAGATGATGGTAGGTCTGCAAGGAGGAAGAAAGATGCTTGGCGAAGACGATCAGGGTATCAGTCTATTCGGAAAGGGTCAACGGATTCAGAACTTGGAAGAGGACGATGATGTTCAAGACACCGGACGCAAAGGTCGTCGCACAGCGAGATTTGCTGAAGGAGGCGACGGCGATGCCGATGCGGCCTCGGACGATGAAGGGTTCGTCAGCGCCGAGTCGGACGACGATGCGGATCTGGAGCGCTTGCAACAAGCTCCCGAGAAGTTGGGCGGCAGTCGCAAGAACAAAGACAAGGAAGTCGAAGGTGACATTGCTTTTGCCGATTCTGACAGCGACCTTGGAAGTATTTCATCCGTTTCCGACCAAGAGCTAGAGGATGGCGAGTCTGAGGATGGCGAAGATTATTCTGATGACGATGACGATGGCGAGACTCGATGGAAGAACAACTTGGCAGCAAACGCACACTCGAAACACCGAAAACAACCTTATCGCGTGGCTGAACTTGCCAGGATGATGTACGATGACATGCTGTCTGCTGTCGAAGTTTGCCGCAAGTGGCGTGGCGAGGGCAACGACGAGGCGGATCAAGCGGACGACGAGGAAGAGGATGAATTGTTCGAGAGGAAAACTCCTGGTCAATCGGATGAGGAGGATCGCATGGTACCCGCTTTCGACGATCTGTCACTGGAAGACAAGTGGACGAATGAGGAGAACATTGACGCTTTGAAGGCACGCTTTGCGGCTAGAACTCCTACAGGCGTCAATGCTGAGGCTCTTGGCGAAGACTTTGAGGGTTTCGATGGTGACGGCGATGCTGACAGGGAGGGTGACGGCGAGTTCGAGGACCTCGAGGCTGGTGATGGAGAGTCTGGTGACAAAGACGGCGAGAAGGAAGCAGAAGACCTTGAAACAGAGCGTGAGAAGAACGCTCGTCGGAAGGAAGAGCTCAAGCTCAGATTCGAGGAGGAAGACAGAGATGGTTTCCTGAACCCGAAGAACGCCAATCGCGACGCCAATGGCGAGAATGTAGAGCGGGAATTCGGAGAAGATGATTGGTATGACGCACAGAAAGCTCTGCTCCAAAAGCAGCAAGACATCAACCGAAGGGAGTTCGAGGAGCTGGACGAGTCGTCACGAGTACGTGCTGAGGGCTACAAGGCTGGCACCTACGCTCGACTTGTGCTGCACAACGTTCCCTTTGAGTTCATCGAGAACTTCAACCCAAGATACCCTCTTCTTGTCGGTGGTCTGCAGCCTACAGAAGAACGCATGGGCTTCGTTCAAGTCCGCATCAAGCGCCACAGATGGCACAAGAAGATTCTCAAGACCAACGACCCGTTGATCATCAGCTTGGGATGGCGTCGATTCCAGACCACACCAGTGTACAGTATACACGAGAACAGAATGCGTCACCGCATGCTGAAGTACACTCCCGAACACATGCACTGCACAGGTACCTTCTATGGTCCTCTTGCGGCACCCAACACCGGCTTCTGTGCCGTCCAGTCTTTCTCAAACAAGAACCCAGGCTTCCGTCTCGCCGCCACCGGTGTGGTCCTCAACGTTGATGAAAGCACTGAGATCGTCAAGAAGCTCAAGCTCACCGGTCACCCCTACAAGATCTTTAAGAATACCGCTTTCATCAAAGACATGTTCAGCACTTCGCTTGAAATCGCTAAGTTCGAAGGTGCTTCCATCCGTACCGTCTCTGGCATTAGAGGTCAGATAAAGAAAGCCCTCAGCAAGCCCGAAGGCCACTACAGAGCGACGTTCGAAGACAAGATCCTCATGAGCGACATCGTCTTCCTTCGCGCATGGTACCCCGTGCGCCCGCATAGATTCTACAACCCTGTGACCAACCTTCTCGAAGGCGGCGAAGCCGACTCTTGGGGTGGCATGCGTCTGACCGGCCAAGTGCGCGCAGACTTGAACATCGCAACGCCCAAGGAGGAAAACTCTGCCTACCGCGCGATCGAGCGTCAAGAGCGACACTTCAACCCGCTCCGCGTGCCGCGCAAACTGCAAGCCGAGCTGCCGTTCAAGTCGCAGATCACGCAGATGAAGCCACAGAAGAAGGAAGGCTACGTGGCGAAGCGTGCGGTCGTGGCGAACGGCGAGGAGAAGAAGGCTCGCAGGCTCATGCAGCAGGTGCAGCTGTTGAGGAACGAGAAGGTCGAGAAGAGACGCTTGAAGCAGGAGGAGAGGAAGCAGCCTTACAAGGCGAAGGTGGCGGAGAATGCAGAGAATCGCGCGGCACGAGAAAAAAGAGAGAGAGATGAATACTGGAAGAGAGAGGGCAAAAAGCGCGGCCGCGAAGAGGGTGCTGGTGGCGGAGGGAAAAGGGCCAAGAGAGGGTAGGTTCATATGCGTGTATAATCAATAGGCATTTTCATTTTGTGGTTAGCGACATATCAAAATCTTTTCTGTGTTTGGCATTGCTATTTCACCACGAGCTGTAATATCAATTCAGGTGGACGTGATCCTTGGATGGTACAGTCATTGCTCATAAGTCTGCAAATGACATCTCAGCGGCAATTGCGATTTGTTATTAGACGAAGGCTGCAGGTAGGACTTTACTGATAAATAAGGGTGTTCTGAGTGACCTCTGTGATTCTCACAAGGTATATTATTTGAGACCTATACCTACATATATATTCGCCGATCCTGCATGTTGCGATATAACTTCATCTCAGCGGCATCTGGCATTATTGCATATCGAAGGCTGAAGGTAGGACTTTTCTGGTATCTAAGGATTTAGTAAGTGTCCTTTCTTATCTCAAAGGGATATCATTTTAAGGGCTAGACCCATAAACGCTGATACTGGCATGCTGCGATATCGAGGCATGAGCTAGACCTGTAGATGGGTAGGTACTCAAACAAGCTTGCCGAAGGCAGAGCGGGGCTGACAGCTTGGCGAGTACAAGCATTAGATGTCCGTATCACGACCCTGGCGAGCCTAGGTATTCTTTGCTCCGCCTCAATTGGTCGATTTATGTAGATAAGTTGGCTCATCTGATTGCCTACTGCATCTCTAGCGACTCCCTACTGTGTATACGAGCTGGCTATCGGACGATTTCGCGCCGAGGCGAGTAAGCCAGAGATAAGCTTGGTGGAGGAGCTTGGAGGAGGCTGATTGATTGCCGATGAATGCTACCTTAAGGATAAGGCAAGCGATAGTAGCATAGTGATGGCTACCCCACTTCGGGATACCACCTCACTTGCTGGCGGTGCTGTGGGCTCTTATGGTACTTTTGAGGATGATATCAGCGTATGTTTCCTATCCAGCCACTCAGTTCTTCTTCTTGTTGTATTTGTTGTGCTGACCTTGTTCCATCAGACCAATACCAATAACTTCCAGTTGACGACTGAACTTAGCCGAGGCATCTCGCAGTCGACGAAGATGGGCACTTCTCTCGACGATGGAGAAGAGCGTTCTGCCAAACTCGGCAACGTGACGATTGGTGCTATTGCTGGCGAGGAGGCGAGGCAGGGGACGGAGCATGAGCACTCGCTCTCTTTGTCGGAGGCATTTAAGCTTTATCCGTCTGCGATTGGGTGGACGATTTATTTCTCGCTTGGTGTAAGTGATCGCTCGGGTTTCTGGTCGAGGGATTGTAGATGGGCTTCGGAATTGGCTGACGTTGGACTGCTGGCAGGTTATCATCGAGGTTCGTTTGGTCTCACTTCTCTTCTCGCCGCTGGTGGTGAAGCGACGATCGGGTATATCAAAAGCACAATTTGGCTGACAGTGGAATCAGCTTCGACCCTCAGCTCCTCGGACAACTTTATGCCACGCCAGCTTTCCAGCGTGACTTCGGCTATCAATACAACGGCGAATGGATCATCTCGGCGCCATGGCAGACTGGTCTTTCAATGGGTAATCCGATCGGGCAAGTTGTGGGAGCCTTCTTCGCGGCTTATCCGATGGAATGGTTTGGTCGTAAGAAGACTTTCGGAGCGTGCGTTGTGTTGACGACGGGTTTTGTGTTCATTCAGTTCTTTGCGAGGTCATTGCCTGTGCTTTTAGCCGGAGAGTTGCTGGGCGGTCTGGTGAGTTTGCACTTTCGGATGTGGACTATGTAACCAAAACCGTGTTTTGACTGACTGAACGCAGGTACTTGGAACGTATGTTGTCGTTGCGCCCGCTTACGCGTCTGAAGTTTGTCCCGTGCCTCTTCGCGGCATCCTGACCAGCTTCATCAACCTCAGTTTCGTGACCGGCCAGCTGATTGCGAACGGGGTGATTGCCGGGACATCACAGCTTGACAGCCACTGGGCCTATTCAGCTCCCTTCGCCGCGCAATGGGTCTGGCCGCTCATCATCCTTGCTCTATGGCCATGGGCTCCAGAATCGCCATGGTGGCTCGTTCGTAAAGGAAGGCTCGACGACGCCGAGAAGTCTCTCCGCCGACTGGCCTCTGAGAAGATCGACGTCCACCCGACCCTTTCCATGATCATCGCAACTGACAAGTTAGAGCATGCTTTGAGAAGCTGGCAGTACGTACATGGACTGTTTTCGGCGCACGAATCTCAGGCGCACAGAGATCAGTATTGGAGTCTACACCATCCAGGTTCTGTCGGGAATCTATCTCGTCGGCTACGCAACCTACTTTTTCGAACTGGCAGGCCTTGCGACAGCACACGCCTTCGCCATGGGCGTTGGCTTTCTCGCCGTCGGTTTCTTAGGAACGATTTGCTCTTGGATTTTGCTTAGCCACTTCGGCCGCCGCAGAATCTACAACCTCGGCCTCACAGCACTCATCATCCTTCTCCTGATCATTGGCATCCTCGATTGTGTGCCCAACTACTCTTCTCGCCCAGCGCTCGCCTGGGTGCAAAGTAGCCTTATGCTAGTCTGGAACTTCACGTACGATCTTTCCATCGGACCGGTCTGTTTCGTGCTGATTTGTGAGACGAGTGCGACTCGAGTCCGCAGCAAGACGATCGCGCTCGCGACTGCTGTCCAGGCTACTGTTGCCGTCGGCATGACGGTGGCCATCCCGTACTTGATCAACCCTGATCAGGCGAATGGTCGAGGCAAGATTGGCTTCTTCTTTGGTGGGCTCTCACTTCTTTCGCTCGTGTGGGCTTGGTTCAGAATCCCGGAAACTTCTGGCAGGACGTACGAGGAGTTGGATGTTATGTTTGCGAGGGGAGTGAAGACGAGGGAGTTCAAGAACTATAGGGTTGAGTAGAAGGCTGTTCAGCAGTCTGTTGGCCTTGGATCTATGGTATAGCCACTTGTATTGCAATGCAGCTGATCACTACCTTATCTCGTTTTCGTGACCACATAGTTATTGCTCGAAAGCCTGCACATGGCATCTCAATGGCAACAGTGCTTGGAACATAGCCAAGGCCAAAGATAGGACCCTGACCTTACCTGCGAAGCTTCCGAGTCTGCCATACGATCTCCTTGGAATGTAAATTAAGGCATGTGCCTATGTCTGCCGATACTGGCAGAGTGTATAGTCGCTGGTCAAAAGTTCGCGCACAGTGTCTCGGCGGCAACTATCCTCCGAAGTAGAAATGAGAGCTAAAGAAATGACCATACTAGTGATCAAGAGTTTCCAAAGTGGCTTCTGTCATCTCTATGAGGTATAATCTCGACATTTGAGACTATGTATACTGATCCTGGCATAATAGGACATTTAGATGTGCGCAGACTTATGAGCTAGAACTATAACAGCATCAAGGCATGAAGGCATATGAAGACTTCTGAGCTGGTATTTGTATGCATACTAAGTTGTTGCTCGGAAGTCTACGTACGTATTCTTAGCAGCACCTGTTCCTCAACGTAGATGAGAGCTAGCGGTAGAACTATGCTAGAAGTTGAGAAAATTCGAAGTGTCTTTGATAATCTCTACGGGAAACAATCTTCGTTCGAAAGCCATTCTTGCCGACACTGGTATAACACACCATTGAGATGTGCGCAGACTTGTGAACTAGAACTTCCAAGCACAAAAACAAGCCAGATACCTATGAACCAGCAGATTCGCGACAAACAACACCATTCAGAGGTTCAAAATGACCATTGAAGCGACCACAAGGTGTATACTTAAAAATTTGCCAGCCAAAACGAAGATGTGATCGAAAAGGCCATAGACACATGATTGAGGTTACCCCAAAACCCGTACCCTGGCCGATACGCAGCTACGCACGTGACCATATACATACATGTATACATGTACATATATTACCATGAATCTATTTAGATGAGCTACGCAACCTGCAGGATGACTACTAGATGGAGTACGGCAAAACTGTGCGCTTTCTGCTTCGGGAATTTCGACGCACGTCAACGCACGTATACGTTAAGACAATCCATTCAATTTATCAGCCTCGCGGAATTAATGTCCTTATAGCACATCCTCCACAACACACGCGCTGCATATATTGCAGGCAGACGTCGCCAGTCGTAACACTATATTAATTAATACCAATATAGCAATGGTCCAAAGAGGCGTCTGCATCAAGAAGATCTACCGTCGCTTTGTAAATAGCACATTATTGCGTGTAAGAGCTGTCGTTGATGTGCATCGATATCAGCGCAACGACAGTCGCAAAGCCTACCCGAACTGCTTCCAACGACATTCGTCTAATGCGCAGACCGCTCGAACTAGCGACAAGAAGCGAGACAGATCATTCTCAACGCATCCACGCGGCTAACTGCAATCCTGCGATGAACGATGTAGAGCGAGCGACCTGACTCTTGGACTCGCAGAACGATTTTACCCATCCAACAGGACCCCAGAAATCATCACAGACATACCCCACGGCTATAGTGCTGCAGTGCAGTGCAGTCGTGACAAGGCAAGGGTAAAGATGGGCCCAAACTCAATTCAGCAAATGCCAAACCATTCGCTCGCCTCAGTTCCGCGCGCTCATCTGTAGCAGACAGATGCAAATGCAGGCAAGCATATGTACGTGCAAGCACGCATGCACCGGCCCTCCAGCCCCGGCCGCTGCACAACGCAGTGTGACGAGGAGGAAGAAAATCAGAGGGACGCCCTGACAAATGAGAACATGGGGATTGCGAGAAGGGCGACTCTGGAAGGGGTCTCATGCATGCATATTGCGCTTCCAGTTGGGCGGCAACGAGGCTGGCGCGGCACGCGGAACGCGTATGATTTGATTGTCCTCTTTCTTTGAGAATACTCTACTCGTGCGTGCTACGGTACGTCGCATTTTGACGTGCATTGCATGGTACTATATTAATGTACAGGGCCAGCATGCACGCCAGCCAGGCTCCGAGAGATCGAGATTTGATATATTAACGCGGTGCTGTGGTACTGGGACGCTGCATGCGTTGGGTGCGTGGCGTCGTTGGGCATGTCATGCTCTACTTTGTACCCGACGGTCTGGACTGCGAGGCGTCTTACTTGCTCTCTTGACACTCCCTCGGGATGCCGATGTCAGATGGTGCCGGCAGTAGTGAAGATGACAGTACAGTAGATACTTTGTTCACTCGTGGCCGGTAGTAGTGTGCAGAGAAGCAGACACGTACATGAAGATGTAGGGCTTCACTGCGCGCTGCGGCTACTGGACTTGCGTTTGCACTAATCCAGGCATCGCAGGATGTGCCCGAGAGTCGGCTGCCTGCATTCTGCATTGATTAGTCCTCATCACTTATTTTACCTTCATAGCGCTTGTATGCTATTAATGTATTATCGCGCTGGGATATAGACGAGGATGAAATAGATTACCAGCAGCGCGGTGCGACCGTCCGCCCGTCTGCAAGACGGTCGGCGGACCGACGCAGCAGCAACGGTGACGGTGACGACGCACTGGGGCAGGTTTCCATCTACTGCAGGCCAAGCGATGTCGCATATGCTGTGCGCGCTTCCCACGATCGCTGATTGAGCGGCTGCTTGCATAGTCAACAAGGATACTGCTGCTCGCTCCGTGGACAATCGAGGCAAAGAGTCACCAGAGCGCTGGATAGGACAGATCAACGTTACCCAAGGATCTAGGATCTGTCTCTCCCGCGGCTGCCGGCTTCAGCGACACGAGGGGACGTTTCACCTGCGTTTCCTCTCCATGTTTAGAGCTGAAGGATGATTTGAGATACTCTCCGTTGAAATCCTTGTCCGCGTGCAACAGAGTTTCTGGTAGCACTCTGTCGTCTACCAGGATCAAACGGCCCGAGCTGTCGCAGGATGCTCGCTTGTCACACACCCTGGCGGCTTTTGAGTGCCAAGCGGGATGTGCAACGGTGTAAAGATAGCGCAAGAATCTAGGTTCGAGTAGCGGAGGGTCTTCCTTCGGTCGTTGCTGTGAAGAAAAGTGGCAAAGCTCGGCTTGCCGCCGGATGGTGCGACTACGTCAGCAGATAGCGCAGTCCCTGTGCGTTTGGGTGTCCACGTGATGGGCCGATAGAACTGCGATAATGACTCGTCTAGTCGAAAGCAAGTCAGTGGCACAGCATTGGTCCTTGACGTTATCACGACAATAGATGCGACGAGACCGCGCAAGAGATCCGCGCAGCGCGACCCTGGCGATACTTAGTGATTGGCGGATCTTCTACTTTCCACTTCTGCAGCGGTTGATATGTAGAGGTACTGCAAGGTTGTCTATCGGTGATCCGACAGTGTGGAGACTCAAGATCCATCCGGGGCAGGCCGCGCCATTCGCTGCAAGATTCACTCGCTCACTGCATGATGTGCAAGGGTCATGGTGATCGGCCAGGGTTGCTGGCGGGGCCCAACTCGGCGCGAGAGTGGCTCGCAGCACATGTGCCTAGTCAGGCCAGTCAGGATCCATCGACAAGGCTGCTGCATGTGGTGCTGCGAGCGAGTCGTGGGCTGCAGAGTGCGTCGAGTCTATTGCGAGTCGTGGTACCTCCTAAGGAGTGTCCTAGATGTTCTGCGAATCTGGAGATGGCGCGTTTCGGCGGATGGGCGTAGTTCGGAGAAGTTGGAGAGATTGACAGCACGACGAACCGTGGCACAAGACCTAGTCGCGAGCAAACAGCGCTCGGCCTGGGTTTTGTTCAAACCCCTGGTCTTTGTTTACAGCGCCCCTGGCCACACGCGCCAGATTGCGAGTCGCCTTACTAACGGCAGACTTGCAAGAAGGCGGTATGGAGGCAGGACCAAACTCCGCCTTCTGTCTCAAGGCGGAACCGTTCAATCGTGCAGATGGTAGAGATGTGGGCCATTCAGCGACTAGGGCATTTTGCAGATATGCATTAGAGAGATCGCATATGCCTGCGCTACGTGGCTGCAACTATAGGTCAGGTCAACGGCCGATCGTGGCTCTGGCTGTGCGCGCATGACTGAGTCCAACGCGTACTCGACGATGCGGCAGGGGATGGGATAGCCGTTGAGAAGGCGGTGGCTATACTTTTTACAGAAGCCACGACCCCGCGTCAAGACTCAACTCTGGTCGACAACGGCGGGTCGTCTCAGTGTCAAGCAGCTAAGGTACGCAACGAATTCCGCTGTACAGCAAGCAGACCGCCTGTGGCAGTGTGTGGCGCGCGATTCACGACAGACGTCTGTCTCCAACGCTATTCGAGGCACGCGGTGGACCAGGGTTTCATTCCAAATACTAGCTTTTTGCTACTCGTCCAGCTGACTACGCACAGTCCTCGCAGTCGTCGCCGATGCATTCCGGCTCTGACGATTGACGTCGAGGATGCAGCGGATGCGTCGAGCCATCTCGTCGGCAGCAGCCCTCTGGCGTGCCCGGTGTGCGAGTAGGCGAGCTCATGCATAGTCACTTCATGCTGGGCCTGGGGTGCTCGCGCAGCATCCAATCCTTCGTCGCTCTTCAGCGCCTGGCTTGCGCGATGTGTACTACAGTACCGAGCCCGCCGCGGCGGAGGGCCGGCAACGGCGCCGGGTGATCTACAATGAGGATCCTCGGAGTCATCTTACGGTGTTCACCAACGCAACGGGCGAACGCTGCCCCTGCGCTACGTACGTTTTTGCGCAACGGCTGCCAGACAGTGCTTCTGACGCTGCCGAATTGCGATCCCTCACTCTGCTACATCGCTGTATCATAGAAGACCGTTGGCTATGGCGCATGCTGTCTTGCAGAATGACGACATACGTTGATTTCACCCCTATGTCTGAACGACGCTGTGGCTTCGCTCACACACACCGCACTCGAGCAGGCCGCCCAGCCACAGCAGCGCCAGACGCGCCCCTGCCTGCCTGTTTGAGGATCGGCAGACGGTAGCGGCTGAGCAAGAGCGTTGTCGCCGACGGCACACAGACAGGCGCCTTGTGGAGTGTGGAGCGAGCGTGCATCTCGTCAGGTACACCGAAAGGGAAACAGCACGACTCGGCGGCGTGGGCGAGAGCACGACAGCAGCAGCGTGGCCTGCGGACACAGGCAGGCAGCACAAAGGCTGCCGGACAGGTGCATCGTGGGTGATATGCGGTCTGTCGGCGCCTCCTCGTGGTGTCTGGCGACTATTGCCAGGCAGACTGGCCGCAAGTCGGATTAGGGATGGTTTTCAGGACTTGCTTCGAGATGAGATCCCGCTATGCCCCAGTAGGAGGTGCACTCGCTGCAAGAGGCAATCCTGACTGGCGATCGCCCGACCGATGGACGGATTCGTGCTGAGGCTCTCGGTACAGAGCGAAACTCGCCGACGAGCAGATGTGGCGGCAGCTGTGGGCCTGGGGTGACGATGCTTGGAGGCCGGGCATCTGCCAGCGCGCTGGGCACGGCGAGTAAAGGCGGCATGGATGTGGCCTGTATCGCGTAGCGCCACACTTCTCCCACGCCCTCGTCTGGCGCATGCATGACGGGTCCATACCAACAGGCACCCCTGCACACATCCTCTCCCACCGCGCTGGTTCATGGGCACGGACGGCGCGGCGGGTGGGCGTGCGAGCAGCAGACCTTGACTGCGCTGCCGGAGTCTATCCATCCACGCAGCCACGGTACCGCCCAGATGTGTGTGATGTGAGATGGCAGTCTATGTATACCAGAGCCTCCCGGCGCCATGCTGGACGGGCGTGTGTGTTGTGTCTGCCAGCCGGTACCGTCCATCACCACCGACGCCGTCCATACCATCTTCGCTGAACCGCGCCATAGCATAGCATAGCATCGCGCCGCACGGCCGCCTCCCAGCCTGCCGCCGCCCATATCCTCCCTCCGCCCGCCGCCGCCTGGTCGCTGCTCAGGACGTGCCCTCCCCTCTGTCTCCGCCATCTCAAGCTCACGCGGCGCACCCGCGCCTTGAGCGCAGCGGCGCCGTCGAGCGCGAGGGCGTCCGTGTGCTGGCTGCTGTCTTGGGTCAGCCCCTCATAGACTCCACCCGTCGTGCGCTTAGAGTTGGATCTACCGGTCTGACGATATAGCGCCCGAAGCTCTCACGACATAGCTACGTCCAGTCCGGAGCCAATCCAAATTACCGCTGCAACGTCCTCTTGGCCCCTCCTCGCCCTGATTCACCTCGCGCGCGAAAGTGTTCACATGCACCGTTCCTCTAGCCAATCCAGGAGTCGTACCACAAGCATTTGAACTGCCGTTGCGCCCGCCATTCGTTGGACCATAACGGCCAGCCAAACGCCTCTGACTTGCGACACCAGTCTAATAGCAACTTCAACTGTCAAAAGGTACGCTGCCCGTTTGCATCTTGCTTCACCGCACCTCACCTTCACCCACGCTCTCTATCATCAACCAACGACTTCGAGACTCATCGGCCTCGTTGCCTGTTCAACTCAACGACACCGTTGCTGACTTGCCCTCAAGTCTGCCATTCCTTCGCACACTACACCTCAACGGCTTTAGCAATCATCATGCCTCAGCACAAGAGAGGACCTGGTCCGCCACCGAGGACCAGTACCTGCTCCACCTCGTCAACCTCCACGGTGCGCACAACTGGGTGCGCATCTCATCAACCATTGGCACTCGCTCTCCCAAGCAGTGCCGTGAGCGTTTCCACCAGAACCTCAAGCCTAACCTCAACCATGACCCATCACTCCCGAGGAGGGCGTTCTCATCGAGCAGATGGTCGCCGAGATGGGCAAGCGTTGGGCTGAGATCGCCCGTCGTCTGCGTGGCCGCAGCGACAACGCTGTCAAGAACTGGTGGAACGGTGGAATGAACCGTCGCCGTCGCAGCAACAACCAGCGTCGCCAGGAAGTCAGCGTCCGCCAGCCCGTCCAGCAGCAGACTGTTCCCACTCTCAACCACCCCCAGATGCCTGCTGGATACCAGGCACCCCAAATGCCCCAGCAGATGCAGCAGCAGATGCCTCAGCAGTTCTTCCAGCAACCGATGTACCAGCAACAACCTCAGATGCAATTCCCTCAGCACATGCTCCCATCTAATGTTCAAGCAATGAGACAACAGGGTCTTGTCGAGACTCCTTTGCCTTCTCCCTCGACCTACTCTCAGATGTCTGCCGACGGTGCTCCTTCTATGGTGTCTGACCGTTCATCCATCTCTGGTCGTTCGCCACACCACAATGGTTCGCCGATTGAGCTCCCTCCCCTCTCTGGCAACCGCAACGACCGTCGCCAGTCCATGCCTCAACAGCTTAGCCTTGGAACTCCCAACGTCTTCGCCACCGACGCCGACTTCCAGGTCCCAACTATGCAGATCACCCGCTACGAGGAACAACACAAGCAGCCCCAGATGCTCCAGGAGCCTTTCCTCCCTGCGCAGCCTCAAATGTACCACGCTCAGCAGAGGCAATTCATGCAACAACCTATGCAACAGATGCAGCACATCTCTCGCCAGCCATCGCCGATGCAGCAGTACCAGATGCAACAACAGCAGCAGTTCCACCAGGCACCTGTGTTCACACCTCAGCGCAGCCACGGCAGCTACTCTATGCAGCCGTCGCCTTCAGCACAAAGCGTTCAGCTGCCTCGCATCCCCGACTTGGCTGTGCCTACGCTCGACTCGCACCAACAGAGGAAATCGCCCATGCAACTGGCGATCGACCCGGCGCTCATGCAGGCCCGTGGCACGCCCGTGCCCTCTGTCCACACCCCCGAGGGATCACCGAAGGATAAGATGAGCCTCTCCAACATCACCCTATGAAGATGACCTTGATGGCTTCATCACGAAACGCAACTCAATCACACCATATTACGCTATACCTCACTCGCTTGTAATCATAATTTTCTGGACAAGAAACACATTCTACCCTTCTGTATGATGATCACACCGATGGACGAAAGGACTGGGGAGGGATGTGGTAACGCCGGGGGCCTGATCGTTCTTTTCCTTCTTATCTGCATATACCCACACAGCGCTCGCTTTGGCTTTTTATACCTGACTGGCATGGGTATTTGTTCTCACAAGCCCTGTTCACTTCATCAACTACGCGTCTTTTTTTGCCTGATCTATTGGCGAGCAGCTTTCGAGCATGCAGTTGGCGGCGGCATAGGAGATACCCAGGATGGAAACATAAAAATATTGTAGTCATAGCACTCATCTTTTCATAATATTAAAAACATTTATCACAACCATCATTGAACCTTCTCCGTCTTCACTGTGCATTCATCACTATCTTCATCATCTTCATCTTCATCATTCTCATCTAACCTTCACATCTCTGTACGATCTCCCTCACATCGCAGGATCGGATAAGGAGGTCACACTCTTCACCGCTCATCACTCTCCAGAGAATGCGATCCACATAACAGCGTTCGTCCGATAGCGGTGCGTGCCTGACTCGGCAGGCTCCTCGATTATCAGATTTTCCTCCTCGCCATCTATCCTGCAACGGCTGTGGGACGCAACGCGCACTGCACTGTTGATCTGCACTACTGAACGCACTACTCAGGCATGGCGCTATCTTCCCAACTCCTTTTCCAGGCATGCCACGAGGACGAAAGGAAGGGCCAGCAAAACGTGCGAGCTAAATGAGCTCATACGCTATCCTCTCTCAGCCTCCACTTCGTCAATTTGCTTTCTCCCAGCTGCGCGGAAATTGGGCAGGCCTAGTACCATCAAACCCACCCAATGGACAAGTTCAAGCCAGCAGTCGGTACGCTTGACTTTTCTTGCTTGCCCTTCCCATCAAACTCCTCTAGCTGCCTTAGTGAAGGTCATAGTCTAGACTCTGCCGCAGCACACAGACAACACACACACAGTTACAATCAATCACGCGCACGTTTTTCCCAAGCGCCTGCACTAGTCGAGGAACCGCGTGGAGCACCGTTTGTTCAGCCAGCGACGAAACCTTGCAAGGAGAGAGGATCAACGCGTTTAGGGCACAGCTGTTAGCAATGTTCAGGCAACCCAACGTGCGTAAAAGTTGAAGAAGGTTACGGCGCGTCAAACAGAGCCAGCATACCTACAGAATAAAGTGGAAAAAATTGCTCCTCCTGATCCTTGTCCTCCTTGCCGGCGTCCGGACGTTGCCCAGAAAAGGAGAGCTTTCCTCTTCTCGAACAAGGCTAACCAACCCTCTCTCTCTCACATTTTAGGTTCAAGTTGTCAGGAAACGGCTAAGGGTACAAAAGAACAAGCCGACATCAACGCTAGCGAAACTTTAGGCTTTTTTTCTTTCTCACTCCCGCTGCACGCTGGCGAGCGTACTAGTCAGTAGTAGTCACCATCGCCCGGGAAGAAGGACTCGAACTGCTGTTAGGCTCGTGTGCACGGTTCGGCAAATAGATTGGCCTTGACAAGCCCGATCTACACTTTGTTAGTGCTTTCTGTTAGTCCGCTGTTTGCCCTGGCCCTGGATCCTGCACTGATGTCAGCGCACGAGCGTTGTGTTCGCGCTCGGGCGTTGGAAACTCTGTGTTTTCTTGTGCTTGCCGTTTTGGCTCTGGGGAGCTTTTTCGGAGTTCGGCTGGCTGGAGGCTGGGCGTTTGGATCGAGTCTGTTGATCTTTGCGCCCATGACTAGAAGACTTGCATTGTGGTTATACGTTGTTGTCAGAAGTTGATGCGCGGTTGACGGGCGTGCGTGGAGGTAGTCTCGTAGTGAACGCATGGATGGATGGGTGGGTGTGTGGGCGAGTGGACGAGTGGATGAAGCAGGGGTTTCAAGTTGGTGGAGTCTCTACCAAAGAATTCTGTTGCAATGGTGCGGGTGGAGCAGTGCTAGCAAACAGCTGATCTATTTTGCTTCTCTTCTGAGGGATGGCGTACCAGGTACCCCTTCTTTCCGTTTCTGCGCCCACTTTCTTGACCGCTACGATCGTGGAGTTGAAGCTTTCTGCCGGCTGCTTGTGTCTTTGGTAGCGGTTGGGTCAGGGGTTGATGACCTGCGTTAGTTCGTTTAGGGATCAATGGGACATGCCTGGAGATCAGGTGACGGGTTGCTGATGCTGTTGTGGCTGTGAAGCGTTGTTCTTGACGGTTTGCCTGCTGCAGCAGTGCACGTTCTATGGAGTGGAGTGTGGATTGTCTACTGCATGTGTGGTCTTGTGTGACGATGATGGGACCTACCTCATACAGCACTTCGATGGCGGTGAGTGCAGCATCTCTGGCATACATAGAGAGACTATACTATGATAAGCAGTCTACATTATTCACAATGGGGGCCCATACGCGATAGTAGAGCTGTACATACAACAAGTCTGAGACCTCTGGGAGCTCTTCGGTATGCATTGTGAGTGTACCCGAGACAACGCGAGAAATGCTTCCCACGTATACCTCCGAGGTATAGGAAATCTATAGCAAGCTCCTCTCAAATAGCGAGTGTAGCTATAGCAGAAGAGTGTGCAATTAGCAGACTCACGCTCCTAATGCCATCCAGATGTTGGTATATACTTCTTGAGGAACGCGCTGTCACGTGACTGGACTCGGCAATGATCCGAGAACGTCGACTTCAGCTTCAGCCTTGTGAGAAGCACCATGTCCCAAACGCGCCAACATGCTCAACACGTGATCTTGAAACAGCGCAATGCTTCAGTAGCAACGGGACGCGCATTTGCCGGTCGACATGTCGGCCTCGCTCTACGATCCAGACCAGGAAGCATTGCCTGGCAGTCTCGAGTATACACAACTGTTGGTGCGCATTTGATAGACAAACGACTGCCTGATACAACACACTGACATCATGTATAGTCCCAGCGAGATGTTTCGTCTACCATCCCTATCAACTTTGTGACTCACCCTGGAGTATCGTTGACAGCAGCATGCTTCCCAAGGAATCGATATGATAGCACGTCTGCGACCAAATGCGTTTCAAACTTGCTTGCCGCCGGCTTCCGACGGTTGGAAGTTGACTTGTACTGGGACGTCAGTCGCACATCATGGAGCTTCTGTCCAGTCCAGCTTGGGGAAGTCGAACCTCAACTGAGTGTCACGCAAGACTCCACGACCTCGCAAACGCCTTCAAGAAGTGCGAGCCTTGCCAGCGGTGGTCTGGCAGATGGGACTTCCACGACGTCGATGTCTTCTGAAACCAGTAGCTCTAACACTGGAAGTCCAAGTCTCAAGATCCTCAGACCCAGACAGACAGATACCGACGAGCAATCAACGTTATCAGTGAGCAGTCAATCATCGATGTTTGCAGTAACCCTTCCTTCTCCGACGACAACTGAGACTGCAGGTTTACCCGACGGCGGAGCAACATCCGCCATGGAAGGAGTTAATCCAGAAAGTACTACTGTTCCCGATGATGGAACTCTTCTGCAAGTTGGCGACTACATATGCTCGCCACAGCTGGACTTTCACCAATTTCTTAACGTTCTATATGGCCACTTCGTCGCTACCGAAGATAATCTTAATGCTACGACAAAATACCTTGTTCTTAACTTACATGCCGCTACTTCGGTTTCTGGCTCTTCCGATCCCGATGCCAGCATTACACCGGATAATCTACCACAAGGGAGCAATCTGCTCAGTAGCCTCATATCTGCGAACAATTCACAATACCTATATACACCCCAGCTCCTGAGTGGCCAGAGAGCCGATCTGAACGATCCGAGTAGCTGGTTCACTGTGAGGCAGTCAATATCGCCAGACTCATCCTTTTATCGAGTAGACAGAAATAACAGCATCGCCTCCACTCCAGATGGCTGGCCTAGCGAGAGTGTTATAGAATTTGCTAGAGCGAGGCGAATGCTGGCTGGCTTCGGAAATATTGACGCTGAGATGCAAGACTACGACCTGGCGCAAGACGCGTCCACCATATTCGCTCCTGGATATCTCACGAAGACTCAGGACGTTACCTTCGCAAGCAATGGGAGCGTAACAAGTGGCTGCTTTTCTCGTGTCAACGACCCTTCCATTTCAAATGCTAACTCCTCCTGGGCAATTCCCAACAATGTCGCCCAAGACTCCGCTGCAGGACCTTCTCTTGACATCCACCTGGCCCAAGCAGGAAACCTAACCGACTGCGGCATCAATCCTATCGTCAATACCACTCTGCTCAACACCAGCGCAGACGTCAATGTTGTCCCATACAAAGCCTATGTTCAGAGCACAATCTGGTCCTGGGCATCTGACGAGCCGCGAAGTCTCGAACCAAATGACGACGCGGACGACATCTCCAACCGCTGCGCCGTCCTGAACGCCACGTCCTCGCACTGGCAGTCCCACGAATGTGGCAACTCGCACCACGCCGCCTGCCGCGTCAATAACAACAGCCCTTACAACTTCATCATCTCCGACTCCAGCGCCGCCTACGCCAAAGCTGAAGCCGCCTGCCGCAACGGCGTCTCCTTCGCCACCGCTCCGCAGCTCGCTTGAAAACTCCTACCTGCTGCAAGAATGGCGCTCCTACCGCTCGGACTTCGACATCGACGACGAACTGCTGTGGATTGACTTCAACGACCTCGACATCGCGGGTGCTGGGTGATCGGCCAGAACTCAACGTGTCCGTACCAGGACCGCAAAGTCGGAGAAGGGAGGCGGGTCATTGTCCCGACCGTTGCGGCAGTGATAGTGTTTGTATTGGCGATCTTGACGATATTCATCAATCAAGTGCGCGCGAATCGGAGAATAGTAGGCGGCGAAGGAAAGTAGATGATGGATGGGATTATGAGGGAGTGCCTTCTTGATATTCTCCATGGACGACTGGGGAGTCGAATCACCGTAGGGTCGCTGTTATTGTACTTTACATGGATTGGGGTAAGTTGATTATTAAACCTCAGGGTTGGCTGCCATGCGTGTAGGATTTTGTAATATTACTTGTTCCAATATCATTTCTCAAAAAGATAGCGCTCAGTGTACTTTGTTTCCTTCACTTGTCCCTAACAATGTCCTTTTTGTCAATCATCTTCGTGCACAAACCTAAAGCTGCCGTTAGCATCACCAAGTTCCTGTACAGTTCTAGCTCATAAGTCTGCACAGAAGTCTGCGCACACCTCGAATGTCTTGTCATCAGATATATGATCAAATCTGAGTCTATTTTCGACAGAGATGATGGAGGACACTTCGAAATTCCCTGACTACTAGTATAGTCCTACTTGAAGCCCTCGTATATTCTAAAGGGCTAGTTGCCGCTGAGACGATGTAGTGCGCAGACTTTTGAGGAACGACTGTACCTTGTGGCTGGGGTCGGAATTGCTATCACAGCCTTGATCGCAGATGAGATTAGACAGAGGACGCATTTGTTGGAACCGAGACAGTGAAAGTTCGAACGCATGGTCAAAGATAGAGCCGACCAACACTGATCGAACCCGATAATTGTGGTATATGAGCAGGTTTCTCGAAAAAACAGTCCATCTCATGTATCCAGGAAAAGGAAGAGAGCAATGCTACTCTAGTCTCTTCCCCTAATCTTCCACGTCCGCTTCGCTTTTCCCAATTCCATTTGCAATCTCGTATCATGGGAATCGGAAAACAAAAAAAGTTGTGAAACAAATGGCACAAGCCCGTGGGCTATAGCCTGCTGAATGCTCGAAGAAGAGAAAAAGACGAAGAAGAAAAAACGCCAGTTTTGCAACGCCACAAGAAGAATGCAACATTCGCTTTGGTTACGCATACGATGCACCACCATGACTCAATACTCACTCATCGTCTTCGTCGTCCTCGCCAAAGACACCGTCGCCCAGTTCCAGCAGCGCCTGCACTGCGGTTCGCTGCGCGAGCATGTCGCTCATCTCCCGCTCGATGCTGCTGGGCCGCATGATGGTGGGTGCGAAGACGACGGCAAGGTTCAGCGAGGTCATGAGGTTCTTGTCTTGCATGCTCATCACACGGCGCAAGTGCTGGCACAAGTACTCGAGACAATTGCGGTGGTGTTCGGGAAGATCGTTAACAGCGCTGCGCAGGGCAAGGGTTTGCTTCTCTGCTCTGGCATTGCGGTCATTGCTGCTCTCGCCGTCCGAGCCGCCGATGTTAGACAGCTGGCCTGCTTCGAGGAGAGAGTCGTAGACGTCGTAGGTGATGAGTGGCGTGGGCAGTTTGCGGAAGTACTGTTTGAGGGCACTTGTGACGGCGTGGATGTCGAGGTCTGGATCGGAGATGTCGTAGCTGTTGGGGTCCTTCTCGAAGCCGGCTTGGATGGTTTTGACTTGCCCACTGCCACCGGATTTGCGATAGACACCTTCCATGTCCATACCGCGCTCCTCGACTTCTTCGATGCAGCGAGAGACGATGGCGGGAATTAGGCGCTTTTCGAATTCGCAGCGCAGTTCGAGGTCGCTTCCAAAGAGCACTGTTGTTGATGTTAGCATGTGATCAGAAATTGGCATCTCATGAGAAAGCAGATACAACTCACCAGAAGGGTCGTTGGACGGGGCCGCAAGATTCGTAGTGCTGCTGCTCTTCATGCTGCCAGCCTGTCCGTTCTTGATGCCGCCGTTCTTCTGTCCAAAGAATCCGAAGCCAGCAGATCCTGGTGGAGGCACACCTTGTTTTCCGCTGAAAGAGCCTGCCTCGCCTCCACCGACTGCTTGTTGAGTCATGCCATATGGAGTACCAATCTCCAACCCTTCTCTTGTTTGCACACGCTCCGTCGCGAACGCGCCCTTGAGGCCCTTTGTTACATTCTTGGCCATTTTCTCGCCTCCCTTGCGCCAGTTAAACTTCTTCGGTTGTCCCTTGCGGATGTTGACAACTTGAGGTGCCGTGAGGACGGTCGCTGGTTCAGCCTCGGTCTCTTGGAGGAGGTGTGGCATCGAGCCATCTGTATGTACAAGATTGAGGTTGCGCATCTCCTGCATGTCTTGTTTCTCTCCTCTTGCACCTGGGTGATATATTCCCAGACCGTTTGCGCCGCCGTGCTTTCCGGATTCATTGCCGCGACCCGATTTGTACATGCCCTGTATGTTTTGCATCAAGCTGCTATTCATCTCTTGCAGCTGTGCATTCTTCGTCGACAAGGACTCATATTCTTGGAAGCCTCTGTCCTTCATCTGGATCAGATTGCCAATCTCGTCCGTAAGCTCAGTACGCTTGCGCACGAGGTCCTCAATTTGACCTCCCATGTGATCCTTCAGCTTTTGAAGTGAATCTGAAAGTTCGCGGAATATTGACTCCTTGAGGGCTGGCAGGTCCAGCGGCTGATTCTTGTCTTTGACCTTCCCGAGGTGATCAGTCATGACTTCCAGCTCTCTCACGACCATTCTCTCTGCGTGTCGAGGAATGCCATGGTAGTCCTCTTTTCACGCAATTCACTGTTCACCTGTTTGATGTCAGACGATCCGCTGACTCGCTCTTCGAGCAGGCTGTTCTGTGTCTCAAGCTCAGCAATCTTCGCTTGCGCACGTCGCAACGCTGCTCGCATTGAGTCTGGTGTATCCTTGGCTGATGGAGAGCTCATGATGGGACTGCTGATCATCATCGGTGTGGTCAACGCAGGTTCGATCGGAACGCCATTCTTAGGCACTCCGCGGTCGCTGAAACTACGGCCATGCTTGACAGCGTTGGAAACGCGTCGAAGCATGGAAGCTTCAGTCTTGTCTTGCGGCTTGTCTCCTCGGAGGATTCTCGCCATCTCCTCTTCCATCGAGAACACGCCATCCGTACTATGTTTGGGTAGCCCGGCGCTTCGCAGCGCAGGTGATAGCTGACCATCAGATCTAGCATCGGTACTCGGTTGGGTGCTGCTGATAGAATCTTGTGTTCTGTGCCGCTCAGCCGGAGGAGCTGGCGGCGCTACCGAGGCGCGATAAAGTCTCCATTGTTGCCAACAGACTTGCTAGGTGCAGATGGGCGGCTACTTGCTCGAGGTGGTATAGCATCGAAGCTACTCCGGACAGGTGGAGCTCGAGTCCCTTCGAACGTGTGTTATCGCGGGAAGCAATGCTTTGTGCATCGACGAAAGAGCCGGGAATAGAGGAAGTAGACTCTCCACGGCCATGCGATGGCTTAAGAGAAGTAGCTACTGTGGTTGGCGTTGGTGGTTCTGGAGAGGAGCGCATTGAGCTTGGCTTTAGCGAAGATGCAGCAAGTGAGTCGCCGCGAGCAGGTCTGTCCGGGAATCTTGCGAGGGAAGGAGCTTGTGATGAGGGGTGCGCTTCTTTTCGTCGAGGGTCGTCGAATGGGTTGATCCCTGATTGTGGCGACTCGGCAGATACTGGCGATTTCGAAGACAGTCCTATCCAGCTCATGCTGCCCATCTTCAGCGTCGATCGGCGACACCAGATTTGGTGTCTTGTTGTCTTTGCCCAAGTCGGTTCTTGAGCTCGATTTTTTCGTCTTTGGTACCTCCTGTAGCTTGAAACCATCGCCTCTGCCAAGTGTGAATGAACTCGTGTCGAGAGTCTGCATCTTCGGACGTTCTGCCCTTTCTTGTGCGCCTCCGACTGCAGGCGAAGCAGAAGAAGCGGTGTGTTCTGACCGGAGGCAATACGCCTGGAGGGTGCGCGGCCCTTCTCTTGATACGCGATGTGAGGGCTGGCTCTGGATTGACCAGCGGATTGTGATGCGAAATTCGATTCGCGCTCCGTTGAGACCGATCTTGAGGAAGAAGGACGATCGTCTCGCAACACATCTCTGTGCGCCTTCGAAGGCTGCCTGCCAGTGAAGTAGTCTCGTGGTGGAGGAGGTTCGATGGCGATACGTCGTTGGCTTGTGGAACTCGCTTTCGCGGTATCACTGACGGACGTCGAGGATTGGGGTCGAATGCCATTGGCAAGAAGCCTTCGTTTTCACCATCATCTGAGACCGAGGACATGCGAGAGCGGCGGCCTTCTTTGTAAGTACTCGCTGGAAGGGTTTGACCATCTGGAGAGAAGTGTGTCAGCCATATTCAGGTACGGTTTCAGCCACTGAGCGCATGTGAACCCACCTCTGCGTATTTCGTCCGACATGGGCGAGACATCCCTCTTGAAGTTGTTCATAGGCGCATCTTTCTCAGAGCGCAACGTCCTTTGCGCCGACGATCGACCTCCCGGTGTGCCTGAGTACTGCTCTGTAGGCGGTGTTTCCATCTCCGGAGAGAAGGCGCTCTCAGTAGCAGCACCTGGAGGCAGAGAGGGCAAGGCCTTCTCCACCGTCGTCGTCGAACCAGGTCCATTAGTCCCTCCGGTGACTGATCTTGTCCCTTTTGCTTTCTTCCGCCGTCTTGCCATTAGGCTTTCGTGACAACTCATGCAAAAGATGCCCTGCGACGTGCGCGCATAACGCAAATTCTCAATCTTCCTCTTGCAATTGCGACACCGGAAGCAGCTGGCGCAGAAAGCCTGGTCGCCAGTGAGAATAGCCAAATCTTCGATTTTGTTCCCGCATGCATTGCAGCTGTAGGTGCAGTTGTTGCAGATGAGAGAGCCATCGCCGAGCAGGAGAAGGTTGGCATCGGAGTCGAGCAAAGTGCCGCAGGTGTTACAGCGGAAGCAGTCGATGTGCCATCTGTTGCCGGCTACGAGGAGGTTAGAAGACTGCGCGGCATGTTGACAGAAGCTGAGGTCACATACCAAGCTCAAAGGCTTTGCCCTCCTCCAATATCTGCGCAAGCTTGAGTTAGCCAGCATGTCCTATAGCAAGTCTGACGCTAGCGATTCTCACCCGCCGCAGCCCTTGCATGGGTAGATGGCCTCGTCGCCCTCCATGGGCGACTCGGGCGCAGGCGACTCCATGGCCGGGTGTGTTGTGTGTAGGTGAGTGATGTGTTTTCCTCCAGCAGCGACAATGCCTCCCGGCGCGCCTCAGACGGGCATCCAGAGAGGGCGATTTGCTTGACAGGCTCGGGTGGGTTGTCGGTGGCGAGCAGGCTGCGCAAGAGACAGGCAGCACCGCAAGCACTATGGTCGACGTCGCGTTTGGGTGTGGTATGTGTCGAGGTCGGGCGGTGGTGTTAGTGCGGATGGCTTTGCTGGCGTAAGTAGTGGTGCTGCCGGTATGATGGAGCAGCCCTGAAGCGGGTGGCTCAGCACAGAGCACGCAGGCAAGAGGGCAGCAGCTTTAGTGCCTCCTCGTACGCTGATCGAGAGCGAGCGCTCAGGGACGAACGCCGGCCGTTGGAGACGAATGAAGAGCTAGGGCTCGCTCGCTTTGATTGCGCTGACGACTTGCAGAGTGGCATGCATATCACATATCTATATAATAACATACACCTAGGCGTTCTTATTTCGACGTACTCAATTGTAATAACATCAATCATACATACAGCACTGCCAATCTCACGCGACACTCTTGCCTACTTCCGTGCAGCCTGCCTGCAGCGGAAGGCTGCTGCAGCCAGGCGCCTTATTCTTCTCTGGTACGCTAGCCCGCCTCCAGAGCCTGTGATGCGATACCCTTATGAAGAGTGAGGTACGATAGCCTGACGATCACCACCTGCCTCCTTTCTTCAAACCTGCAATCATCCTATGCACCCCAATCACAACGGCTACTCATCAACACACTGAAGTGACCAGCTCATACGCTTACACCAGCACACACACACATCATTTCAATTGCCGTCTCCTCACGCAATCCCTGCATGCATCCAGGCATCGTGATGATGACCGCCCATCCCACCCTGCTCACTCTGAAACACCAACCTGCCTCACCCTCACCAATGTTGGCCAGCACCCCGAAGGACTAGAACACCGTCCAAGAGATGCTACGTATCTTCACGCCCTTCACCATCACATCCACGTCCACACTACTCCACGCGTCGTGCCTTGGTGCCTTGTTCACCGCTACCACCTTCCCTCTGCCCTGCCCGACCGTTCACGTTCACACTCGTATAATCTCCCAACCCAGTCCCCGTCCCACAGCGCCGTGTCATGTCATCCTCATGGCCTTGCACCATCGAGCCACTCAAACTTGCTCAGCTGCCTTGTACAAGAAACCCGCAACGCATGGCAACAATGCAGTGCCACGGCAGCTTCAGCTATCACATGAAACTCCCGACCGAACCATCCACAGCATAAAATAGCATAAAACGAACGTAATGTAGACATCCAGCTGTCACAGGCAGCAAGGTAATGATAGTTCACTCCAACCTTGAACCCACACTATCGAAACGTCCCAAGCAGAACTCAAAACCCCAGGCCAAGAAGAGCAGAATCAGAGTCAAGAAGCAGACTATCGAACGATGCCACCCAACATCACAACAACCGACAAACGCAGTTTATTCTTATCCCCTCCCTCGAGTCGTAAAATCCTTCCAATTCTAGCCAATGCGACCACCAAACGCTTTCTTGCGAAAACAGGGTGGCGTGGCGTCTCGCGCCGATCAAACCGTTTGGCAGTTCACCTCGACACGTTTGGATCTCGAGCCAACGCCAGGCTCGAGCGGTCGTTCAAAGGGGTCCAGCAGAGTTCAAGTTGGTTGTATATAAGAAACGAACGCACCCTAACCCTGTCGCGGCGTGGTGTCTCATCTATGTTTATAAGCAATCTATCTCGTGCGGCGAGACACTGTGGCGGGGAACGTCAGAGTCAGTAGTGTCCCTTTGGTCGGGTAGGAGGGCCGGCAGAGGGCTGAGATCGGTAGGTTCTTCCGGTATAGGGGGGAGCTTGTTTGACGGTGGAAAGAGATTGAGTTTTCTTGTGCAGGTGCGCTTTTGAGGTGGGAGGGGGGATGGGAAGATTTGGGTATCTACAGTTCTAGCTAATGGTGGAAGTCTGCATGTGCCTCGATCGCAATATGCTAGTATCAGCGGTTCAAGATACAGCTCTCAGAACCAACACCCTGAGAGATATATAAAGGACCCTCAGTGAATCCTTAGATATCTAATCAAGTCCTACCTTCAGCCTTCGACATACAATAGTGCCAGTTGCCGCTGATGACAAAGGACGCTTAGGAAATCCTTGGATACCAGAAAAGTCCTACCTTCAGCCTTCAATATAACAATGACGGTCGCCGCTGAGATGAAGTTGCGCAGACTTTTGAGTAGCAACTACACCAATGAATAAGGTACTAGGAAGATTTCGGCGTTCAAAGACATCACGTCCGCTTATGTGAGTTTCGACGTCCATTGGCAAAGTTCTAGCGAAATTCAATAGCAAGAAAAAAGAATAGCAATCACAAGATGAAGTTTTCAATTCGCGAATGGGGAGTTCCCAATCGCAACTCAAATGATCCAATCGGTAGCCCACCATCCGTCCCATCTATGAAACGCTTGACGTCTTCTGGGAAGACCACAATCTCTCTCTCTCCAAGAAGAAGAGAACAAATAGCCGAACAGAACGCTGCAATCGCTAAGAATAAAAAAAAAACCTCAAACCAATAGACGCCATTTACCCTCGCAGCACGCATGCATGCGTGTCCCTAACAATGCCTTCAAGTAATGTCAAAGTCGTCTGTCCAAAACCTTTGACTAGCACGCCTACTGCTTGGCCACAGCCTCGCTCACAGCAGCAGCAGCACCACCTCTAGGCACATTGTCCAACCAAATATCTCCCCCCTCCCATCAACCCACCGCTTCCACGCCTCCTCGTACGCGTCTTCCAGATCCCTAGTCCAGCGCCGCGTGTCGAAGAGTGCACTGCTCCATCTCGCCCGGAATAGCATTCGCCGCAGATCCATGAGCCTGCCTTTGCCTCTGCAAATCGTGGGAACTCTTCCTTGGTTGCTGTTGGCTTGAGGCTGGTAGTGCTGGTGCTGCTGTTGTGATTGTTGGCGCTCGTACAGCAATCCTTTACCCAACGCGACGGCTTTCTCTTCATAATCTTCCTCGCTGGCAGCGACGAGTTCTGTCGCGGCGCGTTTGCCTTCGTCGTCTTTGGGAGGGCGCCGAGGAGGATTGAGGCGGCCATGCGGGAGCACATTTTGTAGGCGTAGCGTGGGAGGGTCAGAAGAGGAGTTCCGCTCCCACAGCACGTCTGCGGCGGTGGTGTGGGCGTTGCATTCGGGGTGTCAAGGACGAGGTCGCAGACGCGAGCACGCGAGATGTGCAAATGCTTGGGCGCGACGTCGGTGAATATGATACGGGCGGCGACTTCAGGTGTGGCCCATTGACGGGCGGTGTGCAAGAGGTGTGATTCTCCGAGATCTGGGAAGCGGAGGAGCCAGAGGACGGCGTTGGGGACTCGGGCGAGGATGCGGAGCCAGGTGCGGAAAGTGGTGGGATCGATTTTGTAGAGTTGGTTGAAATTGGCGAAAATGATGGTGTCGTCGGCAAGTTGTGGAATAGCTCCTTGCGCATCTGCCAGCGTCGATATTGTTCTTCGTCCCAGCTCATGTGTTTGTCCCTGGCATCCGGCGCGCTCTGCCGGTGATCACAGCAGAAGAAAGTATCGCGGCAGTAGATGATGTTCTCACCATAGACCCAATCTTCGTCGTCACCGCCACTATTGTCATCAACCATCTGATCTTCGAGGTCAATGTTGCGTCGCCAAGGACGAAGCGTCTCAGGAGGCACTGCAGTCTTGTCTGCAAGAAGATAATCGCACCATTCTGCGCCGAGTGTGCCGGCAAAGCCCATGAAAGACATCTGGATGGGAGCAGGCCGAGCAGCGAAGACTTCGTTGCGAGCTCCGCGAGTGTAGCCGTTCAGATTGACCAG
The DNA here is from genome assembly GCA_002901145.1 of Cladosporium cladosporioides. Taxonomy (NCBI): domain Eukaryota; kingdom Fungi; phylum Ascomycota; class Dothideomycetes; order Cladosporiales; family Cladosporiaceae; genus Cladosporium; species Cladosporium cladosporioides. Next base: position 392,300 of record NOXB01000009.1, on the reverse strand, counting down.
GATGTGTATACCGTCGCTTACGATCTGGGATACTAGCCGTTCAGCAGGCCATGAACTCGCATCCCAGAACACCGGCGCCTCCTTTTCGATCTGCCGTCGATGAATTGACTTGTCACTCGCAGTTGTAGCATAGCAATATGCTTTGACTCGCGCTGTGTCATGTAAGCCAAAGACGGACTGCATTAATGTGCCAGTGGATGATTGTTGAAGTCGGATGAGACGTAGCCAACACGTAGGTAGGGAGCTGGAGGTTTCGGCGGAGGAAATACTTGCTTAGGCAACCAAGGAGAGCGGAGGGTGCAGACCGAGATGCGAAGGCCGTTCCTCTGCGAGATTAGACGAATCTGCTTCGCAGACATGGGCGCCGTGAATGTGTGGAAAGGGAGCACAGTGGTGCAGTCGGTACGGAAAGTTCGCTGGCAGCATCGGTCGGTCGTAACTGGAGATAGCTCGTTGCTGCTTGCGCACATGCAAGTCGTGGTAGCCAGCCCAATGCGACGAATGGCACTGTTCCACCAGTCTCGTGATGCGTGCGCCTTCCCAATTGTTCCCAGCCAAGATCTGATAGCCTTGCTGAGACTCTCTGCTCGCTCCTTGAGCTCTTGCGCTGATCCTTCGAGGGTAAGAACTGTTGAACAACAACCCTTGCAGGGTGGAAGGGCCAAAGGGTAGCACGACCCAGCCTCTCGCCATCGCGCAGCTGCTTCTCGACAATGTCAACCACGCGTTTGATCCAACCCGAGCTGTGGCACAGACCAGCTGTCGAGCATCCAGAAGCATACCAGAGGCATCAACATGCCATCTGTCACGCTTACCCGCCGTCCTCAGCATGCCCTCTGGCTTGCCATCCGCATACAGAATTGAGAGCATTGGCAAGACCGCAAGAACCGCTTTTCTGCGAACTCGGGACTGACGTCGACGGCACGCTTGTAATAGGTAATAGCGTCGCTGATTCTACCTTGTCCTTGACAGCGTTGGCCAAATTCGCAAGCGCAATGTCGAATTTGCCATCACATTTGACTGCGCGCTCATACATAGAAATGGCTGCGTCAAGTTGTCCAATGTCTTTGAGCAGACTGCCGAGATTGGTGTAAAGGTGAGCATGATGTTGATCAAGTTGCAAGCCATAGTTGTAGTACTGCAAAGCCAATGCAATGCCACTACCGGGTACAACACCTGGAACCTCGAATCTTCGTGACACCTGCGTCTGTGGTGCAACTTGTTGCACGCTGGCAAGCAGAATTCCAACGTTATTCGCAGTCGAAGGCGAAGGTTGAAGAGACAATGAAAGATAGTACAAGGCAAGGATATCGCGGACTCCAGAAGCCAGAGGAGTGACACCAGCCGCTCGGCTCGTGTTTGACATGCCATCTTGGAAGATCTTCGCAAGAGATAAGAGCGAATTACTGGTCGTAGAAATGACCGCCTTGCGAGGCGTGCTTTGAGGACCACCCGGAACGTGTTGCAAACCAGGCAGCTCGCCGAAGAATGGGAAGCAGAGTTTGCTGGTAGCCAGAGCTTGATCTGGCGTCAGAAGTATCGGTTCCAAGGGTAAGACTTGGGGATTGTGTTCGTGTGGTTGACGTCGCAAATTGGACGCCACGACTTTCAGGATGTGATTGACCAAACCTTGGATATTGTCGAATTGCCTGCCAGTTGCAATGAGCACAGCGTCCTCGAATGCGCGCGCCGCACCTCCGTTATCGCCAGTGCCATAGAGCATGTTGCCTTTTGCATGAATGAGAGCAAGAATGCGTCCGTTGTCGCAACCAGGAATGGCGAATCCACTTGACCCGAAGCCGGGCTCTGAAGCGCCAGCTGTGTCCTTCCAACCGGGAACAGACTCCGCATCTCCATCGAAGTCGAATGCCATTTTGTCAGAAGCCTCAGAGATTACAGGCGAACGACTAGCATTGGAAGAATCGCATTCGCTTTGTTTGTCTGACGCCTTGAGCAGGCCCGAAGTATTTAGAGTGCGTAAATTGGCTTCAACGTACTCGATGACTTTGATGGCGTCGCGGCTTCGATGGTCACTGCAAAAGCAGACCGATCAAGTGTTCGACAGCCTCGAAGTGGCTCGGCGCCGCTTTTACCACCTTCATCCAATTTTGCTCGGCTTCTTGTCTTCTCCCCAGCGCAAGCATCGTGGCAGCTAGATTCGATAAGGCCTCCAGGTGCTTAGGATCTTGCTCCAGGACTTTCGAGTACCATTTCAGCGCTTTCTGGTAATTGCCCAGACCATAAGCGATGCAACCTCCCAGGTGCATTCCTTCAGTCCATTGCCAACCTGTCTCTTGGCACAGCTTAGTGATGTGTGAGAGGGCTAGCTTTGCTCTCGAGGGAGGAGAGTTGTCTTGTGACATCGACGCCGACATGGCTGCTTGGATGGCTGAGCCGCTTGATCTGCGGAGCGTGCGCGGTCTATCCTGGTTTTGCTGCGTGTTGCCCATTGTACGATCTTCCTGCTTGAACACGTGTGACGGCGGAGATTGAAGCTTCCCCTCGGAGTGCAATTGTGTACTGTTGAATGAAGCTGATGTCGGCGAGCGCGCTCTAGGGGTTTCTACGTCGTCACCGTCGTGGTCCTCTGCTGGGCTTCCTTTTCCTACTGTTCCGCCGCTTGTCGGATCGGAAGAACGTCTGAACCGTTTTTCCATCACCTCTTTTGAGATTGTGATAGATTTCCGTCGACTACCGTGGAAGGAGTGACCAGCACGTGATAGTTTCGGTGGCTGAGGGTAGAAAGTAGGTCTCTGAACGACATGCGTTTGACCATCGACCTGTCTTGCGGCTTGCTGTTGTCGCCTTGTGTGATGTATGTATGCGAGTAGCTCTCGGTACTGTTGTAGAGCCCACATAAAAGTCGTGTCGCGTTGGCGGCCATTGGGCGAGGCAGATCCGAATTCCGCTTGAATGTCTTGCAGCCCATTTGCTGTTGATTGGGATATGTTTGACCCGGAGTTGCATAGCTGGCGGACTGGGAAGGGTAGTGTACTGATTCGCTCATGTAAACTTGCTGACCTTGGAGAGTTGGATCTCCTGGTTGGCCGTAAACGTGCTGTGCAGGGTGAGGATGAAATGGTGTTGACAGATTAGGAGGACCAGCTCCGAGTCCATTTGCGTTGAACGCTTGTGAGCCGTAGCCATGAGGAGAGTGCCCTGATTGATACACGCTGGTCTGTGGAGCGTATTGAGAACCAGGTAAGGACCCTAGCCAGCCACCATGAGGATGCTGATATAACCGTGGATCGCGCAGAGGGGCAGGACGATAAGGAACAAAGGTGCCATCATGCCAATAAGGTCCATAAGGGCCGGTTCCTTGCCCTCCAGAGGCTGTGGGTCCCAAGTACTGAAATGGTGGCTGTAGAAATGTTGGTTGAGTCGGGGCGTAATATTGCTGCACTGTGTTGTAATGTTGCTGCGGCATCTGATTTAAGACCGAATCCATCACAGGAAAAGAGCTAGCCGGTTGCTGATGTTGCGTTGACATGTATCCGGATACATCGTTCGAGCGCCACGGTGACTGCTGACCGTATTGCCGCTGTTGCTGATGCTGTAGGAATGTTCTTTTGCTGCCACATGGTGTAGGTTGCGACGTGTTGTGATCGATCGAGGGATGTCGAGGTACTACTTGGTGTTTATGGGCATTTGGCCCTTCGTCGGACTGATATCCTGCTGTCAGAGTGCCGTTCGGCGTCTTTCGTCGCAAGGTGTTCTCAACTCGGCCGGTCTGGTCACCACGTAGAAGCGCAGCGTCGGTGCTATACCGATTGGACGGCCGATGTATGGGCAACGCATGTTGTTGCGTCATGTGAGGCATTGCGTGTTGCGTAGACGATCGAGCAGGTGGTGCTGGCTCACACCGTGCCACGTCCGCGCTCATCTTTAAAAAGTCTCGAGGGAATTGCGAGCTCGCAGGACTGGAGGTCGCAAAGTACACGGGTTCGGTTCACCAGTCAGTGAGTGTGCCTATGCCGTGGCGAAGACCTTTTGCATTCACTTCGCATGACATCTCGCGATCGCGGTCCAAAACGAGTGCGACGTTTGTGCACCACTTCTCTTACAAGACAGGTCTCTGTAATGGTGTTTCGCGATATTATACCTCAACCACACTCCGAACAAGCCACGTCCACGCTCTTCTAATGATAGCCCGGATCGAAGAAGGCGACCGCGGTATACGGGTACAGAACAGCAGGCAGCCGGAGCGAGTCGCACGGGAGACGGATAGATTGGCGATGTGAACACTGGGCGGGCGGATGTGTCGCGCGAACCGCAGTGGTCGTCGGCGCAGCAAGCAAGGGAGGCAGGCAGAGAGCTGGGTGATTATGATGACACACGATCGGCTGGGCGCAGCAGGTCTGCGGGCGTGTACAGCAGCAGTCGTGGTCCGCGTCGGACAAGCCGTCGGGCGTGGTGTCGTGGTCGTTCGGTTGGTGTCAGAGAAGAACAAGCAGCTGCTGGTATCCGCTCCCGGGCTGCGGACGCTCGGCCAGTGGTGAGATGAGAGATGAGGGTCGAGTAAGAATAATGTCGAGCTGGTGCTGCAGCGAACCAGCGGCCGTCGAGCATGCGTGTCTCACTTGCCAGTCCACTCAGCCCTGCGCAACGGAGCGTGGTGCCTGGAGCGTCGCGGCTCTGCTATTATTATTATTGCGCCAGTCTGTCTCTCGCGGAGATCAGCAGCGCATCACGCCGGCCTAGCAATAGGGCATGTGAAGCTGGAGCACGGCGCTGCAGGTGGCAGCATACAACAAGGTTATGGTGGACAGCTAAGGTTTGGCAGGTGTCTGGATGTCGGCGCTGGGTTGTCGAGTACATACATACAGGACGCGCAGACGGCAGTGCGTGAGGCAGGTCAGCAGCCAATGCACATGCCTCTCTGCTGCTGCTGCGCACGACGCACTCGCTTTGGTGCAGGACGTGTCGACTCGCTTGCAAGTTGCCTTCCTTCGCCTGCATGCTTTTCCATCCTGGCAGCCCTCTACGCCCGCGCGCATTGGCTGCCACCACCGCGCACTGGAGCGCCATCCGCGATTGTGGAGACAAGCCACCCGCGCCGCCTGCCAGAACACGACCCAAGCGGATACATGACAGCCAACTATCAGCCTCCGGCTGACACGATTCCACCGAAGCCTCCCAATATTCCCACAACCTCACCACCACGAGCCCGCCGCCCTCACCGCACGGCACCGCGCCTCCGCCCAAGCATCCCTCGCGACCCGCCGTCAGCACCCACCGACAGGCCTCCCACGCCCAATCTCTCCACTCATAACCGCCCTGCGGTCGCGTGGCGTGAGACGACCGCGCAGCCACGGTGGGACTAAGTACATGGATGTCGTGCCGATCCTCGTCAACCCTCACACACACCTCATGCATCCCGTCAACGCTTGTGCAGCACCATCCCGCTCCAGCTCCCGGCCGCATCCAGTGCCCTGCAGACGTCCGCATGTGCTGCGCCTTGTTTTAGGTATCTATCTGCACGTGACGGTGTGATTGTGTGATGTTCACGCTCGACTGTACACTAGATTGCGTGATGTTGACAGATTGATGTCATTTATTGCTAACGAATAAGTAATATCAATCACATTTAGCAGTCATCTGCCAGTAAATAGCATGGGCGGATTGCCGATTAATGCACAATCAGCTCTCTCACGCCTTGGTTCGACCAATAACTGCTGACGCGAAATATTTGCCACATGTTGCCAGCAATCAACAATTGATATGTCAATATCATTCTAGCAAAAACAACTGATATATACTAAAATCACGATGAACCACAATCGCCCACTAATGCTACAGCCACCACTCATGAGTCTGCACGTCGCATCTCAGCGGTATTGCCATTGTTACATTGACGAAAGCTGCAGGTAAGACCATAGTAGCAGAGAGGCAGTTTTCGAGTGAACCCTGATCATCTCTACGGGATGGATCCGAGGTCTATACTGTTGTGCGCTGACAATGGCATGATACAAGATCGGCATGTGCAGACTTATGAATTAGTACTGTAGCTACTTGTACAGGGTATCCTTAAATTGAGTCCGACCATCCCTGGAATCACTAATCCCGTCCTCTACCTTGGTCTATAGGGTATCTTAAAACACAAAATGGCCTCCAGAGATTACAAAAAAAAGGTGTGCTCGTCACGACGTCTCCGGACGACTCAAAGCTGACGCCAACGCCTTTTGCTTGAGTTTCCGCAGTTTGTCCAGGAAGCTCGATTGCCCGGATGGCGTTGACGAGACCACTGCTCCCACAGGAGTGGAAGGTGAGCTCGATACCGGCGAAATGCTGCTTTGACTTGCAGAAGCACGGCTAGGACGCGATTCGAGGAACTGCTTCCCTTGGGCCAGATGAGGCTCCAGAAATACTTTCCTCTGATCCTCAGTCATACCCTGAGCCTGCTGCCTGGCAAGCCTGTAAGCATTCAGCTTGTCGTGCTTTTCGTCCTTCCATAAGGTGTCGACATCGTCTACACCTTGTCCCGACGAGCTTGCTAACATCTCAAGTAAGCATGTGACACGGATGTCTTCAATTGCACTGATCACCGTTTGGACTTACCGGATTGCTTCCAGCGGGAGCCCTTAAGAGCTTTGTCTACCAGCTTAATAACACTGAGCAACCAGCCATCTCCGAAAGCGTCGTAAGTGCCGTCTTCAATATCCCAGAAATCTTCCTCATACACAACGAACGCCTCTGCTTCTGTCAGAAACGTGTAATCAGGATCAGATCCGTTTCCAAGTCATCAAGCACGTACACCTCTAGCTGGTGCGTGATACCGGAGCTCCCAAATTTCCAATCGAGATCTTCGATCAGACCGGAAGTCATCACTGTTGATCCATCTGCGAATGCTAGCAGTTTCTGGTGCTCTGTGGTAGTATCGATAGTGAAATTGTGCTGGTTGGCGAATGAAGCAGACATCACCGATACATCCGCTCCAGTATCAGGCACCGCATCAACGTAAATACCATCTACTGTGCCACTGACATATTGCTGTGCTCCAAGAAAACAAATCCGAGGCGAACAGGCTTTGCGTAGTCGCTCCTTGATTCTGTATGCGTGGCGAGTAAATGTTTCTGTCAAGCTGAGAAACGGACTTCCCAGCACAACATCGTGGATGGCGTTGTGCATGATGTTGAACTCCAGGCGATGTGACTTCGCCTCACCTTCGAAAGAGAATGGAAGCATGACACTCCCCAGTATCTTAATCAACGCTCCTGTACCAGTCTTCGCGTGACGTTTTAAGTCCAGCTTGAATTTGAGCCCACGGCTTCGGACGTATTGCAGCGAAATGAAATTGGCAGCTGCGCCCGTGTCAGGGAACACTGAAACGGTATCGCCTCGCAGAGTTGCTGACATGTATGGCTCGTATATTCCTCGTTGTCGATCGACTGCAGCTTCTTGTTCTGACTTCACTGGGGTCGTTCTTGCCAATACTGTACGGAACTGCTCAAGCAAGCCATGATACTCTTCTTTAATCGCCTTTCTTGACTCTTTGGAATAGTTGTGTGATGCTCCCTCCTTGTTTTCGTGTTTCACTTGATGCGGGAACATAGCCTCATTGTTGCTGTTGCCAGTTGCCTGATGCTGAGATGCTGTCATTGTCATTTGTGCGGGGTCCGGACAATGTGTAATCGTACTGCTGTCGAGAGTGGAGGCAGGATAGTATCTAAAGCGTTCACGATAGCTCGCCATCTCAAGATCCTCAGATCGCGCGATATAAATCCTGCTATGACTGCCTGCGCAGTCTTGTGACCCGACTGCGAGTACTGAAATCTAGGGACGGTGGTAATGGTGGATCTTTATACAATAGTAAGTGCTGCGCGCTACAAAGATCAAATGCTTGCGTTGCATCTTGAATGAGCGTGCCACGTCAGCATGGCTTTGCTCAGCCACCCGGGAAATGCATTCGTGCACTTACAGGTTCTGGCCGGCTCGTCTAAGGCATTCGTGCGGGCTGATGCCAGGTGCCAGCGTGTCACCTTGCTAAGCCACAGAGAACGGCTGCACGCCACTAGGACTATCCCTCATCGCCCAGATCAAAGCGTCTCCATATTTTTATAATGAGAGAGCTTACAAGCCATGGGTGATGATGATTCAACCATACGCGATAGCGCCTGGACAGAACAACAAGGCGACGGATATCCTGCGCTGGCCGACTTCATTGCTCAAGACGCAGACCATGAAACATACGTGTTCCGCAGGTTCAAGAAGCTAGCTGTGCGAAACATTCTACAACTTCAAGGAGATATATCCAACCTCGAGACCAAGGTTGAAGCTCTCGAACGAGAAGCTGCAGCGAGCAATGACCTCGAAGTGCATCTGTCGATGAAATGCTGGGCAATTAGAGACGAGAATGCTCACACATCAGGCCGTGATCTGGAGCGTAGGCAGCAGGAGCTCAACAAAGACCTCGACGTCAAGCTAAAGAAGTATTGTCAGTACACGACCCCTCCAAATGAAGCCGTCATTGAGTAACAAGTCTCCTACGAGTAGACGAAACACTCGTTCTGTACCGCGAAATCGCTCAGCTGGAGTCTCCAAGTCGCCGTATCCTCACAGCCTTGCGGGACTGGCTGCATGGCCCATCTCGTAAGCCAAATTCACGATCCAAACTTGACGGCCGTGAAAAGGCGATATTCGACGTCGAGTCTGATCTAGTCGCACTTCGACCACCGCCCGACAGAGACTTTTTGTCCCGCCTCTTGCGCGACCACTGGCCGTTTCCTTCAGAGGTATGCTTGATCCCGCCGAACGTGCGAGTGCATGTATGCTGACGTGTCCTTCAATAGCCATTTCCACAGGACGAGTGGGACAATTTCCGGCATTTCAAGGATCGCCGCCTCTCGACGTTCGTGACAGCACTAAGCGTCGTGATTGCATCTTTGCTGCTGACATGTCCTATCATTGTTCTTTACTTTGTCACCCATCCAGATACACGCCTGGCTCTTGTAATAATCTTCATCTTGGTGTTCGCTTTGGGTTTAAGTGTGTCAACCAGCGCCAACCGTGACGCCATCTTCGCAGCGACAGCTGCATATTCGGCGGTCTTGGTGGTGTTCGTCTCGGGCGACTTGGCCAATGCAAGTCAACAGCAATGAACGTTGAGCGATTTGCAAAGAGGGAGATGTACGGTCCTAGCTCATAAGTCTGCGCGCATCTTATTGTCAATGCCGTGCTAGTTCTACAAGTATCAGCAGAAATGGATTCAAAATCTGGGCCATATCTCATAGAGATAATTGAGGACACTTCGAAAAGCAAGTACTAGTATAGTGCTGCCTTACGCTCTCGTCTAATTCGAAGGATGATTGCCGCTGAGACGTTGTGTGCAGACTTTTGGGTAAATACTGTAATGGCATGATCATTTTTTCTATTACTTTGCTATCATTGTCGAGGACCATCTATATATTCTTGCCCATGGTCGCAGTATACCTGTCTGCGGAGACTCCATCTCTAAAAGGTGTCATGTTGTTCATTATATGGAGGCGAAAGCTCACATGATGAGGGTCGTGGGACACGAAAACATCAAATTGCCAGTGGTCTACTCGTGACCGATCGGCTTGTCGCGCTGGACGTACGACATGGGTGCGACGCCAGCAACGAGAGGGCCAGGCTTCTCGCCGTAGTGAGGGTCTGGGCCAACAAAGTTGTTGGGGAAGCCAGGCTCAAACTTGACGATGGACTCAAGATATTCGATATCCTCGCCAGACAGCTTGATGTCAAGCGACTTGATGTTGTCCTGCAAGTTCTTGACCTTCCTGCCACCGACGATGGGGAAGACGTTCGGTGCCTTTGCCATGACGTACGCCAGAGCGACTGCGGTTGGGGATTCGACACCGTGAGCCTTTCCAACCTTGTCGAGCGCCTCGGAGATCTTCTTTTCGTTTTCAGATTGTTCACCGGAACCCATGATGGCACGCAGATTCTCGTTGTTCTTCTTCCTCTCTTCCATTTGAGCGGCGGTCTGGAATTTGCCTGCAGAGTACGAGTTAGTGCCATGCTACGGGCAAGTAGAACGGGACACTATCACTTACCACCACCAATAGAGTCCCATGGTGCAATGGCCATTCCGAAGTGGCGGGCCATTGGAATGATTTCACGCTCCATGTCACGGAGAATGACGTTCCAGCGGCCTTGGTAGATGCTGAACTGAGTCTTGCCAGTGGCGCGGGCGTAAGTGTTGGCGGCAGAGACGATGTACGCAGGAGTATCGCTGATACCCAGGTACAAGACCTTGCCCTGCTTGACAACGGCATCGAGCGAGTCCATAACCTCCTCAATGCTGGTGGTCCAGTCCCACCAGTGGACGTATAGAATGTCGATCCACTCAGTGTCGAGCTTCTTCAGGGAGTCGCGCAGGGAAACGTGGAGCGAACGCTTGTGGTTACCCGAGGCGTTGAGAGAGCCGAGACCCTTGCCCTTCTTGTAGCCAACGTAGTTGGAAGTGAACTTTGTGGCGATGACCATCTCATCTCTGTAAGAGAGTCAGCAATTATTACATGAAGGTCTCACGATGCAACTCACCTGTTGCCACGCTCCTTCATCCACTCGCCGATCCACAGCTCAGACTCGTCGTCTTGGTAGTTGTTGGCACTGTCTCGTCGTCAGTGAAAAGCACATTGTTGTACATCATGATATGGTAACTCACGTATCAATGAAGTTGCCACCAGCAGCAACGAAAGCATCAAGAAGCTCGAAAGCTGTCTTCTTGTCCATCGAACCAAGCATTCCCTCCCACGCCTTGCCCAAGCTCATGGCACCGAGCTGCAGCGGCGAGACACGGACGCCGGCGGTCTTGGAGAGGACTCTGTACCTGCCCAGCGAAGTGGGAGGCTCGGGGGCGGGTTCGAAGAGCGACATGTTGGCGTAGGTAGTTACAGGAAGGGATGCGGTTTGTGTGGTTTTGTTGTGTTGGATTGGTAAAGCGATGTAAGGTGGCAGTGAATGTGAAGAGGACTCAATGGATGGAAAGATGGATTTATGTATACACGTGGATCAAAAGCCCCGCAGCTCCGGACATTTGTCAAAGTGTTGTTTGGTTATGGTGTTAACTCCGTTTCATCCATTAATTCCATCATCATTGCAGGACATCAGGGTCTTCGAACAACGTCATGAAGCTTATGTAAGGCGAGTTACACGATCAAGCGAGACTTTTGACAACGATATGTGGATGAATGCCTAAGATTCGGCTTGGACTGGAAACACATCAATTGGCAGTGGCGCGCTTATTCTCGTAAAGCACGAGGCTCCAGTTCCTTATTGCCCCATTGGGCTTTGATGCCTGAATATGTAGCACAGGCCATTAGTCTTTGCCACATACTGTACACATCGGTTCCCTTAAAATGCAGTAAGAAGTTGTGCAGGTTGTTGCCTCGCAGCGACACAACATGCATATTGTCAGTCCGCTAGGACCAAGGGTCAGAACGCCAAGCAGTATTCATATAAATAACTTCTTTTCAAATGCTATCCTAGGATGCAGGAATTCAATCAAACACACGCGATTGCAGTAAACATGATAATCATGAGCGCGCCAAAGCTCTCCAAAGCGCCGAGACGCCACGCAACGCAACGCTCGCTTCTCGGACGTCCAGTCCTGTCCGTCCGCATATTCTGCACGCCCACACTCATAGAATGAAATCATCTATCTTCTTACTTCTGCGTCACTACCCACGCAGATTCTTGCCGCTCTCCCATTTTGCACACATAATTCTTTTGTTCATTGACGACATACCCATCATGTTGTCAGGCCGTTGGCTCGTAGGCTCGTAGAGTTTGTATTGCTTGTGTTCGTTCAGAACTTGTTTGTCACAATCGACTGCACCGTACGCGACGTCGGCAGCTGCTTCTGGGCGAGCTGCTTACGAAGACTTCTTCTGGACAGGAGTCTGGGCACCACCCAAGTAGCGGGAGATGTCAGTGGCATCGTGGGCCTGCTTGGCAATGCCCTTGAACTGCTCCCAAGCCTGGCGGGCAGCGGGAGGAGCGTCCTGGCGGTTGGCAAGGCCGTCACCGCGGGCACCTGCCTGGCGGAGCATGCCCTGGACGAAGGTGCTCTGGGAAATGCGAGTGCGGAGGAAGACGGTGTAGATGACGAGAAGGATCCAAGAGCCGCGCTGGAAGATGATGGCAGAGCCAAGGATGCGGAACCAGAGGGTCAGCTCAAGAGCAGCGACCAAGGACATGCTGGCATCATAGTAGTCCTTAACGAAGCGACCAATGGTCTCAGAAAGACCGGAGGAAGCAGGCTTCTGTCCAGCAGGGGTGGCAGCGGCGGCTGGATGGTGGGAAGCAAGATGCCGCGGGTGTAGGTTGCAACGTGGAAGATGCTGTAGACAGTGAAAGGCAGGAGAGCCAAGGCATCTGGCGGGAGAAGAGCCAGACAAGGGCCATGGCTACGGAATGTGTTAGCGGAAGCGTTCATGTTGTCCAAGCGAAGATCAAGCGGTTCTCGCCAGATTCTGCTTCTTTCCTAAATGACTTACCAAGGTATTGCACGTTCTCGTCGCCGATCAGCTGGAGAGGGCTGCCCTGGCCCTTACCGCTCTTGGCGCGAGCGCGGTAGCCCTTGAAGACGACGATACCGTAGGTGACGGCAGCGGCGAGGAAGGCGGTGCGGTAGGAGAAGCGAGCCCAGCGGCTGGCAGAGTTGAAGGTGATGTAGCTGAAGCCATAGCGGAGAGTGCACAGGAGGAGAGTCACATGTCCAGCGAACCAGGCGAACTGGAGGTTTGTGCGAGTGCGATAAGGCGCTGCTGGCCGTCTGGCCAGGAGGAGGAGGTGCCATTTTTGTAGTGGTATAGTTGTCTGGTGGTGAGCTCAGGTTATGGGCCTCGTGGATGGAGACGAAATGTGCAAGATGACAAGGGTATCGAGAGGAAAAGCAGTCTGGTGGGTGCGCAAGTAGATGATGTGGCCTCAAACAAGCTCCAAAAGCTGGCGAGAAGTGGGGGCAGGTGCACGGGGATTTGGAGTGCTGAGCAATGACGTGTGGGCAAACTGGTGGGAGTACATGTAGGGAGAAAACGGGCTGGAGCATGCGCCATGGACGAGAGAGGCTCTGTGTTCCCAGGTGCTCGTCATAAGGCACGGGAGATCGAGCTTGCTGACCATGTAACGGCTCTGCTAAATCATTTACCGACATGTGGTACTACTGACGCGGTTTGCTAGAGGAGCAGTTCACAGCCAGTGAGAGCAGACCTCGAAAGTAAATGCTCGGGTAGTATTCGACCTGGGGCATGGCATGGTCTGGACGGACACGATAGATGATACAGCAATTGATCATCTTTGTGGAGCTGGTAATAAACATGCATACCTACGCAAACATTACAGAATTATTGTGAAGCTGTCGATCAGTAACAGCTACAGTCCTTGCTCACAAGTCTGCCTGCGCTGATGTTGGAGTATCTGCATGCCCGTATCAGCAGCTAGCCTAATCAAAATATCCATCTTTCGCCAGTGAGATGATCTTTACAACCTCTAGGTCCCTTGGTGGCCGATCTACTCCTACTATCGAGTATCGTCCTAAACTAGCTGTACTGCCCACTGAGAGAGCGTTTGCAAACTTATGATCAGTGAGCGCAGCTTACTTCACCTCGCACCTCATCGCGCCAAGTGTCGCGTGCCTGTGAAAACAAGGTTTGCGCTAGCGGCTTTGCGGAAACCGAGCACAGCTAAAGCTTTGCAGACGGTCAAAAGAAATCTCCCTCGTCTGTACTCACAATGTAAGAATTCCCTCTTTAAGCCACCCCCTACCAGCTGAAAGACGCCTCTCTGGAGGTCGTCGCTACATACACAACCCGCTCTTTGCAGCCTACCGCGCACTAGCCAGCCCACATACCACCCGCAGCTATGCGTCAGACCTGCATCTTCTCCGGCTCCTCCCACCCTTCGTTGGTGGAGGATATCTGCGAGCGCCTCGGCCAGAAGCAGGCCGATGTCGACCTGCGCAAGTTCGCCAACGGTGAAACCAGTGTCGAGATCAGTCAGTCGCCTTGTGTGCGCCTACCGGTTGTCACTGCACTGCTAACACCGCCTTGCAGAGACTTCAGTCCGTGATAAGGATGTCTTCATCGTGCAGAGCGGCAGCAGCCAGTAAGATACCCGCGTTCCGTGCCAATGGCGATACTGACTGCTCAGGATCAATGACAATGTCATGGAAATGCTCATCATGATCTCTGCCTGCAAGGGTGGCTCCTCAAAGTCCATCACTGGTAAGCATCAATGAGAACATCGCGTATGGCTAAAGTCGGACCACAAGCTGACAGCCCGGCCAGCCGTTGTCCCATACTTCCCATACTCTCGCCAGTCTAAGAAGAAGAGCCACAGAGGTGCCATCACAGCCCGCATGCTCGCCAACCTCATGCACATCGCTGGCGTGAACCATGTCATTACTATGGACCTGCACGCCAGCCAGATGCAAGGCTTCTTCAAGTGCCCTGTGGACAACCTGGTGGCAGAGCCTTTACTCGCAAAATGGATCACGAGGAACATTCAAGACTGGGCTGAGGCCGTTGTGGTCAGCAAGAACCCAGGCGGTTCAAAGAGGGTCACGTCCATGGCCGATGCACTGAAGCTGAGCTTCGGTATCATCACCACGGATAGACGTAGACCCTATCAATGCCCTAGCATGATGAACAGCGCTATCCTGGACCCCATTGGTCTTGATGGCATGTCCGAAGACCCCAAGGCTGCCGATGAGATCGAGTCTCAGCAGATCTACACTCACGAAGGCCTGATGCGCACCCAAAGTCGCAAGGCCGCAGAGTCCGCTGAACAAGACTTTGCACGCCCAAGAGCCACCTCTAATGTCAGTGTTGGCCAGTCACAAGAATCTGAGAAGAAGCCTTCGCGCCCAGAGAGGCCTCGTGCCGCTACGAACCTGGCACTTCGCAACCGTCTTGCCAATGGAAGTGACGTGCCGCCGAGTCCCCTACACAGATCTACCCGCATCGACTCCATCGACAGCCCTGAGCTGCCTAAGCCAGGCTTACTGCAGAGGAACCCAACTGCCATCGGTGTGATGACACCCACTGCTGATGAGGATGGCTATGAAAGCCCGGGTGGAGAGGAAGATGAAGACGAGGTTTGTGATTTCCGTTGCTTTCAAACATCTCTGGTTCACTACTAACCAAGTTAGCGAGCCCGCGACGTCATCACTGGTCGTCTCATTCACGGTCACCTGGTCGATGATGATGCCCCATCTCCCAGCATCTCTGCTGTCTCTGGTTTCTCTCCTCACCCCAATGGCCAACGCAATTCTAGCGACGACGAACTGCCTGAAGCTATGACTCAAAGCTTCATGTCGATGGCTTCTTCCCGTCGTAGTGTGCATGGTCTGGGTGGTACCGGAGATGCTGCTGACGAGGAGGAAGAGGAAGAGGAAGCTCTCCACAATCCTGAGATCGAGACTACCATTACCCTCGTCGGAAATGTTCGCAACAAGCCTGTGATCATCATCGATGACATGATCGACAAAGCTGGATCCTGGATCGCCGCTGCTGAGACTGTTGTGAAACGTGGTGGTGCGACCAAGGTCTACTGCATGGCTACACACGGTATCTTCGGTGGCGACGCTCTCCGAACTCGAGAACTGCGAGCAAATCGACAAGGTCATCGTCACGAACTCCTACCCAATTCCTCCGTCTGCCAAGGAGATGAAGAAGTTGGTTGTCCTCGACGTTAGCGGTCTTCTCTCTGAGGCCATCCGCAGGAACAATCACGGTGAGAGTATCAGCGCTCTGTACCGTCACTTCGAACCGTACTAGATTATGGTTTCGATCAACAATGGTTCAAAGAGAGCTGGTCTCGATTTCAAAATGGGCCTATGATACGAGTACTATGGCGTTGCTTTTTGTACGAAAACGATACAGGTGTGAGCATACAATAGCTTGCTACCTGGGCGTGCTTCTTTAGGGACGCGTTCACGCGATGCGATGACTCAAGACATCGGCGAGGTAATGGCACGAAGCAAACGAAGAGCTCGAAAATGCTTGCCTAGACAACTTGCCGAGAATAGAGAAAAAGTGGCTCAAACAGTCACGATTTACTGCTTTCTCCGTCTGACTGATCGTCTTTATGGTCTCCCACGACAAGTAGGTTCCCTTCACTTCCCCTTTCGTCCTCACAGCCTCTTGCTTCCGTCTTCCCCTACAAATTCCCTTTGCTACACCCAGCGATGCAGATCGTAGGATCTGCCCGGCCCAACCTCTTCATAGGATGGGCAGGAACGGAGCGTTGGTAGATTGAAATCATCTTGTTCTTCTTTTCCTACTCTTTCGAGAGTAGGGAAGGGAGGGCTTGATGCCGGGAATAGAAGGCTGGCCCTTCAGACTCTCTTCATTGAGAGTTTCCGCTCTTCATTGAGCGGATGAGGGGTGGGCAAGAGAACCTCTTGGACATTACTTATCGTGTTATACGGCCTGTTGACTTGATTGTCAAATTGGCGTTTTGTAGATGTACATACATAAATCATATCTCCTCCAAGTCTAAGTTACTATCTACAGTCGTAGCTCAAACGCCTGCGTCTCGGCGGCAACCATCCCCGAAGTGGATGAGAGCCAATGGTAGGACTACCGTAGTACTCAAGAATATTCGAAGTGTTTTCTATTGTCTCTATGGGATATGGCTCTAATTCCGAACCTATGTCTGTTCATACTGGCAGAACCAGCACGGCATTGATGATGAAATATGCCCAGAGATACGAGGACTGTGCCTCCGTTTGTATGTGTCTTCTCGTGAAATACTGCACTGGAAAACCCGAATGGAAGTCTCCTACCTCCGTAATATCGATTTCCGAGGTGCTATCTAGAGGTAGTCTAGCTGAGTACAGGTCTACACGACAAGTATGAGAATCATCCTCAATCAGATCTTCAAGTAGATCTTCGACATTGCTATGACAACCGTTTGCTTTTGATCCGTTACGAAGTTGATTCCCATGCGATTTCCATCTCTGGGATTGCGATCACTCGACGATAAGCTTCGGCTCCACCTGGACGGTTCGACAAATTCGTGACACAAGCTTCACGGATCTACAACGGTTGCGCTAAATTTCGTCCTTCCGCCTTCGCCCTGACGATCATTCTTCAGGAAACCTCGGTCTTGTCACGGTCTTTGCGTTTCTGCATGTCTTGTGGTTCAGAACCAGAGTTGCGAGGTTCACGCTCTAAGACTCGGCCGCGAGACCGCTCAACATTTGTTCTAGAGCTTCTAGATTGGAGCCTCTTGATAGAAGCAATGAGCAATGTCCAAGCCAGGGGCAAGATGAGAAGAAGACACAAGGCCAACTCGTGGTCAGGTAGCATCAAACCAGCAACGCTGCCGCCCGTCTCTCCGTAACGATGACAAGTTGTCGCATCAAAAGTCACACGCGGCTTTCGTCCATGTATACGAAGTCGGACCCACACCCAAATGATGATCGACTTTGAAGAACACCCTTCGTACCAGACTTTCTGTGAAGATCTCAACAGCCAGTAGTATCGTTCTAAAAATATGCGGATGCTGACAATGCTTACTTCCATAGAAATATGTCCAGGTTCCCATCCATGGTCATGTTGTGTTCCGATCTGAAACACCGGTGATTTGAACGATTACAGCACAACATGTATATCGCCGCTTCCTGCCTCCTCGCTCTCTTCGGCGTGACTGCTTCGGCTCAGCAGTATGCAGGCGACACGATCTCTGGCACGCTGCCTTCGAACGACGGTTCCGAAGTCGCATACTTTCGCATATCCGACCCTTCAGGAGCGAACGATCAGCTTACTCTGATCAACTACTACTCCCACGATAGCAATGGACAGCGATTGCAGGAGTCAGCGGTGGAGAGGGCTGTTATCATGATGTTCGGCATGGGAAGGAACGCCGCAGACTATCAAGGTTTCGTGAGTACTTTGATGCTATTTGCCGGCATGTGTCGCCTGCTAACGATGTTTGCTTTCTCTTTTGTAGACGCTGGATGCACTCGGCAAGGTGACCTCAGGTCCGAGCATTGATAACACGGTGATAATGACGCCAGTGTTCGCCAACGATCAAGACAAGGGTTACTCGTACCCGTACGACGATGCATCACAAGAATCAACCTCCAATGCGCTGGTTTGGTTCGACAACGACTGGGCGTATGGCCGGAACAACATGTACCCATCCTCAAGCACCAACATCTCCAGTTTCCATGTGTTGGACGAGATAGTTTCCTACTTCAAGGACCAAAGCAATTTCCCGAACCTCAAGGAGGTCGTTGTGGCAGGTCACTCGATGGGCTCGCAGTTGGTACAGCGCTACGCTGCGCTCACATCAGTGGACTCTGACCGCGTTCCTGTCACTTTCTGGCCAGCGGACCCAAATTCTTTGGTATGGATGAGCACCGACAGGCCCCAAGGCCCAGCAGTGGACTGCGATACCTACGACGATTACCCTGAAGGTTTCAGCAACTACGTCAACGCGGTCAACAGTATGGTCAGGGTCTCATCAGCCAAGGTCGCGAAGCGATTCTTGCGAACTTCCAGAGCAAGCAGATCTCATGGCTTCGCTCGATCAAGGATCAAGGCGACTACACTGTCGATGGGTGCGGCGCTTATGCCTCGGGCGCCAACCGCGACGCACGCTTTTTGAACTTCATGAACGCTTTCCCTCTGCTTGTGAGGATCCCGCTGGCGGCAATTGTGATACCGTCGATTACATCGACTCCACTCACGATGCGGCTGCTGCCTTTGGATCAGACGCTGGACTCGCACGCCTCTTTACGGATAATTTCGATGGCAAGGGAGGACGGGCGTACGATTTTGGAGCGCGCAGGACGGATGGAGATAGTCCTTATCCCGGGCAGTAGCATCTAAATAAATTGAAGAACGCCCAAGAGCATGGATTTTATTACCGACGAACTGGTCATTAGTCACCTTGAATGTGTGTCTCACGATACCAAGTTCAGCGCAATTCAATTTTCACTGTCAGACAGATCATGTTGACCTAAATACAAGCTGCATGTGAGATTGTCATGACGAATTCATGCATCCAATTCCGATCCGGCGAAGGCCAGACAGTAAGGCTGAAGCGGGAGTGTGGCGCTCCTCAGCCTGATTCGAAAGCTCAACCAGATGGCATCGCCACCTTTTCTGCTCTCTTACCGACTCAGTATTCTACTCACAGGACTTGTATCTACCATGACTGAAGTCCTCTCTGCAGTGGGTCTTCCCGCTCGATTGCTCGGCAGACTCCCTCTCCTGGTACGATATCTCTTCAGACCAAAGCTGAACTTGAGTCAGTATGGAGAAGAGCGATACCACGACTCTTTCAGCGCGAGACCTTGGTTATGGTTTGACGCTCTGGAGCTTGAGCTGATTGAAGACGTTCTACATGGGACGAAAAGGAGAGGTAGTAGAAGCTTTTCGAAAACCTCGTCTTGATACCGCTGGTACCACAGGCGCGGTGGTAAGTTGATGTGACCAAGCCATGAGGTATTATCGCAATTCTAATACTGAGTGACAGGGTGGGCTCCTCGCTTCTGCGAGCTCTACGATCTTATCATTCGATTCCATTGCCGAGATTCACTACGTATGTCGCGGCCTCTTTATATCAAGCCTCTTGTTCGCTGTTCTGAGTGTGTATTTCACACTACTGCAACAACGAGAGCTTCTCTCCATGAATACTGATACATTTCGAGTCTGGCTTTGGGACGGCGAGGACGGTGAAATCACTGAAGACGAAACTGGCAGGGAAGGCCCTGCTGTAGAGAACAATGTTACGCCCGGGATTGCACAACCTAAGGCTATCGATGACGATTCGCCCGACAACGAAGATACTATTGCAATTCCATTTGATGGTCGCAGTTCTCTTCCTGCCAACATCGTACTCCAAGCACCCTTTGAGCTTCTGGGAATCGCCATCGCGCTATTCCTGTCTGCGCTTGGCGTCTACCTTGGGTTATTATATGCCACCAAAGTCACCGTCAGTTTGGGGAGGGTTTCTAATCTCGCGGTCATGTCTGCCTTCGTCACAACAGCAACGTTCGCGCTGATTGTATTTGGTCAGGCACTGGGTCAAAAGGACTGCGAAATGAATAAGAATGGAGTCAAGACTCGTCTGCGCAATGCACGTCAACAGCGCCAGGAGAAACGGAAAAGATCTTCAAAGTTACAGCGCACAGCCTAGTCACCGATGTGGGATTCCAGATGCGTTGCGCCACAGCCGGTAGAGACATCCAAAGATCTTGTCATTCGAAGATTTAAAGTTTTGCGACAGATATATGCTACTACTCATGGCCTGGTGCTGATCTCCGTTGCTTATACGGAGGTAGATATGTGACTGAACAGTAGACCTCGACCTTCCACCGCCCCTCAACCGGACTGAATGTTATTAAAGTGCCACTAAGGACAATCAATAGGCCGAAATGATTCCTCGTAGCTTCCCACCACGCAGACTCCACATGGCCACCATTGCAAAATAAGCCCGTGTCGAAGACAGCGCGGAACTTGTGACGCCCGCCGTGCTCGCCACATTGCCAGCCGTTGTATTGGTGGCAAGCTCCAGCGAACTTCTTAGCATTCAGGTTGTCTCGGAAGCCTTTGAACTTTCCACGCACGTCGTCCACGTAATCGGCTCGAACTTCCAGCTGGTTTGAATGGTATTGAGACTGCTGCTGGCACACTTGTTGGCTGCTGCGGCCAGGTTGAGACTGGTCGCAATTGAAAACATGTTAGAGGGCTGGCTTCATGGTGATTGCAAAATATGTGCTTGCGTCGATTGTTTTGGTGCAGTTCTTCGAGCTGAAGTGACAAAAAGAGCTCATGTGATTGTCCAGTGCAGACTGGGGAGCTTGAAGATCTGGTCCGCCCTTTGTACTGCCCTTATAGGCGTTCTCTTGGAATACCGAGAATGCTTCAAAGACGGCGGTGTACTATCTTCGTCTTTGATCTCAAAGCCACGAGCGATCCATGACCGGTGTGTGTTTCGTGTACAACATTAGGCAGGGCTACATGTGCGAGCTGGGCTGTTCCTGTAGATATGATCCTGTGCATCACCATCTTGCTCTATGTAGGTAAGAAGCACGTTCTAAAGGTCGATCAGGTCGAGGCTGAATCTGTGTGACAGAGATCATCCGCAGCCGCGAGTGGTCCGGGTAGCATTGATGTCGATCGATCATTGCTGTGTTCTGATCGTGATACCTACAAAAACATGTTCTGAAACGTTATGGCGAGACATCTCGCCTCTATCGACGAACGTGTACGTAATGTAAGGCAGTTTATCAACCAGTGAGGAGAATCAGACGCGCACAGTCAATGGCTGAAGTTCCCAGGTGTAACCACATATCTTGGCAATAGACATCGTCTCATGCATAGTCACAGCCTTGAAAGCAGCCATCAAATGACTCGTATGCCCGGACAAAGCGTTCAGATAGCGTTCAGATAGCGAATAGTACAATTTATGAACACTGAGAGCGATCGAACGAAGATGCAAGTGCTCGATCCCAGAAGCTATGGCCGACCGCTTCCGACATTTCAATCGATCCGACTCAGGGAGACGAATAATAGACACTCTTCGTCGTTGGTGGCTTAGACGCATGTGACCCAGAACTCGTATGGCACTGATTGGCGAATCTGAGAGCGAAGATGTGTGAAGCACAGTGCGACTAGGCACAGTATCGGGTCCGAAACATTGTCGTATGAGCCTCCAAAAAGCGCTTACTGGCAACTCAAACAAGGTCCCAGGCATATGCTTGAATCGCTGAAAGGCCCGCAAGGTTCCTCGGCTACCTTCCGACGCTGCCTATATGACCCAGCGAGTTTTCCATTCTCGGTCAGCACATATCTCACCTTAAGCAACCTCGGATGCGAAAATATCCATTCATCTCAATACCAGCTCAAACCATCCGAACCACAAGATCAACATTTCCCAACCATGCACCCTCTCACCATCATCACCGCCGCCTTAGCTAGCCTTTCCACAACAGCCACCGCCGCCAAATGCGTCCACTCCTCGCTTCCAGGGCAAGTTGTCTGGGACATCTCCGCAGACGGAGTCAAAGACGTTGCCGGCAAGTGCAAAGGCTTCTGGGACAATCTCAACGCCAAAAAGTTTGTCGGTGCCTGTGCTAGAGTCGGCGATCCGTACTGCGGTACCAAAGGAGGTGACAAGCATCACCTTCATGCGGTCTTTACGACTATGATGTGGTGCAATAAGGGGCACGTTGAGTCGGCTTGGTGGGAGGCTACGAAGAATAAGTATGGGTCGATTCAGTGTGGGATTCTTTGAGGGTTGGTGTGTTGCGCAGGTGGAACTTCTTTGACGACTGTGAAGAGACTTGTCGTGGCTGAGAAGTCATTCCTTTACTGTGTTCCATCACCCGTTCTTTATCTCGATAGAATCAAAAGGCCAAGCTTTAAGAAGCTGGAAGAAGAGACCAATAAATGCCGTTTTCCAAAGATCGGTTTTAGATCCAAAATTCATGTTCTCATAGATTACATTAGCCCTATACCATCTCCAACGGTCATCTGTGCTGTTTATTGTCCGTATACTCCCTCCTCCACCGCGTAAGGCGGCGGTGGAGCATCGTCACCAGCGTTATTACCACCAATACCACCCCAAGACAACCTCTCGAACGCCTCAGCACGAATGCTCTGTAACTCCACTCTCGCGTCTCCCAAGGTTGACCTCGCTAGCCTGAGAGCTCCTTTAGCACTGTCTTCCCTCAGCAACTGCAACCTGATCTGCTCTTTCAGCTGAGCCATTGCTTCCATCAGCTGCTGATTCGACGCATGGATCCGATCGTGCTGCGCCATGTCGGAGAAGATGTTGTCGAACACCATATCAGACACAAGATGGCCCATGTCGACGTGGATCTCTCGCAGATGAGTGATAGCAGGCTGCAAGCGTCGTGCTTCGTCCATGTGGCGTAGTGCTTCTGAGATGGCGACGGAAGCTTGGGACAGTGCATCGCGCTCCATCATGTCTGCAAAGGTTCCGCCGCCCATCATGTCCCACCGTGACATGGAAAGGGATTCTTGCATAGCGCTAGAAGCCGTCTGCAGACGCACCTCCGCACGACGAAGAGCATCTAGAGCGGCAGTTTCGGCATTGCACTGTGACTGGGTTTGCTCAAGAAACTGCCTCGCATTTTGAACAGCAGACTCGAGTTGATCCTCACCAGGAAGCTCAGGCGTAGGGCCAGAAAAGATGCTGGCGTAAAGCTGATCAAGCTCCCGCTGGGCGCTGGTATTGCGAGTCTTTTCACCTTCGAGTCGTTGGCGTTCCTCGTTGGCAGTGTTGATAGCTCTTCGCAGCTCTGCGCGGCGCTCCTCAGCCTCACGCCCTTTTTGCCACGCCTCCAGAAATTCGCGTTCTTCCTTCTCGGATCTCGAGAGGAACTTGGCCTGTCCCTTGCTGCCACGAAGCTTGTGAGCGTATCGTTTGAAAGTGCTGTCGCGATACTTGAGATGATCTTTGCGTTCGTCTTCAGTGATGGTGTGTAAGCGTTTGAGTTCTTTCTCGGTGGCTTGTTCTTGGGCTTCCAGATCCGAAACGTATGATTTGTTTTGCTGCAGGGTTCTAGAGGCATAGTCTGTGTTCGCAAGTACAGATAGCAGCTCACTATTGCGAGCTGCCGCGTGGGTAAGAGCTTGGGCTAGTTGAGACATGGTGAGCGTTTGATCTGACTTAGACGTGTCCTTTCTAGGTTGGTTGATAACCGCAGATTATGCTGGAGTCTGGAGTATTCAAAGGTAGATAGAAAGTCAAAATGGAGAATAGGCTTTACCAATATACTATATAGCGAGCATGAGATTGGTTGGAGCAGGGAATGACATGGCACACGTGCCGATCTTCAGGTGCTGCTGTCCAAACCTTTGCAGATAGCAGGGTAGTGAATACTGCACCGCCACGATCATGAAGACATCACAATAGGGTGAGCTACTGCCCAGCGGAGGCTGTGGAATCCTTCGAGGACTTGGCACGGGTGTGCGGCCTTGACGGCGATTAATGGGATTGTCAGGCGTAGTGGTATCGCAGACCGTCTTAGCGACATGCAGAGGATGGTGAATGCAGGGTGGGATACCAGTGACGATTGTTCTGCGTCGGTCAATAACGTGTGCAGTATAGCATCCTGTCGTCGGCATGCCCTACTGGTACATTTTACGATCTCAAGGTATGCCGGTGTTCATCCGAACGCCTACCCCAGAACAATTTAGCGACGCGTTCTAAGGGTCGCGCGACGCGATGTCCTCTGGGCTTTCGATAGAGGAGAGACACAAAACCATACCTATATGTCATTGCTGCGTTCAAGATGACCACAATGCCTACGCCACCTCCATTGAGTCCTCCGAAAAAGCGAAGCTTTGCGGATATTGATCTTGGACACAGCAGCCTCAGCCGACCTGCCAAAGCACAACGCGTCTACTATGGCATTGACATCCACCACTTGCTGAAGGAGGCACAAGCTGAAGATGAAATACCCAAAGAAGCTCTGGAGCTTCCCACACCGCCTGCAGAGAAGCTGTCTGCGGAGAGATCATCCAGCAAGCCGGCTCTACTATGGACGGAGAAATACCGAGCCCGAAAGTTTACAGATCTGGTCGGCGATGAGAGGACGCATAGATCTGTGATGCACTGGCTGAAACGATGGGATGAGATAGTCTTTCCTGGATCATATCGACCGAAAAAATCGAAGCCGGGACCAGACGGACAGGAGTACCAGGAGAAGGCACACAGGAAGATCTTGATGCTCACCGGACCGCCTGGGTTGGGAAAGACTACGTTAGCACATGTTTGCGCGAGACAGGCTGGCTATGAAGCACAAGAAATCAACGCAAGTGACGAGAGGAGTAGCACTGTCGTCAAGGGCAGGATAAGAGATATGGTTGGTACAGAAAATGTCAAAGGCGTGGACACCAAGACTGTCAATGGCAAGGTGCGGAAAGCAGGCAAGCCAGTCTGTGTTATTGTCGATGAAGTTGATGGTGTAGTTGGTGGAAGTGGTAGTGGTGTGAAGGTGGCTTCGTTAAAGCATTGATCGATCTCGTCATGCTGGACCAGAAGAACTCACAGGCGCTCTCAACGCTATCGCAAGCGCCAGCCAGGAAAAAGAAAGGCGATCGCTTCCGGATGCTGCGACCTATGATCCTCATTTGCAACGATGTCTATCACCCTGCTCTTCGGCCGCTACGGCAGAGCAATTTAGCAGAGATTATTCATGTGAAGAAGCCGCCAATCCAGACAATCGCTCTACGCATGCAAGATATCTTCCAGAAAGAAGGTGTTCCATGCGATGGAGACGGTGTTCGACGGCTGTGCGAGGCAGCTTGGGGCGTGAGCAACAAAAAAGAAGACCGCTCAGGTAGCGGATCAGGAGAAGGTGACATGCGTGGCATCATGGTTGTTGGTGAATGGGTGGCAGGGAAGCTGCGTGCTATGAATGAAACATCTGGTGACGTACGACTGACCCGTAGATGGGTCGAGGAAAATCTGCTTTTCCGATCTCAATCATGGCGGTGGTGCAGCACGAGGCATTGGACGTGGTGGACCTCGTGATATCGTTGAACGTGTCTTCCGAGAAGGTGCAGGATTCCCAAAGTCAACCAATGTTGAAGCACCACAGGCCCAGGCAAACGGGATCACAGGAGTCAAAGGTGTAGCGGAAGCTCTCAAACGCACTGCAACGGCTCGCCTGAGAGAGCTCATCGACACCAACGGCGATTCAGACCGCATCATGACGGATACATTCTCTGCGTATCCAACCCATCCATTCCAAGACGACACCTACCTATCGAAACCCGATGCAGCCTACGAATGGCTAAGTTTCCACGACACGCTCTCCTCTCGGGTCTTTTCTGGAAACGAATGGGAACTAGCACCATACCTATCAACGCCAATCCTCGGCTTCCACCACCTCTTTGCCTCCCAGACTCGCGCCTGGGCCCAACCCCAAAACCAACAACCACTCGAAGACGACAACACCCCGGCACCACATCCCTTCACAACCTCCTCAGCCCCCTTCGCAGCTACCGAAGCCCTCAAAACAAACACTGCAACCCTCCACTCCCTCGCATCAACCCTCTCACCCTCTCTGGGCCGCAGCTTCAACTCACCTGCCTCGCTATCCACGGAACTCCTCCCCTACCTCCTCCGCCTACTCTCCCCAGGCGTCAATCCAACCCTCATAACCGGCAACGGCGCAGACCGCCAATCCACCGCCGCCGTCCGCAAGAGTTCCGAACTCGCCCTCGTCGCCCGCTCCGTAACAGCCATGCGCGCGTCCGGCGTGCGCTTTGACAAAACCCGCGTCTCGCCCATGGAGATGGACGGCCCAGGCCCACAGCAAGGTGGTAGCTGGATCTACCGTATGGAGCCTGCGCTGGATGATCTCGGCTCCTTCGCCACCGGTGGAACCGGCTTTGGCGTCGCAGGCGGCAAGTCCACTCGTTTCGCCGTCCGTCAAGTTCTAGAGCAGGAATTCCGCAAAGAAGAGCAGCGGCGCGCCGAGCTCGCTCGCTTGGAGCGCATGCCTGCTGGCTCGGTGGCTACTGCGGCGCCGCAGCTGAAACGCAGCGGGACGAGTATGGGCGATGACGACGCTGGTGCGATCAAAAAGACGAAGGTCGTCAAGGACTTTTTCGGCCGGGTGGTCGTTGTTGAGAAGCCTGCGAATGAGACGCGGGCGGAGGAGGAGAAGAGGGAGAGGAGAGAGGCCGGTGAGCCTGAGGGTAGGGTGTGGGTTACGTATCATGAAGGTTTCAGCAATGCTGTTAGGAAGCCGTTGACGTTGGCGGAGATTATGAAGGAGCTGTGATTGTATGGCGGCAGGGGCGCCTGGAATTGGCTTGAGATTTATTGATGATGGGTTTTGCTCTCTTTCTTTCTCTTCTCGTCCTCAAATTGGGTTTTTGGGTTGGCGATCGGGCGGCATTTGGGCATTTCACACAAGGCATGAATATATATAGGTACAGGACGATGGAATCGAAACAGATTTTTTGGATTTCGAGTTTTTGGTCTCTTGTGGCCAGCAACCATCTCACCCTGACCAAGCTGGTGAGCGAGATGAGTAATCTCGAGACGGCATTCAGACGAAATACAAGCTTTGCAGCACTCAGAACCCCCATATCAAGCAAAGATCATTGATACCTTTCCCCAATAAAACGCCAGTGCTATGCTTTTGTTCCCAGTCTCTTCGTACAGTGTTTCATCTAGACTTGCAAATCAAGCTCATGCCTCGGTGGCAGGAGCAGGGGCGTCCTCCTTGACCTTCTTGGCCTCGGGCTGCTTGCTCTCGCCTTCACCCTCGTCGCGGGAACGCTTCTGACCGTTCTGGGCTTCGCGCTCGGCGTTTCTATCGCCGCCGCGGCCACCACGGTTGCCGCCACGTCCACCGCGTCCTCCGCGACCTCCACGACCACCACGGTTGCCACCGCGTCCGCCGCGAGGCTTCCAGTCACCGCCGTCACGGTTGGTGGAGTGGTGCTTCTGGCCGCCGTTGCGAGAAGGCGAGCGAGGGCGCACGCGACCCTCCTTGATGTCCTCGTTCTTCTTGTCGACGTACTCCTGCTTGCTCATGATTTGGAGCTCCTTCTCGTTGAAAACGGGCTTGGGGTCGAGCTCGAGGAAAGCCTTGGCGGCCTCCTCGGTCTCGAACTCGGCGAAGACGGAGCCCTTGAAGAAGCCGTCGTCGGCGCGGCGCAGACGAACAGCCTGCACGGGGCCGTAGGGCTCGAAGTACTCCTCGATGTCGAGCTGGGTCTTCTCGTCCTCGGGGCCGAAGCCCTTGGCGTAGATGCTGCGGGCCATGTTGGCGGAGCTGGCGAGCTTCTTGTTCTCCTCGGCATTGTCGCCGAACTTGTCGGACAGGGCGTTCTTGCGGGTGATCTCGTCGTTCTCGTTCAGGCTGAGGAACTTGGAGGCGGCGACGGTCGTCGCGCACAGCAGAGTAGGGCTGGAAGTGGCGCATGCGCTTGAAGTCGTGGATGGTCTTGAGAGGCACGGGCTTGTTCTCCTTGCCGCCGGAGAGCTTGAGGAGGTAGGCGTCAATGGGCAGGTTAGAGTCGGAGAAGTAGAACTCGACCTGGCGGCGGATCTCGCCAGCATCGTCGGACTCGGGCAGAGTCTCGAAGCGCGACTTGTTCTGGCGCTCCTTGCCACGGAAGTTGCCCCTGCCACGGCCGCGCTTGTTGTCGCCACCGCGCTGGAAGGATCCACGGCGCTTGCGCTCGTTGTTCTGCTCGGGCTTGTCGGCGTCCTTGACCTCCTCGGTGGTGGTGGTGACCTCGGCGGGCTTCTCGGCCTCGGTGGAAGGCTTCTCAGTGGCAGGAGTCTCGGTGGCGGCGGGCGCCTGAGGTTGCTGCTCAGCAACCTGTTCGGTAGGCTTGTTCTCTGCGACGTCGGACATAATTGATGTGTGTTGGGTGTGCTGCGAGGTGGTGTCGAGGTTGTCGCGAACTTTCTGAACTTGTCGCAATTTTTTGTGAAGCTCCAGGCGCGTAAGCGGGGAGTCTTTTCTGTGGCTGGGGTAGCGCACGCACTCTAGAAGTCAATTGCAGACGGGATACTCAGAGACTGGTGACAAGTACGAGTTGTCGTGTGGGTAGCTTCGAAGCTGTAATAGAGCTCGCCGGAACCATTGTTGTTCCTAAGAGTCAACCGACAATGAGTCGTAGCTGTGATTGTAGCCTGTTCGGTGACTGCTTTCGACCAAGTCCGCTTTCATCAATAACGTCCAATTGCTTTACTACTATTCTTCTCACACGGATGCGCAACAATTAACTGCCACTTAGATCAATAGCCATGATGATTTCCCGACAGACATAATCTCAGGCAAGCTGCATTTGCTTATCGGCTGGTACAGTCGTTGCATCGTAAGCCTGCACATGGCACCTCAGCGGCGGCAGTCGCTATCATGTAGATGGGGCTAAAGGCAGCACTTACTAGTAGCTCAGGGTTCTCTGGGTGTGCGGTATTCATGTTCACGAGACGTCATTCCCGTGGCTATACCTATGCCTGCCGATACGAGCATGATGCGACCATTGGACATTGAGGCGAACGCAGACTTGTAAGCTAGTACTATTCGATATATTCATCCGGTGGCAACGAATCCAGACTCGACTTTGACGTGCAACAGATGAAAAGTTGGGGATACCTTATCAATCTGGGTCTGAATATATCGGCAATATACGAGACTAAGAGACCGAGCTAAGCTCGCGTGCTGTTACCCGCGATGCAGTGCAACTCACAGCAGGCACTTCCTCGCGAGGAGGTACCCCAAACATGATTCGAACTGACATCTCATCTTAACCACTCCCTATTTCAGATCCTATCAATCTCCTCAGCAGCTCCACCGCCTCGGAGATCATATGCGTCGCGCTGCCCCTGCGATCCCCGAAATTCCAAACCTTTCAGCCGCCTGCTCAGAAGACTTTCGTTCCTCACCTCGCCCACAGATCCGGACTCCCAGCTCTGATCACGCTGGAAGGTGAACGGATCGGTATCTTGTTGTCGACTAAGATTGTCCGAAGCACGAATGCGGGACTTTTGAATCTGCCTTGGCGAAAGGCTTTCGTATGGCGGGCTTGGATCTTGAAGACGAGGCGCATCAATATCCATTGGTATAGTCTTGCGAGAAGCAGCAGTAGGAGTGCTTCTGGGTCCGTTCTCGAACGCGGATATCTTTGCCCAACCTCCATCGCCGAAGCCAGGTATGCCTCCTGCTCCTACATTCGAGTCGCGAGAAGGCTTGTAAGCACTATATCTGGGCTCCGGTAGCTGAATCTCATTTCGTAGACGTTCTTTCCCATCAGGCACTCGATTGGCGAACACGATGCGAATGCTCTTGTACAGGAAGTAGCGGCCCTTGGCTGGGCAGCATATGTGCAGATGGTAGCGCAAGGTTGGTCTCTCATTGGGGTCGTCCGACGTTGGTAAAGATGCTTCAGGACGATCGGTGCCTAGATTGTTGCGCGAAGAAAGCGGCATGTCCACGATCGGACCAGCCGAGTAGCTGCGTTGGCGAATGAACGTTTTCTGGCCTGGCTCCATGTCTGAGAGATCATACGGGACAAGGAACAGTTTCACGGCAGTCTTGTTGGGGTTCTTGATCACGATCTGCAATTGTCCTTGCTGCGGAATCCGATAGCTGCCGCCAGGAGGAGCCTTTGGCGAGCCAGATCGGCGTTTCTGTTTCTGGCGAATGCGACGCATAGCATGCGGATCTGCCGAAGAGCCATCCTCGCCACGTGTCTGCGAATTAGCCCGACTTCCTTCGTTACTTCGAGAGTTCTGTAAGCGGTCTTCCAGCCGCTGTCTGCGTTTCTCTGGAGCTGCTTCCGCACTAGGCAGATTATTCTCGAGATCGACAAGGCCCACGTATGGACTAGGCTGGTCACTCTGCCAACTTTGCCCATCTCCAGAACCGTAGCTGTAGAATACAGCTGGAAATGGTATGTGTGCATGAGGAGGGCATCTCAGCTTAGAAGAACAATTTCCTTTGCCGAGTACACCAATTTGTGCAACAAATTCAAAGGCTTAGATGGCGTTGTAGACATACGACCTCGCAAGATCGATTCCTCGTACGATCCGACCATGTGGGCATGCTGTAATGGGGACTCTGATATCGAAGGTCTGCGAGTCCCAGGTGAGGGCGATTGTGGTAGACTGTTGAAGGAATGTATGGACCGGCGTGGCTGATGGGCCTGATAAGGGTGCGTGGCTTCTTTCCGTAGCGCAGGAATTGGCTTACTTTCTTGGCCGCGTGCAGATGCAGGATACTCCAGAGCAGCTGAAGAGATGCGTTTGAGAGCCTCTGGAGAAAAGGTGTGCCGGCGGGATTTGTCGATGGTCGGAGACAATGGTCTTGACTGAGGGTCAGGCGTGTCAGGTCGCGACTGGTGTACTAATGGACTTGTGGGCGGCTTGTAGGTAAAACTGCTAGCCAATGTAGCATTCGACACAGCACGAGATCTTGCAGGTCTTTGAGGGTCGAAGTTTGGCTGAGGTGGCGGTGGTTGCCGCCTTTCTAGCCATGCTTGTCGGAACGCAGCAGCAGGGAAGCCAGAGTGCCATGGCGCCACCGGAGATGTCGACAGAACAGAATGTTGCTGTTCCTCTCGTGTAAAACTGGTGAATCGGCCAAACCAGCTTCCGCAGCTTCCTTTTCTCGAAAATCGCCACGGTGCAGAGCCGATCTAGGTCTCTCGATCTGCATACCAGCAGCAAGATTGTCCGAAGAATCTCCTCTAGAACTTGGACGTGCCAGCGTAGAGTCTACAAGAGGAGGCAAGGGTGTGGCTTCTTTTCTTTTCCATCCATTCGAGCTAGACGGTCGCTCCAATTCAGGCGACTCTGGTCTTGATCCGCTTTCCCGACTCTTGATCTTCCGAATAATTTCTTGCCGATTGATGGGCTCATGTTTCAGCATGGTGTTTGGCGATCGTGGCCGTCCGGTGTAATACGGGTTGAACATGCCAGTGGGACTGATATGGCGGTTCCCGCCGTTCCTGTCGTCTACAGGCTGTGCGCTCTCTTGTCGGACCTCACCGTTGCCATCTGTGGGTTTAGTAGTTTGTTGACCTTGGTCAGGGTATGTATTACTTTGGATAGACATGGTAATCTCGCCCGGAGTCTACAGTCAGACTCCGAGCGCTGGGCAAGGCGTCACCAGTACAGTACGAAGCAAGGTGGGATCAGGGTAAGATAATCGCGCAAGACAGGGCGGTGTGCTGAAGTCAGCGCCGTATGAGCAGTTGTCGTCTCCGGAGTGAGTCGCGGAGCAGACCATCGACCTTTAAAGGGCTAGGTGTGTCGGAGCTCTTGGGGGTGTGGTCTGGTTTCAAGGGACTTGAGCTGCTTGCACCCGAATGGCTATAAAGGGCCGCGGAAAGGCGTGCGAGGACTTGAGGTGGAGAAGGGCGCATACGTCAGAAGGTTGGATGACAAAGGAAGAGTCTGCATAGCGAAAGCCCCTCCTTCACTTTGGTAGTGCGTGAATTGTTGAAGAGTCACACAGTCAGAACTGTTGGTCTGACCACACCGCGATCGCTCTCTGCTGTGGTCATGCGGGTGTGAAGCAGCGATGCTCTTGGCCTACCCGACTTGACTTTGAGTTTGAGATAGCGAGAGCCGGTCCGCTCTTATCGATACGCTAGCGTAGGCGATCAGACCCAAGCAAAAGTGAACTGAGACTGGACTTGAGACTCGCCTGCCGAAGGACCCAAAACTACACCAACACGCAATACATATCAAACATGCCTGCAGAGAAACGCAAGCACGATGCCTCAGCGGCAGCTGATGGTGACCGCAAGAAAGCAAAGAAGGGTTTCCAAGTCGGTCCTGCAAACCTTCCAGACGGAACCTACAAGCGCAAAGTGAAGAAAATCAAAGACTCTCTCATCGAGCGCGCCTTGATCCAAAAAGAATACGCTCGCATGAAGCGACAAGGGAAGATCCCAGACGCACAAGACGACGCCATCCCAGTACCCGCATCAGCACACCTCAACCAAACTCCCAAAACCACAAATGAGGACGAAGGCGACAATGCACCCGCGAAAGAAGCCTCGCCACCCGCCGCACCCCATCCCGACCGTCAAGACCTTATGACCCGCCCTTCTCTATCACCCGAACCAACTCGCGCTCCACGACCTCCTAAAGAGCGGAAATCCCGCGAACGCAAACCGAAGTTTCAACCCTTCTCAAAAGAGCACGCTCAAGCGTCTGCGCGCAGAGAAGAAGCCGAAGCAAGGCAGCGAGCATATGAAGAGGGACAGCGCGAGCGGAAACGTAAAATCGAGGAGAGAGAGAAACTTCAGCGTGCGATGGCTAAGGCGCGCAAGGGTGGGCCGAATGGGCAGAGGAAGCTGGGTAGGGAGAGTAATGTGCTGCTTATGAAGGTGCAGAGGATGGTTGGGGAGGGGAAGTGAGGCTGTGATCCATTGATACCTGGATGTTTGATACCCGACTCGTGAAAAGAGAGTTCAATATTGCGAGGTGCTTCGGCTTGAACACTTCTTCCCCGTCTGCAGTCGATCATCAGCCTCGGACCAGTCTTGATTCATGATCTCGTGCGCGCGTGCGCGCGAAAATGTAACCCCCGGGTGGACAAGGACGGATGACCGGTATTGATGGAGTTGCTAGCTGGAAATCAACTAAAGACAAGTTTTGTCCAGAAGATTCGAGGCTCTCGATGCTTCATGCGGCGGATTCATGTCAGTAACAGATCGACCCGAATTACCGGATTTTAGCGCTTACAACAGCCGTCTCATAAACCGCTGTTGCATCTACTCATATATCATTCATCGATAATGCTTATGAGCCTTTACGCTGGTAAAAACGCGTAGCTCAGATCTACAATTATAGCCTTCCATTAGGTACAGTCGCTACTCAAAAGTCTGCGAACAACGTCTCAGCGGCAACTATCCTCCGAAACAGATAAGAGCGAAAGGTAGGACTATACTAGTATTTGAGGATTTGTGAAGTGTCCTCAATCATTCGAACCTATATCTGTTGATACTGGCAGAATCAGCACGGCATTGATTATGAGATGTTCGCAGACTTATCAGCCAGACCTATACCATCAATGTGGTCACGACACCCAAATGCACGGCGAGAGTAAATCTGCAGATTTGCCAAAAATTGCAATTACGTATATACTGGATATCAAATACTCGGATCCTTGGCCCTTCTCTTTTCCTATCAGAGCAAATTCTAGACCTTGAGGATAGCGCCATCCTCAAGAAGGCCGTACAAAGAGGTGATGGAAGAAGCGATCATGATCGCAGCGCGGCCTGTAAGGAAATCAAAAATGTCAGCCAAAAAAACGTCTCTCCCAGCAATTGATTCACCTCAGCATAAAACTCACCATAGTTCAACTTCCTCCACCTCGCCTGCAAACGCCTGAACTCCTTCTCGCTCTTCTCGTCCGCGCTGTTGGCGCTCAGAACGCCTGAAAGACGCGCCATCGCCTTGTTCATCGGCACCATAATTCCGAGCGCCCAAGCAGTCGTGGCAAGGTTGAGAGCAAGCGATGCACCGAGCCAGGGAAGTTTGGCGGCTGCCGCGGACGACTCGTTGCGATTCAGGTAGGCGGTGATGGTCATGACGAGGTTGGCGACGGTGCAGGCGCCGTTGAGAGGCGGGAAGAACTTCTCAGAGTTGTGCAGAAGGTAGGCGGTCTGTTTGCCGGCGTGTTGGACCGGGATCTCGCCCAGTTGCAGCATGGGCATGATTAGGGGGATTGCAGGGCGGAGCCGCCTGGGTTGTTGTGTTAGTGGGTTGATGCCAGTTTATCGATTTGGTGCTGGGGGCTGTTATACCAAAGTTGATCGCAGTGCCAATCACTGCGAATGACTATTGGATGTTAGCGATTCATACTGTGCCATTGGAGTGGTCTGTCGTCCTGTAGGCTGCGAGATGCGTACCTGGAGGGGTGTGAACCACCAGAGATTGCCGGTGGACGCCATTGTGAGTATTGTGGTGCTGATGAGCTGTTCTTGGTGGTATTGCGATGTATGTTGAGTTGCAAAGAAATAGACAACAGAATGAGGAAAGGAGATAACAACAATGATGGCACGAATGCCTTACCTTGAGCCTGCATATGATGGGACAATGCTCCTGGGCGTTAGAGCTACATCGGCTCCGCTGTCCGGTCTTGACGATCTAAGACAGGTACAACGTGCATGCACCATGAGTGGTCGGCAGCATTGGATCGACCATGCTTGATGTTACTGGATGCGTCTCTGCAGAGCAATAGAGTTGCAGCATAGTCATAGCTATACCGATGTTGTCGATGCCGAAGACGCGACGCCAGCAGTCCGTCCATTGTTTAGACGAGTCTCGAGCTCGGCCCAATCGGTGACTTCATGGGCGGAAGCCAGCAGCGGAAGCCGCCGGCGCCGTATGTTCGGGATTCAACAAAGATTTCGGTACTAGCAGCTGCTAATGCTTCCACTCCCGCGGCGAAGAGCAATAATGCCAGCATGAGGTCAGTCGTGTCGAAACGCGTCCGGGCGAGAGTCGTGCCACTAGTCGTTCCATTGCTCCGGCCATCAAGATCACGTGGGATGGCAGAACAATAGAGACAACCGAGCTCGAAGGGTGCCCTTGACATCACATCAGCACCCATCCGCAATCTATCCGGTCTTCCAGCTCGCGCTCCACCGTGCTGTCGTGACCCAAGAGCTCCCAAGACAGAGATACCGTACCTCGTGGAGACCCCAAAGGTTTCAAAATTAGCTTGACTTCGAAAAATAAGTCGAACCCTTCTCCATCTCTCTGCCTTCTCTCCTTCCCTTCCCTCTCCATCCCCAACCACCATCTCTCCACTCTCCCCATACTGTACCCCAACATGTCTGCGTCTGCTCTGTTGAAGAGCCGTGTCGCACGGCCTTCTTACCTCAAGAAGCTCGCGAAGGCCGAGGATCTGATTGAGCACTTCCCTCACAACTCTTGGATTGTAAGTTGATCAAGCCACACATATCCTGACATCCATCCATTGGACCTTCCCAATTGGACTCTGGAGAAAGCGACCGAGTCTGGACAGTCGGAATATTTGCCCACCTGCAAGACCGCCGATCACTGACATCACCCAATAGGGCTGGAGTGGTTTCACTGGCGTCGGCTACCCCAAGAAGACTCCCACTGCATTGGCCGACCATGTCGAGAAGAACGGCCTCCAAGGCCAATTGAAGTACAACCTTTTCGTCGGCGCTTCTTCTGGCGCGGAAACTGAGAACAGATGGGCACGCAACAACATGATCGAGAGGAGAAGCCCTCACCAGGTCGGCAAGGATATCGCCAAGGGAATCAACAACGGAAACATCAAGTTCTTCGACAAGCACCTTTCTATGGGCCCTTCAGACTTGGTCTACGGATACTACACCAAGAACAACCCGAGCAAGAAGCTCGATGTCGCTGTCATTGAGGCTACCGCTATCACTCCGGAGGGTGGCATTATCCCTGGTGCCTCCGTTGGTGCCAGCCCCGAGATCATTCAGATGGCCGACAAAATCATTATTGAGGTCAACACTGCTTCTCCCGATCTCACTGGACTCCACGACATTGTCGGTACCGACGTCCCTCCTTACAGGAAGCCTTACCTTGTCATGTCGCCTGAGGACCGCATTGGTCTTCCTTACATCCCTGTCGACCCCGAGAAGGTCGTTGCCATTGTCGAGTCCGACTACATGGACCAGACTCAGCCTAATGCTGAAGAGGACGAGACCAGCCGCAAGATCGCCAGCAACCTTGTTGAATTCCTTCAGCACGAGGTCAAGCACGGTCGTCTGCCCCAGAACCTCACACCCCTCCAGTCTGGCATTGGTAACATTGCCAACGCAGTCGTTGGTGGCCTGGCCTCTGGCGGTGCCAACTTCAAGAACTTGAAGGTCTGGACTGAGGTGCTTCAGGACAGCTTCCTCGACCTCTTCGACAGCGGCAACCTTGATTTCGCCACTGCTACCTCGATTCGTTTCAGCCCTGACGGATTCAAGCGTTTCTACGACAACTACGAGCGCTACGCCCCTAAGCTTCTCCTCCGCCCACAGTCTGTCTCCAACTCCCCTGAAATTATCAAGAGACTGGGTATCATCGGCATGAACACCCCTGTCGAGGTTGACATCTACGCCCACGCCAACAGCACTTGCGTGATGGGCAGCCGCATGCTCAACGGTCTCGGTGGCTCTGCCGATTTCCTGCGCAGCTCCAAGTACTCCA
Source organism: Cladosporium cladosporioides (assembly GCA_002901145.1). NCBI lineage: Eukaryota > Fungi > Ascomycota > Dothideomycetes > Cladosporiales > Cladosporiaceae > Cladosporium > Cladosporium cladosporioides. The sequence goes on along the minus strand of NOXB01000009.1, from coordinate 355,637 downwards.
TCATGCACACTCCCTCCACCCGTCCCTCAAAGACCGACCCCACCGGTGTCTCTTGCATCGTCCCCATGTGCACCCACGTCGACCAGACCGAGCACGATCGTAAGTTCCAATCTTTTCAACCACGCATACCCCACTTAATACTGACACTTCTCCCAGTCGACATGGTCGTCACCGAAATTGGCTTCGCCGATGTCACAGGCATGTCTCCCCGCGAGCGCGCCCGCGAGATCATCAAGAAGTGCGCCCACCCCGAGTACCAGCCCATCCTGACTGACTACCTCGACCGCGCCGAGTTCGAGTGCCTGCGCAAGGGCTGGGGCCACGAGCCTCATCTCCTCTGGAACGCGTTCGACAATGCACAAGCACCTCAACGAGCACGGCACCATGAAGATCCCCAAGTGGGACGCTACTAGGTCTACTGGTAGCCCTTAGAGGAGCTGTGTGGACTGGGGGTTGACAATTGAAAGAGCAGTCGACTGCATCGCATTTTCTTTGAGTTTGTGAGCGTTTTTATTTACTTGTAATTGTTATGCTGGGCGCTGGGCAGTGTGCACGCGCATGTGCATTGGGGTTTGGGGGAAGCATTAAAGGCAAACATAGACTTGGAAGGATTTTGACGTCGTGCGCGGCGCAACATAAACATATGCATAGAACTAGACGAAAGTGCCCACTTGTTATTCAGACTGGTCCATCCCCAAGCCATCGACTCATCGCGACGTCAACCGATAGTAGTCTCAATCGACAGCCAACAGGCACTGTACTAATTGACAGTGAATAAAACCCAACGTGTCTAGAGCAAAGGCTGAATGAGCCAGCCCGTCTATGACTCAGAGGTAGAGACATGGATCTAGTATCGTGCTGAAACGGATATCATTGCCAATCAAGCTTTCTCGGTGGTGCCGGCGGCGGAGCGGATCGATTCTGGCTCGTGGGAAGTCAAATCCTCAAAGTTGACGTCCAGATCAGATTCGCGAAGCAAAAAATCGCATCCAGAAGACACTAATGGCATCGGTACTGTTGCGATACTATTACCCACATAAGGTAAATCATACTCAGCTGAAACCGGCATGGATAGTGACCCGACTGCTTGCTGGATCAAAATGCATGGCACACCGCGAATTACTTGACCGATAAAGGCTCACCGTGTTACAGTCGTCACAACAATGTTGCGCTGAATGCTCTCGCTGGAGCTGATTTAGCAAGTACTACAGTGCCCTTGAACATGTCGGATTGCTTTGGTATACTGTCATTCACCGACATACGCTATTGAACGAACATTCGTAGCTGGAGAGGCCGTGACTAAAACGCAAGTTCCGAGAATCACCTCACCAAGGTCTACTACACCGATATCTTCTTGAGCACGTTCACCACATTCTCAATGAAACTCTGCTGAATGAGCATTGCCACGGAACCGTCGGTCTGATCCAGCTTCTCGTCAAGTCCCAGACCTTCCATACCCTTGATGCAGACGCGTGTTGCCGCAGCGAAAGCATCACCCACGCGTTCCGCGACCTGCTCGAGAACTGGTCCCTCGAGAATTCGCTTTCTGAAACATGCGACCTGTCCAGCTGTCAAAGTCGAAGGTCGTCCGGCTGTCTTGTTTGATACTTTTTCCGAAGTTGTCCCATCATCGTACATTTCTGCGCCTCCGGTCGCAGCATCTATCATGGTAGCATCCGACACGTTCGGCAACTCGAATCCGAGGATTTCGTTGATCGGCAGCCATAGCGCGATTTCTATCAGAACGATGCCAAGGCTGTACATGTCATACGTCTTCTTGAAGCCTAGGTTGCGCTCTGCGCCGTTATAGCTTGGATGCGTGTACATGGCACGCTCGATGTCATCAGCCGCGGGCCCTCCTGTGGTTACACTTTTCGTGTTCCGAGAATATTCAAACCCGCTCACAAAAGGCTTGCCCAGGTCCTTCGTATTAGTTACCGGGAAGAATAGAACATTGGCACTCCTCAGACCTTTGTGGAGCCAGTTGACCGCGTGTAAGTATAGAAGCCATTGAGAAAGGCCTTGTGCCATGTCAATTTTAGCTCGAAGACTTACACGTCTTGTGCCGAAGCAGGACAGCAGGGATTGTGGTCGCGGAGCGCTCCGTATGATGGGTGGTTTGAAGACAAGCCCGAATCTCTTGTTGTTGAGATCCAGAAAGTAGCCCAGGCAAGGCGGCACGCAGAACTCTGTCGGTTTGTTCGGCTCTCGGAGAAGGGCGACGAGTTTCTCGACCCGATCTCTGGTAATATTGGGGACACAAGACTCGACATGACCACTCCTGGATATGCCCAATTCGGTTTCAAATCGCCTCCACTCGACCCATCCCTCACCATAGTCACCCATGGTGATCGCAGTCCTCAATTCCGGCTCAATGATATCACCAAAGGAAAGTTGCGCTACCTGACTTTCAGCAAGTTCATGGGATGGTTGAGCTTGGTTGTATTTCAGAATCATCGCGATGCTGAACTGTGTTGCTACCTTCCAGAAAGCTGTCGTCCTTGAAGCGGTCACTCCACTCTTCCAGTCATCAGAAAGGCTCGCCGTATCTTCGCCAGCAATCAGGGTACTGCCATCGAAGCTCGACGACAGTGAGACTGTTGTGTCCCCGCAACTCTGGTTCTGACCGCCTTGAAGTAAAGCTTTCATTTCGCTGACGTTCGTGCTGAGTTGCAGCAAGCTCAGCTTGAAGTTTTCGGTGCTTTCCAGAAGCATGGCCAACTGGTCTTGGTTGAGCAACTCATAGAGGTAATCTATCAGGTTGGTCACTCTTGCAAGACCTTTGTCGACCTTTAGTCTGTCATGCAGAACCCATTTCAGGCGCCTTGGCTGCTCTACTGGTTTCTTAGCCGCTGCCAATGACCTCTTTAACAAGTTCGGCTTCTTATCGAGGGTTCCATGCTGCAATCCTTGGGCGTCATTCCAGGCAATGGATGTATCCGTGACAACGGCAGGTGCGTTGGGTTCTGCGAGGTCACTGACTCTGGTCGCAGATATCGAGTCTGTGGTTTTGACACGTGGATTGTCGCTGAACTCCTCGAAGGCCACTTCTGAGCGTCTCAGATCCTTCAAGACGATTTTGATTTGCGACAAAGTTGCTACAACAAGTGGTGCATTATGCTTCATCTGGCGCTCATAGCGAGCTGCACCAGTCTGGCCATTTAGGCCGGTCACTTCGCCCCAACGGTCTAAACGGTGTCGCTCAATCTTGAGGTGCACCATGGAAGCCTGGTATTCGAGGTCCGCGTGAGCAGCATCTTGTATCACCACGAAGCCTACGGCGCAACATCAGCATAGTGAACATTCTATAGGAACGTTCAAAGGATATCCTACCTTTTCTCACACCATCCAAGAGTTGTATAGCCAACGAGGCTGCACCAATTCCAAGTCCAGCGAGAGATGCGGGGTCCATATCAACAGCCTGAAAAATAAGAAGGACACTTGTCGGTCAGCAGACAGCCTGCTCGAAATGGATGTAAGGAAGATTGCGGTGGTCCTGCCATCCTCAATATTTAGCATCGCGCTTTGGGCTGTGCATGCAGTGTAGTTAGTTGCCTTTTCGAGGCGCAGCGGACCAGACGCTCAGCTGAATGGAACCCGACTCGACGCATCGGCTCGGCAAATCCGCGATCCAGCCAGATGTGCAGCCTTTCTGCAAGACTCGACATGCAGCCGCTGCGATGCCAGCCTGTCGCATGCAAGCCTGACGAGTGTGCCGCGACTGCGGCTGGCAAAGGCGTCCGCGGCGCAAAGATCTGGCCATAAGGGCACTCATTGATCCTCGCCTGGGCCGCTGCTGATATCGTGTTACGGTTTCCTCAGGTGCAAAATTTGGTTTCATGCTTATCAAGCCGGTTTCGAGCCCGCGGTCTTGACCTGTATTGCTATTGGCTTCAGTTTCTTGCGCTCAGCGATATCTTGCGTTTGCATATTGCGATTTCCCGTCCAGTCGGAGGCCTGTTAGCCCAAGCTGTAATTTTACTCAGACTGCATCTGGCCGTGAGATGCAAGTAAGTTCATTGGGTCCTCTTAAATGTGACCGCTGACCATGTCTCATAGCATACTGCATGGATGTAGACAAGGCCGTCTGCGTTTTGCTTGAATGTCACGCTGTTCCTGAGTTTCAATGCCTCGATCGCTGAGGGACTCGAGTGTGCTAAGTCCTCGTTCGAGGAATTTCAACCCTGATGTTCGACGCGTTCAATCCGATAATTTGCATACCCATGAAGTCGCCAATTCTGCATCGAGTGCGATAGAAGACTCAACAGCCGCGACAGAAATCAACAGCCATAACATTCATACTGGGCACGTGGCCAATGACTCTCGGCAAAACACCGACTCCACCCATGCTTCCAGAAGGACAGTGGCTTCAAATGGGTCACATAGAACGACAGCAGCTCAAAAGCAGCAGTCGGCAATAGACGCCCCCGGCTTACGACTTCTACCTCAATCCTCTCTGGCCCTTCCCGATTTCCGTGACAAGCGACCAGACATATTTTGGCCCACCAGAGACGGATCTATTCTCAAGGTGAACTCTTCCGAAATGCGCACTTTCGCAGACGCGGAATTCGAGACCCTCTTACAACCTTCCATGAATTATCGGGATCATGGTGCGAAGTCGGTTGTTTTCTCTGCAGTTTTCAGGCTTGAGGGGGGTAAAGAAGAGTATCTTGCCCTGAAAGTCATGGAATTCAACAAGAATCTGAATACCGCAGATCTCGAGAACCTTCAAAAGGAATTCAACGTACTTGCCAAGCTCGAGCACAAGCACATTATAGCTACTGTGGGAAGTTATCTCCAACCAACAGGAAGACCTGGTAGCTACAACTATGGTCTGCTGCTGTATCCTCTGGCTTTGGCAAATCTCGGCAACATCTTGAAAGAAATATCGCAGCACAACTCAGACTTTCAATCAGAATCGGCATGGGAGCCGCATCCGAAGGTGTACGACCTCCTCAACTACTTGCCATGTTTGTGCAGAGCTACCATCTATCTTCATACTCTAGAAGCTAAGATCAAGCAAAAGACATCAAACCTGAGAATATCCTTATTGACGGTTATGGCACCGTCTTTCTTGCAGACTTCGACGTTGCTAAAATGTACGTTAGCGTGCCTACACACACAGACACTGGTGGAAATTTCACACCTCGCTATGCATCCTCGAGCGTGCACGCTGGCGGGATGAAAGATCTGGATCAAGACGTTTTTTCCCTGGGTTGTGTCTTTCTGGAGATGATGACAGTGATTCTTGGGGAGACAATTGAAAGGCTCGAAAAATTCATGGTGAGACAGCCTGAAATGGAGGTGTTGTATAGCACCGCCCTGGAGGACGACACGGTCAGCAATTGGACAACGCATCTGAAATCTTTCGTTCTAGCAGATGCAAGACGAGCGCCTCTGGCGCGCTTCACCGATGCATCATCAAGCAATGGCTCTGATCCCCAACTCCGAGTGGCAGAAATCCTTGACCAAATTACCGCCATGATGAAAGTAACCACTGAGGACCATGACAGAGTCCTTGAGTCAGCATGGAGGACTTTTGAGAGTATATCACCAGAGAAATGTGCACATTGCCATCCAGAGGTATGTCAGAGACCGCTGCTTCGACCAAAGACTAAGTAAGAAGCTGACTTTCAGCAGCGCATCAGTTATAGTCAGAATCCACATAATACAAGACCGCAATCCGGACATCAACGATGCGACCACATTTCAGAGTTGGCTCTATAGCGGAACATGACCGAGTCGTCCGCAACCCCATTGCCGAGCACACAGCCCACATGAGCATATGCCCTTACCGAACATTCGAATGACAGACGGAGGCTCCACTCAAGGTCAACATCCACGCGAGGATGTTTCCGCAAATCGCCGTCCTATCTCCATCACAACACCCCGCTAGCATGGCTATCAGACAACAGATGGATACTAGCGCGTCAACATCCGACTCTCAACCTCATATACACAACCATGAACCACAGACGAAGCTCATACACCTATAACGTTGTCTGATCGCGCCGAGGATGAAGTGCACGCACCTGAAATTCACGTGGCTCCTGATGGTAGCATCGTGAGCGTCGATGGTCCGTCCACTGAAAACGCGGATGCCCACCAGTCATCAGTGATTCCTAATGAGGCACCCAGGATTTTGGCGCCATCACCAAAGGTCAGCTGAGATTGCTGCGTTTCCAGAAGCACGAGTGGCCAAAAATGGAATATCGGAGCTCCGACTCGATCAAAGGATCAAGGCTCCTCGTGTGTCAGAGTACTTCAGGACAAGACCGATTCACATTCAAGAGTCAACGATTCATGGCTCCGAGTCAAGACAGTAGGTTTGCCCCGGCAATGCCTTAGATATTGATGAGACACTGAATGATCAAAGCACTCGACGGCGCGTTCTACGATGTTGCGCAAAAGACTGACGTCTGGATGGAATTGCCGCACCCGTATGGCAGACCGGGTGACGCAATACAGCTACGCAGAGCATTGCACTCTCACATCGTTCATGCTGCGCTTCGGACTCTGTAAATTTGTTTATTTCCCGGGAAAATTCGGCGATGAAGCTCTGAAGAAGTGCAATATATACGCATAGAAGTTCAGATGCATCTAAGCGGAGCCGAGCATGTGAGACCAGAGAATGTTTTCGGGCCATAAGGAGATCTATATCTATTTGAAATTGAATGATCTTACAATACACTTGTCGTGCTTACTTTCCGATCTCGCGCAGACATGGTATCAGTGTCAGGATACCATATGTCAAAGCCGGCATACTCATTCCATCGCACAGTCTCAGCTCGAAGTCGTCTGTATCTCACGAGACGGTCAGCCCAACTTTTCATATGCCCTTCGACCCTCGCTTCTTCACAATAAGTCTTGACTCGTGACCTCGTCAGTTTTATCGCACTACGTAGATCCAGCGATGCTGTCTCATCGAGTAGTTTGCTATCCGCAAATCTCCTGGCATTGAATTTTTGCCGTTTGGCTTCTATCATGAGCTGCTCGTCATTCGTCCCCATATAGCTCGTACCATTCGTCTCGTATGTGGCCGGGAAAGAGACATCAACTCCAAGACTTAGAAGGCATTGCACGTCAGCTTTACAATTGTTGCGCATCTCGTCATATGCTTCGATGGCAGGATTGAACCGGTTGATGGCAGTGCCACCAGCGGCTCGGAACTTGCCAAAGTCTGTGATGGGCACGCTATCATATGAGCTGTGCGTAGACAGCGAAGCTTGACATGCGTCCACGAGTCGGATCGTGGTCGTGTTGTAATCCGCATTTCGTACTGTTCCGGGTGCAATATCATGTTCCAGATGATAAGATCGGAAAGCAAAAGGCCTGTGGATGCTTCCTTTGCGCGCCTCCTGAGTCACGAAGACAATTCTATGGCCAATCAGTCGTGTCCGTGAGCGAAAACGTGGGTACACTTACGTCTTGCACATTTTGTCGTTAGTGTCCATGGTAGCAAGTGTCCACTTAGACGGAACATCTGCGCGGACTGGAATTCCTCCATCGCTTCGATTCTTGATCTGCCTTGGACTGTGAACCTCGAGCTCTGATTGCAGACTGTACTTCAAGATTCTAGAATTCTTCGGCTTGCGGTCCCACGGCGTAAAGGACAGGGTTTCTTTGGAAACAGTGGGGTTGGTGGCTACCAATATTCTTTCGTACCGGTCGATGGCTTCATCAATGGTAAGTCGCATGACTCCAAGCATGACCGCAGAGACTCCTCCAGAACCACTCCCACAGATGAGATCAAAATAATGACATGGCCTGTATGGATTTGGGCCAGTGGCTCCCCGAATCTGCTTTCTTGATCTCAGAGACAATGTTGGTCCATAAAGAGGAGAATCTACACTCGAAAATGATCCCTGACGAAGCTCAATATCACCAATGAGATCTATCAATTTCTTGAGGATATGAAGCGCAGACAAACTGTGCAACGCTTCGCCCTCCAAGTTGAGTATCCGCTGGGCACCCCACGCCGAGCCAAAGTATCCATGCTTGAAGGTTGGAGATAACGGCGATGTCGGCGGAGATACAGTGGCGTTGGGGATCAGAATGCCAGAATCGTTGAGTAATCGACAGTCGTCAGGTTCAGGTGATGGATTCATTTGAGCTTGTTGATATGGAGTGTAATGATGGATGAGAGAAATCAGACGAACACATGAGAAGGACAGCGAAGCGGCAGGGGAGCTTCTAAGGAGAAGAGGCTGCACACGACCTTAAGTAGCAATCGGGGCCACATTCTTGAGGCGCCCTCTCAGCCTGTCAGCTGTGCAGCACAAGGCCGCGGCAATTCGGACTTCGCGCGGGCGGTTGCCACAGGGGCATTGCATGTCACAAGTCAAATGTCCGTCAAGGGAGGTATTTTTGTCAGTCAGATTATACGCTTGTATTGGTATTCGCATCATGTCTAAAACTGTGGGGTCTGTCTTGATGGGATTTCATCGGAAGGGAGCAAGGGGAGTTGGAGGCGGCCCCAATCTCGAACTTGCTTCTCAAAGTCGAGGCGCAGCATTTTGGAGTGCAACACCAGTATTCACAGTCGGCTGATCGGCGAAGTCATCCCGCAGTACGCACGCTTGCATGGTGGTGGTGGCGCAGCCAACGCACAGTAAGGTACAACGGGACACATTCTGCACAAGGCTGTTCAGGTTCTGCAACAAACCAATGAGTACCGCTACTAGTATTGCATCATGCACGACGATACCAACGCCTCGGTCTCTAAGGCAGCGAAGATGTACAGTACCTCCTACATCTTGCGCATGCATGTAGAAAGAGCTCAAGACGAGTCACATGTACTATTGTACAGCCAAGACTGATTTCTGCTCACCTGATTTTGCGCCTGGTGGTATATGGCAAATCGAGTCCATGACAGGCTGAGCTGCTATTGCTTAGTTCAAGTATTGTTATGATACTAAGATAAATTAGTACCTATCTTCGAATTTGCAATGCGACGAAGTCACGATGACGATACTGGACGCTTGGTGCAGCATGCGAGCCCAAGGGCCACTGCTTGAAGAACGAGGGAGACCTTCCACGTGTCAAGCAACTATTACCATATTCGCACATGACAGATGCGGCTGCATCATCGCCGGATGAACGGCCTGGTGAGAGGTTGTTGCATCCCACCGGTCAGCTTACAAGTTGGACATCTGCTCAGTGGTCATGTTCGGAGCAGCATAGACACGACAAGGACCAACCAAGAGCACGAGGCTGACAACAAGCATCCAATGAACATCAGACACGATGAGGTTGCGGAGTGTTGTTGCCCTATGGTCGTGGCACAACAAAGTCAAATTGGACTGCTGGAGCATCCGTTTGAATGCTCGCGAATTATTAACTGATGGGTAGTGTTGTACCATCAAACACTGACTACGTATCCGCCAGTATTTGTGTTGTATGCACTAGCCACTTGTGAGCACCGTGAGTCATGGCCTGACATTTCCATCGCAATGTACAAGTTGTACCAAGCACTGCGCTGCTTTTTGGCGTCGTGTCTCAGATTCTCTAGGCAGGGCACCGCTCAGTGCTGCTACTGGCGAATTTCTAGGCCACCAGTGTATACCGGACATCAGGTAATCTTTACATGATTGGTGGTGCCTCGACAGAACGCAAATGAGAGTCGAGTCTGAATGTCAGCCTTCGAGACACTATCTGTTGGACCGAGCCCAAGGAAATTTATGTGTATGTTGAGTGTGCTAGCTATGTTCGCCTTTCAAAACATTACAGACGTCATATGGATGCCTAGCAGCGTGCTGTCACCACACTATTATATCATTGGAGCGATACAGGGGTAACGGAAAGGATAGGGAAGGATCTCGTTCATTCTGTGGAGCGCTCCCTGTCAAGATCTGAAGGCAGCTATGATATCGATTGCCGAGAAGCCTCTATTGACCTTGTAGCAATTTTCGAAATGGGGATTGTGCGCATTGATCCACAAAATTCAGATCAATACCTGATGCCTGTGCTTATACCATGCTACTCGAATGATGGCATCTCCTTCTCAGGCGACCCATCGATTGAGCTCTTTCATGTACGAACAAGTCGTTAAGCAATATGACTGCGTTTTTGCTGATATTCGCGTCGTGGAACACTCTCCAGCAAGAGCAAGCAAGATTTTTGTGTGATGAAATGCAGTCGTGAGCTTTTATGGAGTCCATGGCATCAGATTCGGGACTTTTATCACTGGAGTAAATAGATATGTCACTCGCGAAGATACACAGACTCAGTACTTGAGATCTGAACTTGGACGCTACAGTCTCATCACGCATTATATACGTAGTTGCGAGACCTACACGCATAAAACTTGAAATACAGATCGGGAATCTCCCACTCGGCAAGATGCCAGAGCTAGCCAAGCTCTAACGAGATCAAATGATGTGTGTCTTCAGGTTTGCCAGGCCTCATAGCATATGTGACCCTACAGAATAAATGTTTTGTTGTCGTGTGCTTCGAAATCCGAAGCCAATCGATGTCCGGACTTTTGAATGCTTCGTGTGTTTTGAGCCTCAATGCCATCCGAAGTCTTTTTTTCCTCCACTTTCCAATGTTTTGTAACTTCCCTTCCTACTGGTTCGCCGTACCATCGGTCGACTGCGCCATGCCGCCCCCACCCAAGATTCTTTCCCTTGCGAGGGCTCGCCGCTCTATCCTTCGAACTGAAAAGTGATGAAACGAAAACGCGCTTTAAGTCGCCTGATATCATGGTCATGATCAGTGACGTCCGAGCTGTAGGAAGACCTTACTCGTCCAAGCTCAGCTTGCCGGCGACGCGGCTTCTGAACTGCTCGATCATAGCTTCGTTGTTGGCATCGGCTTTGACACAAAGGCACGAGCACCGAAGACTGCCGTTACGGGTACCAGGCTCATTCACACAACGACGCGACGGAACCTGCCTTCCGCGGTATCCGCAGCCAGAGCAGCCCTCGCACTCCAGAAGCTGAATCTTGATGACGTCCAGTACACTGCCCTTCAACCCATTCCTCTTGCGTGCGTAGTTTAGGATGCTCAGCAACGGCACGCAAGCATCTGCGAAATGGTCCAAATCCCTTGTCGAGAACCTACTGCGCTTTGATGTGGCGCAGAAGTCGAGGTGTGACACGGTGAACGACTGGAGCCCACCAGCTAACGCGAGCAAGCCCATCGCGTCTCTGGATGCTGTGCAGAAAATGCTTGTCGGATGCTCGTACCCTGCTCCATAAATACTGATGTGGCGCAAGTGCTTTCTAGCAAACCCAATCTTCTCGAGGAAGAGTTTCAAGGTTTTGGACGACAGGAAGTTGAATTTGTGGTTGCCGCCATAGAGAAGTGGCAGGGTGTCGGCTCTGATTTGCTTAGAGACTCGCGTGAGAGCTACGTCGATGACGGACGGCAGCCTGTGGCCGGAAAGCACTGTGTGCGAATGGATTTCTTTAGAATAATCGCTGATAGGCCTGATGGTGAATTCCTCCGGCGAGGTCAGGAGGAGGGCGTAGATCTTTTGGCGGATCTCGAGCGGCAGATCGGACAAGGACGGCATATTGATGGGCGATGAATGCTTTTAGGGTGAAGAAACGCTGGATCTATAGATCAGCCAGTTGAAGGGAGAGGTGTGCCGGTAGACTCGACTCACCTTGATGGAGAAAAATGACGACCTGCGATGTGAGCGTTATTGTTATTGAGCGGAGCTGTAAGATTTGATGGACGAAGAGAAGACGGGAGGGCGGAGTGGTTGTTGTGCGTGTTTGGTGTGGTGGCAGAAGAGACGGTAGGCAGAAGTAAACAAAGATCACATGCCAAGAGCTCGCAAAAAATGGCGTCAGTCACATGCCAAGTCCGCAGCTGCAAACCGCGACCCACTGTTGTAAGTGAACGGGACGCGAAGTCGGAAGTGACGGCATGCTTCACTTTCACAACGCGTCGGAACAACACGAGATGCATTGCACATGGTGAAACAAACAGGTTCGATGAAAGTTGCGTAAGATAGGGAAAGAGAAGTATTGTAATGCTGTGATATGGTCATATTTCATTCGTTGTCTGTTGTCTTATAGATACGATATCCCAAAATAATCAAAAACGCCGGTATGTAAATGCTTTCGAATGTCACTCACTCGAGCGACGCACTGCTTTTTGGTAAGAAACACCCGAACAGTGCACACCACAGTCAGGCTTTCTTTCGTTCGTCGAGGATCGCACAATTGTCAGTCTTGATCGATACTCACCAGCCAGGCGCGAGTGCTGCAATCACTCAGCCTCCAAAGTGGAATCTTTCTCTTTGAGGCTCCGGAATTGCTTAATCCGAGTGTTGGCAACAAATGCTTGCCAATCTCCGCCGTTGTTTTCAAAATCCTTGATGGATTCCTGAAGCTCCTCTGGAGCCGCAACGTCGAGCGCTCCAATCATGATAATCTTCAACAGAGCTTCAGCGCGTGCGATGCGTTTTCGATTGCCCTCGCACCATCTGCAGAATCGACAGGGCGGACTGCAATCTTCCCTATCATCATGGTAAGGAGTACGCTCGATGACAGGCTGGAGCCACAAACCTCGAGCAAGTCAATCATGGACGTTGCTGTTGGAGAAGTATTCTTTGAGCGTCGCCAGAATAGGGTCGCATGCCTCAACCTGCAGCTCAAGGAATTCTTGATCTATTTCCTGTTCCGTCAAAAGGCTTAGGTCTCTTGGCACGTATGGTAGGCCGCCAATAGTGATTGTGCGGATGTTCTTAGCCCCTTTGAGAACTTCCATGGCGCGATATTGGGCAGAAAGTCCCTTGATGGTGCTGTACGTCCAGTGTCTCGTATATGGTTGGACCATGATAATGGTGCGAAGCAACTGTCTGTTTGCTTCTCTCCAATTTGGATGGCGAAAGCCTCAAGGGCTCTCGTCGTCTGGAATTTGAAATCGTTGCGTCCATACAAAACGGGAGCAGCTTCCGCTTGGATCTGCTTGTTGAGTTGGAGGAGTGCATTCTTGTTCCGGACTTCAACCCATTTCTTGTCGATACGCTTCTGACCACGATGCTTCGTGTCCCGCTTGTGCCTGAGCGGAGCTGCCTCTAAGCGTGCGGGACGAGTGGTTGGGACTCCTCGATAATCCACTGCTGTCCGGTACGAGGCTGGTGAGCCTCAAGTTCACAAGGTCTCTGACGCCAAGCGCGAACTCGTAGATATCAGTGGCGAAGTTTCCAGAGGAAGCTTTTCAAGGTTGCCAGCATCTGCCGTACCGGGCTTCTTGGGGCGAGGAGCCGCCATGGTGGCTTCTTTGGATGTGTTGAGCGATCGAAGGTTGTAGGGCATGTTTGATGGATAGAGAAGAGCGGTGAGGTAGCTGTACTCTTACGAACAGAGGCTTGCCCTTATATGGTGGCCTAGATACGCCCGACACCTCGACGCCTTGCCTCTTGACTTCACATATTAGCAACACAAAGGCTTTTTCTTCTGTTTGATCGCTTCACTTCTGTCAATACTACATTCACAAATGCAACATGTAACTTTGGATTGATTTGCCCCCGAGAGAGTCTGAACCCGTTCTTTCAGGTCTTTGAGTCAAGTTATGGGTTCCAAATCGTAGCCCGTGGTAGCGAAAACTACGCCATCAACGATTGGTTCGAAGCGTCCGAAAGCAAAAGCGTATGGATCTGCGCAACGACGGCGATGCGATTTCCGCCTTCCGCTTTCCACATTCGAGAAGGAAACGAAAGGAAACGAAAGGAAACGAAAGGAAACCCGAAGGTATATAAGACATTGGATCAGGTAAAGATGGCATCATATTGCTGCACGCGAGCGTGACTTTGCCATGTCGTTGGTGGTGCATTCGTTATGGAAAATCTGTAATGCCATGACATAAAGGAGTACGAAAGCTTTGTTCACAATCTATCGACAGAGCTCGACTCTCACGAAATTTAGCCAAGTTGTGGATTTACTTAGAATCACGAGTAAGTCAAAAAAGAAGAAGAAACAGTTGTGTTGATGATTCGATACGATTATGTTGTATTCGCTGTCTTAATAAGTACGATGTCTCAAACAAAGGGACCTCCAGTTCAAAGTCAAAAACGCCGTAGATGCTCCAATTCAGATGCCCAAACGCTCACATGAAGCACCGACCTGTTGGATACAGATTCCAGCCGGTGCTCGTCTTGAGACTCGCTTCGATGCGCTATTCGCAACGCACCGCGGCACAGTCAGGATTGACTCATGCCGCCAGACGTAATTGATCGAGAATGAGTTGTGTCTTGATCTCTCCGTCAACCAATCTCCTCGAAACTCTGCATAATGACTCGGGTTGAAGGACCTTCAACCCGAATCAAACGCTAATCTCAAGCGCCGTACGGATTCTGTCAAGTCTGAATCCACTCTTGATCTCAGCTTTCATCGTAGCCCTAGCCCTTGCTAGACGCCTGCGATGCTGATCGCAGGTTTCGGCGCACGACTCGCTGCACCGGCCTATGTCCAGATGGAAAGTCTTGTTAACGATGGCAGACTTGATCTTGAGCACGCCGAAGACGTTAGCATTGATCTTGTCGGTTCTATACGAGCGACGAAGGGTTTTGAGGGCCGGGATGCACGCTGCCACGAGCCCGGCGATGCTCTCTTCGTCGCGATCCTCTCCCCATTCTGGAAGGGAGTTGATGGCGATGGTGCGAAGGTTCGGGGACGAGGCTAGACGGAGCATGGGGCGGAATTGGTTGGGGACTACGTCGAGCTCGACCTCGTCTTCGGGCTTCCATGGGGCGGTTGGGAGCGTGCGCAACGCGATGTTGCGAAGGTAGGACGTGTTTTCGTCCCCGATCTGGATGAGGAAGTAGTCGAGAGCCCTGATAGTCTCGAGCTCAAAGACATGGTTACCATAGAGGATTGGGGCGGCCTCTGCGTGGACTGCCTTGTTGACTTCAAGGAGAGCGTTCTTGACAGGGATTTCGACCCATTCCTTGCCTTTCCCAACCGTCTTCAATTCTTGACCACGATGCCTGGAGTCACGCTTGTGACCAACTGGAGCGACTTGGTTTCTTACGACACGAATGGACTTGACTCCATTGACGACAAAGGCCACGTCGTCGCGAGGGCTGTACGTCTTGAGTCTCACAGCGTTCGAGTCAGCGAGTACCATCTTGTAGATCGTATTCCTAATCTCGGCAGGGAGGTCCTCGAGCTTTCCAGCATCTGTCTTCTTCGCGTGTCCAATTTCTTGGAGGCGTTGTAGCTTGCGAGCACCACTACGGGTGGTACGTGTGTTCACGATTGATTCCATGGTTGAAGCCGGGCTTTAGTTGTGATTGCCTTTTCCAATGTTGGATGTCAACGTGAGCGGATGTGAGGGAGGTGACGAGAAGGTTGGCGATCGCAAATGGATCGGGTGCCTTGATATAGACAGAAGACATACAACACCTCGACGCGTTTTCGTACAATTCACAATCGAGCCCCTCACGATTCTTTGTCTTCGTTGAAATGCTTCACTTCTTTTCATACTTATTCGCCGATGCGGACCTACCATGACTCCGTCAAGCGTCGTGCGGACGAAGAATGCGTTGTGCATCTCCAAGAACAAAGCCGACAGTGAACGGCATCGATTCAATGGTCCATTCCAAACGCTCAAACTCAGCGTATTCCATTGAGTGTTCGATGTCCACGTGACACGGCGACACCAGCGTTTTTTACTCCTAGGATCAACCAGTGAAGAGTCCTGGGCCTTGATACGGCACAACGGCTTTGTCCTTTATGACTTCTGGGGCTATGCATCCAAAGTCGCAGGATGAAGACACAGCCTCGAAGCCATCGATAGCTATACCAAAGGTGACCCAGCCAAGCTGAAAGTCTCTCATGTCGTCCATGTGGCGACTCCCCTGCTTCCACATATTTGCCCCAACGAGTGGAGATCTTCTCAAAAGTGTGGCTCAATGGCTTTGTCGTTCGTACACCCCAGCCACGAATCTGCATGCTCGGTGCCAGCACGCTCGTAGAACAAGACCGGCAAAGAAAAAAAAGCAACGCCATCGAATGTCTCAATGGCTGTACAACCAACGACTCCACTATACGTTGCCCTCCTCTCCACTGCTTGTACATCAGCAAAGTACTCTGCCAACTTCGAGCCTTTGTCGCGCGGTCCGTCCCTCGGACTCTCTTGATGCTTTCTTTGTCCATGTGCTCAGTAACATCGCTCACAAGAGCGGACGCCGAACACAAAGGAAGCTAATGGAGTTTCGGGGTCTATAGTGGGATTGGCCATGATAGGTTTGTTCATCGTTTCAGAGACGATTGCAACGATAGCCAGAACTGCAAATTAACGTGTTTCGCTTGCATAGCGCAAGCTCATTTCGCGACGAAGCACTACGATCATACAGAAACATCCCATCTCATCACATATGCGTGCCGTTACCCGCAAGCAAGAAAACTAGTATACATCAAAGTCACGCTCCCAACGCCATAATCTAAAAGAAGCCGGGTATCCCACAACCTATCCATTACACCCCCACCATTGCACCATATCATATCATATCATATCAATCGAAAAGGGAAACCGGAATCACAAAGCGATCCCCACGCGCCTTCCATCGTTGCCAGCAACAATATCGTCATCAACAGGCGTGAGCGGCGTTATCATCAGACTCCTGCTGTACCGCTTCGAAGTCGTGGGTGAGGACTCGAGAGTGTATAAAACCGAGTCGAGAGCTGTGGCCGAGGAGTTTGTGGAGAGGTTACTGTGGTTTTGACGAAGAGCGTCTGTGTCTTCGCATTTGTAAAAAGATTCGTTGTTGCTGTTGGTGCTGGCAGAGGTGCCGTGTTGAGTCGAGGTCGAGACGCTTGAGAGCCATCTCGGGACTCGAGAGTCTTCTGGTAGGATTTGGCTGCTGCGTGGCTCCTTGGTAGTATTTTGTGGGTTGTTGCAGGGTGCAGTCAGTGGCCTCGATAGGGCTGAGCCGATATCGTTAAGCGTTTCCGAGCGCACGCCGATCTGCATAGAGGGCGCTACAGCGGGCACGTGACGGCTGTCTCTGTGGCGTCCTTTGTTTCCTTCGGCCCTGCGTTCTTCGACTATAGTGTTGAGCTCGAGCACTTCTTTCTCAATATCTGAGTCGCCAGGATTGCCGAAGGAACTTTTCGATTGGTTTGAGCGCTTTCGTTGGAGACGGTTTCCGGTTCGAGGTCGTTCGTTCAGGGTCAATAGACTCGATGAACTACTTGCCTCTCTCACGTGATGCCGAAGAGAGCTTGAGAGCGATGGTGTTGAGGCTGTGGCTTTCGTTGCCATCAGGCATGGCTCGTTATGAGGTTGGGCAAAGGGTTCTTGATTTGTCCTCCGCGAGGTCAGTGCCTCTGTACTTTGTCGACCGCATCTCTGATATGGCGTCTCGCGATGTGTGAAGTAAGATTGATGAGACGGATTGTGTAGTAGTTCTTGCGTCGACTCCGACCTATGATGTTGACGCTTGCTGTTAGAAAGCCCCATGGTTGTAGATGGTAGGGGATCATTGCGGGTTGCATCAGGACGTCGCGCAGCACCACAGGACCCAATTGGAGCGGCACTAATGTGTGCTTGCGTAGAGATCCACCGGGACTTGGGCGGACATGGCGAATTGATCGCACTGTTTCGTTCGTGGGTGATCGACTGAGTCCAAAGTCATCTTGTTCTGCTGGAGTAGGACCTGCGGCAGGGCTAGGAAGCAGAGATTCGGGGTCGAATTCCAGAGATTTCGAGAAGGGATCCGAGTGAGAGTGCTGTGAGTCGTGAAGGGAGTTCGCGTCCGGGTCAATCCTACTCTCAGAAGATACGCCTGTAGGCTCTGGCGGGGCCGGCAATGTTGTCAAGACAGGATGTTGCTGATAGGGTGTGTCTTTTGCAGTGGCTATACAGTGCAATACTTAGTGTGATGTGACATTGACATTGTAGCCAATAGAAAGCAAAACTTACGTTTGGCGTTGTCCTTATTCCTCTCGGCTGGGTATTCGTCCTCGGTCAATGCCGCACAGCAGCAGAGGAACGAGGCCCACCAGCCTGTATAGTGACCATTCTCTTTGACGAAGAGGCCCATTGACCTCAAGGCTCACCGCGTCATTTAGTATGTGTGTTGTATATCGAGGATTCACTGTTCGGTGTAGCAATTAGAGTACAGGAAGGAATCGCTAGAGGAAGCCCGCAAAAGTGAACAGACTCGCACAAGCAAGGGTGTCAAGAACGAGAGGTAGATGAAAAGGTCGCACGGCAGCCCGCGTGCATATCATTGAAGAGAGAGGCAAGGGCACGAGCCCTAAAAGGTTGCCGTACACCCTTCGGCACATCACTGCAATGGTAGACCTTAAATCAAAGACTCGAGTCTCGCAGCTTACCTTTTTTGGGTCTGGTGTACACCGCATCTCCCGAGAAGTGCAATGAGAGCCCAGAAGCTTGGAAGCACGTCGCGGCAGAGAGCAAAGCATGCCGACAGCCCAACAGCGCGACATGGCAACACTGCATTGTCATTGCACCGGAGCACAAACTCATGAAACGCATCTCAACGCCCTACCGGCCAGTGCGACCTGCCACGTCCCGAGCGTTGGGCGCAGCCCTGAAGGAGCGAGCAGTGTTGTACGACGGCAGAGCAACAGCGAGTCTGCAGCATCCTGCACACGTAGTTTCGCGAAGCGAATCTGCGAGCTGGCGAATGAGACCGGTCGAGCAGCAGGGTGATCGCGCAAGGCAAGCAGGGCCAGGCGTTCGCGCTACAGAGATAGCGTGGCGAAGTGGCATTCGGCTGGCACGCATGATCAGCTTTCTCCACGCACACCGGCATGGCCGATGTGCACCGGATGTTGGTTAGGCGGTGGAAAAGAAGGCAGATGGAACGAACGAGTGAACGGCTGGAGCGAGCGCCGAAACGCCATCCGCCAGCGAGCAAGCTTCGATGGCGTTGCGCGCCAGCAAGCCGGCATCGCACGCCGAACGGCGACGCAGGCGCAACGATTGGCTCTGCGTCAAAGTGAGCTGGCGTCAGCACTTGCGCGGGTGAAGTGGCATGCGTGTGAGGCGTGTGGTTGGACGGCGCGACGTGTAGATAATGTGCGCATTGTCAAAGCGATGGCTCGCCTTCGTGCCGCTTGGGACACGACATCACGCAAGCAATTGCCCGTTCCTGTCAAAGATGGGCGTGCGAGGCGTCGCTCTGAAACGAGTTGTACGACAGGCGACCATGCAAGCCTGGGGCCATTGCATTGCCTTGTCGTTGTTGTCGTGAGTTGGTAACGATCAGTCGTCCTCCGGTCCGGCGTGGACTTGACTTTGCCCCGTACCATCGATCGCTTGCATGAGTGCAAGTTTGAGTTGTGAAGAGCGTCGTTCGCTCGATCGCCTGCATACGTTTGAGTTTGTGAAGAGTGAGATTGGCTTTGGCGAATCAACGCCCTTTGTGGGCGCCTCTCGTGTGGGCAATAACTTTCCAGGCAAATACCCAGCAAAGCTTCTGGCGTTCCATGCGTGGGATCTCTTCTCGGCAAGTGGCCTATCTAGAGCCCAAGAAGGTCCCACTATTGCTCGAACGATCAATCGAGGCTCAAGCGTTATTGGCGAACCTTCAATATAACTTCGACATTCTACACCATAGTACACAAATCGCACTTGAAGCATTGCGCGCGTCTGAATACAGTGTTGTCACCGAAATGCCTGCTTTTGGAATACTCCCATGACCTCCGACTCGTGAAAGCTGCTACCATTGCTATCCAATACAAAGGCACGAGTAGCGCGACCTTCGACGATGCCGGCGATTCTCTGATGGGTCTCAATCAAACAATCAAAGACAACTTTTAGTAGGGTAGTTAGTCTAGCCTTGAACATGCTCAAGTTGAAACCCGCGAAATCTAGACGCTGAACTTTGCTATGCTATACAGAAAAATCCCAGCAAGATGGGGGCGCCATGGGCGAAAAAAACCCGACCATCGTAAATCTACAACTTGCCCATCTCTGTGCCCATCAGGCGAATTCGCCCGAAAATCAAGATGTGGAACAAAGACAACCCTCTCCTAAACGCCCTTCTTCCATACTTCTCGTGCGATCCACAAACAATCATCTACCTACTAGCCTTACTCCCCCTGCGCCCTCCAAACACCGAAACCCTCGGACTCGTAGGCTCCTCAGCTCCACCAGCATTCCGCCCAGCAGTCATTTCCTTCAAGCCGTCCCTCTCAATGCCCAACTGCGTTTCGCACACGCGCGAGAAAACGCCCTGCACAGCGCGCTGCAATTCAGGGCCCATATCGCCTCTCATCAACCCGACAGCCAGCGGGGCGAAAATCTTGACATGTTTGGTGAATTCCTCGTCGCGGAACGCGACGTAGCCTTCCAGCACGTCGATGACGACGGGCCGCCAGGTGACCATGTTGCGCTGCTGGGTTTCCTCGTCGAGGCTGATGTACGAGGACAGGATGTCCTGGCACAGCGGGATGAGCGCCGTTTCGGTCTCGGAGCGCGACGCGGCGCGGTCTTCGCTCTGGTCTGCGTACATGCGGAGCAAGATGAGGACGTAGACGCTTGCGCTGCCGCTTTCTTGCTTGAGCAGGTTGGGGGGTTGGCGCATGAAGCCTTCTCTGAACAAGCGAGAGCGGAGCTCGCGGTCTTCGTTGAAGCGCTTGGCGAAGTGGTAGGATTTCTTGAGGAGCGCCATGAGGCGGAGGAGGAGGTGGGAGGGGATGGAGGCGTAGACGGCGTCGTTGTTGAAGAGCTCGCTGACGGTTTCGATCATGAGGAGTTGCAGGACGCATTTTGTGATGATCTGGTTGAAGTAGCGGCGGCGGGCGGCGGTGACTACGACGGGCGCTTGGTGGGTTTGGGAGGTCGAGCCGGCGGCGAAGGATTCGAGGTCGGTGTTCTTTTGGCGGGAGCGTTTGGATGGGGAGGAGGCTTCATCGTGCTCGACGTCGGAGAAGGTGTTGGAAACTTGCCTTTGCAGTGAAGCGCTGTCTTCGTGGCCATTCGACATGGGTACATCTGACGGGTTTCTGCGGGCAAACCATTGATGTTCAAGGCGTTCGCGCCCGAGCTGACAGACGCCGCATCATCTGCAAGACTCGTGCTCTGAGGCCGGCAGCAGTCTTTTGCGCGTCTCCATTCGAATATGACCCGCTCTTGTCGTAAGAGCTGGACGTAGCAGCAGAGAAGAGCTCCCGCGCCTCAGTCCTGCCAAACAGATCAACGAAAGCGCCGACAATCTTCTCCCAGTGCTCTGGGTTGAACTTCTTGACGTTCTGCAAGATGAGTTGTTGCAGACAGTTGCTACCAATCCTAGCCAATGTGTCGTTCTCTTGGCAAATGCAGAGAGCCAGCAAATCCAAGAACCGATCAAGCATATACTCTAAACTGTCAAAGAAGTACGTGAACAGTGTGATCATGTTCCGCAGAGCCTGGATAAGAGTCGTCGACAGCCACACAGACAACTCCTCGTGATTGATAGCTTCCTGGTTAATAGCTTTCCGGTCCTTGAGAACCATGAAGATAGGGTACAGCAGCTGTCTCCACAGCGTGTCCCAGAACTCGCGAGGGAACTGGTTGCCGTACTTGGTGAGGGTATCGAACAGGTAGTTCAGCGCCCTAGACCGAACCTCCAGATCCTCACCTGTCATGAGCACGTCGTGGAAAGCGAATGCACAGGGAACCAATACTGCTCTTCTTGGGTCTGTCGGCTTGGCTGTTTAGGTATTCCCTCAGCTTGTGGTGCGTCCTTTCCACCTGTAGTCTTGACTGACAGCGAACACTCCGGCGTGCGGAGCATCTTTGGCACGGTAGACTTCAGAGTCTCAATTGCTTGCAAGCTCTTCTTCTGGAACTTCATATTCTTGCTGAACTCAGTCAGGCAAACAATGAGATCAGCGAATGCGCCTTGACTGATCACCACACCGAAGCGATCGTTCCACACTTGTGTGACGTTGTCGAAGGCGAGGTTGACGATGCTCTCGTAAGGCTCGCGAGCGGCGACAGTGAAGACACCAAGCATTGTTCGCCAACCAGATCGGATCATGTCACCACGTGCTTGAATCATCTGGATCAAACAGCGAAGAACCATATCTTTGACGGCAACCTGGGAAGCATTGCTCAGAATCAGCTCGAATGGCTTCAAGAAATCTTTCTGGAACTTGAAACCGGGCAGCTCCTCGATCTCCATGAAGCGCATACTGAGCTGGCGCAGAGAATTGAGGGCAAAGTACACCACGTGTGTGTTGTTGTGACAGCCAACATCAATAAAGTGCTGGCCGAGCACCTGCCAGATATTTGTTCCATTCAAAACGAACACGCAGCATGTTGTAGCCGGAGATCTCGACAAGCTTCTGCAGACTGTATGTTCTCGGGCTGTCGCTCTGGCCAGAAGATTGGATTTCCTGCCAGCTGACTTGAGTCAGGGAGCGGACGAAGTGCACAATAGCCTCACCAGATAGGTTGGCCGTGTTGGTAAAGATACGATCCACGTTGCGGATCATATCTGCTGAGCGTGCGTCTTCGGCAATGTCTGCTTGATATGAGCCGCTTGTCGCAGGTCTGGTTGTGGACTTTCTGGGAAGCTGCATGCTTTTCCTTGACCCGTTAGCTTGTGCAGGCGCGAGCTGTGCCTTGAGGACGTCCGGCACGGCACCCTCTTCGACACCACTTGAGATCAACTGGAATCGGTCGAGCTGGGAGATGCAGGTAAGGATATCGCGCCAGCTCTCCTTCAGCAGGTTGCCCTCGGTGTGAGCAACGTCAAGTAGCGCTCTGAGGGCCTCCACATTCTTAGCTTTCATCTCGGAAAAGTTGTAGAGGTTTGTGCTTCGGCCTAGAGACGACACGAAGGCCTGACGAGGATCCTCAAGATCGAACAGACAAGAGATGCGGATGGCAAGCTTTTGGCCCTCTGTGCACAGGCGTACGACCTCGATGTTTTGCGTCTCCTGAGCAGTGCCGCTCAAGGCGGTAAGGAAGCTCATCCAGACTGCCATGAACATGGGTCCGACGTGCCTAAAAGAGCTTGCAGTGAGGAACCTGCCTTTGCTGTTGGAGGCGCCGCCAGCAGCCTTCTTCTGTGCCCGCAACATAGACTTAAAGAGTTGTTCGGTGCGGTTGCTCATTTCCTCACTGGCTGCTGCATAGGCCTCGCGACCCAGATCACGCCCGAACGTCGCGATAGCGCCGCCGATGCCGCCAGGAGTTTGGGGCAACATGCCTAAGTTTGCCGCTGTTTCGCGCTCGCTATCCAACACAATCTCATTGTGTTGAATCTCGTCAAAGATACCTTGCAGGTAGTCATCCGGCAAACTCTGTCCATCGTTGATGCCCCGATTGTTCTTGATGAAGTCCTCGATGGTCATGCGTTTCTTGACTTGTGAGGAATGCTGGTCGGTGTTGAGCATGATCACAGAGTAGCCAAGCACATAGGCTGTGTCAGCATTGGCGAAAGCATTGGGATTGCCCGCGCAGTACTTCTCTGCGAACTTTAACATGAGGCGATCAATCTTCTGCGCTTCTCCGGGAAGTCTGAAGGCCTGCAAGAACCGTCGAAGTGCATCGACGAAGCGAGTGCGGCCAAACTCCATGCCATCGACGAAAGCTGCCATAATCTGTTTGTTCTCCTCTTCTCCTTCGCCTAGGAATTCACCCAAAGCTTTCTTGTTGATCCGATCGTTGTGTACCAAAAAGAAGCGTGCGACATCACGAGGGTCCGAAGAAGGAATGAAGCCGTCCTGTAGAAGACTCTTCATTCCCCTCTTAGGCTTGTAATTAAAGGCACGAATGGCATTGTTCAGAGCGGTTTTTCGTTGCTTCACTCTTTCAATCTCAGCAGGATCATCTTCTGGTGTCTCATTCTGCCCAATTTCCTCGGAATTGAGAGCTGGTGATGTTGCTGTTCCGGTATCACCTCGCGTGTCGATGCTCTCCCGCAAGTCCTCGTAGCTATTTCTGGTGTCCGTATCTTGCGCTGTGTTGGCCGCAAGCTCCGTCATGCCTTGCTGGCCCCAGTTGACAAGACTGCGAAGTGTTTCAACAAGAGTTTCCAGTGACTGCATCTTCAAAGCATACTCTGCTGGGAAGCCACGATCAGCGTCAGAGGGAACGGCCATATTTGCTGCAGCTAGACTTGGAGGCAGGATGCCACGCTGCTGCCAGTCATTAGAGCCTGTGGAAGCCTGCTTCGCACTGAACTCCGAGAATGCCTGCTGTTGGACGGCAGTGACAGGCACTGGTTGACCAGATATCCTCGAAACATGCTCAATAATGCGCTGGAACATGTTGTCTAAAGCTTGTCGGTCGCAGTCGTAGTTCAAGTAGATTTCCACAAGCGCTTTGGGCTCACTAGCAATGCGTCCAAAGATGTTCTGCACTATGTAGCTCTTTTGCCATCCTGGAGCCAATCGCTTGTCGAGGATCGTAAGGTACACCTCTTTAATAAACACTTCCAACTCGCGCTTCAGTTCAGACCGCAGATAGCGTACCATGAGCCAGAAAATCTCAGCGGAGACTTCGAACACCGGTTTCGCAGAGCTTGCTGCATTCTTGCTCAGTGACAAGCACAGATACTGCTTGATAGCATGTGTGAATTTGGTTGGCTCTTGTCCAGCAGAGCTTCGAATTGTGGCATGTGGATCCGTGAAGACGGTAAAGTGGTTGAAAAGTACGGTGTGGATAATGTGCAAAGAAAGCAGCTTCGATCGCATTCCTTGCGACTTGATGTCTACTTCTTCCTCCCGACGGACAGTCTTCGTCGAGAGCTTGCACATCGCACGGAATACGAGGAAAGCATCTTTGATGTAAATCTCATCCTCTTCTTCGTCTTCTGTATGTGCCTCGGAGCCTTCGCCTTGGACGGTGATCGTGGGGACGTCCGCTCCGGATGCAGTTCGGCTGGCTTGTTTCATCAAAGTGGCCCGCCTGGCGCGTGTCACAGTCGTAGTGGTGTCGGTTATGCGCGTATCATCGAATGATTTCTTCCTTTCGAAATCTTGCAGTGTCATTGCTGTTGTGTCGGCCTCGCCGTCTACTGGTGTCTCGAGTTCGTCGACCCTTGGGGTTTCATGACCGTCCAATCCGGCAGGCGAATCTGAACCATTGACAGTGTTGTCTTGGCCAAGACTAGTTCTCGAAGATCCGTATCTTGTGGCCTTGTGTGCCAGACGAGCTTTGACTCTTTCGAACACTGTACCAACCATCTGTGTAAGGGAACCTTGGGCGATCTGCTGGCTTGCACTGTGCCGAGACAGCAGGAAGATGTTGTATGTCTGTCGGACACTTTTCAAGAGTCCAGCGCCGTGGACCACAATCTTGTCATTCAATATCGCAGCTAACAAACTCTTGATGATTTGCATCTGCACCTCAGGAGGTGTTGCCTCGCCTTGGAAACAATCGCATATTGTGTCAATGGCTCTTTCTATAAGCGGCGCCTTGGCAGGTTGGCTCTCTTGTCCCTCTACAGGTGCGGGCACGGAGAAGTATGAGTAGCTGATGAGCTTTCCAATACAGTCCAGTGCAGTTACTACGACGGTAACCGTGGTGGCATCGGTCGCGAGGTTCAGCGGCTGAAACAATATTTCAGGATCCAGTTGAGCAGCGTCGCCTTGATGGCAGTCAGGGCCCGTTGTGTTGAATCAAGGAGTGGCTTGCGCTTCTTAGCGTCCTTTGAAGCAGCGATTGACTCCAAGGCAGACACAACAAAGACCATGCTACTCCTTGTGGATTTCGTAGTTCCTCTAGTACCTGTCGTCGCTGTCGTCGCTGTGGTGGATTGCGAATCGGTGCGCATACGTTGTGCGATCGGCGGTAGGGGCGCCTCATTCGAAGGAGTTTGGGCGGACGACTGAGTGGCTTCGCTTGCTGGCGGCGAAACATCATGTGGTTTGTCCTGTGGCGACGCATCGATTGGCCGTTCATCTATATGCTCGGTCTCGTTCATAGTCTTAGGCGACTCTGATCGTTCTATAGGCGACTCCTTTGTATCATTGGTAGCGTGAGCATCCGCGTGTTCCGCCTCTCCTTCTTCTGAAGCGGCTGCATCCTCAGCTTCTCCTTGTGTGTCTACCTCCTCTTGGCCTTGAGGCGATGTTTGGGTGTCTTGCTCGTTCTGCTCCTGCACCTCCGGCGAGACGGTGGTGGGCTGCTCGGTGTCGGCCATTCCAGCACTTGGTAGGCCTAAAGCGTGTGGTGGGATCTCGTAGTATTCAGACCGCGCATGCTAGATCATGGCCCAAATACTGTGATGGTCCCAAGAGGCGAGCGTACAGAAGCGTAGATTATTTGGGTGTTGCAAGGAGGGCAATATCAGGGTTGACAATAATAGTGCAATCAATGCTGGCTGAAGCTCAAACGTCTCTCTCCTCCGGACCAAGGACACGAACGCATACACATGTAAGCGGGCTGCATGCGCCTCGGACTCAGCCCTAACTACAGTCTATAGTCATAAATCTGCACATGGCGTCTCAGCGGCAGCTGCTACAATTTAGTGGACGAAGGCTAGGAATAGGACTGTACCACAACTCAAGAAATGTCCGAGTGCTCTTTTTGAGATATGCCCATAGTCCTGTACCCAGCTTCGACGATAGTTGATTACCTCCTAGCATAAGACAGAATCGAGGCATGCGCAAACTTATGAACTGGTACCTCCATTGTAGCTCTCAAGGCCACGCGACTCCAGCCAAGCACCAGGTGCCAGCATTCGGATCCGTCTCACGCTGCCTGTCAAAGGACCTCCCTTGGACTGGGGACTGCGGCGAATGCGACCGGGTCACGTGCAGCCGGACTTTCTTTGGGCATAGATCAATCAAAGTCTGCACACGCTCTCTCGGTGGGCAGTACAGCTATCTCTGGGATACGTCTGATAGTAGTAGCAAGCTGGATATCAAGTGCTTTGGAAAGTATCTCCGTGGTAAAAAGGAATGTTCCAGTCACTGTAGCTGTTGATACCGGCATTCAGATACACCAACAGGCGCGTGGACTTGTGAGCTAGAACTAGAACTGCAGTCTGTGCTTCCTACAGGGAAATGCAGTGCCGCTGGGCGGTTTCAATTGAGCAGAGCCTCTGGTAGCATTATGTGTGGTGGTGCTGTGCGCGAGGGCAGTCTGAAGGCCACCATAGTACCTTTCACTCGTATAGGAATTGCGATGCAGAAGAGTTGAGAGGCGACAGACTGTGTTGTATGCACGACGGATTTATTTAGATGCAGCACGCTGGCCCAGCTGCTGCGTCGCCGGGCCCGTACTAGCGCGTCGGAGGTGAGCTTCCCAACAACCCTCCGACGAATTTGTACCGGTACGGGATTCACAGCTTCTCTGCGCGCCTCACCCCGACTGCTGCTCTACCACCACCACCAACACCACCACCGCATCCTCTCTTCCAGCTCGCTCGGTGCCGTGTCCCGCCTCCCATCACGCCCACTTCATTCGTTTCCAGGACCTCCACCGGACGGACCATACTCAGCACAATGTCGGCCGCCAGGATTCTTAGCAGGGGAGCTGGCGCATTGAGGGCACAGAATGCATCCGTGTATGTCGCTATGAACCCACGAAAAAGGGCTCTCGAAGCTTTGCACGCGCGTGGAGACACTGACAATTGTTTCACAGCCGCAGGATGCCTACTGTGTCGGCGCTCGCCAGATACTACGCCTCTAAATGTTCGTACTTCACATGCATCCCAACCTGTTATCGAAACGACACGAGTCTGACCAGGAAACACAGCCTACCCTTCGCACACCATCATCTCCATGCCCGCGCTTTCCCCTACCATGACCTCCGGAAACATCGGCACATGGCAGAAGAACCCCGGCGACGCTCTCGCTCCCGGTGATGTTCTCGTCGAGATCGAGACCGACAAGGCCCAGATGGACTTCGAGTTCCAGGAGGAGGGTGTTCTCGCCAAGCTCCTGAAGCAGTCTGGCGAGAAGGATGTCGCTGTTGGCAACGTGAGTCTGCGCATTGGATACGGTATGATTTGTAGAACTGGCTGGCTGACACCCGTTTTAGCCCATCGCTGTTATGGTTGAGGATGCCGCCGACGTCGAGGCTTTCGCCGACTTCTCCGTCGAGGACGCTGGTGGAAACAAGGAGCCTCCAAGGAGGACAAGAAGGGTGGCCAGGAGGCTGCCAACGCCACCGAGAAGCCGGACTCCGGCTCTGGCACCGCACCCCCCGCCGCTGAGTCCAACGTTCAGCAGCCCGAGTCCACTGGTGAGCGCATGCAGACCACCCTCGAGCGCAGCCCCAGCATCGCTCCCGCCGCCCAGAAGCTCGCTCTCGAGAAGGGCATTGCCATCTCCTCCATTAAGGGCAGCGGTCCCGGTGGTAGGATCACCAAGCAGGACGTCGAGAAGGCCAAGCCTGCCGCTCCCGCCGCCACCACTTCCACTGGCGCCGCCGCCGCTACCTACGAGGACGTCCCCGCCTCCAGCATGCGCAAGACCATCGCCGCCCGTCTCACCGAGTCCATGAACCAGAACCCTCACTACTTCGTCGCCTCCGCCATCTCCGTCTCCAAGCTCCTCAAGCTCCGCCAGGCCCTCAACGCCTCCGCCGATGGCAAGTACAAGCTTTCCGTCAACGACCTCCTCATCAAGGCCGTTGCCGCCGCCGCTCGCAAGGTCCCCGCCGCCAACTCCAGCTGGCGCACCATTGACGGCGAGGTCGTCGTCCGCAAGCACAACGTGGTTGACGTCTCCGTCGCTGTTGCCACCCCTGTCGGCCTCATGACCCCCATTGTCAAGAACGCCCACGCCAGCGGTCTTGAGAGCATCTCCGCTCAGGTCAAGGAGCTCGGTAAGCTCGCCCGTGACGGCAAGCTGAAGCCCGAGCAGTACCAGGGCGGCACCATCACCATCTCCAACATGGGCATGAACGACGCCATTGACCGCTTCACCGCTGTCATCAACCCTCCCCAGGCCTGCATTGTCGCTATCGGTGCCGTGAAGAAGGTCGCTGTCCCCAAGGAGAACGAGGACGGCTCTGACGGCGTTGCCTGGGACGAGCAGATGGTCATCACCGGCTCCTTCGACCACAAGGTCGTTGACGGCGCTGTTGCAGGCGAGTACATGAAGGAGCTCAAGAAGGCCATCGAGAACCCTCTCGAGCTTATGCTGTAAGCAAGCAATTCGAAGAATGAGAATATCTTCTCGAATCTTGCACAGCAGGCTGCTGCACGACATCTAAAGCCGTAAAAACAACCAATGACAATAGAAGTCGCGAATACGGCATTGTATAAAGGGACGCTTCGAGGCCCGAATCACCATCCCGCTCTACGCAATCCGTGCGGGAGACGGGCTGCTTGGGGATCATCGGAGCTGGCGCGTTTTACCACTTGGGAGAGACATTTTTTTGCGATGCTCCAAATTTTTATCTATCTTGTGTGGTTTCGAGCATCGGTGTATGTCGGTGTATGAAAAGGCAGCGTTTTCTAATGTTAAAGCATCTTTTTTTATCGAATCGAACTGTTTTCTTGTGTACATTGTATCGATATTGTTTGTTTGCGGATCTTACGCCGTCTTCTGAGACTGTCTGTATCGCTGAGTGACAAAACTTGATTTGATTCTGCAGTCAACAGGAACGAGCATTTCATATTTATTACAGATCAACAGAACAATTGATTGCGATTGGTACACATGGATGCATAGTAAGGTACCGTAGTGACGTCCATAAGCTCCGTCACCAGCCTCGGTTGAAAGCTCTCAAATCCCATCCTATACCAATCCACCCAACTTCCATCTCCCATCCCCAAAACACACCACACCACACCACAATCAAATGCCCCTCCCACGCCTACTCCCAGACTTCCGCACCCTCCGTTTCCTCACCGCAACCACTTTCTGGCTCGTCGCCCTCCCTATAGGAATCAATGACTACGTAATCGAGCTCACCCCCGTCTACGGCCGCTCCATGGCTCCACTCTCTCGCCGCACTACCACGAAACCGGCTCTCTCGACTGGCTAGCCTGGCGCAAATGGCAGCCGACCGCGATCTCCGCCGCGGCGACATCGTCATGTACCACACACCCTTAAAAGCAGAGGGCAGCGCCGTGAAGCGCGTGATTGCGCTGGGCGGGGATACGGTTGTCCTCGACAAGAGGCGCCGGCCGGGCGTGGATGCGGACGGGGAGCCCAAGGCGAATGAACGCACTGCTATGAGGGGCTGGGACGCTATGGCGCCGAGGGTCAAGGTTCCGTATGGCCATGTGTGGGTTGAGGGGGATAATTGGCAGGCGAGCTCGGATAGCAATTATTTTGGGCCTGTTAGTAGGAGTTTGATTGTGGGCAGGGCGGTGGGGGTTGTTTGGCCGCCGGAGAGGTGGGGGAGGCATTGGGGTGAGAGAACGAGGAGGGTGGGAAGAGTAGGGTGCAGAGGGTTTATGGAAGGACGAGGGTTATTAAAGGAAAGGAGGAGGTGCCGCGCGAGTGGGAGGAGTTGGTGCAGGGGGTTTGAGAGGAAATGCTATGGCAGTATCACTTCGGGCGAGGAGCGAGAACGCTGCAACTTTCATCTGGCTACTTGACGGACGAAGCAGCGGCAAGAAGAAAGACCTCATTTCTTGACGAGACGCTCGATCTCGTCCAACACGGCTTTGGTGACCTCTTCGGTCCCTTTGTCGCCGCCTAGGTCCTTGGTCTTCACTCCGCTGCCGGTCACGTTCTCGATGGCCTGCATCAAAGCATCTGCTTGAGCGTCGAGCTTTCCTGCGCCAACCCATCGCACCATCTCGGCGGCCGACCAGAATGCACCGATAGGGTTCGCAATACCCTTTCCAGCAATATCGGGCGCGGAGCCGTGGATTGGCTCGAACATACTGGGGTATTGGCGACTCGGATTGAGATTCGAAGACGGTGCGATGCCGATTGAACCTGCGAGCGCAGCTGCCAGATCTGAGAGGATGTCTGCGTGCACTAGTGTTGGAGAAGGGTCAGCTCTGGATTCTCTCAAGACACATATCGATGATTGGCGACTTACGATTTGTAGCGACGATAACGTCCATGCTCTCTGGGCGGTCCACCATCCGCACGGTCATCGCATCGACGAGCATCTTGTCGTGCTCGACGACGCCCTCATACTCCTTGGCAACATCGTAAAAGACCTTGTCCCACAACACCATGCCGTGCCTCTGGGCATTACTCTTCGTCACCATCGTCAACTTCTTTCTCGGCCTCGACTTGGCCGTCTCGAAAGCGAACCGCATGATTCTCTCAATCCCGACGTACGTGAAGATAGCGAGCTCCGTGGCAATAGCATACTTCTCGTGCCCGTGCGTCGTGCCTCCCTGGCCCGCGTACTCGCCTTCCGAGTTCTCCCTCACAATGATCCAATCCAGCAACTTTGGGTCTCCCTTGACAATTTGCGAGTGGACTTTTCGTTCCTGGCAAAATCCTTGTCGGTCGTACGTTGACGTACTGGTTCAATTCTTCCTGATCGGCAGGATCATATTCCAGAGCGAGATGTGGTCCGGCACGCTGGGCCAGCCAACGGCACCAAAGTAAATGGCATCATGCTTCTTCAGCGTGGCAATGGCATCCTCAGGCATGTACCAGCCGCGCTCGAGGTAGGCTTTACTGGACCAGTCGAAATCGGTGAAGTCGAAATGAAAAGTGCCATCGCAGTCCGCGAGCTTGTTGAGAACTTCTTTGGCGGCGTTGGTGATGTCGACGCCGATACCGTCACCGGGATGGCGGCGATCTTGTATGTGGTTGACATGCTGTAAGGTATTGTAGATAATGTAGAATCGTTATATTGTAGGGACAGACAGATGGGTTGGAGGATCAATAGAGCTCCCAGTCGATGCGGGTCGCCAAGATGGTGGCTTAACGCTATTCACGCCTGTGAAGAAGACATGTAGACGTGAAGAAAAGGAAGAAGAGAGAGCTCTGGTCGATCACAACAACACGGCTCGTAGCTCATATATATGCTCTCATGTACCCCACGGCGCTCGGCACGCACATCATGGTGCTACCTCCTCCTACCCGATGTTGCATGCTTGTTTTTAGGAGAAATAAGAGTCCGGATGAGACATTTCTGGCCGTTTTGCCAGGATACCGTTCTTTTGGGATGCTCAACGACGGAAGAAGTGGATGTAGCTCGGTGGAATGAGAGTGCGAGCGTGGTAGGGCCGAAGAGATGTCAGAAATACATGCGACAGCTCCCTGAAACGAGCGTAAGAGGTACCTCCTAGGAGGTAGGAGGTAGAGGCATCGTCAGCTCCTGCCCCACCGACGCTCGATCCAAGCACATGCCATGCCAGTCAGGGTCTCCACCGCCAACAACCACATGCATACCACTTGACGCCTTTGCTTTGAACTATACCACGATAAAACCAAAATCTCCTCTTTGTTCCGCCAGTCTCTCGGTTCTCTCCAGTCAGACACATAGCCCACCAAAATGACCACAGCATTCCCTCCCGGCGGCACCTACTTCGACGGCCGCAAGAGCTTCGCCGATGTCAACACCGATGCCTCCAAAGACAATGCAATCAACACCACGCAGTTCCTCGAGGCCGCCGAGTCGCTGACCACCCTCTTCGATGTGCTCGGCAGTGCCGCTTTCAAGCCCGTCAAGAGTGATATGCAGGGCAACATCAAGGTAAGGCCCAATGCCACCCACCACCCTTGAAATGGAGAGGACACCAAGACTGATATGCTCGGCACTTCTAGAAAATCAGAGACCGCCAGCTCGCCGCTCCTCTCGAATCAGACACCCTGCAAGACCTCGTCCGCAACGAGCTCAAGACCGGCAAGCACACCGCCTCCGAGGGCCTCCTCTGGCTCGTCAGGTAAGCACAACACTGCACAACCGCAACAATCAATCAAACTAACGTCTCTCCTCTCCACAGAGCCCTCGATTTCACCGCCCAAGGCCTGCGCGCCAACCTCTCCAACCCCTCCACCGAGCTCGCCGACTCCTTCCGCACCGCCTACGGCAACACCCTCAAACCCCACCACTCCTTCATCATCAAGCCCATTTTCTCCGCCGCCATGAGCGCCACGCCTTACCGCAAGACTTTCTACGCCAACTTGGGCGACGACCAGGAGCGTGTGAACAAGGAGCTCGATGCGTGGTTGGCTAGCCTCGAGAAGATTGTGAGCATTCTGAAGGAGTTCCAGGGCAGGAAGGAGGCGAAGTGGTAGAGGGTTGACCCGAGGTGATGTTGGAGGTGGACAGGATTGCATATCAGGGCGGAGCTAGCATTGAGCTCTTACCGATCCGATGCCATAGAGCAGAAGGTGTAGAGCTGGGAAGCGTGACAGTGATCTGGTTATGACCGATCGACTGGTATGATTGCTTCTACATTTAGTTCACATGCAAGAACTACAGATCAAAGGATTCCAGGAACAAAAATCAACAAATCGATCGTTCCAAGCCTTCTTAGTGTTCGGGAGCTCGCTTCATGCTTGTTCGAAATGCAGTATTCCCGAAAGAAACGTATCATACACTACACGCAAGCTATGATAATACTACTCAATCTGTACCGTCATCATCAATCGTGGTCGTCGTAAAAGTCGCCGGTCTACTTCGCTCGCTGACATCCTCAACCATTAAAAATCCGAGAAGAAATCGCAATGCTCTGTCTGCTTTCATCAACAAAAACACATCAATCAACACAATCACAGATCGGCCAAACGATCTAAGTGTAGCTCCTCATAGCATCCACATACCCACTGCCGCCCCTGAGATCGCGGCCGAATTCCTCCGCAACCTCCATCACACGCTTGACGTGCGCCAGACGAGGGTGGCACCCTCGTTCAGCGCGCAGAGCCTGCGCCGTGCGCCACGATGTTCTTGATCTGCCCTACCATTGAGCTGGTGTGCTCGCATCACTGCTCAACGCATCGAGCTCCTCCGGTGAAAGTCCGCGACTTCGCAGCCCTTCTGCACACGCTCAATGAACATGGTCCAGACGCTGCGCTTCGCTTTCGTCGTCAGGTCGCCGTAGCGCAGCGCGACGTGAATACGAGATTGGAAGGCGTCGTCGAACGTCTCGACGCGGTTGGTGGTGAGGAACAGGATGCCTTGGAAGTACTCGAGCAAGCGTAGGAAGATCGAGACGAGGGCGTTGCGGTGGATGTCGTGGACTTCGCGCTTCTCGAGGAAAACGTCGGCTTCGTCGAGGAGGAGGACGGCGCCCCCACGAGTGCGCAATGTCGAGGATCTTCTGCAGCTCGAATTCGAGCTTGGCTGGGTCGGTGCCGAGCTCGCCGGCCGAGACCATGTAGCGGGCAGCGTAGGAGCTCGGAGATGCCTTCGGCTGTGAGCGTTTTGCCTGTGCCTGGAGGGCCGTGGAGTACGGCGACGAGGCCTTTGCCTTTGCCTTGGACAACATCGTCGATGGTTTTGGCGGCATGGAATTTGTGGGATTCGACGAGGGCGCGAACGATTGATTTCTGGTTGGCGGGGAGGACGAGGGAGTCGAATGCTGCCTCGTTGTAGTCGATGTCGCGGACTCCAGAGATCGTGAATTCTAGCCAGAGCTTTTCGTTGAAGGCGAAGCCGTACACAACAGGAGAGGTGAGCAGGAGCTCGTCGTCGGTGAAAGTGCGTTTGGCGCCGTTGGTGTCGACTGCGAGTTCTTCCGCGACTGTGTTAGGCCTGATGATCTGACCGTCGTCATCGACCTCGACTCTCTCGATGCGCAAGGAGCCATCGGGCATCTCGATGAACTTGTTCTTGGTCTTTGGGGCGTCGTGGTCGCGCTCGTCATTTTGCATACCGCTGTCTCCGTGCTCGTGCTCTTGCTCCTCGTCCGAGCCGCCACCGCAGCAGGAACAATCGTCGTCAGAATACTCCTCGTCATCGCTGAGTTCTTCGTCCTCGTGTGGCTTGATGTATGAGATAGGATAGTTCGGGTTGATTCTGCGGAAAGTCGCAGGGTCTATCATGACACGACCATTGACAGAAATCTTGAGAACCTGCTTCTTCTTCTTGTGGAAGGCCAAGCCCTTGTGAAAGCGGTATTGCATACCCTCAAGGTCAAGGAATTGCTTGCCTCGCTCGATGATCTGTTTCTTGACGCCTTCCGGATCCTTGTGGTACTTGAGAGGGTAGCACGCAAGACTTGTGATCTTCCGGGGACCTTTGAACCCTTCGACGTTGGCTTCGAAGTTGCCGAAACCAAAGTTCTTGCCATCATACTCCATATACTTGCCCTCGATGCAGTACCACTCACCACGCACCATTGTGCAATGCTTGTTGGCGTAGTCGATCTTGAAGCAACGTGGCTCATCCCATGCGCCATAGCAAGATGTGATGGCAATGTCGTTAGGACGATACAAGGCCCACAGCAGCTCGAAAGTGATGTTGCCAGCGGCAAGCAGAGGGTACAGGGTCTTCTTGGTGTCGGCGTAGTCCTCATCGAGGTACTTGACGAGTGTCTTGCAGAGCGAGCGCTGCTTCTCCAGCTTCTTGATGACCTTTCGCTTCTTCTCCGACTTGATGGATGCCTTCAGAGTCTTCTTGTAGTAGTCTCTAAGCGATTCCAGATAGAGGAAGAGAGTGTTAGGATCGACGATAGGCTCTTCAGCCTCGAGACTGACGCTCTTACAGTCTTTCATTACCACTGCAAGAACTGCTCTGAGCTGCTTAGACTTGATGTCCACCTCAGTGCGCGAATACTTGTTCTCCCAATCGAAGCACCTGCGAACGAGGAATGCATATTCTGCAAATTCGCTATCGTCATCCTCTGCACTCTCTTTGATCTTCCAGTTGTGGATGCTGCATGCGCATCCACAGATGGTCGACTCGCTTGTACTGCAAGCCATCGTCTTTGCCCTTCTTCGAGGACGACTTGCGCTTGGGCTTAGACATCTTTTCGGTGGGGATTGATGACAGACGCTTGCCGCGAGATCTCAGCGATGGCTTTCCCGCAGCTATCTGTAGCTTTAAAGCTTCGAGTTGCGATTGAAGCCCGCTTAGTGATGACATCTCGCCGGCATCCGAGTCATCGCTGTCGATGTCAGAAGCTGAGGCCCTTTTCTTCTTGGAAGCTTTCTTGCGCTTTGGTGGCTCGTCATCAGATGAGCTTTCACTGGATGAGTCATCGGATTCAGTGCTTTCACTGTCAGAGCTTGAGGCAGCCTTGCGGTGCTTGCGACTCTTTTTAGCCTTCGCTTTCTTTGCTGCGGCCCTCTCCCTGCGGATCTTCTTTTTCTTCTTGAGCTTCTCGTCGTCAGACGATGCGTCGCTGTCAGATTCTGAAGAGTCCGAACTGTCACTTGAATCTGCGGACTCTTCGCTGGAAGAGCGGTGCTTTCCAGTTTTGCCACGATGTCCTTTGGGTTTCTTGGACTTTGCCTTGTGCTCAGCTTTAGTGCACTTTGACTTCTTTTTCTTCTTGGGCGACGCTTTGAGCTCTTGTGGTGATTCAATTTGAGGTGTTTCAGTGGCCACTGGCGGTTCCTCGGACTGTCGAAGCTCGGTCACGGGACCGGCTGCGCAGTTGAGTCTTCGCCCATGTTGTTGTCGATGGTTCTGAGAGAGACGGTACCAGCTTGTTGATGAGAATCTGATGTTGAAGATAAGGGAGTAGAAACGGCAGAAGAGCTCCCGCAGGGCGGTGTTGGTGACGTGTCAGACGCAGCAAGCCCGACCATCGATGCAGACAAAGCTTGATTGTGGACGCACTGCAGGAGTGAAGGAGGATGTTTGCAGTAAGCACAGACAGCGGGGCAAGGTGGCGATGATATGCGCAGGCAGGCTATGTTGCGAAGAGTCGCAGTGAATGGGACATGCTGCACCAGCCTTCAAATAGTCTTACCTCCTGATGCATGTGTTGCTCCACGCGAGGGCGGAGGCTGAGTACGTGTCGCCTTGACCAACCACACCGCACGATACAGGCGCGGTCACCGGTCACGGTGCTGCCTGGTGATATGAAGTAACATGCACAGGATGCTTGAGCGCCTGCGCCGCGTGGCTACGATTCGCTATAGCAGTCCCCGCTTATGCGCGATGAAGCCACGGTGAGCCAAATGCGGTTAAATCGTGTTGGTCTTCAAGGGTCATATGTGGGCATCTCACCCAGCTCTCACCGGAGTGCACTCGATATAATTTGGCCATCTGGCATGGAAATTGTGATGCGATTCGTCCATAATACGCTTATGTGATGAGACGCGACGCCGTAGATGATGAAGTGAAGTCCCACCGTCGGCTGTTGCTCGGTCGTTTTCAGCCAGCGGGAAGGTGCATTCGGCAGGACCAAGCTGGTGGGCTTCTTGCTTTGCTTGTCCTCGCTTTCTTGTTTCGAATAACAAATATTGCCAAAAGATTGTCTACTTTTTCAATCAGCATGCTCATTTTCTCTTTTTTGCCAGGCGAAAATCGTATTCTAATGGTTGACTATCGAGACAATGAGTCTGGGAACAAACCCAACATCTTCCCCTGCCAGGGAACAAACATCTGAGATGAACAAATGTTCGCCTGCCAAACCTTGTGGAACATGCTCCGTTCAGGTTGTATACTGCTGTACTCATGTTGATGTACCAAAAGCACATCTTCATGAAGATTATTTTTCGTTATCTCTTCCTACATTTTGTCACAGCGATTGCCAAGTGAGGACATGATCACGACAGTCGCTCTCTAGAGATATTGATTGCCATGCTTATATTGATGGTACAAGCTTCCAAGAGTAGACAGTTTGGCATATGTCCGCAACAGACCTCCAACTATCGGCCCTCGGTTTAAGCTGTAGTCAGTTGCTTGTTTGGCTTGCACAATGCACAAGTTTCCAGAGCACCTTCTGTCACTACTCGTATATTAGTCTGTATGAGAAAGTACCAGAGTCACGTCACTGTCCACATCTCTGGGAACTGTTAAATGTTTCATGGTCTCATTAATTACGCAATTTACTTCCGAGGATCCATAATGTCAATGCTCTTTGGACTGACTGGACGTCTCGTGTTTGTGATCTCGCTCAAAAAGTACCGTTCAACCATGAGCATCCATGCTGTCAATTCTGTTCGAGTTGACTGGACGCTC
This sequence comes from Cladosporium cladosporioides, assembly GCA_002901145.1. Lineage (NCBI taxonomy): Eukaryota > Fungi > Ascomycota > Dothideomycetes > Cladosporiales > Cladosporiaceae > Cladosporium > Cladosporium cladosporioides. The sequence continues at coordinate 317,750 of NOXB01000009.1, read as the reverse complement.
CGCATGTCTGGACTTCCTTGAAAGAATCTCCTTGAATCATAGTGACTGTATCGGGCAGTTTTCACCCGTACTTCGGGTTGCCCGGTGAGGTTGCGATCGCACAATCACAACAGACCGACCAGAGCGAAGCCGGCGCCAACGGCGGCGATGGGCGCAGCAGTGGCGGCAGCCACGTTCTTCTTAGAGGTGTTGGAGCTGCTGGATGAAGAGCCAGTCGACGAGCTGGTGGATTTGGAGGTACCAGTGGATGAGCCGGACGACTTCGAGGCAGACCCGCTCGATGAGCTGGTGGTCTTGCTACCTTGGCTGAGGTTGTTCCAGGAGACTGTGGCTAAGCTGGGGACGGCACTTGTCATGGGAGCTAAAGAGCTGTCGAGTTTGCTCCATTGAGATGTCATGGAAGCACGAGCCTCCGATAGCGATGATGGCATAGTCTGATCGTATGCGGAGCGGGCGCTGGTGAGGACTGCTCCGGCACCGGACACTGCTGCAACTGCCTGTGTGAAGGCCGCGGAGAAGGAGCTCTGCAGTGACGAAGGTATGGTGGCCTGCATAGACTGCAGAGCAGCAACGTCGAGCGATGAAGCCGTGGAAAGCATCGGGAAGAAGCTCTGGATGGGTGCTAAGTTACTTGAGAGTGACGCCTCGATGGAGGACTCCGCGGACAACACCGATAGTTGGACAGACAGCACAGACTGGGTGTTGGAGGACTGAGTGGCGCTGGAAGACTGGGCGAAGGAGGACTGAGTGAAGCTGGTCAGGGCACCGGTGGTAGACGCATCAATGGTCTGAGTCTGAGTGATAGTTTCGAGACTGCTGGACTGGTCATCATCGGGGCCCTCTTCCTCTTCCTGGGCGTATGTGAAGACCGCCATGATGGCTGCAAGAAGGATGAAGAGACGCATGTTGGCGGATGCGTAGTTGTTGATGAGGCAGTCCGATGTTGGTAACGATGTTGATGTGGATGTTCGAATGTAGGTTGGAAGTTGGGAAATGGACAGGGAGGGAACAAGTATTTGTCAGTCGGGCGCGGACCGAAAATAAACACAGGCCAGGTGAAAGTGCTCGTCACATGATGAGGGTCCTGCATGCTCCGCCTCGTGACACTTCAGATTCGCGCTGCATTGGAGTCAGTTACTTGCTTGCTAGGCCGAAGTGAAAGTCCCAATGAGTGGCTGGGCAGGAGGCAGTGAGTAAACACGTCACAACACACAGTCGTTTCGTCATCAGATTGCTAGTAACAGCATTGCTAGCCTGGCTGCATGGGATCTGGCAAGGCTCATCGTGTATCAGATTCGATGCTGTGACTATGTTAATAATCGAAGAGCAAACAAATGTCAACTTCGAGGCAGACCATTGAAGTCTGATGCGGAGCTCTGATTGGCTGAGATCGACTTCTGGGCTACACACAAGGCGCGGATCTTCACAACGTGGCTCGGAAAGATCAGGACTGTGAAACTTCACAAGTATATCAACGCTTTCATGTGCTCCGCGAGGATTGCCTTGACGAGTCTAATTCTCAATGTCTTGTTTCAGTGGTGCTGTCTCTTTGGTCAAGTGAGTGGATGTGGAAGTGATCTAATCTCACGAGTATAACACGTCTGCACATCATGCTTGCTAGCGCCGTGACTGCAAATGGTTTGTTGCGCTACTGTCATAGGACTTGTACCGAACATGTTCTTCGAAGAAACAAGTGAAGTGAAGTCAGATATGGATTTGGGGCTAGGAGGGTACGGGTCAGTGTCCGTTTACGGCGTGGAAAGCCCTTCCAATGTTGTGTATATAAGGTGTATTGTCTTCTAGATTGGGAGACTGTAGTATAATACCTGAGTTCCTATGCAGCATTGAAGCTCTTAGTGTTAGGAGTGGTGTGTGGGCTGTTACAACGAATCTTTGCGTTTGGCCGTGGGCGTCTAGCGTTGTTGCACAAGAGCCACCACGTTCGCCCAGCCATTTCTTCAATCCTCGTTTATGAAACAAGCTTGATCGACCTCAAGTACTACGCCTTTCGTTCATTCATCCCGGCTGAGCGATAAAGAGGCGTTCGATGTGAGCGACATTCAATTGACCACGAATGAGGCAGGAGACAGCTGTCAAGACGTCTATCGCATTTAATGTACAAGTATAGAATCCCACAACTGCTTTAAGCATCAGACTTGATGGCCGCGGCAAGCGACCACATGTCGAATAAGTAGTAAATTACTTCGACCCCAGAACCTCACAAGAGACAATGCCCACATCCTCAACAGGCCTATCCCCCTTACCAGTCTTGACACTTCCCATCCTCTCAACAACATCCATGCCATTAATCGATGTCCGACAGACAGTGAGCGCCATCCAAGTGCCTCGTGGGAGCAAGGGTGATGAAGAACTGGCTGCCATTGGTGTCTGGACCGGCATTGGCCATGCTCAACACGCCAGCGGCGGAGTGGGTGAGCTGGGGGACGATCTCGTCGGGGAATTTGGAGCCGTAGATTGATGAGCCACCGCGGCCGGTTCCGGTAGGGTCGCCCGTTTGGATCATGAAGCCACGGATGATACGGTGGCAGGGGACGGAGTTATAGAAGCCTGATGCTGCTAGGGTGGCGAAGTTGTGGCAGGTCTGGGAGGAGATATTGTTAATGGTTTGGTTGCACGTTTGACGCACAGGGACAGTCCTTACTCTGGGTGTTTGTTGACGGAACAGGCTGACGGTGATATCGCCCATGGTCGTGTGGATCAGTACACGTTCTGGGATATCTTTGAAGTCTCTTGGGACGGCACGCTGCTCGGCGGAGACATTGGGCTTGCGGTCTGGGAGAGGTGTGAAGGCTGGTGCTTTGGGGCCGCCGCCGCCGAAGAATGCTTTGATTGCGTCCATTGTTCGTTATATCGGTGATCAGTGTTATTGCTCCTGCGTGTTTGCTGGTGTTAGGTGGTGCAGTGTCGTTGGCGCGCTGCTGTACAATTCAGTTTGCGGTGTCTGTCCCGCCCCCTGAAACGTTTCGGACTTCATTGCGAGGAGGATTTTCAAGCCAACGAATGTGGCGGTTCACCTACACTATTCTGCAGAATCTGACAGTACGAAGATGTAATCACCTGTATCAGTGGCGACAGCGCAACAGTAAAGGAAGCACGGTGATCCGTTGCAATACCTACCATGATCGGCGACTCGACCTCACAATCGCACGCAACAGCTAGCAAACTTGGCGTGCTCGACGCATCGATCGCGACAACGACATGGAAGTGCACGCAAACAAGCACATGCATGAGGTCGCGAAGGCGTTCCACAGACAGACCGCCGTGGTACATGTCTCGAACGGTAGGCTACAGTACCGACTTGGCGAGACACACCGCGTCCAACCCAAGCGCAATTGCCAAGATAGCATTGGAGGACGGTGTCAAACCTACCACGGGACCGGCACGTCCCTATACATCTAGGTTCGAGTGTTGCGCAACAGCAACACGATGTACGGTACATCGCCTCGTTGTACACGCTCAAGTGATGATGGAAGCCGCGGAGAAGCAAAGTTGGTGATAGTCTTTGTGCAACACGAACGCCGTGCATACCAGCACACCACACACCTCCTGAAATTGCGAATGGCGGTGGGCTGTATTACCATTACCCTCTGATTACCTTATGGCTTGCGAGGCAGAAGAGGAGAAGGTGACGGTCGCGTAGCGTGAGAGGTCATGTGGTATGTGGAGTGCTTGGCCCGCGCATACCTTTGACACATAAGACGTTGCCGCGAGGGCTGGGCCTCGATTGCAAGATGAGAGGGGCTTGCGATGGAACGATGGGTAGTAGGATCGGATACGATGTCCCGTACCGACAAGAAGAGAGCGTTTATGCCAACCTTGGAAGACTCGACGATGGTATATACAACAAAAGTCATGGTCAATACAGAGGTGTGCTGTCAAAACAGCACTCGGTATAGCGATGACGGCTGCCCTCGGCTGAGCAGCCGGCCGACAAGCATGGCCTATAGTTTGCAACGGTGCAGCATCTGATTTCTTCAAGCTTTTGCACCTGCGTGCGGAAGGACGGTAGCTCGAGTGCGCCTGCTTACTCGAGCAAGTGTATCCCACGGCTAGCTCGTCTCGGGAGGTCGGCGTCGCGCTTGGCGGCAGTGCAAGAGTAGTGGTGACTAAAATATAGCATTGTATTACCCCTGCGAAATGTCTGCTTTGACGCTTCCGCCCTAGAAGGGCTGGCACGTGGAGTCGGCACGGGGTCTGGCGAGCCAATACGATGAGTCCCCGCATTGTGTCTCTCGGCCCCGGATTCTGCGGCGCTGTCGACAGACGTGGCGGCGACAAAAGTGTGACGCTGGCTGCGAAAGCTTGTGCAATTGCTCGCCCCGGTGGTGGAATGCGAGAATCGGGGCCCATGCGGCAACGGCAAGGTCAGCAGGAAAACGTCTGCTCCCTGTTGTACGCGGCCTGCCCGGGCGGTATATGAATCATCATGGTGCCGCCGATTTTTGCACCCGGCGCAAATGCGGTGCTGTTGACTAGGACAAAGGTTCTTTCAAAGACTTCACTCTCCCCTGCCCTCGCCCAATCACAGTCGCGCTTGCTGCACCTCGCGCCTTACTATTCACTCTTCGCCTCCCAACGTTGTGTTCGTTCTGCTCAGCTCATCCTTACCCTCGCACACTCCTAAGAAATAGCAAACAAGACAATCACTTCTATTAGCATCCGTACGCGGCAGACGGAATGCAAATCCACAAGCTGCCCAACGAGATCCTCAGCAAAATCCTTCTGGAGGCTGCCCGCATCAACGAGGCCGAGGGAGAGAAGTACACGTATGGCCTGAGCCAGGCGCCTCTCCCGCTCGAACGCGTTACTAAGCTATCCAAGTATGTCCGTGGTCCCTTGAGCGCCGAGTCGCTGCGATGGGACGCCACTCGTTCCATCCGTCAAGTCTGCTCCACCTGGCACGACTGGGCCATTGCGTACAACACCGAACATGTCTTCGAACGTCGATGGCGAGGTTCTGAGCGATGGGCGGACTTGACTCTGCGACGACCAAGCTACAGACTTTACGAGCTTATCCAACACCCAAAGGGAATCGCTGTCTACCGCGACCCGTACCTCAACCTGAAGCAGACGGATTCACTTTTCAACCTTCTTCCTGAGATTTCACAGCACGTCCGTCGTCTATGGTTTAACGGATTCTACGCGGCCGAGACCGATCGCTACATCCTTTCGATTATTGCCGCCTGCCCCAACCTGGAACTCCTCAGCGTTCCCTGGACCGTCCTCCGACGAGGCACGGCTGAGGACTGGATCGATTTGTTGAACGTCAACACTGGCTCTGGCAAACCTCTTTACTCTCTCGAGATCCAAGGCATCTGCCTTCCTTCCGAGCAAGCAAAGCAGCTCGAGGAAGACTGCTCGCCAAACCCACTGGAAGATTCTCGCGTCGACTTCTCCGCCCTCCGCCGTCTAAAAATCTTCGGCAACACGCTGCACAAACCCGTATCAGACGACGACCTAACCACAATCGCCAAAACCGCGACGAACCTCGAATGCCTCGATCTAACAAACATCAGCACCGTCTCCGTCGCCGGCCTGCTCAACCTCATCAAAGCCTCCCGCTTCACCCTCGAAGTCCTCGAGCACTCGCCCCGCTCCAGCGACGGTTTCTACCACCCTTACCCAGGCGACTTGGAAAGCGGCGAGCACATCTGCCACCTCCTCACCACGCTCCCGCGCATGCGTGACATCTCCATCTCGATCCCAACCATGTGCTCCTCGCTCTTCGCCAACCACAAAGTCCCCTGGACCGGCGACGCCCAAGTCCGCTTCACCGACATCTGCGGCCTGAACCCTTCCACGCCACCCGCCGTCCGCGCGGAGCACCTCTCACACGTCCTCGACGCGGCCCGCAGCCTGATAGCCGATCGCGCACGCGTGAGACACGAGCTGCGCATTGAGCTTTTCTTCGCCGGCTGCATCTTCGAGCCCGCAAAGAGAGTGGTGCACGGCGATTTCAGCCTCGCGGAGTTCTCGAGCAACGGCCAGTGGCCCAGCGGTGTCCGCGAGCCAAGCTCCAAGGGCCCGTACGGGAGCAGCGGGTACTATGGCAAGGAAGAAGAAGGCTGGGTGACCGTGTGGGAGCACGAGTTCCTGGCAGCCGCTGAAAAGGGCTGGGTGGCGATGTGAGCTCTCTTGCAGGATTACGAGATTTTCTTCCTCTTCTCGACTTGTTTTTCTTTTGGCGATTCTTCTCTCCTCTCACCTGGATGGGTCTGGACCTACCATGCCTTCTGAGCGTTCTCACGAAGCGAATCAGTTTTCATCAATTTTTCTTTCTACTGTTATCAAAGCGACAAGCGTGGCGTTTATGGGAATCGGGTCAAAAAAGTTCGAATTTGGGCGGGAATTGCATGCGAGAAAAGAGGCGAAAGCGACTGTAATTGTTAAGACCCTCTCGGAGATTCTGTCAATTGTGTTTTTTCTGACGAAGGATTACCCGGATTTGTTGTAACGATTCAACGAAAAAAACAAAATCAATGTAGTCGTAATACCTAGTTCAAAACGCCGAATGAAAAATAACTACTTATCATCATATTCTCTGCCTCATGCTTGGCGAAAACGACGCGGTTCAAAAAAACAGGGATGTCCAAGTGGCGTTAATTCACATTATATCATTGCTTAGTATATACGGGAAAAATAAGAAGGCATAAAACAAGTTTCGTCTCTTTTCTGACCAAACCGATCTGGGGTATCTCATCAGTTCCTCATGTGTACACAATCGTTTGCGAAAGAACGCAATCATTCAATGTCAGACCCAAACCCGATGTCATCCCTCCTGTCGTCAGTCAATCGTCCCCATTCCAATAGTAGTCTGAAAAAGTAAATCTCCATATCCTCTTTCCTCAACACTTGGCCGGCCCACTCGCGACCTGCGCTGGCGATCCGTTCTCCTTCAATCTCATGGCTAGGGACGTTCAACCTGACCCCGCCGACTTTGCCTTCAAAACCGGCAAAGTACGCCAGTGTGGCCCAGAGTCCGTGGCCGCGTAGATCAATCGGAGCAAAGTGCAGCCATGGCGTGAGACGATCGTCCCACCATTCGCGGAAGAGAGCTGCTTTGAGTGGCAGGGAGCGCGAGGCGAGGAAAGGCAGGAAGCGGCCGGAGAAGCCTGCGCCATCGAGGTCGAGAAGGTATTTGTAGGACCAGTGGTTTTGGAAGTCCGTGGGCGTGGCGAGCGGGGAGAACTCGGCGAACTCGTCGCCGCAATCAGGGCCGCCGCAGCGGTGGATTGTCTCGACTATGCGCACGGATGCGGGAAGCAGGGTCGCGAGATCCGATACTGGCAGGCTGGTGTATGTGTGCTTGTGGGAGCCATATGGAATCAGGACAGGCTGTGGCGCGATGTTTGAAACGGTATTCGGGGACGCGAGGTGAACCATGCGTTGCCGGGTCATGCCACGCCACTGACCGTGGCCGGGGCTTACGCCCTCGCTTGTTGCGCCACGCCAGAAGAGCGTGCTGTTCTTGTGTTTGAAGGGCGGATCTGGGAATTCGTCGTTGGGATCATATCTGACTTTATCCATGTAATTCCACGCCGATGGATAGAGGATATCGTTGAAGCCGTGAGCCTTGCTCTGAGAGAAGATTGGGAACAAGTCGTTAGCGCCCTTGAAAGCTGCGGGCGAGAGATACAGGCCGTGCAAGTCGGCCAGATCGGGCTGATGGCAAATATCTGCCGCAGTGGTCCAGTTGGCTAGGAAAGCACCTAGACTGTGTGGCGCTGTGCAGGACGTACAAATGCTGCTGGTATCCCAGTGACGCTTTGTACGCGCTGCCGAATCAGGAGGACAGCCCACAGAACCGAACTCAGTGAAAGTGCGTTGAAAGCTTCTATGCTTGAGTGGCGTCTCGTTAAGAGGCTCTTCAGAGAAAGGCTTCCAGTCTCCTCCACGATTGGGTGTGAACAGATTCTCTGCAGGCTTATTGAGATCGCCAAATCGGTGACCGACCTGTCGCATCGACTCGATTTTGTCGTAAGGAACCGCGACCCTGCATTCATCATTCATGTTGAAGGCCAGATCCATGTCGGGCAACCATTCGGCGAAATGTGAGATCATACCAATGATGCCATCCAGCATCCAGCGATGTGTAGGCATCACGTTAGGGCTGATCTCTGCCTTGCCGTTCCGAATGCTGATGCCGGATGCATCGTTCCAAGGGTTTGCGATCATTTGCCACGTCCGCTCTCGAATTTCTTCGGGCGAAAGTGCGTAGTAAGGCAGTAAGTCGCGGTCCACGCTGTCGAAGTCGTCAATTACCAGAGAACCTCTTTCTGTAGCGTATCTGTACCAATGGTCGAATCCTGGCGGTGGGTGTCGTGAGTAGCGCTTTCTGTAGTTACGCACCGCATCCTTAAGACTCGTACTGGCCGAAGTCTGGTTGACGTACGACTCGTGATGTAGTTCCGCCTCCCACATGAGTCGGTCAATTGGGTGATGGCCGACCTTTGAGCTGTGGACAGCCCACAAGCATGTCTGCAGGATGCACAGGCATAGCATCGATAGATACAACCATGCGGGAGCCCCCTTAAAAGTTAGTTGTCGGGTTTCTGTTCGTCGGCCTCGGACGTTGTCCCCATGTGCAAATAAAACGTGAAGGCACAGGTTGCGACGATGAACGCAAGGCATGCGAACCCAGAATAACCAGCCGGAAATGGCAATGTGTGGGCCCAAGCGATGGATACTGTGCGTGTTGCTACTGATACGAACATCGCAGTCAGGATCGCAGTCAGACCTCCAGCAAAATATGTCTAAGGCTGTTAGTATGCTTTGCAGACGTGTATCTAGCAAGGGATCCTTACACAAAACAAGGCTGACAACACAGTCGCACAGATTACGACATCTAGGCGCATGGTGCTCCAGAAGAGTGTGTCTGGTATCGCAACCATCTTTTCCCTATCTTCAGGATCGGAGGCGAAATAGAATATGGACACAGCGACAGAAAGAATTGCTGCTGAGAACTGCGGTACCGTCAGCATCTGTAACGTGTCTCGAGAAGAAGATCATCCTACCAAGCAGACCCAGCCCATCGCAGAAAAGCGGGTAGATGGAGTACGTTGGGTGTGTTCGTCCTCGGTGTAGAGCAGACCATGAGTGCAGAGAACGATCAAGACATCCAGACCTGTGCCGACATGCTGCGCCCATGGTACAGACCACGAGTATGGCAATGATGCCGCACAGATGTGTGTTGATGCAGGGCTACCAATCGCGTGCATTGCTCCCAAACTACTGAAGCACATGACTGCCACCGCAGCGACATAGCGATAGGGATTGTTCATGATCCTGCATTCCCAGATCTCATACAGCGTAGACGTCTGCTCGTCTACTCCGACGTTGTGCCTTCTCCGTCTTCGCAAGCTGACGTAGTCATAGACTGCCACGGCCAAAGGCACCATCGGCTCCCAGGTCCGACGCGCGCATTGTATATTCAGTGTGATTTGTCGCAGCAGTTCTACTCTTATGCATATTGCCAGGACGAGCACCAGAAAAAGTGCGCGCAACTTGCGCAAGTTGGTTGGCTGAACCACATGATCCGTTCGGTGCGGCGAGTGATCGCGCGGCGAATTGTTGAAGTGCGTATCTTCTAAAGGAACGGCGAGATACTGACCCTTGTGCGTAGGCGCATCGCCCTTGGGTAAAAGACGACCAAGTGCCAACAGCGCGATCGCTAAAGTCGCCAGACAGACGATGGCCGAGTAGACGGGCTTGTCGACTGCGAAAGATGACGATATCGAGGATGTCAGAGAAGCAGTGCCAATCCCCAGGCCGCTGAGGTAAGAGTTAGCATTGTATTATAGATGTGTGGAGTTGCTGTACGCGTGGCTAGACGTTGGACTCACACAAAGGCAGGCCACCTCGTTTCAAGCATTCCGATCGTCTATTGGCGCATTGCGGTGTGACGCTGTGAAACGGTGCGCGTGGCGATGCTGCAGGTGCGGAGTGTCACAGAGAGCAAGGATTGCTCGTGGATATCAGGATATCGGCTACTTCTTGCACGCGACTGGTAGCGTGGCGACAGTCAGGCCAGTAGAGCCAAGCCGTGGTTAGATTACCATGTTATAATCTGGCGGCTGGGCTCGCTGGGATCTGGCCCTCTGGTAGCAGGCAGGCGAATGGTGGAGCACTGAGCACTTCAACCGTCAACGCCGGCCCGGCCGAGGCTTCCGATCAAGATCGTCACAGCGCCCCAGACGCGCTATTTTGATGTAAGCTTATCTTTAGCACTAACCCTAATCTAATCTCCTCTGCTTCGGCGCTTGAGTTGCCGAGCTTTAGAAAAGTCAAGCCGGAACTTTTGCTTGCGAGAGCTCTTCAGCGTTGCGCGAAGAGGACTTATCCTAGAGACAACCCACCTCGAAACTACTACACCCATCCCGACATACTTGGATCATATCCAGGCACTGCCCTGGTGTCGCGCGCTGGCTACTGGACCATTGGACCAAGTGCAAACAGCGAACTTTCTTTAGACGACTTCGCCTGGAGGCGGAGGTGGTGTTGAGGCAAGATGGTGAAAAAGGCGATTGATGCGCGCATTCCTGCGCTCATCCGCAACAATATGCAGGAGAAGAAGCGCAGTTTCTTCGTCATTGTCGGCGACAGGCAGAAGGATGTCATTGTCAACTTGTACCACATTCTGCTCAACATGGATATCAAGCTGAACAAGAGCGTGTTGTGGGCATACAAGAACAAGCTGCTTGGATTCACTAGCCACCGCAAAAAGAGGGAGAAGAAGATCAAGAAGGAGGTCAAGCGCGGAATTAGAGATGCAGATACCGAGGATCCATTCGAGCTCTTCGTTAGCACCCAGAACATCAGATATGTCTACTACAAGGAGACCGAGAAGATTCTCGGAAACACCTTCGGCATGGCTATCTTGCAAGATTTCGAAGCTGTGACGCCAAACTTGCTTGCGCGCACCATGGAGACTGTGGAAGGTGGTGGTCTGGTCATTCTTCTGATGAAGAGCATGACAAGCTTGAAGCAGTTGTACACCATGTCAATGGATATTCATTCTCGCTACCGGACCGAGGCACACGGAGATGTCGTTGCGCGTTTCAACGAGCGCTTCATCCTGTCTTTGGGCAGCTGTGATTCTTGCTTGGTTATCGACGACGAGATGAACGTTCTGCCAATTTCTGGAGGCAAGAATGTAGTGGAGAAGAAACTGACCGAGGAGGACGATGGAAAGACACCAGCGACTAAGGAGCTTGAAGAGATTAAGGAGAGTCTGGCAGACACACAACCCGTGGGATCACTGGTCCAGCTTGCAAAGACCGTGGACCAAGCGAAGGCGCTTCTCACCTTCGCAGAGGCTATCTCGGAGAAGACACTTGCCAGCACTGTCGCATTGACGGCCGGACGTGGACGAGGAAAGTCTGCAGCTCTTGGTGTGGCCATTGCATCCGCGATTGCGCACGGTTACAGCAACATCTTCATCACTTCGCCTTCGCCCGAAAACTTGAAAACACTCTTTGAGTTCGTGTTCAAGGGTTTCGATGCCCTGGGATACCTTGATCATGTCGACTACTCCATCATTCAGTCGACCAACCCCGACTTCAACAAGGCTATTGTCAGAGTCAACGTTCACAGGCAACACAGACAAATAATCCAGTATATCCAGCCTCAAGACGCATACACTCTTGGTCAGGCAGAGCTTCTCGTTATCGATGAAGCCGCTGCTATCCCTCTGCCACTTGTTCGCAAGCTCATGGGACCATACCTTGTCTTCATGGCTTCTACCATCAATGGTTACGAGGGTACTGGTCGTTCCTTGTCACTCAAACTGATCTCACAACTGAGAGAACAGTCACGAGGAAACTCCAAGGTCGGTAGCGATGAAAATGTGACCGACCGTGCTGGCTCAAAGTCTTCTGGTAACGAGGGTGCTGTCCGATCATCGCGCTCGCTGCGTGAGATCACCCTCTCGGAGCCTATCAGATATGCTTCAGGTGATCACGTCGAGCGCTGGCTGAACAAGCTCCTCTGTCTTGACGCTACCCTTCCTAGAGCATCGAGCATTCAGGGTACTCCCCATCCGTCACAGTGTCAGCTCCTGCAAGTAAACAGGGATACCCTGTTCTCGTTCCACCCAGTCAGTGAGAAGTTCCTGCAGAACATGATGGCGCTCTACGTCGCTTCACACTACAAGAATACTCCTAACGACCTCCAATTGATGGCCGATGCGCCGGCGCACCAGCTGTTTGTCCTTGTTCCGCCTATCGAAGAGAACGCTGGACGTTTGCCCGAAATTCTGTGTGTTCTCCAAGTGGCCTTCGAAGGTCAAATCAGCAGAGAAAGCGTCATGAACAGCTTGTCAAGAGGTCAAAGAGCAGGTGGCGATCTCATTCCATGGCTGGTCAGCCAGCAATTCCAAGACAACGACTTTGCTGGCTTGAGCGGTGCAAGAGTTGTTCGCATTGCTACCAACCCCGATTATGGCAACATGGGCTACGGTTCGCGTGCCATGCAGCTCCTGACTGAGTTCTACGAGGGCAAGCACATTGATCTTTCAGAAAATGACACTGCCATGGCCGAAGATGAGGAGATGGTCCGCGTGACTGACGCTGAGCTCGAGCAGAACACACTGCTTACCGATAACGTCAAAGTCCGTGACATCAAAGCCATGCCTCCGCTTTTCGCTCGTCTCTCTGAGCGCAAGCCTGCTGCACTTGACTACATTGGTGTCTCATATGGTCTTACGCAACCACTGCACAAGTTCTGGAAGCGCTCCGGCTTCGTGCCCGTCTACCTTAGACAGACTGCCAACGACCTGACTGGTGAGCACACCACTGTCATGCTTCACACTTTGAGCAGCGCATCCAGCGATCCTGCATGGCTCGGTGCATATGCCAAGGACTTCCACAGGCGTTTCCTCACCCTTCTCAGCTACCAGTTCCGCGGCTTCGGCAGCGTACAAGCACTTGCCATCGACGAGAGCGCAAATGCAGGTATCGATCTACTCGAGGACAGCGAGAAGACTAAGCCACTCGACAAGCACGGTCTTGATGAGCTCTTCACACCCTTCGATCTCAAGCGTCTCGATTCCTACGCAAACAACATGCTTGACTACCACGTCATCCTCGACCTGATGCCTACCATCGCCAACCTCTACTTCACCGGAAAGATCAAGAACGACAACGGCGTTCGCCTCTCAGGTGTGCAACAAGCTCTTCTCTGCGCCATGGGTCTGCAAAGAAAGGTCCTGGAAGACGTGGAGAAGGAGCTCGGCCTCGGCACCAGCCAGCTGCTTGCCATGTTCGTCAAGATCATGCGTAAGGTCAGCATGCACTTCCGCCAACTGCAGGAGTCTTCCATCTCCAAGTCTCTGCCCTCCGCCACACAGAACGCGATTGACAGTGCACCTGACGGAGAGGGCGAGGGCGAGAACAGGAACCCCATCGATCCTGAGTCCGTCGGCAAAGCACTCCAAGACGAGCTCGCCGAAGGTGGTGCCGAGTTTGACCGCGAGGAGCGTGAGCGCGCCCGTGCCATGATCGACGCCCTGCCTCTTGACAACTACGAGATGGCTAACGGTGATGCCGCATGGGAGGATGCCGAGAAGAAGATTCGAGAGGCGGAGAAGAGAGGTGGAGCTACCAACAAGACTATCGCTGTTAAGAGCGATAAGAAGGAGAAGGAGAGCAAGCGCAAGGCCGGCGAGGCGCTGGCTGAGGTGCAGAAGGAGGCGGAGAAGTTCAGTGGCAAGAGGAGCAAGAAGGCGAAGAGATAGAATTTGCCTTTAGTCAAGCATCCGAGCGAGGAGGGCGATACCCTGTATACTTGACAGCAAGTGCGGACTTCAATAAAGCGTTTCATAGTTTGTATATTCCTAGACATTGCTACAGCAATGTACCGCAGCATGCAAATTGCCAGAAAATTGGTACAAATACCTCTTCTTGCCCTTATCCTGGAGGTCACGGGTACTACTGGTTTCATGTCGAATATTGAAGACTGATCCTTCGCCCTCAGCTTCGTACCATTCTTGACTCCTTCTGTCCATAAATACAAGACCTCGCTATTCTGTAGCATCAGATCTACGGAGATTGTCTTGCAACTCTTGCATGTGCATGCAGAATTGCCGCAGCTCCAGCAAATCATCGTCAAGGGGAGAAATCGACGATCTCTGGCCTCGCCAAACTGAGTCTCGATGTCGACCACACGTATTGTTGTCGTCTGCCTGACCATGGACCTCTCGGTGACATTCGATCGCTGGTGGTGTGGCACGATCTTGGGCGCTCAAGGCATAGGGAAGATGCTGAGCCCAGCTGTCGAGTGACGTGGCGTACGACCCAAGGAGCCCACATCTCCTTTCCAAGCTTCGGATCGAGTCGTGAGATACGTCCAAATGCTGTCGCGAAATCTGTTCCAGGTCGCGGGCCATTGTAGAGGAAAGGTTTGCTCGGGCATGTCCGCTATACATGAGTGTTTGTGTCACATCATACATATGATGCATAGTTCTGCTTCCGAACCATTGATTCCAGGACTCTGAATCTGTGGAAGCTGTCTCGCACGCTTGTAGGAGTGGAGGTAAAGCGCAATTGAAAAAGTCCGTGACTGTACGTCTACTGGCACTCTCCGAGATAGTCCCCAGTATCGAAGCCAATGTTAGCATATCGATGTTGTCAGAAATCGAACTTTCGGCACAAAGACATGCCAAGGATGCTGCGAGTAATTGGTCAAGTTCCCATGTTATTTGTGCGAATTTCTTAGCTATTGGCAAAACGACGGCTGTCAGAGCCGAAACGAGCAACGAGCTGTTGAGAACTTGTGGTTGTATGAATTCTCTGGAAAGTGTCGAATTGCTCAAACGCGATGTATGCTGCAGCGATCGATGCAGAAAGAGCACTTTGGTGTAGAACCTGGCACTGCTGGAGCTGATCAATATAACCAACGTCCAGTCCCGGCCACCCGTGATCCAGAGAGAAAGACACTTGACTGAGGAAATATCCGCTGGTGCTTCGGGTGGACGGTCCCATGGTTGGCGGTCCCATACCAATTCAGTTTTCCCATATTCAGAAGATGAAAGACTGATCCATCGTAGAAGCAAGGCGGGACCCTTCTTCTGTAGTTCTCCTATTCGTCGCTTGATTTCAGGTATTCGAAGACGGTGCGGTGCAAGAATTGCACCTTCACACGTGAAGGATCTTCTAATAGCCAGAAACTTTGAGGCACGACCATGAGCAGAAGATCTTTGCAGCTTGCGCTCAACCTTTCCCGAGTGCGTTTGGCTAGCTCTGCAAACTGGTCATACGTCATTTTCTGTGGCTTCAACGCCCAAAAAACCGAGTATCGTGAAGGCCGACGTGTTGTCTGAAGAGCAGTTCGAAGTCCAAGTATGATGAACGTGCAGCAGCTTCGTCATGACCTTCAGCGTATAAATAGGCAAGCACTAGTGCTTGGGCTGTCTGGTGATGGTAGACTGAATCGATGCGATCGAGTATTGACTCAAAAAAGCTCTCAAGGTCAGTGGGAAGCTCGAGGACACGCTCTCTGAGGGTCATGGGCTCGTCTCCTTCGCGTAGACCGCGTACTACTGAGCGTACGACAAGGTAAACCCACAGGAAGACGCCCTCTGCACGAAGGATGATGTCGTTAGCGATCGAGATTAGGTGCTCGTCTGGCGTTTCGGGAGTCGGGAAAAGGGAGGAGAGGAAGACACGAGCCGTAATTCTAGATTGGACTCGACAAATAACCTAATGTCACCTTCTGTCACTTCATGTAAGAACAGATGTGGCGTTTTGTCTCCGAAAGCTTTGGCGAAAACGTTCCACGGTCGACTCGAGACACACAGCTTGGTATTCCCATCTTTCACAAATGTCTGAAGTGTATGAATGAGTTCACCGTGGTCTCTGCTGTATTCATCAAGGCCGTCGATGAACACACAGACTTTCCGAGGGTGTTGGCCTTGTGTTGTCCTGGTCATATGATTCCCGAGGTCCTCCAGTGCGGTTCTCAGCTCTTCTATGGTCCATGCCTGCATATCCTTGGCACCACTTTTCTGACGCTCCCATCTGGAAGGGAACAAGACTTCGACCATGCCAGGGTCCTTACGGAGTATTTGATACAGGATTGTGCGTAGAAGCCCCTCAATAGACTTCTGTAAAGATGTTCCCAGATACCAGAAATAGCAGTTGACAACGATCAGAGATGCATGGTTTCCAGACCATTCGCACAAAAGATTAGAGGTACGTTTTTCGTTGCCGAGAAATTTCATGAAGGTTGATTTGCCCGAGCCTGCCTTTCCAGAGACCCAGAAGATGTCAGATCCCGTACGCAGCCAAGTCGCGAGGCCACTTATGTCTTTCGTCAAAGCCCAGTCATACGTCCCTTGATGAGCATTCCGGATAGAATGTTGTCGGGATTGCATATCGGCAAATCCAATGTCTGAGATGATGCTCCGTTGGCAATTTTCTCGTCTCTCTTCATGCAAGTAGAACAGCTTTGATAGCTCGTTTTGCATGCTCATGACAGCCGCCAAGATGTTTTGCGTATTCCCTTCGGAGGTCTGTTGTATGATCCGAAGCTCTAAGTTCATCTGCTCATTTTGTTCCCTGTTATGATCGTTAGCGCACCAATAAGACCGAGGAAGTGAATATATCGCCGTACCTTACCACGGACATAAGCGCTGTAGCAAGTTGTTCATTCACGAGCTGCAATCTCTTCCGACGATCTTCAACTTCATTTCGTTTTCGAAGAATTCGCACAGCTATCCCAGCACTCTGTATGGTTTTCCTGAACTTGCTCTGGCCGATCGAGGCTATCTTGAATTCCCCGAGAAGACTCAGCAACTCGTGTGCCTCACTTCTTACGACGCTAGCGAGGTCCACCACAGTCTTCTCATTGGCACTAAGGAAAGGACGGGCGTTGATTGAATCATGTAAGCGTCGAGCGAGATCATCTTGCTCCCTCACAAGTCTCGTCAGGTGTATTTCTTCTCGCAAAGCGTCTTGAGATGCAGAGATCAACATATATGTGGTTTTGATGACTTTCGCACCGAAGTCAATGACCTGTAGGATGCAAGATGCGACCCCCACACTGGCAAGCTCTGCCATCTTTGAAGACTCTCTGGAATATTGCAATGCCGCACGTCAAGAAAGGCGTGGTTACCGTTGGTATTTGTTGTATCGGGATACTCTTCATCCCAAAGGCTCTCGTATTTTGACGAAGTGACAGTTCTATCGCCGTGCCGCAGTTGCACTGCCTCAAACTGACTGGCTGACGGGAAGGCTATGCATTTTTAAAAAGCTTGTCAGTCTAGAAGCTATGTGTCTGCTGTCATAAAATGAGGGAGGGAGTTGAGCTGTGTGCTCGGCTAGCGATGAGTATATCCCGTCTACAGATCTGTCAATATATTGAAAATTCTGACTGGCCACTGACTTCGCTGTCAGTTCTTGTGAGATCGGTGAGAAGCGTCAGTGGTGCTACGCCGTCTAAGCGAAAGTGCTTGCATGCACAAGTCGCTTTCTTGCTGCAAGTATGTCTAAGGCAGGTCAGGCTAGTCTAGTATCGTAATAGGGACTACTGGCGTCGCAAGCGAACATATTTGCGTGGCTTGTTTGGGCGAAAGGCCGCCAGGCGACGGGCATCCACATTAAGAGCCTCTGGACCAGTATCACGCGTTCGCACAATGACACTTGTTGCGGCGTCATTTAATGTAGATGTTGTTTGTGGTACCTCCGAATTACCTGCGCCAAACTTTGCCCGAATTCAGTGTTATTAACGATGGCGCTGTGCTTCGCGTAGCGTTACAATGGGATCTCTCCGAAGGCGACATTGACAACAAATCTGCCTGCAGCACTTTTGCTACCAACACTCGCTGTGGACAGCCCTCGGTATGATGAGGCCGGTCGTGTGAAGTGTATACGTGTAGCATGGACACATCGGAAGGAGGACGTGGAGGAGAGCGAGGAGATGAAGCAGCGACTCAAAGCTTGCTGGACTGGGCGAGGAGGATGTTCAAGGAAGGTCTTGAGCATGAGGAAAATGGGAGTGATCGGGTGGAGCATGGTGGTGCAGTGACGAATTAATCCTTTGAGATGCTCTTAGAAATTAGTCCAAACAGACCGATGAGGTGCCTCACCTTTTACACCACTTCCACGCCGTCCGTACCTCCGATTTCACCCGTTATTGCCGCTTTGAAGATACTCATAGCGTCGTCATTCTGCTTCTGCAAGTCTGCGTTGTTCGTGAAAGCCGCTGCTCCCGCGAAGAATTGCTTCATCCTGGCGGGATCCTTGTGCATGTCGTCTTCAGCATACGCATACACTCTGCCAAACTGCCTTGCCAAGTCTACAACTTTCTGGGAGCGTGGTCTTCTGGTAGTATCATAAGCCTCGAAAGCGGCTGGAATTTGTGAAGGTTCCGTGATTTGAGAGAAGAGGTGATCAAGTACAGCCGAGTCCTCAAGGGCTTGCGCAGCACCGTTGCCGGCGAATGGCATACTTGCGTGTGCGGCGTCGCCCGTCATGACAATCTTGTTTTTGTGGTAAAAGGTGCGTGGTCGTGATCTGCGGCCGTCCAGGAGGCACTGGTGTCCCGTGCGACCAGTTCAACGATCTTGCGAGCGTCCTCGCTGTAATTGGAGTACAATGCAGGGTCGAGAGGCGGTGCACCACCATCAGTAAACTTCGCGCCTCGCACCGCAACACCAGCACTGAGACGCGTACCCTTGTTCACTGGAATGCAGTTGACGTGGCCTTGAGGACCGAGAAGGATCGGGACGCATCGTGTCCACTTCTCGTTGATATGCTTCTTCGCTTCTTCGACAGAGACCATTGTGCGGTATACTTGCCAGCCATCGTGATTGACAGGCTTGGTGGCAGGATGGTCAGGTCCGAGCAAGTACTTCCGGGTCTCGCTGTGAATACCATCGGCTCCGATCAGACAATCAGCTTCAGCGGTAGATCCGTCTTTAAAGGTAAGGTGGACCGCATGTTCACTGTCATGGACTTCGGAAATCTTCTCCAGCTTCTTGCCAAAAGTTATACAGTCCTTCGGTACAAGCTGTAACAGACCATCAAGCAGATCTGAACGCGCGACTGTTTTCCTTCCCTTTGCTCTTCCAAGCTCTGCCACGAGCTCTCCCTGATTTGGCCCTTCGCCTAGTATGACTTCCGTGACCATCTCAACATTCTCATCGCCCTGGCTGAGCGCTTTGTCGAAGTAGACCTGCTTGACTTCCGGTCCGATCAGTGCCATGGCTTTGATCGCGTTCATGTGTAGTGCAAGGCCGGCACCAACGTCCTTGTACTCTGGCACGCCTTCATAGACATGGACTTCAAGATGCGATTTTTTTGCAAGGCCAGCAGCCAGTGCTAAGCCTGCGATGCCGCCGCCAGCAATGGCTATCTTGATCTTGCGGTCTGGTACTGTTGAACCCATGGCTGTGGATAGTAGCAAGAGGGATTTGGGCTAATTGTGATGTAGATCCAAGGAGACAGAATCAAGGAAATACCTTACCTGCTAGCGATTCTCTAGAACCGGGGAGCCTTCTATAGGCGTGCAGATTCAACTAAGTCTAGGTGTCGGACTTCATTGAAAGCATCATCCGTGCCCGTGTCGAAGTCCGACACGCATATTCCCAGCCTCACAAGACGGTTTTGGAGTCTTCAGAATCGCATGTCGCGAGTGCATATCGCGCCAACGATGCCGGTCACGCGTCTGCGCCATCGATCGTACTTCAGAGCGGCACTAGAGAATGTTTTGAAAGGCGTGTCAATGAAGACACGAATGCTTGGTTCGGAATATTGATGGCGCTAACGCAGGTCCCTCCTCGATGTTGACTTTGATGAAGTCATCGCCGGTTTATCGGACCTCCGTTATCGCGAGCTCCAGCCATTCGATTCGCATTGTTACACACAAATTGATGGGGGCACTTTGTAACAGGTTGTAGAGTAAGTCGTGTATGAAATGCTAATTGGCCGATTCATCGTGTTGCAATCGCATCTCACAACATGCAGCCTCTCATTCCGCTACCTCATGAGCCTTATCGTATTCTGCTTGCTCTACCTCTTCCCTCCAAGACGTCTCTGCTTCATCGTCAGCGGATGGCCGAAAATGAAAGACGTCGTCGCTACTTACTGCCCAAAGAGATGGCCGTATGAGCCATGATCGTATTTTCCGTAGCACCATGCCAGTGGGTTTCGCCGGCTGGTATGTGGACCACATCGCCCACCATCAACTTCCTTGGTGCTTCACCTTTGCTACAAACGAATCCTGTCCCCATCGTAACGGTTAAGATTTGGCCGCGTTCATGGGTGTGCCAGAAAGTACGCGCGCCAGGAGTGAAGCATACATTGTTGCCCATGCAATCATCTGCTGTGAAGATGGGATCCATGTGCACAGTGCCTGTGAAAGTCTCCGTCGGCTGCTTGGAAGCCGTATTCGGTTTGTGAGCGGCGCGGATCAATTGCATCGTGTGAGATTTGCTTTTAATGTAGTATCCTGTTGGAGATATGGTGAAACTGGCTTTGCCTATCTGAGTAAGTGTTGGAGAGCATGAGCGTGGTAAGACGAGATGATAAGATAGGCTTCGATGATGTGATTACAGCCTCGGTTAAGCAGCACCGGTGCATGAACGAGTATTACAAGTTAAGGTAGCATATACCTGTCCGCCCAGAATCTTTTCACGAGCATCGAGGTCATATGCTAGCTACTGCAGGTCTCATACATTGGTTTAGCATAACACCGAACACCTAGCTAATTGAGGCCCATGCGTCGCGCTCCTACCCATTCACATAAATCACTCAAATACATTAGTTACTAGAGCGTACTATGTAATCTGTATGTTCTCGTCGCCTGAACTCCTGGCCCACCCAGAATTAACAGTCAGTCATGGCTTCATTCGAGGCGATGCGTTTGGTGGTCGTCTCAAAATCGTATTGTCGTTGCATGTCTAAGTCTTGATGATGTTACCTGCAACCCTGATAGCTTCTACGGTCTTACCCACCCACTCTTGGGCAAGAGTAAAGTTGCCGGCATCGACTGCCTCGGTGATGCCTGGGAAGGTCACGGGTGCGTAGCCTGTACCTGTTAGCATTTATCTAAGCCATGGTACACGGCTGGACTTACCTGTATCGATGCCGGGCGCGAAGATCAGGTGCTGGTAGAATTCTCTGTTGTTCAGACCACCCTGGGAAATGAAGCCACGCTGGAAGTCTCTGAACTTGTGGTTGACGACTTGTAGTAGGTCGGTGTTGTTCGTGCTGAGAGCAAGTTGAGAGAGCTCGACGACTTCGTTGGCCTGATTTCTGAAGGTGTCAATGGCATGGCGTAGATCAGCAACGCTCAGATTGCCCGAACTGCTGCTGATGAGTTCGCTGAGCTCGTCAAAGTAGATGTCCATCTGATCAGCGTAGTTGGGCAGGTTGAAGGGGATCAGCTCTGCAGTTGCCAAGTCGTACGCAAGAAGCGACAGGTATTTGCCCATGGCCTCGTGATGGTGGAAGCCGGGGTCTCCAAATTTAGCCATCCAGTGGTATGAATCGTAGTTGCTGTGGTAGGGGTACAAGGGGTCAGTAGGTCCGCCATCGCTACCCATGTCGATCTGTTTGGGTCAGTACCAATGCTATACAGGTCATGAATGGTAGATCTCGACTCACTGAACCAATACCACGGTGTACGAAAGCGGTGTAATCACTACCGCTGCCGAGAACCCCAACAGTGCCATTTGTATCCTCGTACCAGATGTCGTACATCGTGCGGTTAGTATTTGGCCACGGGATCTTTTTCATAACGTCCGTCGCAATTGTGTGGAGCTCGGGAGAAGCGGCAATCGCTGGATGAGGGCCACTCGCTGCAATGTCAATGTTGAGGTATGACACAGCAGTGCCAGTGAGCCACGGGATATACTCCTCCACCCATTCGGTCGAGCCGACCAAACCATATTCCTCGGCATCCCAAGAGCAAAGGACGATGTTACGCTTCGGCTTCCAGCCTTGAGCAAGTAGCTTGCCGAAAGCGCGACCAAGCTCAACGATCACAGCGGTGCCCGAGTTGGGATCAGCTACATGGCCTTCATTAGCACAAGCACTGTAGGGTGGTGGGAACGTCAATCTTACCGGCACCACCGATGATCCACGCATCGCGATGGTTACCAACGATGATCGTCTCGTCTGGGTTGGTGCCATTGATCACGCCGATGGCGTTCCAGATCGGAGTATAGACTTCCTCCATCATATTCTGTACATTCAGAACGACGCCTGGAGCTGGACCACTGCTGTAAGAGGACCCAGGGATGGCGCCAACGTAGCCAGTGCGATTAACTTCGGCACCAGACACACCGTGACCTTCCAAGACTGCAAAGAGCGGTAGAGCATCTTTCTCAGAGATTGGAATTGAGGGAATCCTTGGTAAGACATCGGACATATCTGCACGAGGCGAGTCTTCGCTAGAAGGATAGCCAGGAGTAGAAGGGTCTCCTGGATAAGTAGACAAGAATTGAACACTTCCTCTCTGCACCTGAGAGGGATTGCGTGCTCCGCCATCTGGATAGACTTCGTATCCGTTTTCAACCGTCACGTTTCCGTCTTGTGCAGGGTCGGTGTAGATGATGCATGCAATCATGCCATTGTCTTGAGCATTCTTGACTTTCAAGCCACGGAAGATGCTTCCATCTATATGTCTGATCAGTCGCTGGGAGTCAGAAATACAACAGAAGGTTCGAACGGAACGGTATCATTAGACGTACTGAAATGCGGCGTTAGTCATGAACTCATCACATATAGGCTGGAGTACATACCATTGAGCAAGAGCGATCTTGCCTTCCAGTTCGACACCGAGGTCTTTGAGTCGCTGGTAATCACGTTGCTGCGGATGACCATAATCAGCCTAGTGCTCTCGAAACGAAGCGAGAGATTGAGCCTACAGTGCCCAGCCCGACATAGACAAATTCCGCACTGGCATTTCCTGTAGCTGAGTAGCCGTGGAAACTCGGCAGACGATCCTCACGAGTTGTCGTCTCATCTTCCTCAATCACGTCCTCGACTAAACCAGCGGTGTAGACACTTCCATTGGTGTACGTCATAGACAGGGAGTTGTTCAGAGGATAATTCAAGAAGACAGTATACTCCGCCAGGCTCGATGGGATGCCTGCTTCGGGCCCATTTGTCGGCAGTCCATTGCGCTTGGCTCTTGTTGCGACCCGCGACATGGTCTCCATGGGTATAGTAATACGACCAGTCGGAGATAGAGTTGTTGGAGAACGAGTCAACGATGGTCTGTTCGTTGGGCGTGAGACTCGCCAGAGGGGTCGACTGTCGTTTCAGAAGCCCAGGTGCATGAAAGTGGCGCTCACGTTGACACGCGCTGACTAAGCCAGCGAGAGCCGGTATGGCTAATAAAACTTGAAGCATGTTGTTTAAGAACGACTTCGTGGAGAACAACACTTCTCTCACTGAAACAGCACCATGATGGTCAAAGACTCTTTATATGAGCCGGTCGCTCGTCTCTGCTTCTGTCAATCTCATGCCGTGTCCTGCATGCTGCAGCTGCCCTCCTCGCTTGGCAGTGACGATGTAACATAGCATTCAGATGCGGAGTTGGTCACCGTGTGGGGATACTAGAAAGTGAAAGCTGCCAGGAGCTGTTATCGACCTTCTCTGTCTGGCATCGCGCTGCTCGGCGGTGTCAGCAAACATTGGAAAATCCCGGATGACAATCGTCATCTCGTCTTGGCACCAGCCTCCCCTCTTCGGTCGCTGTATAGCGCCATTTCCATTGTGCAGTAGCGCGGACAGCGTACATAATCAGTCCTGTGTTCGAGAATGCACTTTCGCGATTGCGAGCTCAAGTGCGTGCATGACAGCTGAGGCTTCCCGTCCAAGGATGCCATACCTGGTCACCCCGCCTCGACTTCCATTCTCGGACATCAAAACATTAACGGTGTTACGCAATACGCCGTCAACAATGAATACGTGAGGCGACAAGTATCAGATCTCGATCTTATGGAGAGGCTCTCCAGGTTCTGGATAAGCTCCCAAGTACTCAAAATGCATCTCGTGGCGAGTCTCATATTTGTCGAGCGACAATATAAGCCCAGCACATGAAAGAGCACGAAATGTGTCGCTCGCACCGCTTCCAAAACGAATACAGTATATCTCGTTGGCATCAGATCCAGATGTCGATATGGATGTTGTTGACCACCAAATGTTGCCCTCCAAGGGTGGCAAGGCGTCAAGCTTTCTGGACAGGTTAATGAGAAGGTAACCGACTACCTGTCAAGGATTGGAAGGCAAAAGAGGAGGTGCACATGTAGGTGAAAGAATATCATTGGACAGGCGAACGAACATGTGGACGAACAATTGTGCCAAACTTTCCAGAACTGAAATTCGCTTGTAGACTGCCTCGCAAGAAACACTAAGCTGTCGCATTGGCAACGGACATGCACTTCTTTCAACGAAGAGTGTTCATTGGAGCGTTCTTCAGCCTCCTCATAATATTTCTACTCGCCCCAATCTCGAAGCAATCTCTAACAGCATTCTGGAACTCCGAACACAAGCTACTTGCAGAACGACAACGACATGTGATCACGGCTTTCGAGCAAACTTGGTCGGGCTATGCAACTCACTGCATGGGACACCACTGGCTTCGTCCTGGCTCAAATACATGTGAAGATGATTTCGGCGGTTGGGGTGCGTCGTCTATTGATGCGCTTTCCACTGCCATCGTCATGGAACGAGAAGATATTGTCATGGATATACTCAGCTTCATCTCAGACCTGGACTTTTCACAAGTGAAGGGAGGCGCTAGCATACTGGTATTTGAGATAGTCATCAGACATCTTGGGGGCATGATTTCTGCTTACGACCTTCTCAATGGACCATTTGTCCACATCACCACCGACAAGCAGCTTCGACTACGACTGTATGAGCAATGGTGCGTCTCGCAGATATCCTGACATGTGCTTTCAATACGCCATCTGGAATCCCGTGCAACTGGGTCGATCCAGCGACGTGCACGACAGACGATGCTACTTCGAACACTCTTGCAGGGATCAGCTCTCTGATACTGAAATTTGTTCGCTTGTCTGACATCAAATCGCACGTATGCGCAATTTGCGCAAAAAGCCGAGTCATACCTGCTGGACCCGTCACCTGGTGAGACTGAGCCATAGCCTGGCTTATCGGGCACGTACGTCCGAGTGTCGGATGGTAAATTCATGGATGCCAAAGATGGCTGGGGCTCACTTTCGGACTCATACTACGAGCATTTCATCAAAGCATACGTTTATGATCGCGAGACATACGCACTTTATCTGAACCACAGGACGCTTGCAGCGGATTCTACCATTCGCATGATTGCTTTGAAACCATTTGGACGAGTGAACGAGGTGTTTCCCCCGTTCTGGGAAGATCAGCGTCGTTTCAATGCCATGGCTCGCTGTCTTGATTCGCTAGAGGCAACTTCATTCTCGGTGGCATGGTCACTCAAGATCAAACGCTGGTCAATTTCGGTGTGATGACGCGGACACTGCAGGCGCGCTTCACAAGCATACGGCAGCTCGTCTAGGTCCAGGATGGGTCCACTGGACACCAGATTGCAGTTCAGCCTCGTGTGGGAAGTACTGTGGCGGCTACAACGCTGTTAGGCCAGCGGATGCATCTTGCCAACTAAGGCCCGAAGCACTGGACCTTTGGTACTATGCCTACCGCGCTACCAAAGATTCCAAGTATCGCGAGTGGGCATGGAACACGTCCCTGGCTATGAGCAAATTCTGTAAGACAGACACTGGCTTCAGCGCCATCAGCAACGTAATGGCACCCGAGGGCGGCCAGGAGCTCGTTAAACAGGAGAGCTTTGTCCTTGCCGAAATGCTGAAATATATGTGGCCGATCAATGTCGAGGTGAGTTGAAATTTCATCTGCACTTGAGTGTAAGCTGACTCCTTCAGGATGGACAGGAAGCTGGCTGGCATGTACAAGATAGCCGCACTGGCGCTAAGAACGAATAGGTCTTTAACACCGAAGCACACCCATTCAAAGTGGCGGGAGAGCCGGTGCAATGATGATGACACGCATTATTTGAACAATCTGTAAAGACAATTTAATTACTCATTGCATTTGTTCTGTAACCTCAATACATTAGTCCCATACACCAATCTCTCATGTAAGCAGTGATATCATCATTGAAGATATTGACGAGGTCGAATAAAGCGTTGCGGATGCCGGAATCATGTCGTGAAACCTGTCCAAGACAGACAGACAGGAAGTCGTTCTGTCGTACTTGAGCCTTACATCATATCCTGATCTGAGGCTTGTGCTTGCTTGTACCGTCTCGGTATCCGTCGAGAGCAGTGTTGACGACATCCGCGTCAAGCCCATTGAGCGTAGAGAACGATGTCGGGCTGATTGACCCAGCTGCGACGTAGTCCGTCAAGCGCTCCCAAAAAGCAATACAGAGCGGGTTCCTGTAGAGAAATAGGCCGAGCACATCAAGCAATTCGTGTCCCTTCGTATCGTCAACACTTCCGATTGGTAGGAGTCGTGCCACTTTTCCAGGGCGGCGATCGGAGAGAGCTCTGAGTGCAAGACTGAGTCCATCAGGAAGGTTGACTGCGTCGAGCGCATACGACAAGTCATTGCTCGTAGCACTGCGTATCTCTTCAACTATGGTGTCCTCGGACAAGTGGCGGTCGATGACTTGGGTCGCACCCAACCGTTTCAAGTGAGTCTCGTTTCCGCCGACAACGATGATGTTCTGGATGCGAGCGAGCTTCGCGGCTGCACTGCGAGTTTGCCACAGTTTGAGCCGCCGCCGACTATCAGTATGTGGTCCAAGCCAGGCTCTCCGGTCTGCCACGGTGCTTGTAGACCGATAACGTCAAAGAGGGCCACGAATGAAGCAGACACATTGGTTGGCAACGTAGCCTGTATCGCAATAGTCAGTACAGATGTTCACTCTAGCATGATATGAAAGACCACTGTACCGCCTCATCATCTGAGACGTTCTCAGGGATTCTTGCACAGTTCTCCACATCAGCCAATGCATACTCCTGCAGTCCAGACTGAGAAGAATCCATGACTGCTCCCGAGCCCAGGCTCATGACACGATCTCCGACTTCGAAGGCTGTAACGCCGTCTCCTACTCGGCTTACTACGCCAACGACATCCTTGCTAAGCACAGCGGGTAGTTTGTCTGCGATCAGCAAACCAGTGTCTCGACTCCTTTGGTCGTGAGGATTGAGACCTGACGTCCATTATCAGTATATCATCTTTGACCGAGTGTCACATTGAAATGGTCTTCACGTGTTTGGCTTACCAGCAACGGTCACCTTGATCTGGAGTTGACCATGCCCGGGATCTGACACCAAGCGATTTTGTACAAGCACAAGTGGCTTGCCAATTTCTTCTACAAGAAGTGCTCGCTGTGTCGCCATTTCGAGCGATCGGTTTCAAACAAAGTAGGATCGAGCCTCAAGGATGCGGGTATAACAGAGGAGAGAGATGATGTACTCAACCAATTGACTCTATCGATACAGTTCTGGTATTTTATATGATATGACACAATACTGTGAGGGCCCGGTGTATGTTGACGTTTGTCGTCCGGCATCCTTTCGCCGTGTGGTGACCAAGGTGCAACTCTGGAGTGTTTGTAAGCGCCAACACGCCAAGTCACGGGTCGGCTGGAGCCGAGATCTTGATCTCGCTCTTTCGCTCCCTGAATAGGAACCGCGTTCTAATGTTTCTAATAATGTGCTTCATTTTTGCATCAACTCTGGGGTGCTCACTCAGTCATCATGTCGGACTTTCGGTGCAAGCCAAGAGTTCCGCTCGTTGTCTAGAAATGTATCCGTATACACAAACATTACATAGAATGAAAGCCCAACTAAAGGTGTTCGGCGGTATGTTCTATACTCAATCCTCGTCAGGGGCTCCGAGCTGGTAATTCATACGCAACTGTTGGCGGACGGCCATTCTGATTCATGTTACCACCCTTTCGCATGGCGCCATCAAGCTCGCCGACTTCTCTAAAAGCATACAACTCTGACCTCGCTGCGTTGGGAAGCTCATGACGAGTTGGAAGTGGGGAATATGGAATCTTGCTGTCACCTTGCGGTGCACCGTCAGCACTCCAGCGTTCCTCCGACTGCACTCTCTCCTTCTTCTTTCGCGCCAAACAAACGAGGATGATGCCAACAAGTGCAGCGAGTACGGCAATACCGCCGACAGCTATACCTGCAATTGCACCTGTTGTAAGGCTCGTGTCGGCTTGCTCGGACTCGGCAGCATTTTCTGGCCGATCACTCGTCCTGAGAGGCGCTTCAGACGATGAGCTAGATGAGCTCGATGGAACAATCTCTTGGGTTTCCGTCGCGCTGCAATTGCCGCCTACCGACACCAGTCTCGTATCGGATGTGCTATTCGCCTGCCAGACTGTGAATGTCCCGGCATCATGATCGACAAACAGGTAGGTCGATGAAAAGAACTGCTTGCCGATGACAGGTGTATCGGCCGCGTTAATTCCAAGCGTTGGTTGTATCAATACTTCGGCGTTCGAGGAGTTGACTTGTACTTTTCCAGATTTGTCGATGATTTTCTCGGGCACCACCAACAGTTCGTTGGGGATTGCAAACTGCATTCCATTGTCCAAAACTACGCTCAGGCTTCCTTGGTAACTGCGAACATCAGTCTAAGTGTACTTTGGTGAGGTCACACGTCGATCTTACACAAAGGACGGGTCGTAAAGTGGATTCCACCAATCGATCCCGACCGAGGAGAATTCTGACCATGCTTGAGAACTGTCCTCAAAGCGTTTGTAGTAAGGGTCGTAAGGGAATGAGAGCATTGCAGGAAGTCTATCTGTAAGCAAGCAGAGAGTGGTGAGCGAGGTGCCTAAAGTTCCAAATTTCGTGTCAGTGCTTGCTTGCAGACTGCCATTGAAGACGGCAAAGTGCTTACGATAATACTCGTGCGAGTACTGTTCGGAAATTGCATGATAATGTCTGTTATCGTTAAGTGCGCCCCAGACATACAACTGGGAAGGAGTCTTGAGGGCGCCCGTGACATTGGATCCTTGTACTTTCGCTGCGTCGTAGCCACCCAGAACGATCGTCCATCTGAGCATTTGATGTGGCACCGTCTTCACCCACCAATAGCCGTAAGACCTTGAGGATATATGACCAGCGTCTTTGAGAGCTGTCAACAGCGTCGAATTTGGCCCAGTCCGATGGCGCCTTGGGTGATATTGCTCGCCATAATCAAAGCCTGGCATGCCTATCGGAAATGCGTCAAGTGTGATGTTGCCAGCGCCCAAATCAATCCAGTGTCCAAGAGCTATCCCAGATGTGTAGCCCAAGTGTGCGGTCGGTGTCGCTGGCGCTCGCTCCTGCGGCATAGACATCTGCCACTGCCTTCGCGCTTGAAGACTTATCGGGATCGTAGAGACCACCACGATATGTATCGCACCATTGACTAGATGTGCCGTTCGGGCAGTAGGGTGATGAGGAGTTAAACAGCCAGGTATTATTGAGCCACCTATTGGTTGTAAGTGACAATTCAAGCTGTATGCATCTTTCATGGAGACCAACATCTGAGGAAACCAAGATAGGTTCTGTGGAGGACTGCCGGCCGTCAACAGAGCTCCTCTGATGGAGTTCCCGCTTGCGAGAGCCACATCTGTGATGGGTAGTACGATGGGCGAGTTCGCTGGACAATCGCTTTGGTACGATCGCACGCTAAAAATTGACAGCAGTAAAAGAGACCGCCGGAACGCCATTTTGTGGTACAAAGTTACCAACGACACTGAGAATGCCGCGAGAGCAGATCACTCCCAACACATATGCTTGCCCACGACGGATCCTCTCGGTGTGCACTTCGCTGCATGGTGCGGCGGACATCATCTCGGTTGACCGGGCTTATTATTAGTGCAGCGCTTCCATTCCTGTGGCAAGATAGCAACAGGTGCCGAGGAGTGGACGTATGCCGGTGTGCGGCGTAGCATTGGCAAGCGGTTTCAAGGCCTGGCTCTAGAGCCGCCTATCGTCACTAAACAAGGTGTGAAGCGCCCTCTCTGGTCAACAGCCTGATGAAGCGGTTGTTGCAATCCACATCTATCGCCGGATCTTACACTGGACGTATGATGGGTTTGGGGACCATATTTGCTCACACTGTGCTTTGAACAGTTCGTGCCAGAGTACCTGCTTCTTGAGTCTCCGTGTACTGGGCTGTCTGGTGGAATCCCACACGTTACTTAGCTCGAGAGGAGGTTGGGTCTGAAGGATCGCTAGCGTGGCTATCCGAGTCCTGCCGAATTTTGGTGAAACCAGCCAGCGGCACGCAAGCGGGTGGATTTTCATCACAGCAAGCTTGCTGTGCTGCAGACTCCATAAACACTATGATGTATCTCATCCGCACCCTTCAAGGTGACTACGCTCGCAGCCATGACTTCAATTGCAGCATCCATCTGTCGCTGAACAGAGTGAGCATCTGCCGGGCCTCTGATCATATTTCGCCATGCCTCTCTAGACGCCATCTGGGCAAGCGGCAAAGCGGCGTGATGACTTGAAGCGACAGCAGGGGTGTGGATCCACACTACTGCCACCTACGGCGGCTATGGGTAATCTGTATTCGACCGTGCTGCTCGCGAATGGCCGCGAAGCGTTCGCTGAAGGCGTGCGTAGTGTATAACCTGTCATCCTATTCCTTCTTGTCCAGTTGTGCCACAGCGTCTCGACGCTTTCGGCACATAACCACATATCACGCCTCCGTGATAAGTACATGTACATGGAAGCTTAATCGGACTACCTTCTCTATGATTCCCATATCCTCCATGCGGCGGAGACATATCTCTGCGGGTGTCGCTTTTGCCATAGCTGGCTTGCTCACATACTTGCACTTTGTGGGATCCCCCTTACCTGGGGGGTTCGCCACGCCGCGCCCTACCTGGAACGGCGCAGACAATGCTACTCTTGGATTTGGTGGCATATTTGTGTTGACAGAGAATACTCATACCTGGCGAATTCAGGGACTTCGAAAGGCAGCTGGACTGGCTGGCTTAGACCTGATCATCTCGGCCCAAGCTTCAAAATCGGACCAAGATGTGCAGGACTATTTACAAGGAGACAAGCTTGTCACTCACATTGGCGCCGTCAAAGCTACTTTGAACTACGTCGCTCTCTTGCAACAATTCCTCCAGACTGGATATGAGACAGCCTTGTTCCTGGAAGACGATATCGACTTCAGTATCATGATTCGATCACAGATGTCACTTCTGGCTGACCTATTTTCGGGCGCAGATGACAGCTCCGTGGATCCATTGGACCCGTACAACAAAGCCAATTGGGATATACTCTGGGTTGGTCACTTTGGAGTCGAGTTCACGGAGCAGACTCAGATCTCGCACTACGCAGACCCGCATGCCCTTCCTTGGGCCTCGCTGAAGTCAGATTTCAACAACTATTATGAGCAGCAGAGAGCTGCTGAGAGCAACAGCGGGTCGAACACGCAGCAGCTCATACGCAACGTCGCACCTTTATCATCATATGCTTGGGCGATCACCAGGACACATGCGCAGTGGCTGATCGGAGAGCTGACAAAGGCGCGCGCGCAAGAATTCGACGTTCAGCTGCACATATTCTGTCGTGGGTTGCGTCAGAGATGTGTTGCCCCAGTTCCGAGCTTATGCACCATCATAGGGTGATTGGCTCGAGTTCGATCTCGAAATCGAAGTCAGAACTGGCCGGGGATGCGGGCACCACAAACGACAGCCAATTGCTCAGCTGGTGGCAACGTTTGTTCAATGACGATGAAGGAATGGACTGGTGGCGGAACGCCACAAAGTATACTTACAATATAGAGTGGAGTGCTAGATGTAATGCCGGTGAAACTGGCGAGCGAGCAGCCGACAAGTGGCAGTGTCTGCCGAAAGCCGATGACACAGAGATATAGGATGTAATCATACTGAATTCTACTCTCTGGTCATAGCAGCCTATCTCGGGTTCGAGATCCTCCATTTCTGGCATCTATTGTTCCCATATACCCTGTTGTTCTCGCCTCTGCCATTGCCGGAAACACACATCTGCGCAGCGATCACATTAGCAGCCGCTCACGAAAATAATCAAACATTCGCAGGCTAGGTACTCACGCTGTAGAACTGCTTGAAGCAGATATCCTATCGTTCAAATGTCAGCCATTGCAGCTCTGGTATCCTGAACCACAGTCAAACCAGATAATGACAGAAGCTTACCCAAGGAAGCCACTGGCCAGGATTGCAACCTCCATCAATCTTAGCGACAGCATTTCCCACTCGGACTGCCTTTGAACTCGCAACGCTGGGAACGAACTAGACGAGAAAGACCTTGTCAGTATTGAGATTAAGGGGACAATCCTCAGTATGGCTTTGACTTACGAAGCCGCCGTTCCTGTTGTTGCAGTAGCGCTCAATGGACTTCTGGACATTCGGCGCACGCTGGATGCAAGCAGCTCTTCCCCACTGTGATATGGTCAGTCATGTAATGAGCAAGGAGCTGG
The DNA here is from genome assembly GCA_002901145.1 of Cladosporium cladosporioides. Taxonomy (NCBI): domain Eukaryota; kingdom Fungi; phylum Ascomycota; class Dothideomycetes; order Cladosporiales; family Cladosporiaceae; genus Cladosporium; species Cladosporium cladosporioides. The sequence continues at coordinate 285,261 of NOXB01000009.1, read as the reverse complement.
AGGTAGGTCTTCGTACGTCGCTGCTAGCCTTATCACCGCCCCAGCCGGTGCGGGCTTCTACTGAGGCTACACTGAGGGTGAGCAAGATGGTCAGAAGGGCGGAGATGAAATTCTTCATGGTTGTGGATATGTCACAAGACTTTCAAACCTATTCGGAGAACTCGAAGGAAGTCTGATCTTGTGCTGACAGCCGAACATGCGGGAAACAGATCAACCTTTGCTTGTATGCATTACAGCGACATTGTGCTGTAGACAAAGACTTAATCTCGTGCTCTCGTAGCTTTTGGTCTATGGGAAGCCGAAAGCTGGTGTCAATAGGGAAAACTGTAGAACAAAGCCAACACGAGAATTTGGTAGGCTGCAGGCCATGGTACGAAATAAAATTGATCTTCTTGATCTTTCGAGTGACGCTTAGTTGTTCTCGCGCTCTGTGAGGGTCTTAAGCATGGCTGAAAATTGTTTTAATGGGATGGTATTGATATGTATCTACAGAATCCGTGATGGCCAGAGATAGCATCGGAAAGCAAGGACATATGGCACATGTGACGTTCGTCATCATTGTTCCGCGTCGACCAGATCACATTTGTCAGGAGCAATTCAAGCTTGGAAACGTCTTTCTCTGATGAGTTCCCGGGCTTTTTTTGCATGGGTAGCAATCCGTTTGCATTCCACTTAAGTCTTGGCAGATGTCTATTCTGTTTTTCAATAGCCCATCTCCGCCCTCCACTCATCCTCGGAAGGGAACACGACAATGCGATCGAGGTCCGCACCACGAGTACCGTTGCCATTATCCAAGCCACCAACAATAAGAACATTGTCATCCCCCTCCGCCAGGTCAAGCTCCAATGGTGTCGAAAGTATGATGCCCTTATGCGAGTCGCGCTGATACAAAGTCTGCATGCCATCGACATCGCCGTTGACAACAACACTGCTGATGCGACGAATCTGCCATGTACCACCGATACGATCAGGGGAGCCACCAGGCTGGTCACCGAAGCCAAAGTCGTCCGTGTTCTGGTAGTAGAAGGATACCCATTGTTTCTTGCCGCTTCCTCGGATGCCAGAGAACGTGACGGTACTGTCGTTACCTGAAATACCTGTGACGATTTTGCCGCCAGTGGCGAAGGTGGCTTCTTGCTTCCAAGCATCGCCGGAGACTTCGGCGTCAATGGCAGCGTAAGAGGTGCCGTTGACAGGGGTCACTACGCCTGTCTTTACGTCCAGATCGTATACGTCGTGCCAATCTAGAGTCACAGAGTTCTTCTCATCGTCCACAGTGAGAGGTAGCCAGATATATCGGCTATCCCAGACGGAGCGCAAGTCCCATTGGTCGCCGAGGTAGAGGTATGTGGTGCACTCTGAGCCGACGATTCGGAGCGAGAAACCAGATTGGGAGTTGTAGGTGCGGGTGTATGGATCTGCGATCATGAAGGGTTGGGACCACGGTCCAGACAAGGAGTCGGCGCGGAAAGCAACTACATTGTTACTACATGCAGTGAAGATGATAAGTCAGCAAGACATTCTCATAACATACGGGGCATGTCGTCCCTCCACTCACGGACGATAGCCAGTTTTATGGCTCATGAGAGCATAGTAGCTCTTGTCAGTTTGGATGATAGTCGGAGCCTCAAGATCGTACTTGTTGAAGCGATGGACGACCGATTCGACTTCTGTGAGCTCGTCGTTGAAAGCACTGATATAAACATCGCGGCCTTCCACCTTATCGCCGTTGGAGTACAACGCGTACGTGGAGTTGTCCTTGTAGTCGGTGAAGATACCGAAATCTTGAGACCAGTTGCCGAGGGGTGCAGTTGCGTCGACGAAGCTGTACAGACCGGTGATGTTGTCGGAAACAGCAAGTCCTTGCAGAAGTAGGCCGTACGTGGCATTGTCCGCGTGCCACCACATCTGCGAAACAGGGTCAGTTGATGGTCCTAGAGCTCTCGATCATGCGGCCGACTCACATGGTACTGCTGCTCAACTTCCGAGTACACAACCTTCGGTCGTTGTATAATCATATCGGGAGAAATGTAAGGGTGGTTTTCTTCAGGTGCTGTTCATCCTGCTTAGCTAGCTCCAATCGCCATGATAAAGTCGAATCCTTACCCAGAGCCAATCCATGGTACTGCCATGTACCAAGATCATCAGAGCTATAGACGCCGACACCACCACCTTCTTCCTGCTCTTCTGTCTTGTGCTCACCAAACCAGAAATACTTGCCCGTGACATGGTCCCAAGTCACGCTGCCAGCATGGGCATTAATCGTGTTGCCATCTGTGTCCCTCCAACGACCACCAGGAGCGATCCATTTGCCAGATGCAAGAGAGGCAAAGAAAACACCAGCGACAAGGGACTTGAGGGATATCATGGCGGCGATTTGGGGCGACTGACCTTCAGCCAACCACTTCGAGCAGCCACTGTCTACTCATGATATACCACAGCCAAGATATAGAGCGCATGCTTTTATCCCGAAGGCCGACCATACCAAGGCCATTTGTTTACGGCTCCACTTGCAATAGGCGCAGGAACAGCGATTTTTCCGTAGTCGATCATGTCTTGGCCATGAAGCGGGGTGTAGTGTTGGACGAGCACGAGCTATTATTACTGCGCAATTACTGCGCAAGCGAGCATGAATGACGTGTGCAGACGAACGAGCTCATAGACTCGCGTGTCTGTCCAGTAGAAAGAGATTGGGTGTGTGGTGTGGAACTTGAGCATATGGAAGCAAGTTGACGGCGGAACCTCGAACATGAGATTTCAGGTGCACTCGCCCCACATCTCACGTCTTGAGGCCAGAAAGAATGAGTGCTACTCCCCGTAGACATGCCTGAGGTAATCGATTGGTTGTACCCGGGAAGAAAGGGAAGAACATCGGTTTGCCCTAATCGTAAGACCGAGAACAACTCCGTGTAAAATGGCCCATACAAGTAACAGTCACAGCAATGCACATTTCTAAGGTCTTGCTGATATACCGAGCACTCTATTACTTGCGATCTATGTATGTGCGGGCATTCCCAAATCCCGATCCCCTGTAACGAAGACTGGGTAACTCCATTTCTGGCCACCAACAGCGGCTTGCACGACAATATCGACTATTCGAGATCGATCTCTGGCGTCCTAGGCCGCATCTGTAGTTCAATGCCTTGCGGGAAAAGGGGAACGTCTTCCTTCGCCAAAAAGAAGGGCTTCGGTGTAGTGGGCGCCTTTCGCCAGTCGTACTTGAGGATGAGCGTGACGAGGGCGATTTTGAGTTCATCGTGAGCGAAGAAGCGTCTGTGAGAGGCGAGTCAGCAATGACGCTTTTGCGTCGGCGGATTGGGCGAGCGAGAGGACAATGGTCGGCGAGAGAGAGAGAGAGAGGCGTGGGGAAACGGAAGTAGTACTTACCCAGGACAAGCGCTCTTGCCCATTCCAAACGTCTGACTTTCCAAGCCGCAGGCAACGAAGCTTAGAGATGCCGGGTTCTCAGCTGCTTCACGCCTCCTGGTCCATTTATACGGATCGAACTGGCCCAATTCGTCGATCCGGACCAGGGGCGTGAGGAACAAGCGACGGCCTTTGGCAATCTTAAAGCCGTCGTGAAATTCGATATCCTCCTCCACGAAGCGGCGCACGGTGGGTAGGGTACCACGTAAGTAGCTTTGAGTCTCCTTGTGGAAAGCGTCCTGAAGCTCCATCTTGGTGAAAGCTTGTCTGGTCCAACCAAGGTCGCGCAGGATAGGAATCGCTTCGTCGCGGAGGATGTCGATCCATTGTGGGTGTTGGCATAGCTCCCAGAGGGCAGCCGCGAGTTGCTTTTCGGAGAAAGTTAGTAGATTGGCCTGACGAGGTGTGGGAGGATGGGAACATGGCAATTATACTTACTGTGCCCGTGTTGTGGATGGCAGCCGTGGAGAATGCCAACTGGGCGGTGTTTACATCATATTTTTTACCTTTAGTCACTTCGACGTGCCAGCCCACAGAGTCGTTATACTTGGCAACTTTCTTTCCAGCAGCTATCGTCTTCCTGGCTTCTTCTTCACGCCGCTGTACCTCTTCTTGAATGAGGTCACATCCTCGCTTCAAGTTCTGACGGAGGGCTTTACAACCAGGCAGGAACCAGTGAACAACGGGCCAGACAGCAGTGGGAAAGGCGCGAACCTCATTCCCGGCGGCAAATATATTGTTGGCATGATTGATATGAATGTTGACCAATTCGTCGTTCCTGGCCATCTCTCCGCCGAGCATAACACGAAGCGTAGTTCGAGCTATCAAGTATTGCATGTCGGGTTGAACGGTGATAGTACGCCATTCTTCTTTCCATTCTGTCTGCTTGCCGTACAGGCGTGAAATGACTTGGAGGATCTCGTCTCTGATCGGCTCTACGAGAGTGGCCAACGTACTGGTAAGCTTCGTGCGTACAACGGTCGGGAGGACAGTGGGGTCAGGCTGTTGCATCGCCATTGCTTTGAAGCCTGGAAGTTTCAATGGGAAGTCGGCCACAAAAGACCTGCTGAAGTTGAGCTTCTGGGAAATTCGAACTTCGTCGGCATATTTTTGGGGAATTATGAGCTTGGGTCCGGTATTGCTGACGACTTGGAAAGGTGAATCTGGGCAAATATTCGCTCCCTTGACCAGAGTCTCCTTAGGGAAGTTGATCCAGCTGTCCTCTGGCGTCTTTCCGTCTAGGGCAATGAGGGGATATCCGGGAAAGAGCCTCTCTTTCTTAGCCCAGTCATACGTATAGAGGGCTAAGGGAATGGCTGCGAACAGTGTTATGATGCGTATGACAAGTGGGATGCCGTGGAAGGCGGTGAGGATGCCCTGGATGAGAGCAGCCATGGCGACGCTTTTGGAGTCGGTGTCCATGAAGGAATGCAACGGCATTTAACCTGCGAGCACTCTCTGTGGGCACAGGCTCCACAGAGATATGAAGTGTGCACAAGGAACATATAACACCTCGTTTTAAGGCCGTGGAAGGCTGAGACTCCGTACCGGTGTTGTCTGGAGATATGAAGATCTTCTCGGCCCATTGCACCTGCGTGAGGTGTCATTGTGTACGGCGGCAGTTTTGGGTACTTACAATTCTAGCTCACAAGCCTGCGCACATTACTGTGTCTATCAGTGCTTATACTAGCAGCTAGCAGCTATAGCTCTCATACTTAGTTGAAACACTGTTCAGATAATGCCGAGGATATACTGATCCGCCTGTGAATGATGGGCCTCTACTGTCAGACATTTTTCCACATTGTAGTGCCCATAGAGTCATGTGCCTCTTCCCGTAAGCTCAGAGCTGTGGGTGAATGTGAGGGACAAGTTTGCTGACTCCACCATTGACCGTGTCGGCCTCCGGCGTCCCAATTCAGATACTCAGTAGCAAGCGCTCATTGTGTTGTACTGAAAGTGGCGGCTGGACACAATAATCCTTAGCCATCGCCAGATACTGTTTGCTTTCACTTCCACCTCGTTGCGTTGCTCGAGTTCGGGCTCGATAAATGACCGAAGATTTGCCGTAACCACAATCACCGGGCCGCCGCCGCGTGCTGCACCAAGCACGTCGCGGACACCTTCAACTTTCAGAGCTCCCGACTTGACCATACCCACGAGCGCCGATCAAGGTCTCTTGACTTTGTACAAACCAGGCGCTGCGCCAATTACCTCCTACACCTCGATATCCAACCACGTTCATCCCATCGCCTGAACACCCGTAAGAGTTCGAACAAGCTTCTCTACATCCGCAGATTCAGATCACCATGTCTGACCGTCGGATGCAGTCTTCCCGCGACGACCGTCGACGCGACCGCGATGGACCCGACAGGCGCAGACGCTCACGCTCCCCGCGCGGCGGCGGAGGTGGAGGTCGCAGAGAATACGGAGATGTAGACTCTTACTCCTCGAGCCGCAACTACAGAGAGAGGGAGCGCGAGGACAGATACCAGGGCAGAGAAGAGAGGCCGCGCGACAGAGATTGGGACAGAGGCGCGGCGAGGAGGGATGCGAGAAGGGATGATGGCGACCGCAGGCGGGACAACCGCCGCGACAGGGACCTTTTCGATGACCGCCGTGGACCTCGTCGCGACGACCGCAGAGACCGTGATCGCGATGGCCGCGGCGAAACAACGACAAGGCCCGCGATAACGATGATATGAGGCAGATGGAGCGCCAGAGCCGCGCGAAGAGCACATCCCCCCTCCGCGTAAGCCAAAAGAGCCTACGCCTGATCTTACAACTGTCGAGTCGGTGCTTACTCGTAAGCGTAGGCTGAATCAGTGGGACATCAAGCCGCCTGGATACGAGAACGTGACTGCCGAGCAAGCCAAGTTGTCAGGCATGTTCCCGCTTCCCGGTGCACCAAGACAGCAGCCAATGGATCCCTCGAAGCTTCAGGCCTTCATGAACCAGCCAGGCAACCAGGCCAGTACCAATGCGCTTAAGCCTGCCACTGCCCGCCAGTCGAAGCGTTTGTTCGTTCACAGGCTCCCAGCTTCCGCCACTGATGATAGCGTCAGCGAATTCTTCAACCTTCAGCTCAACGGTCTTAATGTCACCAAAGGCGTCGATCCTTGTATCTCGGCACAAATCAACAAGACGCAAGGCTACGCGCTTCTCGAATTCAAAAACCCTGAAGATGCCACGAACGCCATGGCACTAGACGGCATCAGCATGGAGCCTCACGCTATGGACACTAGCAACGGCGATTCGAATGGCACATCTAAGGGACTTGAGATTCGCAGGCCAAAGGACTATATTGTCCCCACGATCACTGATGATACACAGAACGAGGCTGGTCTGCTCTCAACTTCCGTTCCTGACACTCAGAACAAGATCAGCATTACCAACATCCCGATTTACCTCGACGAATCGCAGATGCAGGAGCTGCTTCACACATTCGGTGCGCTCAAGTCGTTCGTCTTGGTCAGAGACAACTCAACCCAGCAAAGCAGAGGCATCGCATTCTGCGAGTACGCTGAATCGAATATGACCGACCAAGCTGTCGATAGTCTCAATGGCATGGAACTCGGTGACGCGGCTTTGAAGGTCAAGCGCGCCAGTATTGGCATTCAGCAGGTCAGTGGAGAGATGAGCGTCAACGCCATGAGCTTGATGGCCGGCACACAGGCACAGGCAGATGCCGAGGCTGGCAGAGTTCTGTGTCTGATGAACATGATCACACCCGAGGAGCTGATGGACGCGGACGAGTCAGACGGTAAGTTCACACATGTCACTGCGGATAATACGAATGAATCGGCGCATGCTAACTTGGTAACAGAAATTCTCGAAGACATCAAGGAAGAATGTGCCAAGTACGGCAAGGTCCTCGACACCAAGATGCCTCGACCTTCTGGCGGCAGACAGGGCCCTGGTATCGGCAAGATCTATGTCAAATACGAAGAGCCGGCTTCAGCGCAGAAGGCACTTGCTGCGCTGGCCGGTAGGAAGTTCGCGGACCGCACAGTCGTGGTCACTTTCTTCGGCGAGGAGTACTTCGACATCAATGCCTGGTAAATGGCTGGAGAAAAAATGGTGACGCGTGGGTTTGCATGAAACCAATTGGGCGCAGGATGCGATGTTACTGGTCGCCCTGAGCCAGGTGGCGCAGTGAGTGCCTTGTAGTGATAGAGTTTGCAGGCTGAGATTGGCATGTACCTCTTGTATCATAGCAGAGCGAGCTGCCTCTGTTTATTGTGTGTGAATACCACCATTGAATTAATCTTCCACTATGTAATGCCACGTGAAATCAGTACCTTGTGCACTCAGAATAGACCTGGACCCTGGCCTGACGATCTACAGTAGCGGCCTAACGCGGGGCTGCAACGGCTTAGCCACACCCATACGACGCTGGTGCGTCGTGAGCATGCTCCTGGAATAATCTATCTCATACTCCCATACCTTGCCCGCTACAATCTCTCCTTTCCCGCACTCAACAATTGATCCATTATACTCAAATTTGATCGACCAGCCACTGAACAAGCAACAATACTTCCTAGCCAACCGCAATCATGCCCTTCGGTATAGGCAAGAAAGACAAGGGCGACAAGGGTGACGACCTGGACTCACAAAAGCGATCTCTCTTTGGCAGCCGCTCCAAGACTGGCAAATCATCCTCACCAGCTCCCTCTTCCGCCAACCCCTACGCCGCCCCACCACCTGCGAGCTCGAATCCATATGCAAACCAAGGCAGCTCCAATCCATATGCCAATCCAGGCACCAAGAGCGACCCATATGCCCCAAGAGTCAAAGCAACCTCTCACAGCCACCGACCAGTTCGTTTGGTAGTCTAACCCTGAACGGCAGCGAGGCTGGCGGTCCTCCTCCTAGCTACTCTGGTCCTGGACAAGCATCGAGGGATAAGAGCCCGGTGCCTCCAGGAGGCTATGGCGGTGGAGCACCTAGGCAGCAGAATGGTGGAGGTTACGGCCAAACAGGATATGGCCAGGGATCAGGATACGGCGAGAACCCTTACGGCAATGGAGGTGCGTCTTCGACCTCCAGGGGTGCTGGTGGCTACGGCGGCCTAGGAAGAAGCAACAGCCAGGAGACCATGGGCACCGATGCTGGTCGTAATGCGCTGTTTGGAGATGCTCCCAAACGAGTTGCTCAGCAACAGGAGCAAGCACCTCAAGAGCCAAGTCAAGACAACAGCTACAGCAACTCTGGTGGCTTCTCCAGCGGTGGCTTCGACTCCACCGAAATGCCTGGTGGCTACGGTCCAGGCATGAGCGCACAGGACGAGGAAGACCAAGACGTGCAAGCCACCAAACAGCAGATCAAGCAATACAACAACGACTCCCGCGACGCCACAAGACGAATGATGCAAATGGCAGCCGCCATGGACGAAACGCAAGCCAGCACCCTGCAGACTCTCGGCCAGCAAGGCGAGCGCCTCTACAACGCCGAACGCCACATCGACCAATCCACCGTCAACGCCGAAACCGCGCAAAAGAATTTCAAGTCGCTCAAGCACGCACAGAGAGGCATGTTCAACCCCGGCTTCAACGTCAGCGGCAACCCTTTCACGAAGTCGAAGAACGAACAGCAACACATTGAGCGTGAAGTCGCTCACTTGGCGCGGCAGCGTGATATAAGAGAACACACCCAGCGCGCCAACTACAGCGACAATCAGCGCCGCGATCAAGATCAGAAGGAGCTGGGCAGACTCGGCGGGCCTACGGGTTCGTCTATGAACAAGCCTTCCCTTGCCGACCGAGCGAAATACGAGTTCGAGCCTGATGACGAGGACGACGCGACTAACAACGAGATTGACGATAACCTGTAAGTTTACAAGATGCTTGTTGTATGCCGAAGACAGCGTGACTAACACTATGCTTCCACAGTGCCGCCCTCCACCGCCACGCTCAAGGCTGGAATCAACGCGCCAAGGTCATGGGTCGCGAGCTGGACAGCCAGATCGAACAGATCGATCGCACGCATGGCAAGACTCAGAATTTGGAGAACGAGATGGATTACCTTGATGCTAAGATGAAGCGGCAGCTGAAGAGGAACTAACGAGCTGCTGTCAATCGTTCCGGCCATCTAGTTCTTCTCCAACGATAGACGCTGAACATGTCTACTCAGACAACTGTTACTATGATAAATCATTCTTTGCGTGTCCCCTGATGGCAGAGTTCGCGTGCATTTGATGCCTTGTGAAAAAAGCATGTGGTTCTTGACTATCGAAAACATACTGATATGTTATGATCGAAATCACTATCATCATATACATAGCCAGGAAGGTATCGCCGTCCTGATAACTAGTAAACAAGGTACAACCCCAGAGCGATTTCCACTGTGTCTTTCAAGCAGACATAAGGCTGCGCTCTTGCAAAAGGATTGATGCACAGCATCTGCTTTTCATAATATACCTTCTGATGCATACATAATCCCCCAGCACCTCGCTCGCTCAACATGGCAATATGCAATCCCACCTCTACTTCTCCTCCACGCAAATCGGGCACTTGTAACCCCTACCTCCATCCGCCTCCCTCTCCCCCCTCGCCCCCTCGTCCAAACAGACCCTGTGGAACACATGCCTACAAGCAAAAACCACCAGCGCCAACCTCGTCCGGTCCTCGCCCATGACATCCTCAACCTTATCCGCCACCACATCCTTCACAGCCACAGCCTTAGCCTTCCCGCGCGACCGTCTCCTCGCCTCGCCCGTGTCGCTAAGCGCCAACGTCTTCTCCTTCCTCGCCTGCTCGCGCCCCTGCTCGCGAGCAAGCCACTCGTCCCAGACGACTTCGCCTATCCCCGGGCCCCAGGCGCGGCGCTTGCAGTGGTAGCAGACGGAGGAGCTGGGGCGCCAGCCGCGCTGGCGGCGTTCGTGGGCGGCTTGGATGTCGGTGAAGACGTCGCCGCCTAGCAGGTCTGTGGCGAGTGTTAGAACGTTTTGCTCGAACGCGTAGGCGCTGAAGATGTCGGCGAGGACGGAGCGGAGGTCGGAGAGGGAGGGGGCGGTTGTGGCGGCACGGGTGAGGAAGGCTCGCAGGATGCGAAGGAAAGAAAGGTTGGAGGTTTGTGGTTGAGGTGGGTGCTGTGTGGCGGGTCGTTGTTGTTTCGGCATTTGGGCAGCTGTTGCGGCGAGGAGGGCTGTGAAGGCTTGTTGGACGTTTGCTCGTAGGGCTTGTCGAATGCTGTCTGCATCTATGACAGCGCCACTTTCAGTCGGATGATCATCGAGGACTTGTAGCGCAGCAGATGTCTCTTTCGTCGCCTGCACGATTGCATCGAGCAAGTTTAGCCACAGGAATTCATCGAGATCGAGATCGTTCTCGTCGACATCTTTTACCAAGTTGGCTCGAGGCCGCGGACGTCGTTCAGTCGTAGCAGTCTGCCCTTGACAAAGCCAGATGCCGACTTTAGTGTACTTCTGCACAGCTTCCACAAGATCGTCAGCAGTCTCTCTCGTCGCCTCGGCGTCAGGAGATTGGCTCGCAGCCTCAATCAGACCCGTAAGAGCAAGCTGTTGAGTCTGCACGTGCGCGACGAGTCGATCCATAGCATCCCGGGCAAGGCCATCACGTGCAAGCAGAACCACAGCTGCATCGATGACACCGCTCTCCTCCAAAGCCGGCAAGACTCGATCGAGTCGTAGGTCTCCCGACTGCAAGAGACCGACGTAGTCTGCAACGTGACCAGGCTCGTGGGCGCACATGAGCTGCACGTATCTCTCCTGGAAAGTGTGACGGACATTCTCTGGAACCCCGTTCTTGTGTCGAAGGGATTTATCTTCTCGTATGAGATTTGGCTCGAGCAAGGTGCGCAAGAACATGAACTGCTGGTATGAATCTTGTAGAGCTTTCGCAGTGGGCTCGAGCAGCTCAGTCGCGCTGGCAAGAAGTGTCCTAGCAGTCTGAACCACACTGATGTCTGCTAGGTCAGACGCGTGTGCAATGATCCGTTGTTTGAAAGTCTGCGTTTGTTTCGCTCCAAGGTCATTGGTGGACAGCAGACAATATGTGATGCAGTCAAACACGCTGTCCCTGTCTTCTTGATCTTCGAAGTAGGCTTCGAGAAGCTCAGTGTAAAGTTTTTGCCTGCGGTATACAGTTTTCAGCACTCTGAAGAACTTTGCCTGCTTCAAAGCGTCGATCAAAGCAGTAGAGTCAGGAGGCTGGTAGGCCGACAACAGGTACTCTGCACTCAGCTGGCAGTCTTCTCGCAGCTCTTCGGAAGGAACCTCGCACAGCCTTTGCAGTACATTGTTGAGGAGCGAGCCTGAGAGAACGAGCTGAGCCGGGTATTTTGGAAGACTGCGTGCGATGAAGATGTCAAGGAATACTCTCTCTTCAGGAGGGTCGAAGTTGTTTTGAACCATGACGTCCAGCAGAATGCTAACAATGTGCTGTCGTGTCATTCTATAGCCTGCGTGTCCGGCTGTGCCATTTACTAAAGCGCTACCGTTGGCTAGAGAATCTTCGTCCGCCTCGTTGAGGAATGGATCTTCAAATGCTTCATTGAGCATACTCATGAAGCTGGCGGCGTCGAAGCGTAGCAGCAAGACCAGGTATGGGAAGGCGGGCTCGTCCTGTGGGTCATTCTCAGTGTGGAAGGCTTGTCTGCTTCCGGGCGGCCATGCCTTCGATCTCCCTGAGAATAGGTACTCGTACATATCGGCTTTGGCGTGAGAGGCCTCGTCGTCGCCCATAATTTCGCCATCGGGATACCGCCTGCTAGTGAAAGCAAACGCCAAGTATGGGAACACCCTCATCGCTGCCGCGAAGAAAGGGTTCTCCATCGAGTGCTCAGCTTCACTTCCCGCTTCAAGCATTTTCACAAGTTGCAGCAGATCCACAAGAGGTGTGACAAAGTCTCTGATCGCACGTGTCCAGACGTGGATGAGAGCATCGTACAAATTGTGCTGGCGACAGAGCATAGTAATCTCTTCCAAATCGAACGACGTCGGTTCGAGTCTGCACAGCAGTTCTTCGAGCCTTCTTGCTTCGTTTTGTGAGATGAAGTATGCTACCACACTCTTCACAATATCGGGTGGGAGGAAGTTCAAGTCACCATCCAGGACGTAAGGCTCTAGTGTAGTAACAAATACATCCTCTTTATCGGCATCCTGGAACGCTTCAAAGAATTTGCTGAAGAGATACTCGGTCTCACGCATCACGATGCAAGCATCGAAGCAGACAACAGCGAGTTCCTTCAGACGTTCGTCTCTCTCGTCGTCGTGCTGCGCGAATGAATAATCCACGGACGCGGTCAACATAGCGATCAGACGCTCTCTCACCATCTCGTGACGGGTCTCTTCGTCGTCCGGCAGTCCGACTGTCACGTTGTTCGCCACCCCACTGTAGTAGTCTGTAGCCAGTCTGATCGCAGCAATATATCTCCAGTCTCCATCAAGCCACCAGTCTATCTGCCCAATTCGACAGCGAGCCCACAGTCAAGTCGTTGAAGCCCAGTAAGAATGTCCGGCCTTTGTAAGCCTTGAAGCTCATGTAAAAAGCATCGGCAACCACACCGTGCATCGATGGATCGTCGGGGTTTAACTGCTCAACTACTTTGTGCAGTTGGCGAGAGAAAGTGTCCTGGTGGTATAAGTGGCGATGCAACAAGTCGATAGAGTCGGTCACTTGCAGGCCGCCATCTTCCAGAATCAACATGCGCTGACTGATAGTAAGCACACCTAATACTGAACGACCGAGCCATTGCACAGCGACGATGGCTTCTTCCGCACGCCATCGACTTCTCGCATTGAACTCTAGCTTTGGAGGTTTGTTCTTTTCCGCGGGATCGTCTTGAGGAATGACTTTTACATCAAGAACGGTGAGGACATTTGACCAACAATACACCAGCTTGGTCTCCGAGGCCTGTTTCTCAGAATCTTTACTGGAGCCTTTGAGTTTCACAGCAGGGAACCATGCCAGACATCCGCTGAGAGTGCTATGAGGAGACACATCCTTTGGTCTTGCGGATTTGTGTTGTGTCTGCGCGATTGGTGTCGTAGATACAATCACCAACAGGTAGGGAGTCAACAGTGCAGTCAATCCCATGTTATCAGTCTCCTGCTCTACGTTCCCTAGAGGCAAAGGTGAGAATGCCAGAACTGAGCTAGGCTTTCGGCTTTGCTCGGCCTGAGGATCAGCAGATGGGTAGCGCCCAAGCAGACGAGTTGACTTGATCGTTCGCGTGACTGGTCCTAATCCTCTAGTAGCAAGATGCGAGAAGGCCATTCCACCAGAATCGGCGGAAACGAGAGCAGTATGCCGTGTTCCCAGGAATCCGACGTGCAAGATCGCACGGTCAGCTACATGTCCATCCGGATGTTGGGATTGCTGTAGGACGCTCTGGCTCACTGGTGGTATCTGCAAGAATGGCCGAGCCGGGCGATTGATTTCCCACGTGAAGATATATCCATTGGCATGTCCGGCTGCGATGGTGGAATAGTCTGCCGCAATAGCTAAGGAGGTAACGCTCCCGCATTCTGCCGCTTTGGTACCCTGGCCAATGATGATCTTGAGCGTCTGGTGGTAGTCGAAACCGAGGACCAGACCCTTCGATGTGCCAACTGCGATCAAAGCCGACACTGCCATGCATGTTGGCCTGCCAAAGTTTCGCTTGCCTATTTCAGAGAACAACTGCCCCGTGATCTTCCGCAATTTCGTCCACCTCACAACTTCCCAAGGAGCCTGAGGAGGTTCGTCCGAAGTAGCGTCACCCTGTGAAGAGCCCAGTGGCGACAGCTGCGAAGAAAGCGAGATCTGTCTCGAGTGTGGCGAGAGAAACGCGGGCGAGTTGCCACGAGAGGATGGCGAGGGAGATAAAGTCGGTCTGCCCTCAAATCTGCGCTCGAACGGTTGTAGAGCTCCAGAGGCTGACCTGGAAGGAAACCTGCGTGGCGTGGATGAGAGGCCTCTGCCTGGAGTTGACGGTTGGGAGCCCAGGACTGATAATGTGTCATCGGGTATTGATCCAGAGTCTAGAGGACTCGCAAGAGGGGACTGTGCCGTTGGTGTGACTGGCGCTGGCGGCAGATCAGGAGGTGCTTCGTCTGGAGTGGCAGGTCTCTCATATTCCAGCTGAGGTAGGTCCTCATCTTGCTCGACAAGTGGGGAAGCATCCTCTTGAGATACCTCTTCGCTGTCCAGCATCTCGCCATCTAGTTCGTCTTCCAGTGTTGAAGGCTCCTCTGGTTCGTCCACATCGTCCTGCCCTGTTTGTTGGAAGTAGTCATCGCCATCGACATCCTCTACTACGACCTGAGGAGCATCTGCGTCTCCAGGGCCTGTTGCATCATCCACCTCAACATGTTTGTCCTGAGCGCTTGCATCGCTGCCGCTCGAGATTGAGCTCATCTGTGTCCCCAGTAATCGCACATTGCTTCACCGGCTTTTACTCCTAGTTGTGGTTCTGGATCCGCAAGCAATTCCGAATGTCTCGATCCTAAGGCGGGTTCGGTTGAGGCGGAAGTGATTGGCTTTGGGGAAGAGGATGTGGGAGTCGCCCGATAATGTCAAGCAGCGTATTGGATCAGTGCAGCTGCAACTTCAAACGTCTTTTCTCAGTGGGATTTCGCAAGTAACATTAATCTGTTCAGTTTTGATCTGTTCAGTTGTTTGGCGATGAAGGTACCTCCAGCAGACAGCTCCAGGTACAGGGCTTGGCGATTGAAGCTAACAACCCGCTCCTTCATCACGAGAACACCAACTTCTTACAGCCAAACACACACTCATTGCAATCATGTCGGGTATAGGTGCAGAGCTTCCACCACATCTTCTAGCTAAGCGAAAGCGACAACAAGAAGAAGAAAGCAAAGATGCACCGCCCACAGCTTCCGGCGCAAAGCAATCACCAAGTCCCGAGGGCGCAGACAAACGAAGGAGAGTTGCTGGACCCGCCATGCCACCTGCGCCTTTAGACGAGCGACCTACGGAACCTACGAACGCACAAGAAGACGAGAGCAGTGACGATGATGATTTCGGGCCCTCATTACCACCGACCGGAGCGGAGGCATCGGCGGATGGACCAACTTCAAGGCCACAAGCATACGCACCAGAGGCTCCAACAGAATCAGAGAAACCTAAAAGAGATGACTGGATGACTATGCCTCCCGAGCAAGACGGTCTAGCTTCACGAATGGACCCTAGCAAGTTGCGAGCACGAGGATTCAACACAGGAAAAGGTGCAAAAGCACCAGCAGAGAAGGGAGGGGACAGCTCGGCATGGCATGAGACGCCGGAGCAAAAGCGAAAGAGATTGGAAGACGAGATGATGGGCGTATCAAGGCCTTCGCCAGGTGTGGCCAAAGCAGCTGGGCCGAGTAGGAAATCCGAGAGCGATGAAGCCGCTGCGAGAGCATTAAAGGAACGAACGGTAAGTATATGCTATGCCAGTCTGAGGCAGGCACGTCGATGCTGACAACATTTTGCAGGAAAAGGCTCGCGGTCCCTCACTGATGGAACAACATCAAGGTCGCAAGCCTGAACAAGCGGAAGACGATCCGAGCAAACGAGCTTTCGATCGTGAAAAGGATATGGGCATCGGAGGCATCGGTCGCACTCAGAAGAAAGAGCTGCTCAAGGAAGCTGGCGGCTTTTCTTCCAAGTTTTCTGGCGGGAAGTATCTCTAAAGTCCAATCGCGGTATCAATGACAATACTGTGCTCATGAAAAGCTCAATACTTCTGACTTCACACAGTATTTGTGTTGATCATGTGATACGAGATGTTTGTATAGCACTTTGTTCCAGTCCGAGGCGCTCGTGGTCCTTCCGTGGGTGTTACATACGAGTCCTTCTAGAGGCTACAGTCGCCTTCAGTACAATCGCATTCGCTATTGGAATATTGTTAGGGTTACGTATATTTGGTACAAGTAAGCACATGTAGGTGTAAGTGGCTGGCGCGCTAGTCCGCTAGCACGATTAGATGTAAACATTGTAACGACGTACCCTCACACCTTACTTACTGTCGAGATGACCGTCTTCTATCCATGAGTATGCATCACCAACCTATTCAGTAACAAACAGTGCACGTCATTGACTATAATCATTAACCCATGCCATCGTCGTACAAAGGGGCATACCAAGGCCAAGGGTCCGCGAAACAAAGCTCCGACAGGGTGGCTGACACAAATCCAGCCACTTCAAAGGCAAGCTAGCAACCACCTACCTTGCCTCACTGCTAGTCCACTACTGTCTCATTCTCCTTGTGTTGTTATCTGTCCTGACTCTGATTCTCTTGTCCAACGTTACCTTGTGCAATTCTTTTTCTTGCCGCATCGCTCTTATCGCCCAGCAAACACCGCGGCGCAGAGCATAGTCGCACCTCCCTCGCTACAGCGCTTACCCACAGCAGGCGCCTGAAACACCACCCGCGCGACTGCATATATCCCTGGTCTCAGCAGAAAGGGACGCGCAGAGCAAAACATCGCAACACTTCACTCGCTCGTCAATCCCAAACTTGAGTCCTCCCCGAATTGACTGTTCATAACGCCCTCCGCCATGTCCCTCCTCACCCCACGCCAAAGCCCCCTTGAGGACGACGGCGCGCAATATTACGGCTACGATGGCTCAAACTGCTACGAAGAACACACCTGCGGCTGGTGGTGGTCACCGGTAAGCCTACTGTCCCATATCAAAGCAGAAATACAACCTCTTTCCCATCAAAGCACTAACAACCAATCCAGACCGGCTCCGCCGTCCGCTACACCATAGTCTCGATCCTCTTCTTCCTGCTCTTCGCCTACTTCGTCGGCGGCTACTGGCACGCGCGCCGCCGTCTGCGCAAGAACCTGGCGCCCCTCCCCTACCACCGCTGGATGGTGCGGACCAGCTCCCCGCGCTACCACCACAACGCCGCCTACAACCACAACTACCCTCACGGCGCGCCAATGTACCACCAAAACCCTTATTACGGCCAGCAACAGCACCCGGACAGCTACGGCATGCAGAACAGCAACTTCGCACCTCCGCCTCCGGCGTACCAGGCAGGCGATGCGCCGCCTCCGGTCTACCAGCCTCCACAGGGAAGCAGTAAGGTTGCGGCGGATCAGAATTACCAGCAAGGAGCTAGGAATGGTGGTGGCGAGAGCAGTAGCGAGGTGCAGGCGCCTAATGCTGCTGCTGCCGCTGCTGCCAGGAGCACGTGAAGTGGATAAGAGCTAGCATCGCAATGTTTCTATTTGGAATTCCATACTGTGTTTGGGTTAATTTGGCGCGGGCAAAGGAGTCTGGCTATCGGATATTGGGCATTTTCATCGCAAATTACAGATATACCAATTGAGCGTTCCTACAGGGTCGCTTCAGAAATGTACGGAGAAGGAAAGGTGGCGTGGAGCAGTGCCAGTCACAGTCTTTAGGACTCGCTAGTATTGAGAAACCGAATGGAGGATCAAACCTGGCTGTCATTTGAGTACTTTTTTGTTTTGAACAACAAGGTGAATGTGTCGCGGGTGATCACGGTGCTATGAACTATCTGAGTCGTCTGGCGGATCAGAGACTAGTCTGGCAAGTTCATTTGATCTCGAATGGTATATCATAGGCGAGAGTATATCTGGTTAATTTGCCCGATATACATGCTCTACATCGCATCATTCCTCTTTGCCCGTTGACCAGAATCCTACAACGAAGCTTGCATTGATGGGCGTTTCGGCTCTTCGTCCCACTTCCCGACCGTTGCGACTTTCACCATTCGGCGTTTCATCAGTGATTCATGCAGCGAACGGCAGTTCTGCAGAATCCACGTGCGCTGGCATTTCTCGTGTATAGTAGTAGGCCATATGTATGACGATGGTCATATCCGCAAGGCTCAATCGCAAGTTTCATGGCGTTACATTTACACGTGCGGTGGTGACTCTTCGGATAGAGTGGTAAGCCATGTGCTATGACGGTGGTAATATCCGTAAGGCTCGAATTTGGGTTTCATGTCGTTATATACACGTGTTCTAGAATGCTTCGGTTTTTTCGTGAGTCGTGACAAGGTTTGGTTGTGCATCGCGCTGCACTGCGCCTCGAGGCGGGTGTTTGAAGATTGCTGGCTTACATGCCGTGTTGTGGCGTCACAATAGCGTGGGTTTCAGCCTAGCCTTAACCGAGCAATGCAAATCCGTTTTTGAGGTGGCCAGGCGTTCGTTCATCTCATGTTTCATGGCCCAGTTTGAATCATGGATTCATGATTGTGTGGTGGCCTTTGGCCGCCAAATTTGCCAGTGCCGGCGGAGGACACAGCCACCTCACTCGCATGTGGACAGCATGTTTCTGATCACACCAACCAGTGTTCCATTCTCCATTGCGGCTGCGACACGCTCCTTGTCGCCAAGCTGCTTGTTGACAGCATCGGCTGTGGTGTGTGTGCCTTCCTTCAGACGTACATCGATGCGGAAGCGCGGTGGCAGAGCATTCTCCAGACGCACGCGCACAGCCAGTCCGATGACAGTTCCCAGACTGCAGTGGGCGGTGGTCGGCGTGAGCAAGACGGTGACGGTGGAAATGCGAGAAGTTGGAGTGCTTGGTGCGGTGATGAAGATGTCTGGGAGGTTGACAACCGCGAGACTAGCAAGAGAGTTGGGATGCTCTGGGTCTTGGATGGAGGCGATCAGGTCATAGATCTCTTGAGAGTCGATCTCCTCACGCGGCGCATCGTCTTCATCGTCCGACGAGTTGTCAGAAGCCTCCGGAGACGAAGCGCCGTCGAGCGGAGCGGCGTAGGATGGGTAGGCGGGCGCAATCAGATCGTCGAAGAGCGTTGGGCGTTTGGTGGGGTTAGAGCGGCGACGGGAGGGGAGGTCGGAGGCGTTGACGATGGTGGGGTTTGGGTTGTCCTTGTCGGCGTCCATGACTGTTTATGGTAGTCGTGCGAGCAACAGGTGAAAACGTAGGTAGACGTTCGGAGTGCAATCGGTGTGACAAGAGAGGGTGCTTGTGTGACTGCGTGATAAGAGCAAACATCCGGATCTCGGGCGAAATGGGGCAGAGAATGTTGGTGACGAAATGGCTGGCCAATGAAAGACGTGCGTCGAAGGAATCCCATCTCCACGTCGCCAATGTAACCATGGAACCGACATACTCAAATCTATATCTACATACCGAATGTACAACCCGTGCAGTACCAGCGTCTCGGATTCGGCCGTAGGATGCTGCAGACTGGTCCAGCGGAGGCCACTCATGAGAGTTATCGCCCAGAACGCGGCTCAGAGGCGACAAATGCGTTTCAAATCGTCTCCACGAACGACACTTGACCTCAACCTTGGGCTCAGGGTCTGCCGCGCGGATGATACCGAAGGATCAGACGCTCGAGCGAGTCATGGTCGCGTGAATCAGGTACGCTCGATGCGCTGGACGTTTGCCCTGGCGAAAGTGGTGATCCACAGTGCGAGGCACCTTCTCGACTTGTTCTGTCTCTGCAGGTATCGAGATACGCCATTGTAGGATATAGAGCCGAGACATGGAGGCTCAGCCATGTACTGTACTCATACTACCTGTCCTTTCGTGCAGACGCTAGGGCCACGTTTCTGGAGCCGCCACCACCACGCCATGCTCTGGAGACACTGCCACAGTGTCCACTATCGTGCATCTGGAGAAAGCAGTGTTGCATCTAAGGCGGCCAGCAGCTTCCGAAGCCCCAACCTCAGCAACGACCGTGCAGCGTGATGCTATACTGACAATGAGTTCATGATCCGGTGGGGTTATTCATCAGCCTAGAGACACGGACGATCTTCTGAGATCTAGCCTTGCTGATCACAGCTTGTAGCAGCTCGAACTCTTTCGCTGAATTCTCGTGTTCTCGCACGACGGCGCGGGTGTTATGACAAACAGACAACTTCATGATAAGCTGGGTGTCTCAGTACTGCCTTCCACTATGGAAGCATGTCAACCGGCCCGTTTGCACATGCACGCCTCCACGACGTTAGCGGTTGAGCCGAGGCACTGAAGCGAGAGGTCGCCACGCCTGCATGCGTCTGCACTCCTCCAGGACGCTAGCTGTGAGCGAGCATGGTGTCATGGCGCGCTGGCCACGGCAGACACGG
Organism: Cladosporium cladosporioides; assembly: GCA_002901145.1. Lineage (NCBI taxonomy): Eukaryota > Fungi > Ascomycota > Dothideomycetes > Cladosporiales > Cladosporiaceae > Cladosporium > Cladosporium cladosporioides. The sequence goes on along the minus strand of NOXB01000009.1, from coordinate 264,812 downwards.
CTCATGCGAGCAAAATGCCAGGCACGGCGAATTGCAGTGCACGACCTACGGATAGGTGACGTGCTCCTGGGCGTGTGCCTGGTAGCACCGGTTAACCAGCAGGCCGCGAAAGATCGCTGCGTCCTTCCGCAAGTCAAAGGGTTCCCCACTTGCGCTAGAAACAGAGCTAGGCACTTGACTCTGAGAGGCCCGCACGTCAAGCGGCAAGCGTCGAGCCTCTTCTCCCACCCTGCTCAAATCAAATCGACCCCAGCCCACGTCGCGCCCGGGTCTCGGTCAAGAGTGTGCCCTCCCAGGCTGTCTGTCTTGCGCACCTTACCCGAACCGCTCCGCCAACTCTTCACCTCACTTGCGCCTCCACCCCTGCTGCACCGACAACTGTTCAGCCTACGCTCTTGCATCCTTCCGCCAACACGATAGGTGCGTGCTCACTTACTTCGGAAAGGGGCATGGCGCGTCGGATACAGCTCCCGCCATCGTTGTTTCGTTAGATCGCTTCATGTGTGACACCCCAGTCCTCCCTGCACCATCTGAGGAGTTTCAGCCCGACCAAGATAACTTACAATAACATTATCCCCCGCTACCTTGCCGGCCCTGCAGGTCCGGTCCTATCATCATGGCTGAGTCGACTACCGCCACTGCTCCTCACACCAAGCAGTATGTGTTCGTGGACGAATACAACAGGCACAAGCGCCTGAAGGTCATGCGTGCTTGTGACGGCTGTCGCAAACGCAAGATTCGATGTGATGGCGCCTTACAGAATGGCCCATGGCCGTGCGGAGCTTGTGTGCGACTCAAGCTGAAATGCGTGCCACCAACTTTGGATCCGGACGATGATCCCATTACGCAGTCCGCTGAAGGCTCAGCCGGCAACACGCAATTCACCTTCCAAACACCACTTTCAACCCATCTACCAGCAAATCTTCGCAACACGTATCCAGCCCCGCCGCCACAGATTATTCTTGGACCAATTCTGCCAGGTCGGAACAGAGCTCCGCGCCCACTTCTGCTCCTTCGCTATCAGATAGTGCTCATTCTTCTGGTTACCTTCCGCCTTAAAAATTACAGCACCAACAGGGCTTCTCGCTGGATCTGATTACGGCTTTCATCAGATAGCCACTTCAAACCAGTATCAGCCGGCTCAAAGCATTCCTAGAGCAGTACGACAGCAAAGCGAGGTATCCTCTAGCTCCGATGGGAACCCGGAGGATGTCGACGCTGCTGTCAAAAGCCTCACAAGCCAAATGGGCGATCTGCGTGTGGAGATCACAAGTACTTCTCCGTGGATCACCAATCACAAAAAGAACAACGAGTCTCCAATGCGCGACGAAACAGAAGTGACGCTTCCGGCAAGCGTTATGACCGACACGACAGTGAGAATACCTCCTGAGATGATGCCCCACGATGAACGAGTTATGGACTATTTCGGTTACTATTTCAGTCATGTTCACCCTTATATCCCGGTGTTGAACAAGCAGGCATTTTACGAACAGTGGCAGACCTCTCGTGAGTCGGTTCCTCCACTTCTTCTGGAAGCCATTTTTGCCTCCGTTTCGCGATATCTTGATCATCCTCTCGAATGCAAACGATGGCTTGCGTTGGCCGCCAAGCACGAAGAGAGCTACAAGGATGTCCCTAGGATTAGCACTGTTCAAGCATTGATCATCTTGCTGAAAGCACGCGAATTTGCACCTAGGCCCGGTTACTTTTATCGGTCCTGGATGGGACTCAAGTATATCACCAATATGGCTATGGATTTGGACATGCATGAGCATCATGCCAAGCATGGTGCTGGAACACCTTGCACACTTCCGCGGGCTGATTGCTACATGTACACAAGAATTTGGCAGTCCCTGTTCAGCCATGAGCTTATCATTGGCGGGCCACAAGGAAGATCAGATCTCCTGATTGAAGCTGACACTGTTGACGATAAATTCCCTTATCCTGCGCCTGAAATCGATGCTTTCGACTACCAGTGCACTAGACGCCACACGCTCATGGCGCAGGCAGGGCATGCAATCAAGGTTACAAACACGAAGATGCAAATTGGAAAGCGTAAGAAGTCAGCAACTTGGGCGCTAGACCCTGAGGTTGGACAACACGACAAGGATCTCGATGCTTTCTTCGAAAATCTGCCGGCAGATCTACAGATCCAGTATCCTGAGGACGGAAGTCCTCCATGGCTGGGTGGCGATCACTACTTGGCAGACGTGCACGCATACTTCCACTTGGTCGTTGTCATGCACCACCGACCACAATTACAGACAAAGCTCGAAATGAAGCTTCCCGATTGGCGGCGTCACCTCGACATTTGCGTCGATTCTGCCATCAAGATGTGCAGATTACAGGAGGCATTGCTTCGCGACTTCGGTTTGCATGGACTGCACTTCATGGTCCGAGGAATCAACTTCACAGTGTACTGTGTTCTCACTTGCACAATGCTCCATCTCGTAAGTTCAACATTCATCTCAAGGCGGAACATAATTGCTGACAACACCTAGATTGCAATTACGTGTCCAGATCCGGTGCTAAACACTCAGGCTCGGCGATACTTCACCAGACACATGAGAGTCCTTGAACAGTGTACCTCTTCAACGCAGCCGGAGGTCCAGCAACAAATCAATGCACTTCGTGAAGCCTTCAGTCGTGACACAAGCAAGCCCTTTGAGCTCAAGCACACTCTGGGAATGCACAGCCCAGTAATGGATCAGCACATTATGGCAAGCACGGTCCAAACGCAACCTAGCCAGCAACCAGTACTGGACTCAAGCTCAGCCGGTCAAGGTTGGCCGTTATTGAACAACGATGTTTCTCCAAAGACAACAAATCCAGCATCCGACTACATGCAGTCCTTCGATCCAACGACGGCTAGCGCATCCATGCCAGGTGCGAGCGCTGCTGCTTTCAACACAAGCAGCTTTGACCTTCCATCCACGACTTATCCTGCACAGAATTTCAGCCACGTTACAAGCACTGCATATCAGCAACCATATCCTCTCGAGCGGGTGTCCAGCAACGAACATCAGACTCCGCCTGTTTGGGACCCTTCTGGAATCTTTTCGCAGTGGAACAACGCTTTTGGGCCTCAGCCACCCCAGCAGCCTTCCCCTCCTGCTGCCCAATATACGCCATCAACTTCTGCATCGATGCTTCGACAGCCTATGCTTCAACAGCCGGTCAGTGCAGGAATGCAAGCAAGCTTTTACCAGCCCCCTACAGCAGGTGGTGTTCGTCCGTCGCCTCAACATACGTCTATGCCGGGTGGAGCGTTTCCGGGGATGCCAGCCGTCACGCCCAACATGTGGCAAGATGCTTTCACCTCAGCATATGTGTCCGGACACGGGCAAAAGCGGTACAGGGACGACTCTGTTGATCTAACTGCCATGTACGACCCATACGGTGCGAAGCGGAGAGCGTAATTGTCTTTCTGACATCACTTGATATCTACCAACGACATCCACCACTCTGCGTGCATCAACCACTCGCAAGGCGTAAGGAATTATGCATTTCCCATGGAGAGACACGGATACGTCCGTTAGAGAACGCTCATGAAGCAAACGAGTGTAAGCCTGAGGGCTATGAAGTGAAATCCACGCATAGGATTCACGCGAATCGCGACAAATGGACAGATGCAATTCCATCTACGGAGGAGACTACCGCTGGTCGTCGGCAACGACAAAACTGGTTAGCCGACGACAAGCCGCCAATGATGAAGGAAGCTCTCCAAGCTTCGCCGCCCTCAACGAGAAGCCTTGCAGATCATTGCCTCTCCGCACTTTTACACGCGGGGTCGGCTTGGGGTCAGACGCCACGGGCAAAGGATTACAGCGATACGTCAAGCATCTGTGCCTTTGTTTCGCCGGGCTCAGCGGTCTCGTCGAGTCACAAGACAGACTGACCCACTGTCGGCTTCTGCTCGCTGGATTGTTTGACCGATACTGTACATGATGATGCTAGGAGGCCGCGGTTATGGGAGTGAGGACTGTACCTTTAGTAGGGACAATGCATGTCTGTATCAAGATCCTATATCGTCGCCTCACCTTTTTCTTTCTTCCTCAATACCAGTCAAGTCCCTTACACTCTGTCAACCTCTTGCACGACACACTATAATCCAAAACTGAAGGCACAGGCTTTTGAATTGATATCTTATGCATGGCATTCAATTGAACACCACCTCAGCCCCCATCGTAGACCACTTGGTCTGGCTATAAGCCAACCTCCATCGGCACCATGGCCATTTGGACTCGCAAACCCACAGCGGCAGCAGACGCACCCGCAATCACCACCTCCCCAACACCCTCCACTCCGCCCCAAGGAGAGTCCAAGGACCCCGAATCAGCCATCCACGCCGAAACAACAAGCCCCCAATCAAAATGGAAGGTCTCCAAATCCGGCGACGGCGACGTCGCCATGTCCCTCTTCAACTCGCCCGACGAGCTCCACGAGCCCATATCCCCCGAAGAAGACGCCCGCGTCAAGCGGAAAGTCGACTGGATGATCCTGCCCTACCTCTCCGTCTGCTACGTCTTCTTCTACGTCGACAAAACCACTCTCTCCTACGCGGCCATTTTCGGCATCCGTGAAGACCTGAATCTGCAAGGCACGCAGTACAGCTGGCTTAGTTCTATCTTCTATTTTGGGTTTTTGGCTTGGGCGTTTCCGACGAATTTCCTCATGCAGAGACTGCCCATTGGGAGGTATTTGGGCTTCAACATCTGTCTTTGGGGCGTTTTTTTGATGATCCAGGCGGCCGCGAAGAACTTTGCGGGTCTGGCTACGTTGAGGGCGTTTGCTGGAGCGGCGGAGGCGTGTTCGGACCCGAGTTTCATGCTGATAACGAGTATGTGGTATAAGGTAGGTTTGAGTCTTTTGCCTTCTGATGGGCTTAGGAACGTGCTGCTAACCAGAGCAACAGCGCTCCGAACAGCCTCGCGCGATGGGTACATGGTATCTCGCCAACGGCTTTGGCATCGCCCTCGGCGGCCTGCTGGGTTTCGGCATTGGTAATATCAAAGGCTCTCTGCCAAGCTGGAAGTTCGAGTTCATCATCATCGGTGCTCTTTGCTTCATCTGGGGTATCGTCATGTATATCTTTCTTCCTGACAGTCCCGTCACTGCCAAAGGCTTGACGCTACGCGAAAAACGTGTGGTGATTGAAAGGCTAAAGGGCAACCAGACGGGCATCGAGAACAAGCATCTCAAAGCGTACCAGGTCAAAGAAGCCTTCTGCGACATTAAGCTGTACCTCTTCTTCCTGCTAGGAACGGTCTGCAACATTCCCAACGGCGGTATGTCCCTACCCTACCACCTTAACACAATAACACATCCGAAACTAACACCACCTTGCTTGCAGGGATTTCCAACTTCGGCACCATAATCATCAAAGGCTTCGGCTTCTCCACCCTCGTCACAACCCTCATGCAAATTCCCTACGGTGCTATCATCGCCCTGAGCATCCTGATCTGCGTCTTCGCCAATGAATACGTCGAGAAGAGCGGCCGGCAAGCCCGTTCGTGGTTCATTCTCCTTTTCCTCTGCCCCAACATCGCTGGCGCCTTCGGGCTGGCATTCCTGGACGCAGACAACCAAGCCGGGAGGCTGGTGTCGTACTACCTGACAGGGCCGTACAATGCAGCGTTTGTGATGGTACTGTCGATGAGCACCGCCAATACTGCAGGACATACCAAGAAAGTCGTGACGAATGGTGAGTCCCTGCCTCCCTCGCTCCCTCCGACCCTCTGTTGCCCATTCCACTCCTTATGTCCTAGCCTACAACTACTGAACCAGGAACCATTCACTAACCCGCACCTCCCAGCCGTGCTCTTCCTCGGCTACTGCACCGGCAACATCGCCGGCCCCTTCTTCTACCTCTCATCGCAGTCGCCGCGCTACGAGCTCGGCATCTGGAGCATGATCGTGTCCCATTTAATCGAAGTCGTCCTAATCCTTACCCTTCGCTTCTTGCTAGCGCGAGAGAACAAACGCCGAGACAAGATTCAGAGCGCGATGGAAGGAGGCCTTGAGGGGCGGGATCTCGACGCGACGGCGTTCGGGGACTTGACGGACAGGGAGAATTTGAATTTCAGGTATGCGGTGTGCGAGGTTTTGTGGTTGATAATTGCTGACATTTGCTAGGTATATCTATTGAGTGGTGGAGGGAGTGAAGTGGGATTTTTGTGGCGGTGGAAAGAGTGTTAAGTGAGAGAGATGCGCGAGAGAGGACATGCAATCACCCGCAAACCATTCCGATATCGTGCAAAGCTCTCCTTGTAAGGTCAATAGCGTTGACACGCTTCTAAAATGATGGTATACACATGTAGAGTGTGCATGAAAGCTCGATGTATCTTCCACTCGAGTCGCAGAACATCGATCGAAAATATCAAATGTTGTCTTTCCTGTGTAGCAGCTGTCGTTGAGTTTCGACCGAGTATATACCAGTCTCCCTAGGACTACTATGCCCCTGCTGTCAGGCATGGATGCAGCGATGGTCATAGCGGCCATTGAGAGCGAACATGAACATGAGTTCAGCCTTACGAGTGCTGACTGTACACTATGACGGGCTTATCGGAGGGGAGCCAATATGCTTGCCACTAGCCATATGCAACACAGGGTAAGCTGATTTTGTAACCTCGTATTACAATTATTTGTACACAGGCAGGGAAAATAACCTTCGCGGCTTTATCGGATATAGTCTCAATGACGTCCGATGCAATCATGCATGTGAACTCCACCTCAATGGCCGCTCACAATATATAAATTGTACATCATTCCAACAACAATCGATCGCTCAATTACCACACTGTGCCATCTTCGACAAAATGGCTCCACAAGTCTTCTTCATCACCGGCACCTCGACCGGCTTCGGCTACTACTACGTCGAGAAGTGTCTCAAAGAAGGCGACAAAGTCGTCGCAACCGCCCGCAACTCCTCCAAACTCTCATTTCCCAACGCAAGCAAAGACAACTACCTCGCCCTCGACTGCGATGTGACCAAGCAAGATTCGATCAACGCCGCCTTCGACAAAGCAATCTCGCACTTCGGCCGCGTCGACGTCGTCGTGAACAACGCCGGCTATGGCCTTTCCGGCGAGTTCGAGAGCTTGACCGACGAGCAGATCCGCACGCAGATGGAAGTCAACTACTTTGGCCTGCTGAACGTCACGCGCAAAGCCCTCGAGACGATGCGCGAAAAGAACTCGCCGCCAGGCGGCCGCATCCAGCAGATCACCTCGATCGGCGGGCAGCGTGGCGTGCCGACTTTCTCCATCTACTGCGCCAGCAAGTGGGCGGTTGAAGGCTTCACTGAGTCGCTCCAGCAGGAATTGAAACCCGAGTGGAACATCAAGCTCACCTGCATTGAGCCTGGTGGATTCAGGACCGACTGGGCCGGACGTTCGATGGACTTTGGCGCGAAGAAGCACTCTGCTTACGATCACATCGATGCGAAGGCCAATATGACCAAGCGCAACGGTACTCAGGCTGGCGATCCGCCGAAGGGAGCTGATGCCATGTGGCAGGTGGCGAAGATGGAAGACCCGCCTTTGAGATTGGTCATTGGTAGCGATGCTCACAAGGCGGTCATGGAGAAGATCAAGAGCTACGGCGAGAATTATCCCAAGTATGAGAAGCTCGCTAACAGCTGTGATGTGGACGGGTATGAGAGGCCTCAGTAAGTATGAGTCTGGGCTGGGCCAGATTTCAGACGACGTAAAGGCAGGCTACGAGACACACGAGCAGAAGACCACAACGGAGTAAGATAGTCAGTGCACAGAAGTAGCTGGTATCATACATATTTTGGAAACTTTCTCTATCTATTCACATTACACTGGTCCATCAAGAACACCGCTCTCGCGTAGGCTGCGCCACAGTTCTGGCTCAAGGAACTTGCCAACCGACACATCCTCGGCCAGACCCTTTCTCCTACGGGTCTTGAGGACGAAGTCCCTGGCAGTTGCTTGAGCGCTCGCAGGTTCAAGAGCACGTAGCTTGATGTCCTTGTCGAGCGGGTCACCAGGGACAAGGCTCCAACGGTCAAAGACAAGCGAGACGGTGGCTTGGCCTTGTGTGTGGATGCGGAGGTCGGTCTCGAAACCGAACGAGTCGATGACGGGGATGAGACCCTTCACGGAGTAGAGTGGTGTGCCAGGGACGGCAGCGTCTTGCAAAACGTGGCCGCGACGGCGTGCAAGCACAGTGTAGAGAGCTGAGACAGCGTTTGCTGGGCCGAGCATGGTGCATGAGTACACAGGCTCCATAAGCCTGGGACCAGCCATGAGGAAGGAGGAGTAGCAGGCACGCCTTGATGTGGGGATGATTTGTCCACCACCGCGGAATATGGGCTCCGAAGCAAGGTCGATATCGGTGAGACGGAATTTGGTGTTTCGGATTGGTTCTTCGCAAAGGGGTCCTTCTCGAGTGGCCCACGAGAAACCCTGCTTCACTGTGTCACGCACACTGCGGAGGATTTTTTGGTCGACATCTGAGGGCAAGGTGTCGTTTTGCAAGATATTGGGGCTCATGTCTTCGGGACCGAAAGCCCAAATGTTTCTACTGGCAAGAAGATCGTAGCCGTAATTCTCTTCGAAGTACTTTCCGACCTTGCGTACGGGATCTTTGATGCTCACCCGACCGGCTTCGATGTCTTCGGCAATGCCATCGTCCAGTGGCTCGGCAACGAATGTGAGTTTATTCTTCTTGTTCGGTGTCAGGGCGTAGCATTTGATGCTACTCTGGTCCTGGACAGTCTCACAGAAACGCGTTACAGGATCAGATACCTTGATCTCCATGTTTGCGTAAAGTTTGCGAAGATCGTGGAGGACGCAGTCCATGTACAGTTCACCAGTCCCGAGGACAACGTGCTCGCCTGACTCCTCAACCTTTGTTGTGATGAGCGGGTAAGACTTGTTGATCTTTCGTAGACCGTCAAGCATTTTGGGAAGTTCTGAAGGGTTGATCGGCTCTACTGCAACCTTGAAAACGCTCTCGAAGAAGTGTGTGACAGGCTTGAAGATATGAGCATCCTCATCGTCAGGAAGTTTCTGTGCTACGATGGTAGCCGACTTGACGATGCTGTTGTCCACACCACCAAGCAAGACGAAGTTACCAGCAGGGACGCCGGAGGTAGGAACGTTATACCGGCTCTCTGCCATCCACACGTCTGAGATCGTAGCTGTCACCATGTCTTCCTCGTCATCGACTGAGTAGTTCTCGCCGAGTACCCTCACGGTCGCACCGATCCGTGCTGTGCCAGACATTACACGACCGAACGAGTGGAAGCCGGTGGCATCTTGTGTGTTGTAAAGCTTTGTGATGTTGATCACAAGTGGGCCCTCGGCGTCTGCTTTGAGCATACTCTCGGCGGTCTTCGAGTCCTGGGGTCCGACGTAGTAGTGATCGAGCTTCTGCTTGGCTCCCTCTACGGGACTTGGAACGTGCTCCACGACCATGTCTACAAAGCCTCTGGCGGGTCCAAAGAATTGCTCACAAACCATCTTGAGCAGATCCTTTGCGTTTGCGCGCAATTGTGAAGGCTTCAGTTGAATGCCCAGATCCTTCAATGTTCTCTTCAGATCTTCCGGGCTTTCCGAGATTGTGTGGCTGTACAGCTTGTAGATCGGTTCCATCACAAAGTGCACGTATGACCTCTTGGCTCCCTCTTCGATGGCCTTTCTCGTGAACTTTCGTGATGTCGGGTTGAAAAAGATGTCGCCCCACAATCGCTTACTGAACTCCTTCACGTCAAACGCTGCTGATGGATAGCTCTCTGCGTACATCTTTGCGAAGCTAGGCAGGGTGAAGCACCAGCCCATGCTGCTGCTTGCGAAAGCCACGTTGCCCTTTTCTGGGCTGACGCGGAATTTCTCGCCACGTCCAGGGACCGTCTCCTCAATTTTGGTGTTGACTTCTTCCACAACGTGCTTAAGCTTGAAGTACGCGTCAGTGGGAGGCAACTTGAGCTCCAGAATCAATCGGTCCATCTTGTTGATCAACAGAACGATGGGAAGGTCGACAAGCACAGCATGCTTGATCGCAAGCTCGGTCTGAACCTGCACACCCTCCACTACGTCCACAACCAAGACAACTGCATCTGCCAAGCGCATCGAAGCTGCCACCTCGTCCGCGAAGTTAACATGACCGGGTGTGTCAATGATGTTGATAAGATGCGTCTTGCCGCTTGTGCTCTCCAGTGGTAACGACATCGGGCTTGATTTAATTGATACGCCTCGCTCGTGCTCCAGAATATGTGTGTCGGTATACCTCAATCGATCGTCGCGCGCTTTTCCAGTCTTTCCTTCTTGGTAGGCAGATACGTCGTGAGTCTGCGCAACAAGCATGTCCATGACGCTCGTCTTTCCATGGTGCAGGTGTCCGCATAGTACGACGTTTCGTATTTGCTCCGGGAAGCTCATCAAATCTGAAAGGAATCCTCGGTCGAAGTAGACAGGCGGCAAATCCTCCTCCTGAACAGCGAACTTCTTTCGCTCTACCGGCGCCACGATAGGCTGCTGCAATGTCTGTGTGTCCTCCTCTTGTACCAGCGTTTCGACATCGGGTCCGTAAACTTGCGATGCAGAGGGATAGTATTGCTTATCCTCGTGCAATATGACTGCATTGGATGGTCCATCTTCATCTACCTCCATCATCTCCTGGCCTGGTGCGCCAGCCTCATCGGCCTCATCATCGTCCAAGTATTGCGCGCCATCGTATGCTGGCTGCTGGTCTTCCTCCTCGCTTTCCTCTGGCTCGCCAATGTAGTTGCCGAACTCGTCGTAAAGGTCGTCCATTGCTGAGAGGTTTATTTGTCGTTTCGCACCGCACGCGACAACGATGGAAGTCCAGAATAATTTCACGTGGGTGCTCGCGCGATGCTGTCGCGAACCTTGAAAGTCTCAAAGTCGCTCTGCGCGCGCGAGTCAGTCAGGCAGGCAGCGAGGCGCGAGCAAATGCTCCGCCGAACAACCCTCAGCTTCCACGTTCCGACTTCCCGATGTGCCCAGCCATTAGGATTCGATGCACGATGCAGGTCCCCACGGTAAGACTGCACCGCCTCTGCTCTTTCGGCAATGCGGCCAAGTATGAATGCTCGAAGGATGCGATCACATGTTGTGACGTCCACTTAAGTTCTTGGGTCTCCAAGTACTTCGGTCTTACTATTGCTATTGAGACCTACTTCTCGTGTAAGCTGATATCTCCGTCCAGCCTCTCACCTTCAAACGTTATTATACGAGAGCCAGTGACGACAATAGATCACAAACTTAAGACTTGACCCTCATCAAGAATCTTGCAGGAAAGCTTCGGACTGAAATATCGATACATTCATCCATCCTCAACTACTTGGAATTTGCTATTGTCTCATTGCAACCTTCTGGCTCACATTCCCGGCCATCTGCACCTGACCATGGAAAGGGATGACAAAGCCCAGTCGGAGCCTGTAGCAAAGGCATATCAGGCAGGCAAAGAGAGAAACGAACCTACAGAATGCACGTCTCGGAGCTCAGAACAATCAAGTAGCAGCAGCATAGCCACCGAGCTGCCACCATACCGAAGGAGGCAGCATCGAGCAGGAGCACAGCAACTGAACTGCCACCGTACCGACCGAAGGAGCAGCGTCGAGAGCACAGCAACCGAGCTACAAATATCACGAAGAACAACAACATCAACAATCGGCCCGGCCTCCCTCATACAACGACTCGCGAATCTACGCGCACTTCAAAAGCGTTTCGGATGGCTATGCTGGCCCAGCGAAGTCAAAGAGCCAACCGTTCGATGCTACAGCGGTCAACGCTGTTCTAGCCACATCGAGCTCGAGCACAGATAGAATGCATTCACAGCGTTCAGACAGTTCCAACCGAGTTGACGACTGGGGCGAAGATCTCACTTACAAATCGAGGCTGGGTAGATTGGCCCAGGGCAGCAGTCGGAAGTGGAACTACTTTGGCGCAGATATTGGTGGGAATCCTTTCAGGCGCTCGAACGGGAGGAAATAGTGTATGATTTCGACTGAATAGGTCAATTAGACGACTGGTATTACTAGTCGCAGTCATAGCCATCGTTAGAAATACATATGATCCTCTCCAAACACATTGGGCGCTTGATTTGTAAGTAACAGTGCGTGCGCAAATGTTCTTGTACCAAAGTAAACAATCCCTTGAAACCTTTCCACTTGCAGGTCGGGTTGCTCGAAACAGCATAGATTTTATGCCCTTATTTGATATCGGCATTAGATTATATGTACAGGCTTGCATGCACAGATCTCTTCCCGGTCGCTAAATATAATGTACATCACAGATCTCCCAATCGTACAAGACTATTTTCTCTATTTCGTGCCAGCAGCAGCGCCCATAAGCAATCCCTTCAAAGGTCCCATTTTGTTGACCAAATCGAGGCCCAGACTTCTACCCCAAACGACAGGGCCTGACCCAGCCGAGTAAATCTTCTGCAGCTTGTCGACAACACCGAGCATAGCATTGTTCTTCGCCCATCGGTCGGCGTTGTAGCCATCCAGGCACCAGCAGCTGCCAATGTCCGAACCAGTTTCCATGCCATGAGCGATAGATTTTGCCAGGCTTTCGGCATCAGCCAGTCCGAGGTTCAGACCTTGGCCAGCTAGAGGGTGGACTGTGTGTGCTGCGTCACCGATGAGGGCGACACGATGCGATGTGTAGGTGTCTGCGTGGCGCATGCGAAGCGGGAAAGAGGCGACGCTGCCTTCTTGTGTCTCGGCCACACGAGGGAAAGAAGCCGGGAGGCCAAGGGATGTGCTGTTGGTGCTAGTCTCGCGCCAAGCGAGCTCCGAGGCTGGAGAGACAGAGGCGTGATGGGTAAGCATGAATGCAATATCGGTGGGGAGCAGGCGGAAAGCCGCGTTGACCATTGCTGTGAAGTCTGCCGGGGAAAGCTGCTTGAGCTGTGAGGCGAGGGCTGGTGTGGTGCTCCAAACTATGCTTGCCCTGTTGTCAGGCAGGGGTAGTAAGGCGATTGGGCCTGTGGGAAGGAAACGCTGGTATGCTGTGCGAAGGGCGGACGATTGGAAAGATTTGTCAATCGTGATGGTTGCGACGACACCGTGTTGGCCGTAGTCCCATCCGTGAGAGGGAATGTCTGCAAATTGCCTGACAGGGCTGTTCGCGCCATCTGCGCCTACGAGCAGGCAGGCAGCCAGCTGGCGGTTGTTGGGAAGCGTCAAGACTGGCCATTGTGAAAGATCTGGTGCATCATCATGCTCTGGCTCCTTGCCGTACTGTATTGACTCCACCTTCGTCTTGTCCAGCATTTCCATGCCCTGGCCTTCTTTAAGCTGTTGTAATAAAGCCGCCGTCAGGTTTCCATTCTCGCACATTGTCGCCACAACATTAGGATCGCCCGTCTCGTACTTCTTCCTGCTTGCCGAGAACCGTGATCCAGGCACAAGCTCAGCCAGCGAGTCCAGCAGGCCGGGCGTCTGGTCGACCGGATCGAAGCTAATCTTACTTCCACTCACACCATCCCACACCTCCATTCCATGGTAAGTTTGCGTCCTGATATCATTGATATTGTTCCAAGTGCCAATGTCTTTCAAGAAGCGTACCGACGCTGGTGTGAGCGACGAGCAGCGATTTGAGAATGTGTCGTTTCCTGGCGTTCGTGAGGTTGTAAGGTCCTGTCCATCGATCAAGGCGATCTTGAGGTCTTTTGTCAAAGGATGAGAGCGCAGAGCCGAGACGAGAGAAAGACCTGCAGGACCTCCGCCAACACAAATCACGTCGTAGATCTCTGGCTTTCTTTCGACAGCTGCCGCGGCTGCTGATGTGGTTGCTGTTGACCAGAAACTGCGGCGAACAGCTGGAGGGAGCTCGAGAAGTCGTGGGCGCTTCGTATTGATCCGGTATTCCGAGGTGTGAGAGCCATGATGGCTGTGAAGATATTCAATCACTCCCAGCGTCGTCGCAAATGCGATTGGACTTTCGCTATATACCTCGATGATGGCGTGTTTCTGAGGCTGCGTAATGTGAGGTCTGTATGCGTATTTGTGATCACTACCAATCTTCGCCCGCCGGCATCCCTGCAGGGCTGGTGGTGCTCCGTTCCCACTTCTTGTGCCCTGTACCCGGACGCGCCGAACCAGAGGAAACTCTTCTCTTCCAAGCATTTTGTATGCCGATGAGATACGGCTCGCGATCGTTGGCATCGTCGGAACTTTCCACCCTTAGCGCATCCCTATGAAGAAGGATGTGATCCAGGAACAGGTAGGTGATCGTGCAACTCTTGCTTCTGTGAACAACTTTGTCGCAAGCAAGCAACCAGCCGCACTTCAGCATACCCCGTTGGCGCCCTTTCATCTCACGACTGCGTGATGACCATCCACCGCCCTCGCCACAGCCTCAGACGTCTGCAATCACTACTTACACCATCTCCAAACTCGTCCCGTGAGACCACGCCACCCACCAGCGACAGCAACAGCAGCCTGGATGAGTCCTCAGGTCTAGCCTGGATCATTCTCGGTGCCGCCGACCACAACTCCAGTCCTTGTCAAATCGAGTCCACCGTGAATGAATCTCTCGCCCCAGCTCTCTTGCAATCTCCTGGTGTGACTCTCCTCTGGCATTTGCACAACACCAACCCCAATGCTCGCAGTGGTACTCTACAGACGCACTTCAAGCCCATGAATGGTGGCTGTTGTGCTCTCGCGGTCCGAATCCACAATGTAAACTCTGACGAAGCCATGCGGGCCTTTGGAAACCTTCCCGTGCAATTTGAGCCGCCTCAACTCCTGGCGCCTCATCCTCGTCTCGAGCGAAGGAGGGGATCAATTCCAGCCGAGCATTTCGGAGCATATCTTAAAGGATACGACCTCATACAGCACTTCGAGCCACCCAAGCTGAAAGGTCGACCTACGCAAGGCAAGTGCATAGTAGCAGTCGGCATCGAGCCTGCCGATGGTGGCGATGAGGCGCTGGATCGCTGGTATCGCTCTGAGCAACTTGATCTGATGGCTGAGAATCCTATATTCGTACGCTGCACGCGCTACCGATTGATTGGACCGCACCAAGCAGATCACGAGGCTGAAGTAGGTCGCTCCGATGAAGAACAAGCACCACGGTTTCTGGCCTTGCACGAGTACGAGAGCTACCAAGCTCTGTTAGATTACGCTATCGAGCATGGCCAATTGGTGCCAGAGACAGTGATGTCAAAGGAAATACTTGATAGTGCGCGAAAGATTGAGCGCTCTATCTGGGAGGTTGAAGAAGACTACCGATGAGCGTAGCTGTGTGCGATTGTAGTTGGCATTGAGGTGGAACTCTCGACCAGTTCGCACTTGATCAGTTCAGCGCTGGCTGCGAGATGTGGCCTGAAGCATGCGCGGGCGCGTGCAAGGCTCCGCCGCTCTACCACAATCCATACAAGTGCACGTGGACCAAGATGGGTGGAAGAAACAAAAACGGAATTATACCAAACTACGCAAACTCATGGAATTCGACCTGAGCTCAGCTGCGGCAAAAGATATAGACATAGACATAGACATTAAAAGCAGTCACACACCCGCCGCCGCAAGGCCAAGGTGGGCATTAACATTAACAACAAAGACTCCTTCTCCCCAAGGGTATCATCACCACCTCTACCCATCCTACAAACGCCGCCTTACAACTGTTCTCCCAACCGTGTGCACACACGCTGACTTCTCAGTTGCCCTTCTTAGCGGCCCTCAAGATGCCACTGCATGATCTTGTCGAAAATGCCCTTGCCACCAGTCTCGATAACATCACCATGGCAAGGAATGATCTTGTCGAAGTTCCACGTGCTAATCCTGCTGACCTCGCGGTTGAACGCGGGCTTATCTGCCGAGATTCCATGCCAGATCAGGCGCCTCTGGCTCATGGCTGCGCCTGAACTGCTGTTGAGCCAGTTGAAGATGCGAGAGAGAATACCGGTCTTGGGATCGATGCCGGACTTGGAGAATTGCTCGGTGGCGGGCAGGTTGAAGAGGAGATCTCCCTCGATGAGAGTGCCGGACTTGCGGTGGTTGAAGACGATTTCCTTGTTCGCGTGGCCGTCGACATACGTGAAATCGAAGTCCGCATCGAAGTCAGGGTCGACGCTCAGCTTGCCTTCTTTGCTGGCTTGCGCAGTGAAGAGGTGCCAGTTCTGCGAGGGGATCTTGAAGTAGCCCTGCTTGTCGCGGTATGCGGGCAGGGTCTCGGGCGCGATGACCTTTGCGTCTGGGAATTCCTTGTGCCACTGTTCCAGGAAGATGTGGTGCTCTTGGTCCAATGCGACGAGGTACTTGGTCGGGCCCAGAGAGGCCATTTCGGTGCGGACTGTGGGCGTGAGAGCTACCGGGGAAAATATGGCGGTGCTTCCTGAAGAGAGGCGCACGGCAGTGCCGCGACCACCAATCTTGACGCGCCCAAAACGCAGGAAAGGAGTTGAGAAGGTCTTGATATCTGGAGTCACGGAGCGGATGACCATGACCTTCTCGGGGTCAGAGGGCACCAGTTTGTGAGCCGAAGACGCCATTGTTGCGGTGTTTGTTGTGGAATGTGTCGGTGGAAAGAGTGATGAAGGCGCAGTGAGGAAGTCGATTGATGGACGACGAGAGCAGAGGGGTTCAAGTCTTTTGAGTGAGTATGTTACGGCCGCAGTCGTATTCGATTTGAAATATTGATGTAGGTAGGTGTCGCGCCTTTATTGGGTCGGCGTGTATTACTTCGATTATATACAGCCTTGCTAGGCTTTGGTCGGATGATCCGTTAGGGCTTGCTCAAATTGCTAGTCGTTTGCACAACTCGGCGTCGGTCAAGTGTGTCCTTGTGAGTAGAGTAATCATCAAGTGCTTAGTAAAGAGCAGAGGAGTGGTCAGACCATATGAGGCGCGGTGCATCGGTTGTGGTCTAGATTGATGATGGAATCTCAAATACCTACGTCATATACCTCGCTTCGCGACTTGCTCCTTCCTCTTGTCTACCATTGCAACGTCAGAAGTTTGAATACCCAGCTCAAAGGGACTGCAACCATGGCTGCGTTTCTTACACTGTGGTGGCGCATCCGATATCTGGACTTTTACGCGTTAGCCGAATTCTTTCGTACTTGATGGTATGCGTGGACCGCTATGATTGTCGAATTGACTTGACCATCATGACACGTTACACAAACTTATGGCACACAATGTCGTGATCGCAGCCGGAGAGCTTCGGATCCGGCTATCTGGAGGCTGCTTATGCTCGAGGTAGCCCTAGGAACGATTCTATGCATAGCTAAGGTGGTTCGATGACCATACATGGGCGAGTAGACAATGACTGGTTGAGTCGGTTCAACAGGGAACTCCGTTGATTTATGTGGTTGGAATCTTATTCTATCTGCTTCTACAATTCTAGATACTTCGTTATAAATACCGAATCATGGAATCAGCATAGCAGAGAATGATCTTGCCAGGGCATTTACCGGGTTAAGCATGTGAGTATGGAGCGAACATTAATATTGATATTGACAACAGTCCACTCGCGGTCGGAATGCGCCCATGCATGCTGATCACGGTGCCGGTGCACAACACAAACATTTCCGTTCATACAGAACTCCAGTAATGCTAAGCTCGCCGAGTCCTAACCGTGTGCATCGCAGGCACGGGCCGGCTTTTACAAGGCCTAGTCAGGAACACTTGTTTCTTAGTCCTTGTCTGATCATTTGCTTAATTAGCATGCTTGTGCATCTTGTATCATGTTTCTAGATAGCTTTTCCTGTAATTGCAAAGTATATTTCCTGCGATGATATGATCGTGGTTGCAAGCCTCGAGTCTGCTGCATCTATCGCGATTCGGCGGTTTGAGTTGTGTCTGCCATGACGTAAAAGTCACGCGCGCTTCAACATCAAACCGGGCATGCGTCCGTGCTACGAAAGTATGGCGTGTAACCTACGCATCGCAAACTGCACTGCCACTCCAGAACTAATCGCGACAGATTCATCACGCTCTTCTGCATTGCCTGTGAGAACTAGGTCACTCATTAACGAACTCATTGCGTTACCCAATCGCTAAAGAATGATTCTCAATTGATCGGAAACCAAAACATGTTTCGAGCGAAGCCGGGCAGGGGATTCCTGCTTGCTGCCAGTGCGGGATACACCGCGACCCTTGCGTACAGCAAAACTCATCCACGTGCACGACTGCAAGCTGACAGCAGTGCTTCCGCTTCTGCTGATTTTGAGAACAAGCCGACAGTCATTACCAATGTCAAGAGAGCTTCTCAATCTGGCCATGTAGATGACACGGGTAAACAACGTGCCTTCATCACGGAATCAGAACAAAAAGGTCAAAAGCCACCATCGCAAACCAAAGATCACGGCGCCGCATACACAGACGCACAAAATGCAGCCAAGTCTATTGTTGGCATACCTACGATCAGCTCTATCTTCACGAACTTCGCGAACCTGGACATTAGCGGCCTCACAGAGAAACTCTCCCAATCGGTCTTACCCGGATGGGTACTTGCTCTCCCAAACACAGTCCACAAACTACAGGATGAGCTCTCATTAGTTCCCTGGTCAGTCTCTTGGGAAATCTGGGAACAGGCCCACGATCCTCAAGTCAACCCGGAAATTATATGGGACGCCCAAGTCCGCATCTCGAACGATCTCCCTACTGAGGAACAACAATTCCTGGCTAAACGCAAGCCTAAGATCGCCAAAGCACTTGCTCGGTACATTGGTGTCCCTGAGTCCGAGGTCCACCCAGATGATGTCCCAGTCATTGCCATGTGCGGCTCAGGCGGTGGGCTCCGAGCTCTGGTCGCTGGCACCTCATCATACTTTTCTGCGCAACAAGCTGGGCTCTTCGACTGTGCCACATACACTGCAGGTGTAAGTGGGAGCTGCTGGCTGCAAAGTCTATACTATTCTTCCATTGGCCAAACCAACTATGGTCGTCTCATTGATCACTTCAAAGAACGTCTGGGTGTCCATATCGCGTTCCCACCAGCAGCCCTATCTTTACTGAGTCAAGCACCCACCAACAAATTTCTCCTTAGTGGTATTGTAGAGAAACTGAAAGGTGTGCCGGATGCTGAGTTTGGTCTTGTCGACATTTACGGAACACTGCTCGCTGGACGACTTCTTGTGCCCAAGGGAGAGCTACGAGTCAGCGATTGGGATCTGAAAATCTCCAATCAGCGATACTTCGTTGATGATGGAGACCAGCCACTCCCTATCTATGCTGCAGTGAGACATGAAATTCCAATGACGGAGGACGACCGCAGAGAGGCGTTGCCAGATGCGAAGCCGCCTGCTCATAAGCATGATTACTTCCAATGGTTCGAATGGACACCCTACGAGTTCTTCTGCGAGGAACTTTCGGCCGGCATTCCAACTTGGGCTGTCGGACGAAACTTTGATGGCGGGCGCAATGTGATGCGTGAGAACGGACTCTTCTTGCCCGAGATCAAAATTCCTCTAATGATGGTATGACGCTATCACATCATTACTCTGCATATGACACAGGCTAATATCGAACAGGGCATCTGGGGTTCTGCTTTCTGCGCAACACTTTCGCACTACTACAAAGAGATCAGACCTGTAATCACTGGAAGTGGACTTCTCAGCGGCCTGGATCAGATACTTTCTGAAAAGGATGAAGACATGACCAAAGTGCACCCTTTCGACCCCGCCTCGATTCCCAATTTCGCGCGTGGTTTGAAAGGCAAGCTTCCACCTACTTGCCCAGAGAGCATTCACTCTGAATCGCATCTACGACTTATGGACGCCGGCATGTCGAACAATTTGCCAATCTACCCGCTCCTCCGGCCCGGCAGGGATGTTGACGTTCTTGTCGCTTTCGATGCCTCTGCAGAAGCCGAGAAGGATAACTGGATCAAGGTCGTAGAAGGCTATGCTCGGCAGCGTCAAATCAAAGGATGGCCCATGGGCGCGGGCTGGCCATCTAGTGCCGAGACAAGCGAGGAGATCGTCGAAGATATTGACAAAGCGACAGAAGCGACCAAGCACAGCAGTTCATCAAGACCAACCGAAGACGCCCTCTCGCACTGCACGGTATGGATTGGAAACAAAGCCGAACGGACAACTGACGAGGAACCGCCGCAATGCAAACGCTTGCATCCCACCGACGACGACAGCCACGTCATGTCCTCCGACGCCGGCATCGCCGTCATCTACTTCCCCCTCACCGCCAACGACAAAGTGCCTGGTGTCGACCCACAAAAGTCGGATTTCCTCTCGACTTGGAACTTCGTGTACACTCCTGAAGAAATCGAGAGTGTTGTGGCGTTGGCGAAGGCAAATTTCGAGGAGGGCAAGGAGCAGACTAGAAGAACGATCAAGGCTGTGTGGATGAGGAAGAGAGATGCTAGGCTGGCAGAAGAAAAGAAGGCGAAAGAAATGAGGAAACGATTGAGGATGAGGAGAGGTCAGCAGTTGGGCACTGTCGGTGTCGGTGGCGAGGGTGACCATTTCAGCTGAAGATGGCGATGGTTCGCGGTGATGATGGCATGGCACGATATTTGGTGCATGAGATTTCTTTCCTTGCTTCTATTCTTTTTACACGATACCCTTTTACACCTTGAGGCTTACGCACATGTTTGAGGCCATGCATATATCTAGTTACTTATCCACCAAATTTGCATACCTTTGAAGAAGCATTTTTGCCTGCGCCATCTGAGTCCTGCTTGCCGTAACGGTGCGATTCTAGCATGCATTTAAATGCGACATCAAGGGCACGGAGTCTTGTCGCAAAGCGCTGTTGACTTTTAAGTCTAGATAAGCTTAAATTGCCGTACGCTCTTTCGACGACTAGAACAAGTCAATGTCAACCTCACGTGCGCTCCAAACGCCAATCCCATTTGATCATCCTGCACTACCGCAAGATTGAAAGATAACCTGTTGTCACCGGGTACCTCGAGTAGTGACACGGCACGCAAGCGCATCGACCCTCAGTCAGCGCCAAGAGAGGCAAAGCGTGTGCAATGAGGCTGATAATGGTGCCTGACCAGCGTGCTGGTGCAGAAAGACAAATGCTGGCAGCGTGACTGCAATCCTGGTGTAATAGAGGCTTGCACGGCTCAGTGCATGAGTATGCCTCGCCTTACGTGTGTTTTATTAATGCCAAAGAGCTCATTACCTGTATTGAGCGCCGCATGTCTACGTGATTGGCCCGAAATTGCGAGAACTGGCGAGAAACTTCTTCAGTCTCCAGACTTGACGGCAGCGGTTTACACTTTGACCACCAAAACTCCGTCACTCTCATCGAAGCGCTACTGGACCCCGCCAGGCCAAAAAATAGTCACCGACACCTCACCACTCTTCGACACTCCCACCCACTACCCACCACCCACCTTCCACCCAATCCAAATTGCGCCATCTGCACGAGCAGTCGAATACGTGCGCGACTCCGCGGAATTAATCAGAAAAATCAAAGACAATGAGCGTCGTCGGACTTGACTTCGGTACACAGAATGCGGTGATCGTAAGCAATACACACAACGAGCTGCGATAAGAGAAGAGCATGCGCTGATTCTGGAATACAGGCTGTCGCCCGCAACAAGGGTGTCGACGTTATCGCCAACGAGGTTTCAAACCGCGCCACACCGTAAGTTGGAAACCAGAGTTCATGCACAATTGTCGATCAGGTACGGGATGAATTGGATGCTAACACATATTTCTCACAGTGCCCTCGTCGGCTTCGGTCCCAAATGCAGATTCCTCGGTGAGGCCGCAAAGTCCCTCGAGGTCTCTAACCTCAAGAACACCGTCGGTTCGCTCTCGCGCCTTGCTGGCCGCTCATTAAACGACCCCGATGTCGAGATCGAGAGGCAGTTCCTTTCCGTCCCTCTGATCGAGAAGGATGGCCAGATTGGCGCGCGCGTCAAGTTCCAGGGCAAGGAGCAGGATTTCACCGCAGCACAGCTCATTGCCATGTTCCTCGTGAGGGCCAAGCAGACCGCCTCCGCTGAGCTTAGGCTTCCCGTCAACGACCTCGTGTTGTCCTGCCCTTCATGGTACACCGACGCCCAGAGGAGGTGTATCCTCGACGCCGCTGAGATCGCCGGCGTCAAGGTCCTCCGTTTGATCAACGAGACCACCGCCGCTGCCCTTGGCTGGGGTATCACAAAACTCGACCTCCCCAGCGCTGAGGACAAGCCCAGGAGAGTCGCTTTCATCGACGTTGGCCACAGCAACTACACCGCCACCATCGCCGAGTTCAAGAAGGGTGAGCTCAAGGTTGTCGGTACCGCCTCTGACAGGCACTTCGGTGGCCGCAACTTCGACAAGGCCATCATGGACCACTTCCGCCAGGTCTGGCAAGAGAAGCACAAGATTGACATCTACTCCAACGACAAGGCCCGCATCCGTGTTCAGGCCGCCGTCGAGAAGCTCAAGAAGGTCCTTTCCGCCAACGCCGGCGCTCCCATCAACGTCGAGATGGTCATGAACGACATTGACGTTTCCGGATTCATGAAGAGAGAGGAGCTTGAGGAGCTCGTCGCTCCCCTTCTCGCCAAGGCCACCGCTCCTGTCGAGCAGGCTCTCGCTGATGCCAAGCTCAAGGCTGAGGACATCGACACCATTGAGCTTGTCGGTGGTGCTTCCCGTGTGCCCGCCCTCAAGAAGGCTATTGGCGATCTCTTCGCTGGCAAGACCCTCTCATACACCCTCAACGCCGACGAGGCTATTGCCCGTGGTTGCGCATTCTGCTGCGCCATTCTCTCTCCCGTCTTCCGTGTCCGTGACTTCAGCATCCAGGACATCGTCGCCCACCCTATCGAGTTCACCTGGGAGAAATCCGCCGAGATCCCTGATGAGGACACTTCGCTTACCGTCTTCAACAAGGGCAACGCCATGCCTTCTACCAAGATCCTGACCTTCTACCGCAAGCAGAACTTCGATCTTGAGGCCAAGTACGCTAAGCCTGAGAGCCTTCCCGGCAAGATCAACCCGTGGATCGGTCGCTTCAGCGTCAAGAACGTCAAGCCCGACGAGAAGGGTGACTTCATGATCTGCAAGCTCAAGGCTCGCCTTAACCTTCACGGTGTGCTTAACATCGAGCAGGGCTACTACGTCGAGGACCAGGAGATCGAGGAGCCCATCCCGAGGACAAGGAGTCTATGGAGACTGACGACAAGGCCAACGGCGAAGCCAAGGCCCCCAAGACCCGCAAGGTCAAGAAGCAGGTCCGCAAGGGCGACCTTCCCATCGCTGCCGGCACTGCCTCCCTCAGCCAAGAGATGCGCGAGCAGTACTTCGAGCAGGAGGGCAGCATGCAGAGCGAGGACAAGCTCGTTGCCGAGACCGAAGACAAGAAGAACGAGCTCGAGGGTGACATCTACTCCCTCCGTAACAAGGTTGACGAGCCCTACGAGCAGAACGGCTACTCCGAGTTCGCCAGCGAGGAAGAGAAGGAGAAGATCAAGGCCAAGTGCGAGGCTCTCGAGGTAAGCTTTTTCCCATCATGCACTTCTAATCACACACAACATACTAACAACCACTCCCAGGACTGGCTCTACGAGGACGGCGAGGACGCCACCAAGGCCCAGTACGTCAGCAAGCACGAGGAGCTCCGCAGCACCGCCGCCTCCGTCATCCAGCGCTTCAACGACCGCCGCCAGCAAGAAGAGGACGAGCGCCGCGCAAAGGCCGAGGCCGAGGCCGAGAAGCGTCGCCAGGCCGAGGAGGAGAAGCGTCAAGCCGACCTCGAGGCCAAGGCCGCCGCCGAGGCCGCGAAGAAGATGGCTGAGCAGCGCGCTGCTGCTGAGGCCGCCCAGAAGCCCGACGAGGAGATGAAGGACGCCGAGAACACTGAGGAGCAGTCTTAGAGAGTGAGGACATTGACGACTAAAAGTGGGCAAAATCTGGGTTATTGGGTCTCATCCCTTGTTATGAACATTGAATGATTTTTTCTCTTGAAAGCATAGCGAAGTTATTGACCTTACTTTTGCATGATGATCGATGAATGTTTGTTGAAAGTTTTGCCTTGTTTCCTCTCTTCTTCCATCTACTTACTTTTTTCTACGACGTGATAGGCTATGTAAGGGAAACTGGAGAGTTGGATTAGGACAGAGATCTAGTTAGACTGAATAGAGATTTTTTTTTTTCGATATATATGTTTCTCATCCCTCTTGTACTCTAATCTATTCAAGCCACTCTTGTTCACGTGCTTAAGATGGTAGTAGTGACGATAAAGAAAGCGAGGTAAGTACGTACCTTACCTGGGAGAGAATATGCAGGAAAAGAAAAAGAAAAAGGTCTCTTGCATTGTGATCAAAATGTGACATCATGCTTTTTCCATCATGAACTGATGTTTCCAGGTCCTCTTTTTTCTTCATAGCGAGATTGCTACTTGGTCTAGAGAGGGATGGATTCCCAAGTCGGCAGAAGTGCATGTCTCTGTTTGTACATTAGCCTCCATGTTAGCTTTCATCGCCTGCTGTCCAAGCGGTCAAATCTGCCCCTTCTTTCTCTGCTTATTAGCAAGGGCATCGTCTCTCTCGTTGCATTGCTTAGAGTTCTGCTTAACCAAAGGTGATGAGTGAAAGCCCGAGAAAAGTGAGTATCATGTTTCGAATTTAAAATGTTTGTCCATTTTCGTCAGGCGACAAGTACCTTATATGTACAAGAGCTTTAGGCCCCGTCCGGTTCTTCGATACTGCTATACCTCCCATCCACTAAACACATGAAAAGAATTGAAGAAAGTCCCAAACCCTGGATATCATCAGCCCTGCTTTGGTGGCACTGCCAATCCTCCCAGACTTCAAAATAACAAAAAAGAGTCGCTAACCCATCCCAAACAGAAACCCGATAAGAATAACGCCGACGCGATGCGATCATGTCCCTTGCTTTTTCTCCGATGCACCCAGGACCCCTATAACGAAAACGAACAATAAAAGGAAGGCCGGAAATTCCAGCAAGCTCATAAGCCAGATGATAAAAGAGGTCATTATAGACAAGAATCAGAAGCGCAACAGTCCTACCGCAGCTTCTCCACGACTCTCATGACCGAGATGCTGAAAGTGATCAACCACGCGACTAGACTGATGAACAGCACGCCTCCTAAAGCTTTTTGCTTGTAGCAGATGCTCGGATTGTCGGGACAGGTGGCGGGGACGCGGAACTGGGATTCGCCAACAGGGGTGAGCAGGTCTTCGTAGCAGGCCCAGCGGCGGTCGAAAAGGGCGTCGAAAGCGAGCGATAGGTTGGAGGCAGAGAAGACGATGAAGTACAGGTCGCAGAGGAGGAGGGAGGTCTTGGCTACGGCGGAGCGGAGGCCGAGGCTGGAAGAGGGAGGGTTAGTGAGGTTGTGCGGATATGGAGGAGGGTAGGAATGCATACGGTTTGCTCATGTATTCATCCCATGTCACGTAGAGAACGTAGGGTATCGCCACGGCGCCGACGGCAATTGCCATGTATGTTGACGCGCGAGCTGCACATTGGTTGTCAGGGTCTCTGTCTGTGTTCACTCGGTGTATGTTCTCGTAAAGTGTCGCTGATATGCCAAGAGATGCACTGGAAAAGGCCAGCACGATAATCCGGAATATCAATGGGATGAAAGGGTTCTTCAGTAATAGCCTCTGTCGATGGTGTTAGTGAAATGAGTCGACGGCAAGGATTGCCCAAACAAGAAGATTTGAGTGCAGCATTCAATCAACGAGCAAAAGAAGATCACACTCGCAGCATAAGAAAGACGCCTGCTGGCATCGACAAGAAAAATCAAAAATAATAATCATTGATGCCGCTTCTGTGGATCGAACACAGTACCTCCAGAAATCGCATCGAATGCTTGACATGAAGTGAACTTCAGTCTGGCGCTCTCCCAGATGAGCTAAAGCGGCTGATTCGATGAGACTCGACGCAAAAGTGGACTTATGAGACTCGCGTGTCGAGGAACTCCACTTTAACGCGAACTCTGCACGCAGGCATGGCTTTGACCCGGGCAATCCGGCATTATTGAGCACGGCCGCCGGGAATCCGCCTAACTGCAAGCGATGCAGAAAAGCAAAGCATACAGGAACATCGTGCCCGAGAAAGGTGTAAAACAGAAAGAAACTTACCCAGAAAAGCCGCACTGTTCGCTCTCGTTTCTCAGGGCTCAGCAGCCAGAATCCCTTCAGCTCTTCCTGCTTGTCGGCCAGCGCTTCATCCTCCTCTTCCCATTTTCGAACGGTGATGGGGACGTTATCCTCCATCCACTCCGGGCTCATCAATCGGGCGCCTTGGTCGTGCAAAGGCGGGTGAGGTCCGCTCTGCATAAAGGGTAGCCATCTTGTCTGGTGGTCGGCGATGGGTGCGCTCATAAGCGGGGGTTCGGCAGATCGTATGTGGTCCCATTTGCGTCCAGGCTTGTAATGTGAGGGCGGTGGCTTGTAGTGTCGAGTATTTGGCCGTACGGGCGGTGGTATGAGAGTGTCGTCCTCGGACGAGGATATGTGAACCCATGGAGGGATTGAGCCGGGGATGTGAGGGTCGCGCTCGTCCTCGTCGTCGTCAAGGCCGGCGGACGACTGTCGCATGTTGCTGCTGGGGAGCGACTCGCTGCGCTGGGCCATCTCTGGCATGGCGGCGCGGTGGGCGTGGGTGCGGTCCCTTTGAGGGAAAAAGCGGCTTGCCAGCGAGGCGGCTGGGAGGTGTTGCTGCGCATGGCGCCGGATGATCGACGTCCAGCACTTGTTTTGCGGGGAATCTGCATCTTGCATGACGACGGCGATCCGCACTAACTATATCGCAGAGCCGCATCGACGGGCTGTTGATCGTTGATGTATGTGTGTGTGGGTGTGTTGTGGTATCTGGACATCATAAGACATGGCTGCCTATAATTGTATTCTGCATGTAATGCGACAGGCCGTAAATTATCACATGACCTTCCATTCAGTGTAACGCTGATGGTCATCACCAATACCGAGTCCTCGAGGTCTGCTTAGTATCTGAGAATACGCTGTAGTGGTGTTGCTTTCACGCTGAAAAATAGGCATTGTACTGACATAAACGTCACATCAGCTTGAGAACAATCTAACATATACTTACACTGGATGGCACTCGTCATTCCTGGCATTTCGCAGCGTCTGTCAACCAGAAATGGTCTGTCGCTTCGATAATAACCCATTATCATCGTTATGATCGCAAGAACCAAGTTAATTGTTGATCGATCGACCTGTGACGGGGCAGAAAAATTATGTGTTTTTCGTATTAACGTGCGGTAAGAAGTGGACAAGAAGTCCATATCAGACCTAATCGAGAGTTTGATTCACGCTCGACGAGGCAAAATCAGCAATATCGGTTCAATACGTATATTAAGCGGCCTACCATGGCAGTCTATACAGACATTTCCCTCGTATTTTCGTAAATATATACATATTCGCAATACTAGTGCGGAATGCCCACAGTCATCTCAGGTGTCGTCCTGAACTGGCTCAAGGGTTTGGGGTTAGCGAAACCCACCTGCACAACATAGAATTTCAATGTTGAATGCATGTGCGCATGACTCGAGGCGCTCAGAGCGAGAGTCACATCTGTACGCTGTTGCCGTGCCTGCTTGCATTGCACGTATATGTATACAAGTGTGATGATGATAGGTGAAAGATAGGACAGTAATTGTACTGAAAGGTTTCGAACCACAAAATGGAAGCGGATTTAGAAGTATGATGCCACTGCATTAACCAAGGTGACAACGCCATGTACGCCATCGCTCCCCATAGTGCGAGTTCCAGCAAGCACAGCTTCTGCATGTGTATTGTTTACATGCACCCATTCGCTAAAACTGACCACAAATAGTGACAACGCCGTGTCCCATGTTTGCTTGGATTATCTACTCGTCTTCGACCTCCTCGACCTTGGCTCCCAGGTTGCGCTGTTGCACATTGCTGGGCACGGCCTCGGAGCCAGTGGCAGAGGAAGCAGTATCTACGGGCTTTGAGGCTTCTGCTTCGTCGCTCGGTGCGGCTGCTTCGACTGCCTTTTTAGGTGTTCCTGTCTGGAAAGTGCCATTTGCCTTTGCCTCACGCTTTGCCTTCTTCTTCTGTCGCTCTTCCTTCTTGCGCTTCTTGATGGTCAACTCATCCTCGTGCCATGCCCACAGAGGCTTGAAAGAGTCGAAAAATCCAACATCCTCAAACAGGTTCGGGTAGAGCCAGAATCCAGGAGGTGCGACGAACATGGTAACGAGGAAGAGAATGAGACGGAAAATTGCCATGGCGAAGAAGAGACCGAGGAGACCGAGCATGCCCATGGACAGATACCACACACCGAGGCGAAGGTGGTAGGGCCAGAGCGGGAAGAAGACAACGGCGAGAATCAGACCGAGGGCTCCACCTGCGTAGAGCTTGTTCTTCCACTGTGAACCCTCATAGAGGAAGACGTAGTGGTAGTCGTCGCGTGCTTCTTGCTGTGGCTCGACCTTGACCGTCCACAGACCCTTGACAGCCTTCTTCTTGCCATGGCCGTGTCCCTCGTGAGGATCAACCTTCGAGACACGCAGTGCGAGCATGCTCAATGGCAACATCTTGAGAGTGTTCTCGGCTGTGACCCTGTCCTTGACCTCAGGTAGAAGTGGGTTCTTTTTCCTAGCCTTCTCGTACGCAGGCGAGTGTAGTGCTCTGATCGCACGCTTGACCTTGAACATATCCTTCCTCTGGTCGTTGAAGATGCATGTCCTAAGCTTCAAGTCCTGGCTCCTCAAGAACTTTGCGACCGCAATACCTTCAGGTTTAGGCGGTCCAGGCGCAATCGGCACCTGCTTGCCAGGTTGCGCTCCCTGCTGCATCTGCTGTTGGCGCATCTGCTGCTGTTGCATGGCCTGTGCCTTGATGCGCTCGACGTATTGAGGGACTGTGAGGCCAGCTTTCTCGGCTTCGGCGGCGATTTGAGCTTGCATGGCGCGAACTTGTTCTGGCGACGGCTGCTGGCCGGGTTGCATTCCAGCTTGTGCTGCTGCTCTCTGGCGCTCAATGAATTGTGGGACTGTAAGGCCGGCCTTCTCAGCCTCGGCAGCGACTTGTGCTTGCATGGCGCGGATCTGCTCAGGAGTGGGAGGTTGTTGGCCTTGCATCTGCATCTGCTGCATTCTGGCAGCGTGGGCTGCTTTCTGGCGCTCAATAAACTGCGGCACCGACATGCCAGCCTTCTCGGCCTCGGCAGCGATTTGTGCTTGGATTTGGCGGATCTGTTCAGGCGTGGGCTGCTGTCCTGGCTGCAGCTGCATTCCAGGCGGGAAGGGACTGGGACCTGGTTGGGCGCCGGTCGGAGGCTGTGGTTGCGCCATGGCGGTGACTGTATATTATCGTCGTCCTCGGATGTAAGTGAATGCGACGGTGGTATGGAGGTAGTGTTTTCAGTGAGAGGTACTGCTCGCGACTCCGCCCAACTTATTCTTGTAAGCTGTCCCTCTGACGCTGCCAACCTGAAACGGAGAGTCGACGTTGCCTTCCCCTCCACAGTCGCCCTGACCTGTGCTGTTTCTGCCTGACATTGGCTGGCTCCGTCTCAGGCCCTCCACCACAGCGCGGGCAAGCCAGGCACGGCCGCCGACCCACACAGAAATTCGGCAATTTGCTTAAGAACTTCACGTCTGCGCCAACCTTCCACTTCGCACCACCACCTCACTTCCCGACAAATCAATCGATTAAGGTAGACTACCTTACGCCCTAGCCATGCGTAAGTATCACCTCTTCGATCCGTGGCTCCTCAGCTCAGGCTGAGGCTCGGACGTTGCTACGTCCACACCTGTAATGCGACGATGCTGATATCGCAAAAGCTCCCAAATTCGACCCCAATGAGGAGAAGATCATTCACCTCCGTGCCACCGGAGGTGAGGTCGGTGCCTCTTCCGCCCTTGCGCCCAAGATCGGTCCTCTCGGTCTTTCGCCCAAGAAGGTCGGTGAAGATATCGCCAAGGCCACTGGCGACTGGAAGGGTCTCCGCGTGACCGTCCGCTTGACCATCAAGAACCGTCAGGCCGCCGTCTCCGTCGTGCCCTCCGCCTCTTCCCTGGTCATCAAGGCCCTCAAGGAGCCCCCGCGTGACCGCAAGAAGGAGAAGAACATCAAGCACACCAAGTCCATCCCTCTTGACGAGATCATCGAGATTGCCCGCACCATGCGCCACAAGTCCATGGCCAAGTCTCTCCAGGGTACCGTCCTCGAGATTGTCGGCACTGCCTTCTCCACTGGCTGCCAGATCGACGGCCGCTCCCCCAAGAGCATCTCCGACGACATCAAGGCCGGCGAGATTGAGAGTGAGTTTGGTCCGATCGCGCAATGGTTAGACCTCCCACTAACATATTCACAGTCCCTGAGGAGTAAATATTACGCGCCACACGAGATCCAATGCAATAACTTGTTCGACGGCACAAAAGCCTGAGATCAACTCATGATACCCGCATTTCAGGAGTCCGGCGTTGAACCAGCAGTCGGTCTGCTTCGTCTTTCCACCTTTCGTATAGCTGTACAGCCGTAAAAAGCCAGTCAGCTCTCGGCCTCTAGGCTGTTCCAGCTCTGGCCTCTTTTTCCCATCTTTCCTTTCCCTCTTGCTCCATCGGGCTGTCTCTATCGTCTTTCTTTGCCAACTTTTCCAACACTCTGGGCCCGACCTCCTCTACCTTGTCGCAGCCCTATTTTGGTGAAAAGGAGAACTATCCTTCGGAATGACCTCTTACTCACCGCGGTAGCCTGTATGTGGCTGCAGTGGTCCATAGATTAAGGCCTATATACCTTGATTGAAGTGATGTCTTATGATTGTAGTACATATTATACAATGAAAGAATCAATACACTCCTACGGCACAAACACATCTCCAGCTCGTCGTTCTTGTCCTACGTGTGAACAGAGCGTATCCTCAGCTAGGCAGTCCCCGTGCTGCTGCCTTGCAGCCGCCTCACAAGCCCTTTAGCCCTCGGTTGCCAGCGTGAGAGACTACATTGAAAGGATGCTCGTTACCAAAATGCCATAGGTGAGATATCAGAATTGCAACGACTATCGTCACCACTACGTTCACCTGGGCTGGTTCGATGTGTAGCCAATTGGCAAGATACTTATCAACTTGCAGACTGACAAATCGAGTGTCGACTTCAGAGCCAGCTGAAGCTCTTGTTCATTGCTGCTAGTTAAGGTATATACATCGTGGAACGAGTGTCGCTATCTACTGGTTGGGCTGGTCATGTTAAAGTTCAGACCAAAGAGAAAAGAAAGAACCAAGAACCAAGAACCAAGGAAGAAAGGCTAGAGCTCGCCCAAAAGCCATCCACAGAAAATCGAACGAACGATGTGGCTCTAGCCGTTCGCATATTGCAATGAAAACTGTCAGCGACCGGCTGTTTGCAAACCGAAACCGGAAATCATCAAGGAGAAAAAGGAAACAAGAGATCATCATCACATCATTAAACCGTACCCACCACCACTGGTCCTCCTCGCCATGCCACCCAACTCTTCGCTCAAACAGACCACAAAAGATCACTAAAGATAATCTTCCAACCTCCGACCACCATACCGCCCATACCTCCCCCTCCTCCCTCCCCTCCTCCCACCACCGCCACCACGCTGCATCCTCAACCACAGCATCAACGGATCGTCGATGTCGTCGTAATCATCCAGATATAAATCCAGCTCGTCGTCGAAGAAGTCGTCAAACAGATCGTACGGATCGACGTAGCGTCGTCCTCCGCCGCCGTAGCCGTGTCCGTAGGGATACATGTCGTGATGGTAGAAGCCTCGACGAGGCCGGAGACCGCTGTTGTACATGCCTATATTGGGCTGGAGAGGAGGCATGTTCATTCCCATTCCCATTCCCATTGCCATCGGATGGAGGGCGCCGAGATTTGGCGGACCGATGCCTACGCCCATGGGATCGAGGGGGTTTAGCATTGGTGGGTGCATCATCGGAGGGTGAACCATGGGTGGGTGCATCATGTTTGGGCCGAAAGGATTGTGCGCATGTGGGTACATGTGCATGGGTGGGACGCCGCCTAGAAGTGAGGTAGATTAGTACGGGAGTTGACGATGATGATTGCCGGACCGGATGGTGTTGTAGGCGTAATGGTGTCAGGATGACATACCGAGCCCAACGCGCCTGCGATGATAGGGGTGGTTCAGCAAGGCCATTTCCATGGCCATCGAAGGCTGTGAATGTGGTATGTGAGGTGAGTGTGACCTGAATTGGGAATAGTCTCGCGGAGACTGGGTTGTTGTTTGGAAGAGGTTGATAGGATAGGATATTGCTATGTATCAAAATTGGAAATCGAGGCCAACTATAAGGACTTTACTACGCCTTCCCTGCTCGCCTCAGGTGGTACTAAGGTTGCCTCTTTGAGCTACTCTATACTCGCTTGATGGGATGGGAAATCAGACAACTGGCCGGGGAAGTCGGAAGTGGTGTGGCTTGCGTGACGAGATAGACCGGCAGATGTTCACGGGAACAGCGACGGACGAACCAGTTCGCGTGAAGTAGTTCGGGGATGCTGGTAGTGAAGCAAACATTTGTGGTTGTGGTGTGCTTTTGGGGTGGCGTCAGGTCGTGCGACATGCAGTATCTACGATGGGAATCGTGAGCAATCATCTTCACGTGACATGCTGACACGTTGGTGTTAGCTGCACTTTTTTGGTGTGCGATGTCGCCTTGGACAGAGATGCTAGGGGCCAGCAATAAGGTACACGGAGCTATACATGAGACGAGGTTGGAGATGCTGTGTGTGGGAGAAACTCCGAACGACGCTGGGAGCTTCGACGCGTCGCGCTCTGGTAAGCATATTCGTGCATCACGTGAGGAGGATTGCATCTATCACAGAGAACTTTGATAGATAGATACATGGTGGTGTGGTGATGTTACACATATTGGAAGGCTTCTAAGACTTCTCCAGCGTGTGCCTGTCGATTCACGTTCATCGTCATGCAGGAACGATGCTCACACTCTACTGAAGCTGGCGCGTGAGAAGCCCGATGGGGCTAGCGGAATCTTTTCGCTGTCCACCTCTCCTCCGGGCTGTCTCTCGCTACGCCATTCTGCTGCTACCGCAAGGCAATTGACGAGTCCGACACTGCGCATATTCACACCACCCGTACAGCATATTCCCGCGTTTCCGCCATCTCTACCAGCTTACCAACGCCACCAAACCAATCTCTACCAACCCCGAGTTGATCATCGCACTTCCATCCTCTCACAATGGCACCACCATCGACCTTTGCTTCGGCCGCGGCGTCGAGTAACCAACAGAGCACGCAACCTCCCCAGGCCGGCTCGGAATGGTACGTCTGCCCATCCATCCGTCCATCGACTCAACCCACCGAAGCTTCTACCGTCGCAGCACTCGCCGGCGCATTACTCGCATCGCAATTCGGACATGTGAGCTAACAAATTCCATCTCTAGGGCGCGTAGACCTAATGGTGCAACGCAAACCTTCCGTCGAACCTCCAACGCCGTCAACACCTCCGCCAGCGCTGCGCCGCAGATCACCGAGAACGTCCCTATTCCTACTGCGTCGTCACAACCCCCTCGTTACGTCCCGCCACACCGCAACGGAACTGTGAACGACCCGCGCTACTCCAAAAACCAGCTTCTTGACCTCTACAGATTGCAGCAGAGCTCGGACGATGGCCTCCAGGAGGATCTCCAAAACCTATATATCGGAGGTTGGCAGCCGCATGGTCAGAACGGAGCTCCTGCAGCAGGCTGGGGAAGGAACGATGCAAGCAGGGAGCAACCTCCTGGTCCCGATGTCTGCTGGGATGACGACGGCACCTACGAGCCTTTGGCGTTGACAGAGATGGACGATGAAGAAAGAGAGGTGCGTACACGTAACACAGGCTAGCGATCGAGTATGCGACTAACGCTTCAACTAGCTCTTCACCACTTCGGTCAACACTCCGCTCAAACCGCCGACTACTACTAAGGATACTCAGCAGCCCAACGGCGTCTTGAGTCGCAAATTATCGGTCACCACTCCCGGCGGATTTGGCATGCAATCTCCTGGCGCCGCTCGTGGAGGTTCTCGCCGTCAAACTGGCGAATCCTACCCGTTCCCGAATTCAGTGACCTCTCCTAACGGCCGGGAAGAACAGCGTGCGCCATCTCCGCCAGCTTCGCTTCTTCGTAGGAGAACCGATATCAAAGAACCTGGCAAATCCGAGGACGCAGGCGAGGAAAAGGTTGCCACTACACCGTCTGGTACGGTCAAGCGCAACCCTATTGGTCCGTTGGGAGGTGCTGGATTCGGCGTTCCTACCTCGCCTTGGGCCAATGGACCCCAAAGCGCTGGATTCTCGCCCATGGGGTCTTTCGGAAACTTCGGTCTTGGAGGATCTGGCCAGGCTACCCCGGTGACAAGAGGGCAGGACTTGGTAGTGGGAGAGCGGAAAGCAGGTTCAAGAATCTCTTGCAAAAGGACAGCAATGAAGACTTGGGTGGCAAGACTCTGGAACATAAGACCAGCGTCTCCAACCTGTCCAAGGTCAACGAGAACGAGTCTTGGAGATCCGTGGGGTCTGGCGCAACCGCAGCTCTGATGGAAGAGCCAGAGGAGGACGATGGAATTTCTGGAAGCGCTGCCCTGGCTGCTGGTTCTGATCTTTCTCCACCCAACGCCCACCAAGGACTGCGTGGCTTCGACACCCCGAGCCGCTCAAACACTCGCGACCGCGACTTTGGCTTTGGCGCATTTGGTATGACTACTGACAATGCTGGCGGATTTGGATCTGGCTTCTTGCAATCCAACCAGCAGACGCCTGGTCGTCCCGGTGTGTCTGCTGAACGACCCACAAAGCCCTACCGACACCAACCCGTACAAGTCTCCTGAATCCACGGCGCTGATCAAATGCGGGAAAGCCTTGATGATACTCCCGATATCCCGAATGCGCCTCTTCCTGGCCTTGGATTTGGTGGCGACTCCATGCACCAAGGCGGTGGCCTCGGTGGTCTGGGTGCGCTGCCTAACCTTGGCCGTCACGTCGGCAACCAGGGCCCTGCCAGCGATGATCGCAGCCAGACCAGCAGTGTTGGACCTAACCGCGGCTTCACTGGACTGGGTGGCCTTGGACAATTTGGTGGTCCCTCTGCCTGGCCCACCAGCCAACCGGGCCTCGGAACTCCAGGTCGCCAGGCCGCAGGCCTGTCAAACGCTTTCGGAGGAGGCATGCTTGGCAACTCGCTTGGTGACATGCAGTCTCCGAGCCTTGCTGGCCTTGGGGGTGGCAGCGCGATGAGCCCTCACGTGGGCTCAGCCTTTGGCGGTAGCCGTATGTCGAGCATGTCCCGCAAGGCATGCAAGATCAGATGCGCCAAGGCGATCAGCACGAAGATAGACCTGGCCAAGCACAGTTCGGTGGGCTGGGAGGTCACGACAACGACAACCCATTCCAAGGACAGGGCTTCAGTGGCCAGCTTGACAGCGATCAGAAGACTCTTGAATACTTGCAGGATTCAGATGGCCAGCCAGGGTCATCACCAGCAGCCTGGAAGCTCTGCTTCAAACCAGCCGCCAGCGCCCCAGCAACGTACCATGGTTATGCCAGATAGGATGCGTTGGATTTACCGTGATCCTCAAGGTCAGAGACACAAGGACCTTGGTCTGGACTTGAGATGCATGACTGGTACAAGGCCGGTTTCTTCTCACCTGAACTGCTGGTCAAGAAGGCTGAGGATGCAGACTACGAACCTCTTGCACAGCTCATTCGCAGGATCGGTAACTCCAGAGAGCCTTTCCTCGTTCCTCAGATTGGAATTCCTCACGGCCAGACTACAGCACCTCCAGCTGGTGCTTGGGCTGCTGCTGCACCTCCTGCCGCCGCAGCTCCTGCCGGTGGCGCTCAGCCGCCATTTGCCTCGAGCTTCCCATCATTCGGTACTACCTTGACTGCCGACCAGCAGAATGCCCTCGAGCGTAGGAAGCAGGAGCAGTATCTTATGGCTCGTCAGAAGGAGCACCTCGCCCAGGCTCAAATCGCCCACCGTATGCAGCATATTCCAGGCCCTCACCAAGGCTTTGCCCCTGGTGGACCTTCTCAAGCTGGCCAGCTGCACCGTCACTCCAGTGCTCAGAGCCTTCACTCACAGCCAAGCTTCGGCTCTATTACAAGCCCAGGCAACTTCCAGGCTAGCCCTACTCAAGCGCCCGCTACGGGTGTACCTACTGGGTTTTTTGACAACTCATTCCGCAACCAGCAAGCCGGTCTCGGTGCAGTGGGCGCTGGTATCGACTCTCTGGGTCAGATTACCGAAGAAGAGATTCCGAGCATCATGAACCGATTGAACCTCGGAAACCGTTCTGGACAGCCGAACCAGTTTGGCGCTCCTGGCCAGCCGTTCTCCCAGCAGCAACAGGCACAAGATGCTCATGCCCAGCAAGTCCAGCAGATGCTTCAGGATCGCGCCAGGTTGAACGAGGAGCAGGCTAGACAGGACGCCGCAGAGCAGGATCAGACCGGGCAGCAGGTCCCCAATGAGCGCCTTCAGGAGTTCCAGAAGCTTCAGGAGCAAGAGAACAACGCCCGTACTCAGGCTGCCGCTAAGCAGGAAGTGATTGAGCAGCCCGCTCAGGCCGAATCTACTACTACTGAGAGCAACATCGGCTCGCCAGTTGCCGCACAGGCAGAGCAGGCACAGACGAAGGAGCCTCTCACTCTGACTGAACAAGTCCAGAAGGCAGCTTCGGCGAAGCAGTCCCCCGTCCCAACCCAGTCGCCATGGGCCAAGGTTGACACTGGTATTCCCCAACCGTTCCCACCGGCGCCCTCCCAGTCTCCACTTCCTGCGCCTGCAGCACAGAGAACTAGCAGACAGACTGTCGCTGAGCACTTGAACGCCGAGTCCCGCTCCAGGTCTCAGACTCCCAGCGTCGAGACACCCACCACTGTCGCGCCTTGGGCTAAGGAGCCTGCTGGACCACCCAAGGGCCCTTCACTCAGGGAGATTCAGGAGGCAGAGGCAAAGAAGGCTGCTCAGCAGGAAGAGCTTGCAGCTGCTGCTCGCCGCGCTGCCCTTCAGAAGGAACTTGAGCTCCAGACTGCCGCTGCCGCCGCGGCCTCCCTGCCTGCCCCTGGTCTTCCATCCTCGTCGACATGGGCTGCACCCAGCGCATCCCCTGTGCCCTCTGGCGCGAGCGCTTGGGCCAAGGCAGCCCAGCCGAAGCCTACCAGCACTGCCGCCAAGAGCATGGCCCAGATCCAGAAAGAGGAAGAGGCACGCAAGAGACGTGTGGCCGCCGCCGCAGCTCAGGCCCAGGCTGTCGCCATGGCCAGCGTTCCTAGCCCGGCTGGTGGTAAGAGTTACGCCAACCTTGCCGGCAAGGTCATGCCCGCGTCGGCGCAGGCACCCGCTGCTCCTGGCAGCAGTGCGTGGACGACTGTTGGAGCCAGCGGCAAGACCAAGCTCCCTGCGGCCCCATCTCCTGCCCCCGCCGCTCGCACTCCCAGTGCCACCATCCTCCCCGCCGTGCAGCCCAACCTGGCTGCGGCCGTCAAGAAGGCACCCTCTCGCAGCGCCACCCTGATCGGCTCTGGCGCCGTCAACGCCCAGGAAGAGTTCAGAAAGTGGGCCATCAACGAGCTCCGTCCCGACCTGAACCCCGGCATCACTGGTAAGTCCTCAATACCCCCCCCAACTCCTTCAAATCCCGAGACACATCCAAGCTAACAAAGCCTCCTTCCAGCCGAAGCCTTCGTCGCCGACCTCAACCTCTTCCCCGCCGACGTCGAGCTCATCACCGAAGCCGTGCACGGCAGCAGCTCCACCATCGACTCGCGCCACTTCGCCGACGAGTTCATCCGCCGCAAGCGCCTCGCCGACAAGGGCCTCGTCGACACTTCCACCCCTCCCAAGAGCGGTATCCCGCTAATGCGGCGCGCCCGGTGGCTGGAGCGAGGTCGCGAAGAAAGGCCCTGCGAAGCCCGAGACGCCCAAGGAGGATCCGGCGAATGGCAACTTCAGGGTTGTCGCGGCGAAGAAGAAGGGGGTAAGAAGTAGAGTTTCGAGTGTTTGAAGGAGGGGAGGTGTTGATCTCCTCTTTTTTTTTTGGTGGTTGGGGTGACGGGATGGAGAGAAGGAGGGAGTCGTTCGTTGCCGTCGAGTAGGGTTTGGTATTGGTGTGTCGTGGCTTGGATGTGGATTCACAGTCGCTTTTGAGAAAGAGGAAGTTGTTGTACGAAGTAGGAAGTTGTGTTTTTTTTTTCTTTGGAGAGAGCCAGTTCGTTTTTGGTGTGATGCTTGGTTCTGCTTTAGCATGTCGCCTGGTCTGCTGTTCGTTCCAAAGTGTATAGCAATTGTAAAACTACGTGTACAACCAATGAAGGTTCTTGGAAGCATTTAAGACATCATCTGATGGGGGGTTTTTTAATTTGTTGACTATGATAGGGTTCTTTTCGACGATGGATGGTCACGCACTCGTCGTGACTGGAAGTATGGCCAAAATGTTCGGGACTCATTGACAGGAGTGTAAGATAAGAATTGTATGCGCTTCCACGGATCCCATACTTGCAAGAGGACTGTTCGACTCAGGATAGTATCAATGGGATGCCTTGACTCGACCTCCTTGGCGCACTTCACCACTTCTCGCGTTACACAGCACATCGCCCTTGCTTAGACCGTGCAGCTAACCCACTTGCTAGTACTTCGCTGGGATTGATCTTCATGATTTTGCACTGGTAGCAACTTGACTGCAACACTGAAATGGACAGCTCGCCTCTCGGCCGTCTGCCTCGGGAACTACGCGATCTCATCTACGAGCACGCAGCCGTTATAGCGACGGCATCAAGGTCATATCAGTTAGAGAGACCGAAGACGAATACTCCAATGACTCTAACCCCGTCAAACCTTCTGGCTCATCCAGGAACACGACTCTCGCTCTGGCGATGACTTGCCGCCAACTGCACCGAGAAACCATTAATCTGTATTACGAAAGGAACGACTTGATCTTCGCTTTCGATCGCGCTAGTATTCAGACAGTCAACCTGTTCCTCCGCATGCTGAAACCCGCATACGCCAAGTTACTCACTCGCATCATCTTTGAAGCGCCAGAAGGGCGTTACCCCAAAGGCGATCAACGTCGTTTCAGGGACAACTGGAATACGCTCGTTCGCCAACTGGTCACGTACGGCTCATACCTACTATCGGGTCCCGTTGTGCTTCATTGCCAGTGCATTTTCGACGAAGCCACCGTTATCCCCTTTCGATATTACGAACCGCGCTGTTTTGGCATCAGACTCCTGTTGAGTAGAGACGAGAAGACAATAGATGAGCAGCTTGGCGCTGCTGTCCAGATCCGAAAAGATAGGAACAGATACTGGCACAATATCAGGTTCCATTGTCCTGATGTGGATGGCAACGACGATTGCCTCTATTATCCGTCTGCTCGGTTTGAATTGCGGAAAGGACTGTCTTAATCTTGAACATCGGGGATGCGGATATCATGTCGAACACGAGGAACGAACACGAAGACGGAAGGGCTTGAGTTGCGACGTGGGCGGTATGCGTACTGGATAGCACGACGTTAGACGATGATCGTGTGGATAGGCATTGTTAACACAAGCTTTGGCGTGCCACACATGAGTAGGATTGGACATGTAAGCACTAGGCTCTTCCCAATTTAGCGCTTAAGTTTCAATTCAAGAAATACCACATTTTCCAAGGGATTGTGATAGCAAGGCTCAATAGATCGGTACTGGAAGTAGCTAAATTACATGTTTACAGGCACTGACACTAACACGCATCTTGAACTTTCAGAGCATGGCTGATTTTACCACACTTGTTGTCAAATCCAGATGAGAGGAAAGCATCGTCGGCTCAGATCAGATCAACGTGATTCAAGTAAGGCATTGGGATGTCTCGACCCTCTTGGCGCTATGGCACAGCTTCCCAGGTTACACAGCATATTGCCCTTGCTTCGGCTGTCTGCCCAAGGTGTTCTCAATCGTTCGTCTGGATAGTCACGATACGCGACCACGCATACACTGAATTCATACAATGTACCCACATACTCATGCTACTGGGTCCCTGGAATATCACTGCGACCTTGAGCATAACTTGACGGCGATGGTCTGAAATGGACAACTCACCTCTTAGCCGCTTGCCTCGAGAACTACGAGATCTGATCTACGCGTACGCACTCATTAATGACAACGGCATCAGAATCGCGTCAGCAAATCCGTCTGAGGAAACCCCCGAGGCCTTGCGAGTCCTCACGCCTCCCGACTCTTGCTCCCCAAATGTGATCCTCGCTCTGCCAATGTCGTGCTGTCAATTGCACCAAGAAACGATCGGCCTATTCTACAAGAGAAACCGCTTCTATTTCCCTTTTTACTCGTATAGTTGGGAGCTTCTCCAGCTATTCTTGAGCTTGTTGAAAGACGATCACGCCAAATCTCTCACTCGCGTCGTTTTCGAACTGCCAGAAGGGCACTATGACCGGAGTCGTAAACAACGCTTGATGGGGATCTGGAATAAGATCAGTCGTAGATATTTCAGGAGCAGTGTGACAGTTCTGCCAGGATTCTCTACGCTCCACAGCCTGCACGTTTTTGACCCGGCTCCCGCCATGCCATTAGGTGATCAGCAAACGTGCCAATTCGACTTCAGCTTTGCGTTGGATGGTGAGGAGAGCGCGTGGGAAGAGAATTTCTCGGCGGCTGTCGGTATACGGAAAAGGGTGTCGTGGTACTGGGCAAATGCCGGGTTCAGTGATGGCTGTGGTTGTCGATACATCAAAGTTGAACTAAGAAAAGGAACATCTTGAACGTCTTGAAATTGGGATGGCGCAGTATCGAGGGAGACGAGGACGGTTTGCATTGTAATACTGGTGACGTGCAGAGTTGAGGTCAGACGATGCTAGACGGTTGCGCAGTGCTATGAGGGTAGATATCGAGAAGACCGTGAGACTTGTGACCAAACGATAGCAAATGAACATGTGGCCATGTTACAACGATATTGAGTACGATCAACACCCCGGATGGGAGAGCCATCCTAGCCCTCGTTATTGATGGCGGCGAGCGACGGGACTTGACTAATTCGAGATGGTACGCTGGAAGGATATGTAACAGTACCGCAGGATTAGCCTGGCGTTCCGTGCATTAGCGTCCTTGACGAATAAGCAGGAGGTAAATGATCAATTTCTTTTCGATGCGATCGCTCTATTTCAGAGATAGCTCAAGGAAAACCACGTCTTCCAACGGATTATGATAATAAGGCTGAATGTCGTGGAAGCCCAGCCCTCGATACAGCTTCAATGGCGTTGTCATTGAGCCAAGCGTGTCAAGTACCATTCGTTCATATCCCAGTCTTTTCGACTCAGCGATAATGGCCTCTGCCAACGATTTACCGACACCTGTGCCTCGTCCCGCAGGACTGACATAGAGTCGTTTCATCTCGCACGTTCCTTCAAGGTCTAGAGGTCGAAGGCCGACACAGCCGATCGCGTCGCCTGTAGCATCTGATTTGGCAAGGAGGAGAACGCCCTTCGGTGGCGCATATTTGCCAGGCAATGTGGCAAGCTCGTCTTCGAAGTTTTGAAAGGAGATGTCTAGGCCGAGGGCGATGGCGTATGCTCGAAAGAGAGTGTGGATTGACTTGAGGTCGTCGGGGGATTGAGCTTGGACGATAGTGAATGACATTGTCGATCTTGTGATTATGCTTCTTGACTCGGTCTCTTACTGTAGACACTTAGACTTTGGTTTTTTATTCGATCAATTTGCTGTAGTCATACGTCGTGAATCTGGTCATAGAACTTGATGGAAACATGTGACTCCAAGTCAGCGTCTCAACGAAGACACAACGATTTGCGATAGAGGCAAACGTATGTGCCTACACGCGCCACTGAGCTTCTCTCTTTTATTCTTGGGGCAGGATCATCACAGTACTTGAGTGATATCACTCGATATCTTCGCTTGAAGCCTCCAATCCACATGTGAAAGCACAGGGTTGTCAGCCTTATGTCGTCAGGCAGGCATTTTTAGGCAGCTGCAACTAAGCGAGGGCCGTGCCGCTCCCGGATACTAGCGGGAACCTGCAGCTCTTGCTTGCTTCCGTCAGACTGCGGCGGGCTTCTCTTATTGTCTGCTGCGACAATCCGCGACAATAATTCTTTCTTTGCATTACAACTACCCTGCTCTACTACCGCGACATCGCAAGAAAACACTCTTTTCCACTTAACGACCTTTTGTATTGCGAATCGACATACTGGCTCGGCACCGCAAATAGCGAGCAAACTTCCCTCGTCAACAATCTACCTACGGCAACCTGCTGGCTTCGACGACCACCACGAGTCCCAGCCACACACTCGCCAAGATGGTAGCACGCCCTGCCCGTGGTTCAAAGAACTCCTCCAAAGGGCCTGCGGCCACTAGGCGCGACAGGACAAAAGCCGATCGCGATGGGGACCTGGCCATGGATGGTCCGATCAAAGGGCGCGGCGGCAGGATTGGAAAGTCTTCTGGACCAGCGAACGCGCGCAAAGATCTCACTGCTGGCAAGGGCAAAGGTGGCATTCTCAGTGCAGCCAACCAGCGCGCTATTCTAAAACATGCCGGTGCTGGCGACGTCGCGATGAAAGGATCAAAGACCGTGCTTTCACGCGGCCTCACAGAACTCAAGATCACAAACTGGAACAAGAGCAAAGCATCTACAAACCCGGATGGCGGCGTCAGCTCACTCATCACCTGGCTGGAAAAGAAAGCAAGCAACCGCTTAAGCTCGAGAGTCCGGACCGTCAAGATCAAGAAGGTATGTCGCCGACATTACAGTTACTGCTATTCTGGTTCGCGCCACACATTTCGCCAACCTGTCAACTCCGGTCTGCTCTCGTTTGCATGCAATCTTGGAACGACGACCGCGACACAACCCTTTGGCTTGCTTTGTTATGACGATTAAAACCCGAAATGCAGCTCATGATAGCTAGCTTTACCTTTACTAACATATAATATAGTCTCAAGTCGAAGGAGAAGAACTCATGATCAGTGTGCCAGCCGAAGATGCCGGTGCAGTGCTCCGCTTGGATGGCTGGCAATGGGCAGGAGTGAATGTCAAGGTTGAGAGGGTGGGAGGTGGTGGCAACGCATCTGGAGGCTCCAAGACAGAGGAAATCAAGGAAATGCTCAAGGGCGTTCTGGAGAAGCGCTACAACATCGAAAGCAAGTTCCTGGATCTCAGCACTCTAGGTCAAGACGAGAAGCTCAGGGAGCAGGCAATCTTCAACGCAAAGTCAACTGCTGGCAAATTCTTCCCGGCCATGATGCGTGTACTCGAAGCAGCATTCGAGACACCCAAAGACAAGGACGAAGCCGTGTTGAGTGTATCTTTGGCGGACAATGAGCTTACCGACCTGAGTGTCACAAGCTCTCTGTCGCAGACACTCCCAAAGTTGAAGAACCTCGACTTGTCGAACAACAAATTCGAGTCGCTCAGCCAACTATCGCTGTGGAAGAAGCGCTTTTTGCACCTGGAACAATTGATTCTGTCCGGAAACCCACTTGAACAAAAGGAGCCAGACTATGCCAAGTCGGTCATTCAATGGTACCCCAACTTGCGCTCGCTCAATGGTATACAAGTCCGCACGGAGGAAGATATTGCGAATCGCAACAAGGTGCCCGACCTTCCTTTCCCGATTCGCAGTCCAGCTTTCCAAGACGAAGGCGGAATCGCGGAAGGGTTCATCCGGAACTTCATTGCCGGCTTCGACACCGACCGTGCAGCACTCACAACAATGTACTACGATGCTCAATCGGATTTCTCATACTCCGTCAACACAGCTGCTCCTCGCGATCCATCGATTGCGGAGAACACGGAGAAGCAAGAATGGGGCGACT
Organism: Cladosporium cladosporioides; assembly: GCA_002901145.1. Lineage (NCBI taxonomy): Eukaryota > Fungi > Ascomycota > Dothideomycetes > Cladosporiales > Cladosporiaceae > Cladosporium > Cladosporium cladosporioides. Next base: position 221,075 of record NOXB01000009.1, on the reverse strand, counting down.
ACATCAAAAACAGTCGCAATCTCAAGAAAATCACGACACTGCCCGCTCGTCAGAGCAGAATGTTCCGCGGTACGCAAGCTGTGTCGGATGTGTTTGCAGCATTGCCGAGAACCAAACATGCAGATCTGGCTGCCGAGGCCAAGAAATACATGATTGAGGCTCACATTCAACCCGGCGTACCAGATCCTAGCGGAGCCAGCCAATGTGGCGTAGATGGATTCTTCATTTCCATTCATGGCGAATTCGACGAAGTGGATGCCACCACAGGCCAGCCAAAGAAGAAGAGAAGTTTCGATCGCACATTCATCCTTGGGCCTGGCGGATCAACTGGCGTTCGTGTGGTGAACGACATTCTCACTGTACGCGCATATGGTGGCGCGCAGGCTTTCGACCCCGATAACTTCGAGGGATTGAACGGACCTGCGGCTGGTGCAACAGTGCCCGATGGAGTCCCGCAGCTACCAGCAGGTCTGACGATCGAGGTAGCCGAGCAGATGTGCCTGGAATTGCAAAAACAGACCCGCATGACTTTGGCGTACGCGAAGGAGTGCTTGGAACAAGTCAACTGGGACTTCGCCACATCACTACAGGCGTTTGAGAGCGTCAAGGCTAACTTGCCTCCGGATGCTTTTGTCGCCGCTTAGTCAGTTGGCTGCAAGAAGAATTTGAGGGAGCACTGGACGGTCAAGAAGGGCGAAACAACTTTTTAATGATGTGTCATTTGTATTTTTGCGAGCATTGGCGTTGGAGGACATGATATGCATAGCACTCGTTGCTGGGAAAACTATTGCGAAGACGCGAGGGATGGTCTCTTGCGCATGACTTTGTACGTTATATAGATTGACAACAACATGCCCATCGAGTTTCGGTTACGAAACGGGCTTTTGCTGGGCATTTTTGCCCATACCCACAGTTTTATGTTGTTTCAACAAGCTCTCCATGACGATTATGTGATCCTGCGGCATATCATACATACTGTACCGACTCATAAGCCTGTGCATGGCATCTCTGTGGTAACTATTGCTATGACTTCACTAGAGGCTCTAGACAGGACTTTACTACGACGACTCGAGGGCATCCTGAGTGATCTTTAAAATTCTAATGGAATACATCTAAAAGTATGTATCTAAATCCACTGAAATCATCATGATGCGATATATAGGCATGTGCAGAATTTGGAGCTAGTACTACATAAATAGTAAACCCATTCAATTCACAAGCTTGACATCTGACTTTGGAAGGTGTGCACGGCTAATCCCGCAGCACCTCAAGTCTGGCCCTCCATGAGCTTCTGCATCGCCTGTCGCGAACACTTTCAACGTCAAATCCGCGCCATCCAAACAGCGGCCCCTTCAACTGGTAAACACCACCGCGAACCACACTGGCGCATCAATCTCTAATATCTACAGCTTGACGTCTCGCGCGTCCCCGCGTTAAAAATGTCTGACGGTATGGCATCGCTACGAACAACCGCACGCGCAAAAGCAAGACACAGGGCTGACTTTACTTTCACAGCGGACTTTGACCGCGCGCGCAGAGGCGCTGCCGAGCGCAGTGGTGGCAACAAAGGTGCTAAGGCCTCTGATCGCGATGGCCAGCGAACTAACTCCAACAAGGTTTCGCTGACGGACAACTTCGACACGGAGCTCTACGGCAACGGCGGCGGCGACAAGTTCGCGGGCTACAACACATCTATTCCTGCCGACGATGACATGGAAGTTGACGGCGACGACGATGACGATGCGAATGGCGGTCGCTTGGTTGGACAATACACTGCGACCTCAGAGCAGATTGGCGAATGGGCTACTGGCGAGGCTGCTGAGGATGACATGATCAACTCGAGGGAGAAGCAGGCACAAATCCAGAGCCGAGAGACAGACTACCAGCGCAAAAGATTTCAACGACGACTCAGTGGTGGTGCCGAGGGCAAGACCTATAAGGATTCTATGCAGGAGAGAGAGCTTGAGCGGGAAGAGGAGCGCGTGAGGCGAGCAATCGAAGACAAGAAGAAGGATCAAGCTGCCAGGGGAGAGGATGACATGGACATCGACGAGGCTAGGCCAACGCTGAAGGATGGGACCAGAGAAACTACACCAGAAACCAAGCCCAGGAGACGGGCGAGGAAGCGCGGCTGGGATGCTGATGAGACCGCACCTGCGATTGAATCTGAGACAAATGGCGACAGCAAAACCAACGGCGATTCCGCGAACGGCGAGGTCAAGAAGAGGAAGTCGAGGTGGGATACGTCAAGCGGTGCTGAGAATGGAGGCTCCTACAACGCAGAGGGCCAGCTCGTTGACGCAAATGGCGAGGTCGTCTCAGCGGACTCGAAAGCTACAAAGAAGAAGTCCAGGTGGGACTCGACTGCTGCACCAGATGCGTCAACAGCGACCAACGGCGAGAGCGAGGCACCGAAGCGTCGTTCAAAGTGGGATGTTGCAGGCCCTGCAGGCGGTGTCGATAGCTCATCCTCTGGCGGTATGGGCTCAGCAACTTCTTCGCAGCAAGTAATGCCATTCGGCACCGATGTCAACAGCAGGAACGCGCCCATCTCGGACGAGGAACTCGACGAGCTTTTGCCTTCGGAAGGATATCAGATTCTCGTGCCTCCTCCGGGTATGAGCCATTGCGTGCACCCGCTAAGCGCGTTGCACCATCAGCAACTCCACTACCGACTGGAGGCTTCATGAACCAAGAACCTGTAGATGCAAGGGTCATGGGCAAACAGCTTCCATCGGAAATTCCTGGAGTAGGCGACCTGCAAGTTCTTCAAGAATGAGACTGCAATACTTCGGCAAGCTGGTTGACGGCGCAGACGAGAACGATCTTAGCGTGGAAGAGCTGAAGCAGCGGAAGATCATGCGTCTATTGCTCAAAGTCAAGAACGGCACGCCACCTATGAGAAAGACAGCTCTACGTCAGCTGACTGACAATGCTCGTAACTTTGGTGCTGGACCACTTTTCGATCAAATCCTACCATTGCTCATGGAGAAGTCACTCGAGGACCAGGAGCGCCATCTGCTGGTCAAGGTCATTGACCGTGTTCTCTACAAGCTTGATGATCTTGTCCGACCATACACCCACAGAATCTTGGTGGTCATTGAGCCATTGCTTCGATCAGACACTAACGCTCGTGTTGAAGGTCGTGAGATCATTTCCAACCTTGCTAAAGCAGCTGGTCTGGCGCATATGATCAGTACAATGCGTCCTGACATCGACCACGTCGATGAATACGTTCGCAACACCACAGCACGTGCCTTCGCTGTCGTAGCCAGCGCTCTTGGAATCCCTACCTTGCTTCCTTTCCTGAAGGCGGTCTGTAAGAGTAAGAAGTCATGGCAGGCAAGACACACCGGTGTGAAGATCGTACAGCAAATCCCCATTCTCATGGGTTGCGCTGTTTTGCCACATTTGAAGGGTCTTGTCGACTGCATTGGCGACAACCTCAACGATGAGCAGACAAAGGTTCGCACAGTGACATCGTTGGCTCTTGCAGCTTTGGCCGAAGCGTCAAACCCCTTCGGTATTGAGAGCTTCGATGAGATTCTCAACCCTCTTTGGACTGGTGCCAGGAAGCAGCGTGGAAAGGGTCTCGCTGGTTTCCTCAAGGCCGTTGGTTACATCATCCCCCTTATGGACGAGGAATACTCCAATTACTACACAAGTCAGATCATGGAGATTTTGATCCGAGAGTTCCAGTCGCCAGACGAGGAGATGAAGAAGGTTGTCCTGAAGGTTGTCTCGCAGTGTGCTGGCACAAGTGGTGTGACCGCGGGCTACTTGAAGGAGACAGTGCTTGATGACTTTTTCAAGTTCTTCTGGGTCAGGCGAATGGCCCTCGATAGGAGAAACTACAAGCAGGTCGTCGAGACCACCGTCGACCTCGGCAACAAGGTTGGTGTCGGTGAGATCGTGGATCGTATTGTTGGCAACCTCAAAGACGAAAGCGAGGCTTACCGCAAGATGACCGTCGAGACGATCGAGAAGGTTATCTCTGCCATGGGTGCGGCCGACATCAACGAGAGGCTTGAAGAGCGCCTTGTGGACGGTATCCTACATGCCTTCCAGGAGCAAAGCGTGGAAGACATTGTGCTGCTCAACGGCTTCGGTACCGTGGTTAATGCCCTCGGTACCCGATGCAAGCCTTACCTTCCACAGATTGTGTCTACCATCCTCTGGCGTCTCAACAACAAGAGCGCCACTGTTCGTCAGCAAGCTGCAGACTTGATCTCACGCATTGCTGTCGTGATGAAGCAGTGCGGTGAAGATGCGCTTATGGGTAAGTTGGGCACAGTGCTTTACGAATACTTGGGAGAAGAGTACCCGAGGTGCTCGGTTCCATCCTGGGTGCCATGCGGTCGATCGTCACCGTGGTCGGTATCAACAGCATGCAGCCACCCATCAAGGATCTTCTGCCCCGCATCACACCCATTCTTCGTAACAGACACGAGAAGGTGCAAGAAAACACAATCGACCTTGTCGGACGTATCGCAGATCGTGGACCCGAGTCTGTCAATGCTCGTGAATGGATGCGTATCTGTTTCGAGCTGCTGGACATGCTCAAGGCGCACAAGAAGGGCATCCGCCGCGCTGCCAACAACACATTCGGTTTCATCGCCAAAGCTATTGGTCCCCAAGATGTCCTCGCCACCCTGCTTAACAACTTGCGTGTGCAAGATCGTCAGTCTCGTGTCTGTACTGCCGTCGCCATCGGTATCGTCGCCGAGACTTGCGCGCCGTTCACCGTGCTCCCAGCTCTGATGAACGAATACCGCGTTCCTGAGCTCAACGTCCAGAACGGTGTTCTCAAGGCTCTCAGTTTCCTCTTCGAGTACATCGGCGAAATGGGCAAAGACTATGTCTACGCCGTCACTCCACTTCTCGAAGACGCCCTCGTCGACCGCGATCAAGTCCACCGCCAAACCGGCGCTTCCGTCGTCAAGCACATGGCCCTCGGCGTTGTCGGCCTCGGCTGCGAAGACGCAATGCTGCACCTGCTCAACCTCCTTATTCCCAACTTGTTCGAGACGAGTCCCCATGTCATCGACCGAGTCATCGAAGCCATCGACGCCATCCGTGTGGCCGTCGGTACCGGCGCCGTGCTCAACTACGTCTGGGCTGGTCTGTTCCACCCTGCCAGAAAGGTTCGCACGCCTTACTGGAGATTGTACAATGATGCGTATGTGATGAGCGCCGATGCGATGGTTCCTTACTACCCGCCTGCGGAGGAGAAGATTGAGCGCAAGGAGCTGATGATTATGATTTGAGCGGTGTGAGAAGTTACTTTCAAAGGTCTCGGGTGTGTCACTTTGGCGTTCTCTTTTGCTCCGAGCGATTTTCAACATCAAAATTTTTGGGGGTTTGGGCGTTACTTGTATGTCTTATCACGAGTTGTACACTACTTTTTCGCGCTCTTGCTCAGTGCAAGGAGATGCGTGTTACTACTATTAGGACTTGAATGGAAACTGCAGCAAAGGCAGTGCAATCTCTTGAATTCGTCATTGGTTTCATCGTACATTGTAAGCTTAGTGCCTTTTAATTTAAAAAATGTTTTGAAGATGCATAGGTCGTTGGAGATCATCGCAAGTCTGTAAGAGTGCGTGTGTAGTATCCAACGACACTCGACTTCATCAGCGCAAGGCGATGTACATTCCCATTGGATCTCGATGCCATTGACAATGCAGATAGTTCAACTTCTTGACTCCAAGTGCACACTTGATGCGATCCATCATGTTCTGTAAGCGTGCGAGATGTTGAAGATCAACAACTCTTCATCGATAATGTATCTAGCGATTTCAGATGAAGTATTGGCAGCTCAATGAAGCCCACATGCCATCTGATGTACCTGACGACACGTGCTCGCCATCTCTACGCAGCTGTACACTCACAATCGACGTGTCTTCTGGCATGGTGATAAGCAGGACCGGTGAGGAGAACGAGCACGTGACATGTGACTATACCATCTCAGGTGACACCCGATGGTCAGCAACATAAAAGGCTATATGCACATGCACCAACCACCAAAACCCCAGCACCAACACGACTCCGTCAAAGTGGAGATGATCGGGCTGATGCACCAACAAGAATGGACGCTAGTGCCCTTCCATGGATCTTCTGTCGTGAGCACAGCCAGTACATCCAGTGAGTACAACGAGACGTATCGGTGACTTTGGTACCTGATACAAGCAGAAGAAGTCTACTTGCAAAGCAAAACCTTGAGGTGAGGTGAGCTCTCCCTGCTGGTGGCGACGCAAATGCTTCGGCTGGCGCTGTAAAATCTCAATCCGCCTAACCGCCAAGCACCGCGCACGGACGTGAACCCTTCCGCAGAGCAGCTTTTCGAGTGATCAAAACTGAAATTCAGCGCTGCCCGGCGAAAAGTTCGACCTCCTCATCCTCACCTCTCTACCACCCCATATCAACCCCAACATGAGCGACGAAGTTTACGACGGTGCCATCGGCATTGACCTTGGTATGCTGAGCCGCGACTTGCGAAATCCTGGACTTGTGCGGACTTTTGCTTAACCGCTTAGGCACCACCTACTCTTGCGTTGCCAACTACGAGGGCAATGGCGTTGAGATCAGTATGTGACATCGATCCAGCAATGCCCGCGACAATGCGCTAACAATCCCGCCTTCAGTCGCCAACGACCAGGGTTCCTTCACCACCCCTTCGTTCGTTTCCTTCACCGCTGAGGAGCGTCTGATCGGTGAGGCCGCCAAGAACCAGGCCGCCATGAACCCCGTCAACACCGTCTTCGATGTCAAGTGAGTAGGAGTCTTGAAGAGCGCATACTGGAACAATCTCTGACAGCCATCTCAGGCGTCTTATCGGTCGCCGTTTCGATGACCCACCGTCAAGAAGGACATCGAGTCCTGGCCTTTCAAGGTCGTCGACGAGGACGGATCCCCCAAGGTCTCCGTTGAGTACCTCGGCGAGCAGAAGACTTTCTCCCCCCAGGAGATCTCCGCCATGGTCCTTGTCAAGGTACGTATTGGGAAAATCGAAAGAATTGGGAGCAACTTCTAACAATTGCCCACAGATGAAGGAGATTGCCGAGACCAAGCTCGCCAAGAAGGTCGAGAAGGCCGTCATCACCGTCCCCGCCTACTTCAACGACAACCAGCGTCAGGCCACCAAGGACGCCGGTGCCATCGCCGGTCTTAACGTCCTCCGTATCATCAACGAGCCTACCGCCGCCGCTATCGCCTACGGTCTCGGTGCCGGCAAGTCCGACAAGGAGCGCAACGTTCTCATCTACGATCTCGGTGGTGGAACTTTCGATGTCTCCCTTCTTCACATCCAGGGCGGTGTCTTCACCGTCAAGGCCACCGCTGGTGACACTCACCTTGGGTAAGTGCAAAAAAATAAAATTCGAAAGTGCAAAGGACAATTCACTAACACACCCAAAGTGGTCAGGACTTCGACACCAACCTTCTCGAGCACTTCAAGAAAGAATTCCTGAAGAAGACTAAGAAGGACATCTCCGGCGACCCCCGTGCCCTCCGTCGTCTCCGTACTGCTTGCGAGCGTGCCAAGCGTACTCTCTCCAACGGTACCCAGACCACCGTTGAGATCGACTCCCTCTTCGACGGCGAGGACTTCAACGCCCAGATCACCCGTGCCCGTTTCGAGGACATCAACAACAAGGCTTTCCAGGGCACCATCCAGCCCGTTGAGCAGGTGATTAAGGACGCCCAGATCGAGAAGAGCGCTGTTGACGAGATTGTCCTCGTTGGTGGCTCTACCCGTATCCCCAAGGTTCAGAGTAAGATCACAACTCAAGTTTCATGTAAAGCTGAACATCACTAACATCGTTTGCAGAGCTCCTTTCTGACTTCTTCGGTGGCAAGAAGCTCGAGAAGAGCATCAACCCCGATGAGGCTGTCGCCTACGGTGCCGCCGTTCAGGCCGGTATCCTTTCCGGCAAGGCCACCTCCGCCGACACCGCCGACATGCTCCTCCTCGACGTTGTTCCCCTTTCCCTCGGTGTCGCCATGGAGGGCAACATCTTCGCTCAGGTCGTTCCCCGCGGTACCACCGTGCCCAGTAAGCTCTCCATTATGCACCCAATATTACCAGAACTTTACTAACACATTTCCTCAGCCATCAAGAAGCGCACATTCACTACCGTGGCAGACAACCAGCAAACCGTCCAGTTGTAAGTGTTCAGTCTTGGTGGAATCAATTTTCATTCAGGACAAGTTTACTGACTTCAATTCAGCCCTGTATTCCAAGGTGAGCGTGTGAACTGCGAGGATAACACTTCCCTCGGAGAGTTCACTCTTGCTCCCATCCCTCCCATGCGCGCTGGTGAGGCCGTCCTCGAGACCGTCTTCGAGGTTGACGTCAACGGTATCCTGAAGGTCACCGCCACCGAGAAGACCTCTGGCCGCAGCGCCAACATCACCATCAGCAACTCCGTCGGCAAGCTTTCTTCCTACGAGATCGAGAAGATGGTTGAGGACGCCGAGAAGTTCAAGACCAGCGACGAGGCCTTCAGCAAGAAGTTCGAGTCCAGGCAGCAGCTTGAGAGCTACATCTCCCGCGTTGAGGAGATCGTCAGCGACCCCGGCATGAGCATGAAGCTCAAGCGCGGCCAGAAGGAGAAGATCGAGTCCGCCCTCAGCGACGCCATGGCCCAGCTCGAGATCGAGGACGCCTCCAGCGACGACCTCAAGAAGAAGGAGCTTGCCCTCAAGCGTGTTGTCACCAAGGCCATGTCTACCCGCTAAGCGACTCCTACGGGTGTTGTCACTTTCTATCGCGTTTAACTAGACTGTCACCGAGCACCAGTCTGCGCAAAAAAGCACTTCGGTTCCGGATGGCCTGGGGTGCATGGGCTCTTAACGTTTATGTTCTATTTTTTTCAAGCGAGCATTACAGGTAGCTACTTCTCCCCTTGTTCCCGCGGTCATGAATAGAAAACCGCTGCGGGAGTTTGGAGAAAGCCGTGTATGAAATGCGTGTTGCCACGATTAAACTTGATGCATCTCTTTGGGAAATGTGTGCTTTCTGTGTACTGTGCCGCTGATAGTACCGCAAATCATGCTGGGATGCTACACATTTATCTGTATCTGAGTGTAAATGGCTAAGTCAACACACTGCTCTCCGTGGCAGCCATACGTTTTATATGTCTATGGCTGATGGTAGCAGCACATAAGCGAAGGAGATGTACATATTTAGCTTGGATAGCTCTCAAACGGCTAAGTCCCAGACCGCTCTCCTTGGTAGGGCTGCCGGTTCAGTGTTCATGGTTGATGGTACCAGCACGTAAGCTACGAGAGACGTCGTAAACCGCCTCAGAAATGGCTAAGTGCCAAGACTGCTCTCCCGGCAGAGCTATCAATTCAATTATAGGCCTGATGATATTAGCGCATACGCGATGGAGATACGCTGCAAATCACCTTACAAACGGCTATGTCCCAAGACCACTCTCCGCGGTAGAGCTATCGACTTAATGTACAGGCGCGCCGATATTAGCACATATGCGATGGAGATGCGTTATAATCACTTTCGAAACGACCAAGTCCTCAGACCGCTCTCCGCGGCAAGGGTATCGATTTATCTACAGGTCCGATAGCAGCAGCATATAAGCTACGGAGATACACTGTAGATTGCTCCAGAATGAGCTATGTCCCAAGACAACTCTCTGTGGCAAAGCTATCGATTTAGTGTTTAGGTTTGTTAGTATTACCACAGAAGCCACGGGGATATAGTATAATTTGGTTCTCAAATGACTAAATTATACAAGCGCTCTCACTGGAATGCGTATCGTTTCCATGTCCAGGCCCGATGATATTAGCACATATGCTATCGAGATACCGTAAATAGAGCTTGCGAATCACTAAGTCAATAGACCGCTCTCAGTGGTACACCTATCTATCCAATGCTCCGATCACATAGTAGCAGCACATAAGCTATAGAAACAGAGTACAATCTAACTCAAATGAGATTCTTAAACGGCTAAGTCAATAGACCACTCTCGCCGGCATAAGTATCGTTTCAACGTCTAGGCCCGTTGGTAGTAGCACATAAGCTATGGAGATACTGTTAAATGAGTCCTGCAAATCACTAAGTCGAAAGAACGCTCTCAGTAGCACACCTATCGTTTCAATGTTCGAGTCATATGATAGCAGTATATAAGCGATAGAGTATAGTAGGATTTGCTCGAAATGAGCTTCTTAAATAGCTAAGTCGAAAGAGCGCTCTCTCCGGCATGCATACCAATTTAATGTTCAAATATGATGAAAACAGCATCCAAGCTACGGAGATATTTTAGTGCGCCCTAGATCAAGCCTGCAAATCGCTAAGCTGAACGATTGCCCTTTGCGGCATGTCCATCGATTGAATAGCCTGGGTCCGATAGTACTAGCACGTAGAGTCTCTCTAGCAGCTGAGTTGAAAGACCGCTCTCTGCGGCAAGCCTATCGATTGAGTAGTATAGGTCTGATGGTACTAGTATATTAAGACTGTTAGTTCGTGGAGTGGGAAGATTGCTCTCTGCGGCATGCCTATCAATTAGAATGTTCGTCGGATGGTAGTAGCACGTTGGCCACAGAGATACATCTTGCTTGCATTTCGTCGAAGGACTATCCTCCGTAGCACGCATATCAATGTGAATGCCCGGGCATGATGATACTAGCATATACGCTTTAGACATATCGTGGAGAATATTATTTCTGCAACCAAGAAGGTAGACTGCTCTCCGTGGTATCGTGTCAATACGAATGTCCGGGCCCGATGGTTAGAGCACATAACATCAAAGCCATGATGGTATCTCGAATTCTGGAACAGTATCTCAGTGGTATGCGCGCCAAATCCATTATAGATAACTGATGATAGCAGCACTTAAGCACATTTACTCCAGAGATGATCGCTTATAATGCAGGTACAGCCGTATAGTCCAGGTGGCCCATAGCTGATGGTAGCTGTAACTCGGCTGCTGAACTGTTGATTTGATCATTCTGGTATCTCTGTGGCAAGGGATAGCGGTTTTGAAACTGTATGCATATAAAAGCATACCGGATGTTCGTCTTGCGATGAGGATTTGGTGTTTCTGCAACAATGATTCTTGGTACACGCTAGGGGCCTCAGCAATAGTTATGCGTGTTCGGGCTCACTTGTACGGGTACTCTCCGTCGCAACCTTTGGTTCAATTGGACGGAGATGTCGACAGCATCGGAGACCTAGTTCCTAGCTATGGATGGTGCGTAGTGACGCCCCTTCCGCGACCAGTAAGCAAGATAGATGCTCATATACTTGGTGCATCAAGTTGGAAGAATCCCAACGATTTGCTTTATTCGTCCCAGATTACGCTAAGGTTTAGGTAATCATATTCACATTCACGTGAGAATGTAAGAGGTATGGCGTCAAAGTTGAAGTCGCGGCCTGCTTGCCCGCGTCGACGACTGGCGCTTCACTGGCCGAGCTTCGCGAACTTGTGAGCAGCACCACCACCGCAACTACAACTTTATGCGCCCACCTGCCGCCCACCCCTACATCTACCATAATCGCCTGGGCGAACGCGAAATCTGACTACATTAATATCCGACCACTGCGCGAGCACATCAGACTTCTCGCGTGACCGCACTCGCGACAGACTGAGCACGCTACCTTGCCCTGCCTAGTCGCGCGCATCGCTCTCAATACCACTGGCGCGCCGCTTGGAGGATTTACAGGAAATGAGCAACGAGTGAGCAAGAGAAGAGTGTCGGCAAGATGCCTGGTTTGGAGGATGACTTGGTGCCAGTGCCAGCTCTGGCAGAACCGGAGTACACAACACTGAAGCAGAGGGTGGATCTGGATGTCGACTTTGCGCACCAGGCGCTCAAGGGAAGCACTGAGATTACCCTCCAGCCGCTTGTGAAGGATCTCAAAGAAGTCAATCTACATTGTCGGCAATGCAAGCCTACGCTGATTCAAGCTGGTGGCATCACGGCGCGATGGGAATATGACGATCCGTACCGGCGCGCACGCATGCCAGAGAAGTCAACGGCTGAGCAGCATAGCATGCTCAAGCGCAAGATTCAAAGTTCACTCGGCCCAACCCACAAGCGGAGCTCTCTATTACTCTGCCTTCGAAACTCAAGATTCAGGAACTACGGGTGGATCCAGCGACGGCGCTCCCTCAGTACGATGGAACTCCCAACCTGGAAAAGCAAGAGACCGACGCTATGGCAGCGGTGGAAGCACCAGCAGTCCAATCGGCCCAGCAAAACGGTCCACAGTTTGCGCCAATCAAGATCTACATCGAGTTCGAGGTATCCAGATTTAGGGACGGCGTACATTGGATTGGAGTAGCGGACGGAGATGCACGCTTCCCTTACATGTATACGAAAGCAGAGCTCGATCCGGGCAACACTTCCTGCATATTCCCTTGCATGGACAATGCGACCACTCGCTGCATGTGGGAGATTGCCATCAAATGCCCGAGGACTCTGGGCGATGCCTTTAAGAAGCCGAAAGATCAGGTCTCCAGGGAAGCGGAAGCAACTGAAGCGCCAGGCGTTCCCGATACCACTATGGTGAACGGCCCAGAAGATTTGAACAAGATCGCACAGCAACAAAAACAGAAGAAGGACGAATATCTGATCAATCTTACACCAGCAGATGCGGCATTGGAGCTTTCGGTGTTGTGCGTTGGCGAGCTTATCGATGATATTGCGGATTCCGAGGACGAGACACGCCACACAGTGCTGTTCAACTTGAGCTCTGCTGTAGCCGCCCGACATATTGGTTTTGCAATCGGCCCATTCGAGCACGTCGATCTTGCCGCTTTCAGAGAAGCCGACGAAGAGGAGAAACTGGGTAGGAGTGCTGTCAAGATTGATGCGTACTGCCTGCCGGGCCGAGCGGAGGAGCTGCGAAATACTGCGTACCCCGTTCATTTGATCATCGACTACTTTGGTGTCAACTACGGTGGTTTCCCGTTCTCGGACTATCAGATGCTTTTCGTGGATGACCTGGGAACGACCACCGTGCCGACTGCGGGTCTGACTTTCTGCAATGCTGACATGCTGTTCCCCTACGAAGTCTTAGACTATCTTACGGCAAACACCAAGATTATTATCCGCGCAATCGCAGACCAGTGGATGGGCGTCAATGCGATACCAAAGGATGCAGCTGATGCATGGATAGTGGCTGGAATTGCTGGCTATATGACAGACCAATTCAGCAAAAAGCTTCTTGGTAACAACGAGTACGCTGGTCACAGAAACTGGCAGCTGATAAGGTATACGAGCTGGACGTTGAACGACCCTCACTTCAACAGCTCGGATCTCTCCTTCATCTCGACCCAAGCATACGCGAATTTGTTGATCTCAAATCCGCACTGGTCCTTGCAATTCTCGATCGTCGTCTTATCAAGGCAAGTAGTTCTTCAGGCATCACGCGCATCATCAACAGAATATTCCTCGATGTGAAGACTGGCAAGCTGAACAATGGCGAATTGTCTACCAACGATTTCATGAGGACTTGCGAGAAGCTTGGCCACAATAAGCTCGACTCGTTCTTCAAACAATGGGTCTACTTTGCTGGATGCCCAATCTTTGACGTCAAACAACGTTTCAACAAGAAGAAGCTTGTCGTCGAGATGACTATCACTCAACGCCAGGTTGAGCGCATGACAAAGCCAGAATTCGAACCCAGTAATTTCATGCGGGAGATCAAGGAGTATGTCGGCGAAGTTTGGGCACCAGAGGTGCAACCTGTATTTACGGGGCCGATGACAGTCCGAATTCACGAAGCCGATGGTACACCTTACGAGCACATCATCGACATCAAAGAACAGGTCACTAAGTTGGATATTCCTTATAACACCAAGTACAAGCGACTGAAGCGCTCAAGGCGTCAAAAGGAGCGTGCTTTGGCTACTGCTGGTGGTGAGGATGGTACTGGAGGAGGCGACGATTCTCTGCTGTACTGCTTGGGCGACATCCTCGACACGCCACAGGAAGTCGAGGACTGGAAACTCAAAGATTGGACTGCAGAGGAAGAAAGCATGATGGGACAAGAAAGCTATGAATGGATCCGCATGGACGCCGACTTCGAGTGGATTGGCAAGATACATCTTCAGCTGCCGCTGTATATGTATGTCAGTCAGCTGCAACAGGATAGAGACCTTGTGGCACAGTACGAGAGTGTCAAGTACATTCAAAGCTGTGGCACTCATCAGACAAGCCTGAGTGTCCTTGTCCGCACATTGATGGACAGTCGCTATTTCCATGGCATCAGGACGATAGCTGCAGATGCCATTGCCGTTATTGCAAAGAATAGTCTCCAAGAGGTTGGGCAATACCAGCTCGAGAAAGCTTTCTCCGAGATGTTCTGCGTAGAGAACACACACATGCCCAGACCGAACGATTGGACGAATAGGATCTCCTACATCTTGCAGTGTTCGTTGCCACAGTCGATGGCTAAATTGAGAGATACCGATGGCAAGGTACCACTTCCTGTACGGAGATTCTTCATCGACAAGCTCAAATTCAACGACAACTCTACGAACGAGTTCTCTGACGCACACTACATCTCGACGCTTATGACTTGCCTTGCGGACTCGCTGGTCGTATCACATCGGGAAGCGCAGACATCATATACGTTCGAGTTTGGTGAAGACGAGCCCATGGTCGACGATAGCAGTCCCGATGCCGACTTTGAAAAGGAGGCCATCAGTGAAATTGAGCGGTACCGACGCATTGACGAATGGATATCAACCTATCACAATGTGTACTCGACCACTGCTATCGAGTGCTTGCAGAAACTTACCCAAGTGGGCATCGTCAAAGACAAGATCAAAGAGCTCTTGGAGTACACACGCATGGAGAATGCAGTCAACGTAAGGTTGGTTGCTTTCAACTGTCTCGTTGAGACAGGTGTCACGCGCAAGATGTCCATGCTTGCGTACCTTCTCTCATCACTCGTGGAAGATCGCTCACCCACGTTCCGTCGCCAATTGCTGGACTGCTTTGGCGTTGCACTTGGACACATTGCGCTTGGCGACGACGAGCCTGAGCCTCTACATGCTCCAGTTGTTAATGACTCTGGACTTGTGTTGGAACAGGAAGTCAACCATGAGATCCGTCATTTGGAAGCCACAAGAAAGACCAGCCCGGAAGGGGCACTGGCAGCACTGAAGAACATTCTTCAAGTGCAGCCAAAATTCAAGCAAGCACTTTGGGATGCCATAACATCACCGACCCTGACCATTGATGAGATTGGTGCTCTGATTGACATCGCGGCCCTCATCTTTGACTCAAAGGTATCTCTTGGTGTGACCTTGAGATACCCACGACACTGGCGCGTGGTCAATGATGGCACGGTAAGGTCAGGTTTGTACCGCATGGTGCTTACAGAACGGCTCCTACGAAGGGTCTGCCTGTGGAAGACTGGACGTATCTCCAGGAGCTTAAGTTGCAGTACAACGGTCCATTGGATGAGGAAATCGTCAAGAAGAGGAGGCTGAGAGGAAGATCGCTGAGGTGCAAAAGCAGCTGGAACAGGCACAGCGCATCCAAGCCATCGAGGCGACACGCGCCGCGGCTCAAGCTCAGCAACAGCAATCCGCGATGCCGCCTCCTACAAGCCTTCCAACACCGAGTGCCGAGAAGACGAGCTTGAAGCTTAGCTTGGGCTCGGGCATCAAGCGCAAGCAGAGCACCTCGTCAACGCCGCGTGAGGGAAGCCGAAAGCGCAGAAGATTGTACGCCAACAGACGCCTAACGGGTACTCTGGCAGCCCGGCCCCTCGAGAAAGCCCAACGACTGGACCAGCACCGAAGATGCGTAGGGGCTCCACGCCCGCTTCTGCTGCCCCAGTGCCTAAGAAGGCAGGTAAAAAGATCGTGAAACTCCGCTTCAACAGAGCGAGCAGCTCGAAGATCGCTAGCATCCTCTCCAAACCTCCAAGGCCAAGACCCCGCCCGTCTCAGTCAAACAACGACGGAGGCTCTTCCGCAAGCCGCTCAAGCACTCCCAATCTCTCACAGCAGTCCAAGCCTTCCAACGGCACCGGGCAGCCCAGCTCGCTCATCAGCCCGTCCAGCTTCTCCGCTTCGCCCAGTCAATCCCAGTCTCTCAACATGGGTGGCTTCAGGTCTTTCGGACCCAGTGAGCCCGCGGCGGAAGCGAAACCGGCGGCGAAGAAAGAGTCAGGCTTTGTGTCAAAACATAGCTCATCGATTAGCAAGAGCACAGCGTCTAGCGCCGCGTCTTCTCCGACTGCCACAGCACCTGGCGGCGACGGCATGGCGCCTCCGAAGAAGAAATTTACGCTCAAGTTGGGTGGACCAAAGAAGGCATAATGGTATTGATGGGTAGGGTTGGAACTTTTGTTCTGAAATAGAGGTTTCTCGGATGCCGAAAAAGGAATCTTTGGACGAATGCGTGTATGAACGTGGATTTTATGGCATGCTTTCTTTTAGCGCGGCGTTAATGGGGCAGGGCGGAGTCTTGGGTGAGAAAGCCTTTCTTGTTTCACTCTCCACGACAAAATTGGGATTCAAGGCTTATTTGAGCTTGGGACAGTTGATGGTAGCGTAGCGTAGGTAGGTATGTGTGCCAACATGAGTGGCAGCTCTCAATGATATTGCTGAATGTACCTAGAAGACTCTCGATACAAGTCGTACTTTCGATTGCCTGTTCGCATCTTCCTGCATTTTGCCAACGACACACCTTCCACCATCTCTCCAAAGGTTCCAAGAAAAAGGCTCTCATAATCTGTCCAGATGTTTCAGGGAAAAGACTTTTATCATCGACTCTTGCCAACATCCATCTTGCCAACATCCATGCATGCCATCGATCTTCAAAAGTTGACATGGTTGGTCTGGCCGCCGTACACGTTTCCCATGTTGATCGCTTTGCTATGGTTGTAGTTGTTGATCGTGGACGTGGAAGCTGTCTGAGAAGATGTCAGCATCGATGAGGGCTCTGGGGAATGATGCGAGTGTACTCACCTGGTCCTTGCGCTGTGCGATTGCTTCTGCAAGCTTGATGTCTAGGCTTGACGCGGTCTCTTCGAGCAGAGCAAGTGCTGATGCATGCAGACGACCTTGTTCGAGGAGTTGGCTGACTTCTTCGTTGCAAAGTTGTGTGATCGTCTGGGTCTGTCCCGGGATGAGCTCGTAGAGATCACTGACGAGCTCTTTTAGGTCATCGACGAGTTTGGACAAGTCTTCCTTCTTGTACACGGCCCACTTTGCCTTCTCGAACATGCTGGCCTTGCGCGGTCTGCAAATTGACATCTCGTCTAGCATTCCGATCATCGTGTTTTCGTTCCTGTCTTGCGCCTCGCTGAGGTCTGGATGGGTCTTCCTGGCTGTGTCGAAGAGGATTCCGATCTGCTGAAGAACTTGTTTGGCCGTCGGGACGTCTTGGGCTCCTAGAGCAGTGGTCTTGAGGTTGCGAACGTCTTTGATCTCCTTTGCCAACCCAACGGCCTTACCCCAACGCGAGAGGCGAAGCTGCAAGATCTTCAGACGACAGATGTAGGTTTGCAGATCGGAGTCGAATGATTTGGCGACCCTGACGCAGGCGAAGAAAGTCATCGCATTGTCAAAGACGCCTACCAGGGCAAAGATGCCAACGCCAAGAGAGACAAATTCCATGAACGGCGGTGGTGGCAAGTGTAAGGAGCTTTCCCTTGGTTGCAGCTGATTCATGAGTGGCATCTTTTTCTGATACTTATATGACCACCTGAAAACAATGCCCGCTTTGATTTGCGTGGTGTGGGCGACGATGAAAGAGATGACACCAAACGGTGGGCGGTATGCGACCTGCACATACCCGGTTTGTGTCACACTGCGTTTGCAAACGCCGTTGATGCGCCTCGCACGTCTTTTCGTTCGTCTTTGGCGGTCACCCGACGCCCGATATTTTCACTTCCAGAACCACTGTGCCAGAACCTCCCTCGCTTGGAAGTGCCCACGCTTCGCAAGGTGATATGGAGGACCGCCGAGCTAATATCATGGTCTGCTACCACCGCGTTTTGCTGTGAACGCAGACAACAGCACCATCTATGGCGGCCAAAAGAACATCTTGTGAGTTGGCTTTAAAGGTGAAACTCGAAATATGGAACTTGTCACTGACAGTAATATGCCAGCAGTGTCCAACGAGCTTCGCCGTCGACGCTTTCCAACCGACTACAAGCAACCCTTGCATCTCGCCCAGGAATCTGAGCTGTGTTGACAATTATGTCGATCGCCCCATGCTTACAAAAGATATTGCCGCAAAGATGCAGGAATCGTGTGGCAACAAATCGTTGGCACATGCACTCGCTGTGACAGGCCTTGGGGGAACCGGGAAAACACAAATTGTGCTTCACTATGTCGAAAGATTCGGAAGCAGATACGACACCATTCTATGGATCGATGTACTTGACGAAGCTACAGCCCGGTCCAGTTATGAGAGATGTGTGATGCGCTTTCGATCAGTCTCGAGCTCAAGTCAAGCCCAACTCGGCTGCAAGATGCTGCGGCTGTGCAGGAACTACACCAGTGGCTGGCGAAAAGGGACAAAGACCAAAAATGGCTCGTCATCTTCGACAACGCCGACAACCTGGCCGATCTGAACCTCGTCATACCGAGCAATAAGTCGGCAGGGTCTGTCATCATTACCAGTCAGGACGCAAGTGTGATCAGACTTCTGCCCAGGGCGAAGACCGTGACAGTTGACAAGATGGAGATTGGAGAAGCCAAGGCCTTGTTGATCGAGTGCATGGACTTGAAATACCCAGAGGCCCATGGAAAGCTACCTCCCCTCTTGGAAGAACTATCGAACTCGCTGGACAGAATCGTACTCGCCGTTGACCTTGCAGGCGCTCGTATCCGGAACGACATGGACAGCAGGCATGATATGCATACCATCGACGCCGATGACGCAGCAGTGCATGCAATTGAGCGATATCTTCTTGATCTTGACGAGCACAGAAGAAGCATTCTTTCAGATCCTGGGTTCAATGATATAGGCCCGTACAAGAAGACCATCTGGACAGTCTGGGAGACTGTTCTAGCTTCATTGGAACAATCCGAGCAGAGTGATGCAGACGCATGTGCTTACCCTTTGCAGCTACTCAAGCTTGCAGCGTTACTTGGACCTAAAATCATACATCGAGAGCTTTTCAGATCTGCCAGCCAATCATTGCACAATGTTTGTGCTGGATTGAAATATGGCACCGAGCCTCCCCAATGGTTCAAGTGCTTGCTAAAGCTTGCAGGGGATAGAACCTGGGACGCTTTTGCTTACAACAGAAGTGTTGACCGCCTGGCCCGATTCCACCTCGTACGTCAGACTAGCAACGGGGAGGCCTATCTGAGCGTTAGCATGGAAGCCCCGGTCACAATACCGTGGCCAGGGTTCGCAATGCACGGACTGGTTCAGTGGCGTGCTGAACCGAGACGACGGAGGCAGAGTACGGATTGTGTCAAATCATACTCGTGGCGGCATGCTCGCGCGCAAACAATGAGTGGGTTGACGGTCTTAACTTCCGTCGGGCTCTGTGGAGCTATCTGCCCAGCTTGGCCACGTGTGGCAGCTGCAAGATTGGACAGTCAAGGGATTTGCCGATATATGCTCAACCTTGGGCATCACTTTCTCGAGTATCCAAGAGTCTTATATGGCAGAACATGTTCTTCTCTTTGCATACATCCTCCGACGAAAGATGTTTGGCCGGTTTGCCTCTGCAACCATCGAAACTGGGATGGAGCTCCGAGACGCCTCACATGCAGAAAAGTACAAAGCCATCATCGACGAGCTACAGGACGTGTACATGATAGCGGAGAGGTACGGGGCGGGGCAGTCGCTCACAGACGCAATGTATGAGTTTCTTGCCAGAATCACGACCAAAGCCACAAGCCTTGACACTATGATGCCTATGGTAATAGCCTCGATGTGCCAGTACATGGAAGCTCACTGCTTTTCGATGAACGCAAGAGCAGGTGACGTAGATCGAAAAGATGCACTAATTGCCGTACGGAGGCAAGCTGAGGAAAAGATTGCATCTCAGGCGAGTGTCCTGGATATTGTCACAGAGAAACTCGGCATGGACCATTGCGTTGTCATGGAGCTCAGGCTTAGCTTTGCCAATATGGTATCCAGCTTTCTGGGACATGACGAGGCAAAGACTCACCTGGAAGATTTGCTGATATCCGTGAAGCAAAGATATGGTCACAAGCACTGCGGGGCATTGCAAATCATGCAACGATTGGCAAACTGCCAGACTAGTACAAATGAGGTTTTCCACTTGTCTCGGCAGGTGCTCGGTGATGACGATCCGAGGACTAGACGACGTGGATTACTCGTGAAGTTACTCAGGGAACAGGAAGCAAGAATTAGCGTGAGCCCACAGGAGCAAAAGTCCGACTCTAGAGACATGGCGTTTGTGAATGATATGATGAGCAGTTCTGACCTCCCATCCGACATCATGGAGATACTGGAATCGGATTGTCCAACGAAAATACATCGAGCTCGAATCCAAGGTTTCTTGGGTAACTACAGAGACCACTAGACGAGCAATCGAGTCTATTGTTCAGTTCTTCGTTAAGTTGGGATTTCTCAGTTACATGACAGTTGAATTGACGGTCAGAGTATCGCCGATGCAAGCCAACATGGAGTAGCGGGCTCGTTCAAACAGAAAACTTTGGATACATTTCTTATGTTCCGTCTACGACGGCCTTCTCAACTAACCTTGCGTGATTTGGGAAGCACTCATAGCGAGTACAAGTCGAGTCGTGGCACACTTGCCAGTCTTCTCCTCCAATGATATATTTGTCATCGTATGGAAGAAACCACAAAACAAATTTTCACCGTTGTCGTGCAGCAAATTGTGCTCACATCGCATCATCTTAGTCGGCATCTCTTTTACCCAGACTCGTCTGCAAGTTCGTGGAGCTATGCCCTACTATACCAACTACTTTTCATACCTCCGAAAAGATCTTGCATGATAGCTATGAGGATCGCGCGTATATGTGCATGCCAGCGTCGCCGAAAACATACGATGTTGTACGTAACCAGGTCAAGAGAAGAATCATCGGTAGCTAGATGGAGAGGGTTAAAGCAAAGTATCTGAGTTCTGCTGGCGACTCTATCGCATGCAAAGCCTCCCAAATGGCTACATGTCCATCATATCACCCATAAAAACCTTCCTGTGTGCCTCAATTACCTCCCCAGTCTTCACAAGCACCGCAGCAGCCAGCGTGCGGACCTTTGCCTCTTCTCCGTGTCCTTCTTGTTGTACCAATCTGCCTTGGCCTGTGTGCTCGAACACCATATCAGCCCATTGCTGCGTTTCAATGAGTCGTTTCGAGTGCTCTCTCGCAAGACTCTCTTTATCTCCGTTGACCTCCATCACAGTCAAGATACCAAACAACAAAGCCTCAAGCACAGACACATGGCCAACGGCTCGCACGCGAAGCGAGAGCAGCAAGTCCCAGAGATCAGCGCTCAGCTGCGATAAAGCCAACGTTGCTGGGCCAGCAGCGTGGAAGAGCAGAGCGAGAGTCTTGACTAATGTGACTAGCAAGAACGGTGTGGTCGCCCAGATGCTGCCAGACCCGTAGGCGGCGATGTCTTGCTGGAAGCGGTTGAGGAGGGGGTAGAAGTAGGCTTCAGCGAATATGAGCGCGAGTTTGTTCGGCGCTGGTTTGCGTTTTGTGCGCTCGACGGCGATGCGGCTGGAGAAGTTGCGGACCTTGACGGCGTTGAGGTGGGCCGTGGTCTTGTCTGCTGCTTCGAGGGCCATAGGCTGCAGAAGAGATTGCTCCAGGCTGGTGTGAGCGGCTTCGAGACGTTTGAGTGAGGGGTCGGATGGCGATGGGCTATAGAGGGCGTCGAGGTGTGGTGGGAGCTTCTTGCTTGGGAACGATGTGTCGGGAATATCAGGGTTGAGGCCATCTTGTTCTCTGAGGCCTGCGAGTTCGCGTCCACTGAGGCCGAGGGCTGTGAGCATGACGCAGCGTTGCGCGATGGAAAACTCGCCAGCAAATGCTTGACGGCTTAGCCAGGGCACGATGGCCGAAGGGTCGCTGATGACGACGGCTATGAGAGCCTGCAAGCGAAGCTCGTCGAAGTTTTCGGTGTCGAAAGGATCTTGGAGACTGCTTAATATGCGAGCCAGCTCTTCAGCATGATCCGTGACTTCGCGACCAAAGTTCGTCTTTCTTCTGATCAGTGGGCCAGCATGCTTGATGCCGAGTTGGAAGCGATCGGCCTTCTCAGAGTCTCTAAGCATAGTCATGAGGTCCCGAATGTAAACTGGCGCGCGGGACTTGTCTCTG
Source organism: Cladosporium cladosporioides (assembly GCA_002901145.1). Taxonomy (NCBI): domain Eukaryota; kingdom Fungi; phylum Ascomycota; class Dothideomycetes; order Cladosporiales; family Cladosporiaceae; genus Cladosporium; species Cladosporium cladosporioides. The sequence continues at coordinate 198,807 of NOXB01000009.1, read as the reverse complement.
TTCACAAGAGTTGCGTCCTCATCGCTATCTTCAGCATCGCTGTCCGGTTTGGCGTAAGGAGTTAAGCCTTCGTCGTCGGAGCCAGAGTCACTCAGCTCGGCGATCTTGTCTCCTTCGACCTCTGTTTGTACCTTGGTCGGAGGTCTCACGGGACCGAATGTGGGCTTCCCATTAATTTTCGGCATGACTTGGCGTGGCGGCACCGGTCTGTTGAGCTTCGCAGTTCTTTTCTGATCTGTCTCCGCCACAAGCTTGGCGAAGCCTTGAAGTGTGCCAGGTTTGTCTTCGATGTTGACTAGCCCCATGTATCGTCTTGCTTCCGCAGTCTGCATATCATCGGTTCCGAAACTCAGCTTCGAGCCTACTTTGTCAACAAGACTTGACAAGGCCGTCCCCATTACCATTCCCAGCCATCGTGCCCGAGAATTAGACGCATCAAGCCTGTTGCTCACGCCTTGCATGTGGCCAGAGGAACGCACCGACACTAAGAGCGCCATGGGCGAACGGCGGTGAATGTAGCCCGCAGCTATCAGTAGCGACTGTGCTAGTGATTCCTGCTGCAGAATCGGACTGTGTCTGACGAACATCTGATCTCCGAATGTTTTGAGACCTTTCTCCATGAAATCATCAAGATCATCGGGAGCAACGGCCACAAGCGTTGCAATGCTAGCACGTATCGTGAGAAACGATAAAGATGTTAACAGTGACGGATCATCAAGAACTGTCACTAAATGTTGTTGCAACACAGCGTCGTCCTTGGCCACTGCCTGTAACAATGCTACCATGGCAGTCGCTTCTTTTGTCTGACTTGGCTGCATGAGGTCGTGACCTGAGACTAGAGGCTCTATGCTTGATAGCCACCTAATAGTATGGTCAAGGTACCTTCGTTTTGAAAAGGTCGGCAATGTGCTTAGCGCTTCCGCAAGCCCTCTCAATGCATTCTGTGCATCCGACTCCGAATGTTGAAGAAGCACTTTGTGAATTGCTTTCGTCAGTGGTATGGGTTGTCCAAGGCTGAGAGCTCGAGCCAGAAGGACACCAACAGCTGGTCGAGCTTGTTGAAGAGCCTCGTCTTCTGAGATCAGGGCATACCCAAGGTTAGAGCCCAGCCAAGCTGCATACTCATGACTGTTCGCGAGCGGAGCTTTCGTCGCATCGCTACCGCTGGAGCGTAGAACATCTTCGGCTTCTGCTAAGACGTTGGCAATCTTTCCGGATCCAAGGAGATTGCAAAATTCTTTCCAGGCTAGATCGCGTTTAGCCTTTTCGGTGGTGCTTTGTTGCAATCCTGTCCATACCGAAGATACTAGCAGGTCGCCCCTCAACAGCTCATTGGCAAAACTGAACAAGTCTTGCAGGGCTTGCACATGCTCTTGAGCCTTGGAGGTCTTGTTTTGCGATATGAGTAGCTGGACTTTTGCTATCACACTGTTCAGACCTGCAACATTGCAAATACATGCTGTGATCAGCGTCGATCCTGCCTCTCGAGTGCGGACCAGAAAGTCGGGACGATCGATGAGACGATTGTATTGATGATCTGCGCAGCCAACGGACCTGGCCGTCGAATATCGAATTTGTCGTCGAACCCATTCACGCTTGATATGCGTGTGAGTGTCGAGAGTAAGCTGTCAGTATCGGGTTCTGAGCGGAGAAGTTGTAGCGCGTCTTCAGGTCGCTTGACGCTCGACGCTTCAATTTTCACAGTCCTGCTAGGAGCAGGCGTTGACGGCAGGCCATCATTTTTATGCTTCGAAGCGCCTAATGAAGCATTTTTTTGTCTGGACGGCTTCAAGCTGGACTTGTGGTTTAGAAGAATTTTCGCCACGATGACCATCGCTGACGACCGTCCATTAGATTACTCATCGCGATATCGACTGTCTCATTGCTGCTCTGGCAGCCTCGGGCGTTGACATGTGTGCCTGGTGCGTCTATGTGTGAAGGTGCCCTTGTTGCTGGCAGACGGGCGAAGTTGATGCATAAGTCTGCATGCTGCGGTACGAAAGATATATGCACAGCAGAAGGTAACCCCGCCAAATCTAGTGTACGCGATGATCTCACTGGTGTCGCGCTCGCTGGAGCTCGATGCGCGCGTTTACAGGCGAGAGTTGCGCTCTAGCTTACCTCATGAAGCTCTGCTATTAGGTACCACGACACTTTACCTTCACGGCGACCTCACTTACTATCGATTACGCAAAGATGGCAGCGACGATGCAGCCCGAAGCTGTAAGATCTGCGGTGAACGGTGAAGCCGCTTCAAGCAGAGCGAAATGGCAATACCTCGACAGCTTCCTCTCTCGTCCTGGTGCATACACGGATGAGGACTTTGTACCGGGAGAGGCACCTATCACAACTATCAGCGAGACTGCACGCTTGCTGGTCATTGGAGCTGGTGGTCTGGGATGTGAGATCCTCAAGAACCTTGCCTTGTCAGGCTTCCGCAACATTGATGTTATCGACATGGACACTATCGACGTTTCCAACCTCAACCGACAATTCCTCTTCCGCGCAAAAGATGTTGGGAAAGCAAAGGCAACCGTGGCAGCAGAGTTTGTCATGAAGCGAGTCCCGGGCTGCAAGATCACACCCTATGTTGGCAAGATCCAGGATAAGGTAGGAATAGGTCATGGCATACCAAAACGACGTCTGGCTGACTAGTTTAGGATGATGACTACTACATGCAGTTCAATGCGGTCATTTGTGGACTTGACAGTATTGAAGCCCGTCGCTGGATCAACAGCAAGCTGGTGGACTTGGTCGACCTCGAGAACCCCGACTCACTCAAGCCTCTGATTGATGGCGGAACCGAAGGTTTTAAAGGCCAGTCCCGTGTCATTTTCCCGACCATGACTTCCTGCATCGAATGCCAGCTCGATATGCACGCTCCTCGTGCTGCAGTTCCTCTCTGTACACTTGCCACAATCCCGCGTCAACCGCAACATTGCATTGAATGGGCCCACATCATCAAGTGGGAGGAAGAGCGCAAGGACGACCAGCTAGACACAGACGACCCCGAGCACATCACCTGGCTGTATCAGAAAGCACTCGGCCGTGCTAAAGAGTTCGACATTCAGGGCGTCACATACAGCATGACCCAAGGCGTGGTCAAGAACATCATTCCTGCCATCGCATCCACCAATGCCATCATCGCCGCAAGTTGCTGCAACGAAGCCTTTAAGCTCGTCAGTTGCTCAGCGCCCGCGCTCGGCTTCCCAGGAACAAATAACTACATGCAATACACAGGCGACGCAGGGGTGTACACCTTCACCTTCGAGCACCAGAAGAAAGACGACTGTCCCACCTGCGGCAACTTGCCCAAAGACATTACCGTCGATCCCGAGCAGACGCTTCAAGAGCTCGTCGAGAGCTTTGCCGCTCGTCCTGAAAGTCAGTTGAAGCAGCCCTCGCTCAGCACAAACGAGAAGTCCCTCTACTATTCCAGCCCTGCCAGCTTGGAGGAGCAGACACGCCCGAACCTCAAGCGCAAATTGAAGGACTTGCTCAACAATGGGGATGAGATGGCTGTTGCCGACCCGGCTTTCCCGATCTCATTCAGGTACAACGTGCACTTCTCTTGACTGGGTCTATAGAGTGAGTAACTGGTTGAGCGAGCCGGTGAAAAAACAGCATGATTTTGCTTGCATAGCGATGGGCGTTGGGGCGATATAGAATTTTTTTTTGGCATTCGATCAGGCAAGAGCCAAGAGCCAAGATGCCTTTCCTTGCTGTGTGTTCAAACGCAGTCAGACTCGACTGTGGTCACTATGATAGAAAGATACGAAATGAGATGATTCCAGCACAGTTGTGAGACACGTCCCTAATGTTCAGCGTTAATACGATTGGTGGATGTCCCATGTCTGAGGTTTCCGACCCATGAAGAGTTTTCACGGACACAAGTGCCAGTATCAGATGTGTCACCTTCAGACATCGTGGTGTGCGAAGAACGCTCACGGTCCGAGAACATATCGTGAGCTCTACTCAAACCCCTACACAATGCAAGCACTCAAACCACATTTGGTTCACCATCATGATCATGGACTCAGATACGCACAGTCATCAATATACATCCACTCAGAGAATGAGGGTACAGGTATTGTTTTTAAATGTATCGTGCCTCATTCTGTGGAGGGTTCGGGTTTGGGGTTAGTCGACAAAGAGCTCAATTGATCAAAGGCCCATTTTCGATGTACGAAGTGCTTTCAAGGCTTTTACTGGCTGATCCCTCAGCGGAAATGTCATGCAAGCCAGGAGAGCCAGGAGGAATGGCAGATTGGTCTCTCGTGGGGAGGTATGCGGCTTTGAAGCTGATTCAATCATTTTTTGGCAGCAGGCCTGTAAGTGAAGTCACGTCAATGGTATTGCCAAATCGGATTTGAGCGAGACGAATAACAAGTGCACTCTCGGATAAGCCTCATGAGAGTATTTCATGTGCTTATCGTGCCCAGGCCGTCAAACGGTTGTCAACTATACGACGTTGCGAAGATTGTCACCTCTTGCTCGCATGGTCGCGTCAAGATGTTGGTAAGGTCGGCAAAAATTTGGACGAACAAAGTTGTTGATACAGAACAGAGCCTATGCGCTCCAGTTCGACTAAAAGGCAGCATTGACGTTTGCACTTACACATAGTTGCAAAAAGGAAAAATACTAGAAAATTTGCAACGCATCGAGGAGTTCACGCGACGGTGCTTCTCGACACGCCACCAGGCACAACTCCTGAAACACCAGTTCATCGTTCTATCCTCCCAAGCAATCCGCAATCCCAATTTAGATTTCGTGCCTCATGTATCCCTCGCTCTCTTCTTGCAGAGGCTCGACGTCTCCCTCTCCTCGCTCAACGCCCATCTTCTCTGCTGCCGGGACCTCAATCTTCAGCCCAGCCATCTTGGCCTCGGCTTCGTGCACGCGGCGCCTGAAAGCCAGGCGATCCAGGAAGAGTCGTTGACGCATGCGCTCAACCTCGCGACGCTCGGCTTGGAGCAGTGCCTCCATCTCGGAGAATTGCTGCATCTTCAGCTCAAGCTTCTGTAATTGCAGGTTGACAGCGGCTGAGACTTGGTTTGTGAGTTGACGCTCAGTGTGGCTTGCTAGTGCTGCGGAGCGAGCAGCTGTGAGGGAGAGAGCAGTTGTGGGGAGATCGTGCGATGAGCCGGAAGGAGGCTCACGAGTGGCAAGCGAAGTGGTGTCGTCGACATCCATGCTCTCGGCACGCTCGTCCTTAACGGCGTCCGCCTGGCTGTCTCCTTCTCCTTAGAGCCTTCCTTCTCGGCACCAGGAGTGGCTTTCGCGCTCGATGCGAGACTTGAGGGTACGGCGCATCTCTTCGACACTGCGGCCCGCAGCTTTCGCGGTGGTTGCAGGGTCGGCCAAGCCAGCAAGGAAGCCCACACAGACATGACAGGGTTGTCAAGACTGACTGAAAGGAATGCGGCCACCACTCAAGTAGCCAAGATCGGAAGCGCCGACGCCACCACTGGTGCCATTGGCTGAGGGAGCATCCTCGAGGTACTTGTCCTCAATTCGAGCTGCAAGAACTTGAGCACACACTCCTCGCGGGTTCGTGATCCGACGTGGTCAGCCACTGACTCCCAGTTGTCGTCAAACATCTCAAGACCTTCAAGCAGGAGGAGAAGTTCGCCATCTGACCAAGGCTTCTCCTTGTCGCCCAGGCTGCGGTAGCTCTCATTCTCGATCTTGACGTAGTCTGCGGCTGTAGTTGAGCTTGGGAAACGTGCCTCCTGGTAGCAGAGGCTGCACAGATCGTATCTCTGGTCCTTGTTGGGTTTAGGGTGGCAGCACTGGGAAGCAGGGTTCTTGAGTTGTGGTAACGCACACGGGTGCAGTCTTGCCACATGAGTGGCAGAAGTACTGCTTACCCTCCTTCTTAAGACTCTCCTCGAGTTGTGAGCCTTCGGCAGCGCCGCCTTCGGCCTTGTTGGGAGTGACATCCTTGCCCTTGTCGTCGTAGATATTCCTTCGGACTTCAAGGTTGAGGTCTGCCTGTCCGGAGGTCGATGTGATGCGCTCAGTGCCTGGATATGGCTTTCCTGGGGTAATAGTGCTGTTAGGAGCTGGCTGGTGAGGTTGCAGGCCACGAGGAGTGTCAGCTGTGATGCGGAAGTGGCCAGTAAATGGTGGACCAATGTTTGATGGACGGGTGTCTGGGTCGATCTAGGAAAAGTTAGTATTGACCATGCGTTATCTTCGGTCTACAGTTGACAAACCTGGTAGTTAATGAGTCCCCACTGCTCCAGGAATTGGTGCACACGCATGATTGCGCACACATCGCCAGCCAAATTTCTTCGGCAAGCGGTAACTGTGAGGTACTCTGCAGGGTTCAATCTGTAAGTGTTGACCATGAAATCACGGTAATCCTTGTAGACCGCAGGTGTCTTGCTACGGTTGCGGTTGTTGAAGAATTCAGGAAGCGCCTTCTTCTCAATGTTGTGAATAGCTGACATGTCAAACCATGCGCTGTACGAAGGCAGGATGATCGCGTGGTTTTGGTCAATGAGATGAGCGCGTGCAGATTGCTCGATCACGCCCTTGCTAACAGCAGCGGGAGTAGCACTGGTCGCGTCCTGCACAGCAGGTGTGCCGTCCTTGGTGTCTGCCATCTCCTCGTCTTCCGGCTGTGTCTCCTCGGCGACCTCTGGCTGAGGCGCATTAGGCGCGTCGAGTGGGTTGTCTGATACGGGCGCTGGCTGTGCGTCTGATCCATCGTGTGCCTGTTGCTTGTCGTCCGATTGCGCAACGTTGTTGTCGGTATCCTCGGCCATGGTGGTGTCGCCTTCATTTGCTTGCGCGTTCTGCTCCTCAACGCGCGCATTTTCCTGGGCAATCAGATCGTCAGAAGCCTGTCCAGGCGCCTGGTGGTCCTCGTTCGCGAAGTTGCCCTCCATGGTCAATGATTATGCCCAGTCGCAATGGTCGATTGTTTCGTAGAGCTCCTTGTCGCAAGACACTCTGCCGGCGTGTGGCGCGTCGGCGGTCTGTTATACGCGGCGCAAATGGTCTGGACTAGCCGGACGGAGTGATCCAATGGTTCAGAGTGGTTTGTGGAGTGTGTACCGGGTTGCTGGTGCTATGCGCGGTGGAGGCACTTTGTTGGACGTGTCTGGCCAAGCGCGCTGGGAAGGGAACAGCAGCGCGGAAGTCGCGGTTGATGCCTGAAATTGATGCCTGATTGAAACTCCCGCGGCCATCTTTCTGGACTTTGGGATCGTTACGGAGGTAGAGACGAAGGGCACGAGGGCAGACAAGGCCATATACCACCAGAGCAATGCCTCGCAAATACCACGCACTGAAGGTGCCTGTATGTTGATCTCTGCAAAATTTGACGATATTGCGCTGCATCGTACTGACCACATCTGCGCAGAAAGCACGACAGGATTGGTCAAAGTGGAATCTCTACAACCTTCAACGCCTTCAAACTCCCAGAGCCGCGAACAAAACATTCTTCCAGCAGAAATGGGCCGCTAAGGCTGCCGCTCGCGCCTATCACAACCCTTATGTGCGCGAGGGACAATGGACGCGCATGTTCGACCGCCGGCTGCCGGCCGTAGTACCGATGGACTTCAAGTACTTGGCCCGCAACGATGGTAGTGAACAGGCGACTGGCAGAGGAATGGGTCTGCAAGAGAGTGAGGAGGACCGTGTGCAGATGAAGGGCCCGCAGCAAGGACAGAGAATGACTGGCAGGAGGAGGCAGAAGACACCTTATATGCACATGGCTTTCCACCCATTGGAGAGGAGACTGGACACGGCGATATTCAGAGCGCTCTTTGCGAGCTCAAGTAAGCAAGCGAGACAGTTTGTTGTGCACGGATGGGTCAAGGTCAACGGAAAAAAGGTAGAACAGATTGTGGAATACCGCTGATGGATAAAGCTGACTTGCTGCAGATGACTTACCCTGGATACCTGCTCAACCCTGGTGACATGTTCTCGGTAGAACCTGAACGAGTAATGTTCGCTACCGGTCAGCAGAAGCCCGAAAAGCAGACCGGAAAAGCGAAGAAGGCGCCCACAGAAGGAGAGGAGGCGTCAGAGACACAAGAGGAAGCCAGCGAGGAGGCAGAAGCCAAGGAGACTGAGGCTGAAGCCGCAGAGGCAGATTCGGAGACCAAGGAACTGAATGCTGCGACGACACCACAGGAGGCAAAGGCGGTTCTTCGAAGAGTTTTGGGTCGCGCGAAGCGCATCACAGACGCAGCCAAGGGCGATCTCTCTGGACGTCGCTTGAAAGACCTGCGCAAACTCTCGAAGAACGTCCGTCAGGCCATGTCCAAGTTTGGCGGCAAAGACGGCAACGCGATGCCTGCAGCAGAGACGATCGAGGAGTTGACTAGCTTCCTGACCGAGATCACCTCCAAGATTCCCGCCGAGAGCCTGCCTGCCTCCGAAGCACCCAAGACCGCCTCAGAAGGCGAGGGTGTAGCCACATCTTCCAACCCTCAAGCCCAGGATCCCGAGAAGGACAAGTACCGCATCGCCAAGGATGCCCAACTTCTGGCGCAAGCTCTGCAGCGCGCACGCGAGAACCCCGTCGATGATTCAAAGCCGTACCGAACTCCCTGGCGACCAAGGGACTACATGAGCGCATTTGCGTTCATTCCTCGCTACCTCGAGGTCAACCAGAACATTTGCTCCGCTTATACCTACGACACCCCGTGGCACGTCCCGGCCTTGCTGAGGTCCCCACACCTCTGAGTGCCGAGTCCATGGGTTTGGCGTTCAACTGGTACCTGAGGAGAAGATAGACGAATCGCGTGGTTCTGGGTGTTTGGAGCATTTTCTGTGGACTCTTGGTTTTGCATGGCGAGCATTGTTCTTGTGGCAAACAATGGAATCGGCGGTGAAAAAGCGCCGTGTATCTGTACAGTGAAGAGAGATGTAACATTAGCTAAAAATTCGATACACTTTGAACATCATATACCAGAGTACAAAGCACTCCCAGGTCGACGGATCTGGGCGCTTAATGTCTGCTATCACGAAACGTAGCATCGAACAAGCTCATTGAACGCCGAAAGACTATCGAGTCCGACCGCGGGTCTCTGAAGGGAAAAAAATGCAATGCCCGCCGCCTGCCGCGATGCACATTAATTGGACAACACGCCTCGATCGGAACCGAACTGGAGAAAAGCGTACGAGACGCCGTCACTACCTAGGTATCGAAGCAACTGAGCAATTGATAAGACTATAGAACGATTCGATTGTTGACGTAGGCGAAGTACTCTGCGATCTTGTTTCTGAAAACAACATCCTTCCAATAGTATGCATTAGATCCGTTGTGCCTGACATGCCTTCATCTTCATTCCCTACCTCTTACTTCAAGCGCAATCCTGAAGGATTCGTTGGTACGAACGAACCAATGGGAGAGCACACCGATGCCGAACCGACAACGAACCACATTCAGCCCCAGACAGGCGATGCAAAAATGGCCAGCCTCGAATATCAACGCGTCTCGATGCTCGGCTGGTCTTGCAGGAGGATCAATAGTCTTCAAGGCTAATATGGACACCGTTCGTAAGCATGCTTAGTTGCCAGCCTCAACCTCGATCCCATGTAGTCTACACAATCGGGCACAGCTTGCCGCGATACTGCAATCTCTGCCACAGAACGGGATGAAAGACGCCTCAGACAGAGCGAGCCTTGTATGAGCTGTTTCTCCCTCGAATACTGCGCCTTCCTCACACAAATGACTGCCGCCAAGATCCAGATTCTACCACTGCGTCGAACGCAGGCGCCAGCAAAGACAGAACCACTTAAGGACAGATCTCCGAGCAGCAGCACAACAAGCAGCAGCAGTAGCAGTGATGGTCGAGCTGTCACAGCCAAGCGTGTGAGAGCGAGCAAACCGAAAGTAAGATCTGGTTGCTTGACATGCAAGATCCGAAGGGTAATAGATTCTATCCGTCGCCTCCCGATAAGTCGGCAAATTGTCTGAATCTCGGCCGCTCACCACTTCGTCCAGGTAAAATGTGATGAAACAAAACCTGCATGCGTCAAGTGCACTAGCACCGGACGCACTTGCGATGGCTACCCTGCGCCACCGCCCAGAAAGAACAGGGCCATTAACAGCGTGGGTCTACTGCCAGAGCCTACGAGAGGACTGGCAATGTTCCCCATCACAGCCTCACCGGACGAAGTACGAGCACTGGAGTACTTTTGTCTGAAGACAGCTCCAAATTTGGGCATGCACTTCGATGCTGATTTCTGGAATCGTGTCTTAATCCCTGCAAGCGTGGCAGAGCCTGCTCTTCGACACGCCATGGTGGCTGTGGGAATTTTTGCTGAGCAGCGAGAGCTTATGGACATAAAAAACTACCACTCGTCGTGTCTGGAAGTCGCCGCGGAGAATGCTGTACCGATGCCATTATTTCCTCTTGAACGGACTCCGGATGGGAGCGATGTGTTGGCTTTGTCAAACTACAATAAGTCAATCGGCCTGCTGACCAAGCTGGTGTCTTCTTCTGAGAAGACGGCCGACCTCGTCTTACTCGCATGTGTACTTTTCGTCTGTGTAGAGCTTCTACGAGGCGACGAAGCGGCAGCCGTTCGACATTTCACAGGCGGCATGACCATTCTTTTGGATAATCTGTCCGACGCCCAGAATTCCCCTGGATCGACGATAATGATCGATCGTGTTAAAGAGAGCATCATGCCAGCCTTTAATCGTCTCGAGATGCTCTACGCCCTCTTCGGCAACAACGCCTCATGGCCATACGCTGTCAGCCTTCCATTCAGCGTACCAGACACTTTCTCATCCGTTGGCCAAGCGCGCGACAGCATGGTCCATCTCATGAATTTGTCGTTACGTTTCATACGTACGGTGCAATTTCTCGAATATGAGCCATCTGCTATCCCCGAGTCTGCTTATGGAGCACAAGCAGCACTGCTTAGCCACCTCGAGCTATGGCAGTCACGTTTCGCTGCCTACCTAGGCAGTCTTGGATCGAAGATGACACCCGATGACGCTTATGCCGCCAATGTCGTAGAGATACAGCGAATCGTCGCATATACTTGGCTCAGCACTTGTATGACGCCTTTTCAGTGCGCCCACGACGTGCACATCCCTGCTTATACTCGCGCTGTCGTTCTGGCCGAGCAGCTCTCTGGTATCGCGAGTAAGCGTATCAAAAGCACTGGAAAAGCAGTCACATTTTTGCTCGACGTGGAGATTGTTGGACCTCTGTACTGGACATTGGTCAAGTGCAGGGAACCGACTGTACGTCGGCGTGCAATTGCTGTGATGCGCGGTCTGTCCCGTCGTGAAGGCATATGGGACTCAAGGATCCTTGCCGCGATTGCAGAACGTGTTGTGGCTGTCGAAGAAGTGGATCTAATGCATGGAGGCCTGCCGAGTGAGGAGACACGTGTGCATAGCCTGCCGTTTGCAAACGAAACGAATCTCAAGCCCTTGGGGTACTTGACAACCTTCCACACTAAGCCATTCGGTGTGTATGGGGACTGGTCGATTTGGCAGGAACATGTCAAATTGGATGTGAACCCAGCGGCTTCGTCCAACACTTCTGGTCGAATCAGTCAAGACTTCGCTTCTGACCGATACTTCACTACTGTCAGAGCGGGCACATGAGCCACATCGGAACATCTCAAGACCGTAGACCAATTCTATGGAAGAATTTGCACACCCTTTGCCTCGGGTAATCGATCATGGAATCTCCAGCCTTCACGCAATTTTGTACGCGTCTCGTGGAACATGACTTTGATCCCTACACGGCCAAGTGGCTCGCCATGACTTGAAGCGTGATACGCCAGGTCATTCTCCGCTAGACGGGTTTGCGTCGGTCTGATCTTGCTCAATTTGCCAATGATACATATGAGCAAAACATCACTGTCCCTTTAAACTTTCCAGGATAACCTACTAAGAAATTCATTTCAGAGTACCCCAGAGAGCAAAGCAAAACAAAACAAAACATACAACAGGCGGGATTCCCAGATGGTCACCCACTCTAGTACTAGTCGCCCGGTTCAGTGCTTATGTATGGCAGAGCGGACGGGATGCCCAGTTTTCACTGACCTATGGTCGTATGTACCTGGACCAATCATCGTAACAATATGAACAAGATGAAAAGCATATCTGAAGTTCCGTGCCACGGAACGTGGGCCTCGACCAGCCACATGGGCTTCTCCTGTACCATAAGGCAAAATGTGGCCCGCTTACTGTGCTACATGTAGCTCAGCCGTCTACTGATACTCTCCTGATGTACGACAAGACTAGAAGTGTAAGACTTAAGCACCACTCCCCAGTTTGAGGACCTCGCGTAAGTCTAGCAAATATTCCGCGCTCTTATGTCCCTCTGTAACGCATAGCTCTCATACGATTGTACAAAGCTGGAATCACAGCCAGCTGTTCATTAATGGCTCAGTCATCCGATGCCCATAATGAACACGTCGAAGTGCCTGAGAAACGTGTTGCTACCCCTGAAAGACACCTTCAAGAAACAGAAGATTCGGGTCTGTGTCCAGTACAGCCTGGTCTCCAAGCCACCTTGAGCGCGAAGACCTTGCACCCGAGACTGTCGAAGCATCGTACGATTCAAGAGAAGCGAAATGCGATGCATATACACATGCCAATCTGGGACAACATGCCTCAGCTCTGCCCAAGCATTGGAGGCGTAGACGATGGTGCGGGCTTAAGCGCAAGAAGTTCTTGATGCTTTGCGGCCTTGTCGCTCTGATTATCGTCATTGGAGCAGTTCTAGGAGGCATACTCGGTGCCAGGAATGATCACACGTGGGTAGCTATTGGCTCGTGGGCCAGAAGCCATCGCTGACTGTTGTTATAGATCAGTTTCGCCTTCGCCAGCTTCTCAGAACCCATCCTCAAGTACGAGTACCGTATCTGCTGCCATTACCAGTACGCCTGCCATTGCGCTTGTCGAAGCCATGAAATATAGTGGACTTGCTGCCATTCCATCGTCGAACCAGCAGTCTATTCTACATATGTACTGGCAGGATACCAGAGGAAACATCATTGAAGGCGATTTCTCGAACACAAACTTCACGAAATACAACCAGACCACGGTAATTGACAACAGTGCTGCCAAGGCTGGTACACCGCTCTCTGTGATTGGTTGGCCAACTCAGTCCCTCTCGGTGAGTCCAGTAAAGACGAACTCGAATCTGTTCAATGCCTGACAATAAGCTTGTAAGCGGATATTGTTTTACGTGGGAGTAAACAACTCTGTCATGGCCATACAGAAGACTGCCAATGGTTGGATGCGACCGTACGATATCCTCGACGGTAGCGACGAGTTCGCTTCCAATGGAATCGCCCTTGCTACGTGCGCGGATAGCTCATTCGCATTGAATGGCATCAGACTCTATTATGGTGAGAAACCTCTTGAATGCAATTCATTGGTCGCTAACTCGTATCTAGCTTCAGAAAACGGGAAGGGCATCAGCGAAGCAAGTGGAGATCTTAGAGCGGAAGACCAGAACAGTGGAACTCTCCACTGGAGAGTCAGTCAGAATTTTTTCAACACTGATGCCACATCCGGTGTTGGATGTACCATTAGCGGCACAATTCTGAGGATATATGTCCGTAGCACCTCGGATGTACTGGAAGCTCGGCGTTGGGACTTCACTACTGCAGACGACATATGGCAAAGTGGTAAGGGCTCGCTCTGACAAGTCACCAACTGATGGATGCTAATAGCAATACCTTAGATGCTAGTGGTCCAACCATTAAGGCTGGCGCCAGCTTATTGCACTGAGCAGTAGTAACTTTGATCGAGTCGTGTGGCAGCGTGCTCAGGATGGCAGACTCGAGCTAGACAGGAATGCTGATGCCAAGCTACAATACGAACAAGAGACCGACGAGGCGATTTGGCAATCCAAGATCTCGATGGTCGCGAACTCGACGGGTGTCCTAGTATTGTACCAAAGGAAGACAGACCAGACTCGGATCTCGTATAAAGAAATTGATCTGGGAAGCTTGACTGACTCCGAAGGGAATGTGATAAAAGGCTGATATCATATCTTGAGAGTCAATACTGCGCTCTAAAAAGGTTCGAGTCTTCGTTATGTTAGATGACCTACCTTACCAGAACAAAATTTGGCATTGACATGGCCACGTAGTTGAGGCCGGAGTTGCATCTCTCCATGCCTTGGATACCCACGCCCTTCATCCGCGATGACATCCGACTGATGTTCTTCTTGGGACAATTCGCCGACAAGTTGCAGTCTGTTTAGACTCGACGCTAGCTTCACCCAAAGACCATTGGCAACGCCGTCAACTTCCCCCTGCTTGTCCAAAGAACCGAACTGCTTTCGCAACTTCCGATCGATGCCATGTAACAATGCCGCCGGGAGACTGTCCTTCCACTCATGCGACGGCGATTCGCCTCTACAGGCCTCGAACATAACAGTCACCACAGAACATGTGCAGAAGATGTACAGAAGTAGCGGCAGGGTGACCCAGGCCTACTCCACATGGATGTATGGCTCACTGATGAGCACCACGCCTTGCGCGGATTCATTAAAGCTGGCACGAAGAGCTGCGGTCATCGCGCTGGCCACGCCAGCCATGACCCGTTGCAGTGCGTCTTCGCCACCGCTTTTGAAGCCTTCGTCGATGGCTTGTATCTGATCGCTAAAGTAGGAACCTCCTGCGACTGGCGCTTGACGAGTTGCTGTGCCGGTGAGATGTGCATCCGGCCAGCTCGTCATCTGTACCTGAAGATCATGACCGACGCGAACGACTCTGTCTTGTCCCGGAGGCTGTAGAATGTACAACGGAGTCCACGCTAGACCGCCCAGACCTCCAACGGTCAATTGCGAATTAGAGTTTTTGATCCAGTATTTACTTTACACTAGCAAGATGTCCCCACTGAATTCGTGACTTCGTCTCGATGCTGTCCGTTACAATGAAAAACCTCAGACTAGATGCACGAGCTTCTCCACTTTCAGAACGATGCGTCACGAACTAGCAAAACGTCGGCGACCTTGGACGGTGGACCTGGATACATTGAGCGACATATTGGTGTTGACGTGGACCATGCTGATGGATCGACGGGGAACGCTCATTGCGGAGCACAACAACGGACCACTTTGAAGCCGAATGTCTCTTTACTGTTACCTTGATACGGGTGGATACATGGATTTGGACGCGTGAGCTCAGACGCAGGCAGGCACAGCAGGCACAAGATGCACAGAAAGCGGGCTTCCGAGAAATGTTTATGTTGTGCCATCAACGTGGAGGGTCTCACTTCCGCGGCTGGACTTTGACGTTCGGACAAGCAGAATGGCAGCCGTTACCTCCCTAGTGGACCAGGCTTTTTCGACTGCATCACGAATGATGCACTTTTTTATTGTTTTCTTCTATCTAGGACGGAGCGAAGTCACCACTGTCACCACCACAATACGGAAACCAAGTTCGCGACCCTTCCTTGACCTTGTTTTTGTGTGAATTTTTGTTTTCGAGGACAAATGAGACTATTCATCCGGAACGCCAACGACGAGATACAAATGAGAGGGTGATAACGATTGTCGAAATGCTATTGATCGCATCTCAGCCTGTGCTTCATGGAAGCATGTTGGTGCTAGTGTCCAGCGCCGTCTAATAGCGCCACCCACTTCAGAGCAGTATTCGGAGCAGGATTGGGTTGAGGGCAAAGTTTCGCCCTCCCTGCAGTCCACGTCAACGGTGTCACGAAGTTGCCAGCTGCGTGGAAAGCCAAGGTCGCCTCCTCGTAAACGACACGCATGCCATGAATGCGGCAGGGTGGCGTGGCAGTGCTGATGTTTGCGAAAGGTGTTCTTGTGACGAGAGGTGTACCTCCGGTCATCTTTGTCGGGGTCGGTCTTTGTGGTTTAGGCGAGGGAGTTGCGACAGGGTCGTCGTACCGGCCGCGCTGGGCTTCGACCGAGTACTTCACGCCAGCAAATATCATCTTGACACCCTTTCCAAGCGCGCTGTACATGCCAATGGCACATGGCACATATTCATGCCTTCCATAGGCCAACAAAGAGTCTCTGGCCGACTGGAATACGTCCCCGAAGTCGACCATTGTGCTCAAAAGCAACTCTATCAGAGCAAACTTCGGTGTGTTTCGACCATCATCTTGTGCATTGTTTGGGCATAGGCTTTGCCCCCCACAAGTGTCCTCAGCTGTGCTGGTAGTCGACTTTGTCGATACCTCGTACAGGAACGAAGTTTCGATGGCGCTGAGCGGTGCTGTTGGCTTCAGGATAGCGGCTCCTGTGGCCGCGCTAGAAGCTGAAGATGATGCGGCAAAGCTCGCGTCCATGTACGGAGACACATGGCTTGTCGTTGTCGTCTTCGCCGACCATGAATCGTCATGCACAGAAGTCGTTCTTGGGACGAGGTGAGCCTGTGTATGGGCATACATGCCTAACAACAAAGCAACGAGAAGGTAATCCTTCCACCGTGGAGGGCGAGTCATGGTGAGACACGCGAGGAGCTATGCCAATCGTGTATATGTTCTCACAAGCGGGCGTAATGGTGTTCGGTAGTGATGAAGGAAACGACTTAGCCCAACAAGAAGGTTCGGAGTAGTCAGCTCTGTTACAAAGTAAATCGCTGCCTAGAAGTAAAAGAAGGATGGCGGAACAACGAGCTCTCGGTGGGCGAGTCGATTGACCCTGACGACACACTGGTACGCAAAACAAGGTAATACATCGATACATTGCCAGCGCACAGGGGATTAGCTCAGCTGATTCGTTGCATGTTCAAATCCTCTACTGACTTGCCTGGGGAGCTCTCAGTCTCTAACGATAGTAACATATTGAGCTGAATCTTACTCAACAGAGAAGCTTACAAGTGCAGTAATCGACGTACGTCCCACCGCTGCTCCTGCACATGGACGCACATTGAGCTGGCCGTGCTTCCCTGGTGCCACGCTCACCTTTAGTATGCAAGGTAACATTTGTTGCGTGTAAGCGCGGGTGTCGTCACCCAGTGGCACGTGGATTGGCTGGAGGTGTGGTGGGGTGAGACTGCAGGAACTGGGAGCCATCACGTCTCACCTGCTTGGCGACGCCGACAGCGTTTCAGCCTGATGTCATCCATTTCTTTATCACTTAGGACTCATACACCCAAGTACTGGAGTATTGGGTAACACTACACCAGAATTTTGATGCGCGATGTTCTCGTTTGGAGCTCGCTCAAGTACAGGCCCGAGCCCCAGAACGCCTGGGCTAGGTAGCTTTGCGCAAGGGAGCGTAGATAGTAGCCAGGGAGACGGTGTCGGAAATCCCAACCATTCAGCTCAGACGACTGGGAACTTGAGTTCAATACCACGGAGCTTTCATTCACTCAGTACCAAGAGTTTTGACTCTTTCACCAGTACGGATCAGTCCGAGAATGCGACCTCTGGACATCAAAAAGTTCATCAGCGAACCGCCGAAATGCCCAAAAATATGCAAGATCAACAAAAGCAGCCTCACCACAGCACCGGAAGTTCCCCACAACCACGGGCTCAGACTTACGTGCCACGATCTCGAGCAGTCGAGCCCAGTACACGGGTGGTCCGCCATGGAAAGTCATTTTCCGGAAGAAGCGTCTTTGGTATGGATGATTCTGTACAGCCTCAAGAACAGCACTCCTTGCCGCGCGCTGGTCTAGTACGTCCTTTGGACTCGGCTTTCAAAGTTCGCGATAATCCGGCCAAGTTCTTCCGATTTGGTAAGGTATTCTACGCTCTCTGGTCTGAGCCAGCGGGTGGCAAAACCAGTAATGAATCACGGAAGGATATGTGGTCTGTGGCATTTGGCGAGCGAGTCCACGCGAAAATCAGGCGGTTCGTGGTCGTACGGCCAGGCGTACGCTCTTGCATCTGTCTGGCGATCTCGACGCATTCCAAAATGGGAGTTTCGCAAGCGGGAACAGAGCCGCGGGAGAATGCAATCATCTACACTGGCCGAGAAGTTCCAACTCTACAGGTTCAGGAGATGATGGCTGATGGCGGAACACCACCCCTCCTCCCAGCAATCAAGGTCGAACCGGACAATCCTTCTGAAGCGCTCGATCCCATGTCTCGCATTGATTTTGGAAAGGCGTACACCATAAGACACGACGTCAAAGTAAGGCCATTTGGCGTGGTGAATCAGAAATTTCTCGATGCTTTGAAAAACAACTTCTTGAGATCCATGTCGCTGCAAGACTTCTACGGCGATGTGGCGACCTTCGCAGTGGCACCTGTTCCAGGGACTTCGCCATGGCTGGAGGATCTCAAATTCGAGTCCATGGGCTCAAGGATCGCAAACATACCGGCCGCTTCCGCTGGGACCTGTAGCTGGATTCTCAATCACAAAGACTACATTCAGTGGCGTGGCGAGGATCTGCCAACGGTCGATAACCGGCTTCTCTGGATCAAAGGCAAAGCTGGTGCAGGCAAATCGACGCTCATGAAGTACATATTCAACCACGTCAAAGAGCTCAACTCAGGCGAAACAGTCGTGTCTTTCTTCTTCAATGCGCGCGCGCGAGGAAACAGTCTTGAAAAATCCGTGGAGGGGATGTATCGGTCTCTGCTGTACCAGATTTGGAGCCAAATTCCACGTATTGGGCGAGGACTGTTCCGACAGATGTCGGCAGAGGAGAATCGCTCCTGGACCATTTCAATCCTGTCTGGTCTCCTCAGCCAATCCTTGCTGCGTCTCGAGCCAAATGAGCGGATTTTCTGCATCATCGACGCTTTGGACGAGGGCAATGAGGATGAAGTGAGACTTGCTGTGGAACACTTCGAGAATTTGTTCGACGAAATTGTGGTGAGGCAGAAGTGGTTCCGCCTTTGCTTCTCGAGCAGGAACTACCCGCAGATAGCTACTACCCAGGCGCACAAAGTGATACAGATTGATTGTCAGCCAGGGCATCTGGGGACATATCGCTATACGTCAATAAGAGGCTTGACGATGTGAGCCCTCCAGCTCTCAAACAAGAATTAGTAGCAAGTATGACGAAAAAGGCACAGGGTATGTTTCTCTGGGTCTCTCTGCAGTCAAAGGTCCTTCGCAAAGAGATTGATAGAGGTCACACTCCCTCTCAACTCACAGCTACGCTCGAGAAAGCGCCGCTTGAGCTCCATGATCTGTTTGTCGAGATGATTTTCGGGCGGGACAAAGCAAACGATAAAATTTCCATGAGTGACAAGGAGAGCGAACGAGAGAAAGAAGTGGCAGTCACCATGCAATGGGTTCTTTTCTCGAAATATCCCCTTACGGTGCAAGAGCTATTCTTTGGGGTACACACAAGCGTAGGCACGTTGCAAACGGGCGGCTGGAACACCGCAGACTACGACATCAGCACAATGAGACATTACATTGTCCAGAACACGAAAGGGCTAGTCGAGTTCGCCGCAGGAGATCAAGCTTACGAGCATGTCAGATTCATCCATGAGTCGGCCAAGCAGTACCTGGAATCTGAAGGATTGGCTGTATTGAATCCGGCATTGCAGGACAACGTACAAGCTTCATCACACCTGATGCTTGCGCACACGTGTCTGGACTATCTGTCTTTTCTCTCACCGGACTTATTCAGATCTGCTCTCGATCATCGTGGGAGCGCTCCCATGCTGCCCGATTCTGAGATCCTGGCACAGCCATGGCCTCTGTTTGAGTATGCCTTGTGTCATGGGCTCGACCATTTGGAACACGCGTTTCTGGGTGGATCAAAAGATCCGGATTTGCTCGTTAAATTGGCCTCGAGAGTCCTCTCAATCGTAAATCAGTTGGTCTATCCAGAACCCAAGTTAGATCCGACACATTCGGCAAGCTTGTTATACATACTGGTGCTGACAACACATGTTACACTGGCCGAATTTTTGCTTGCACCTGAGTCAAATTCTTCATGCTATGACTCGCAGAGTGGCGCTGCTCATATGCTGTCAATCGGCAGTATTACAAAACCTGATTTGCTGTCGACATGTGGAGGCTATTTCGGTAGCCCATTACATGCAGCAGCCGGCCTCGGTCACCTGGAGCTTGTGAAGCTACTTCTTGAGAGTGGGGCAGATGTCAATCTTCGACGGGAGCGTGAAGGAAGTGACTTTCGATGTGTTAGTCCTTTGGAAGCAGCGATCAGCTGGCCAAGCGCGCTGAATGTGACAATCGAATGGCCTTTGGGCGAATACAAGTCAAATCGTTCAATTGCCTGCTTCGACGCGACACGACGTTCTTCCCGAAAAGGCTACGGTATTGATGTGAGACCTCAGGGCTCTCGAGCACTACTTTGGGCAGCTGCCAGCGTGTATGACGGTCGATACTACAATCAGGAAGTAGATCGCAGGAGTCCGGATATCCTGCACGTGGTGGAGTTTCTACTTGCCCATGCAGCCACGATCGAGTGTGAGGGATATTCCAGCCATTGCATACAGCATGCCGGTTCCATAACCTAGAAGTAACGCAACTACTCGTGAGATCACGCGCACGCGTGGACGTTCACGACAAAGCTGGACGAACTGCAATGCACATGCTCGTTGTGGCCGTCATGGGCTGCGACGGACAGTGTCAGGAAAATCGTGTGTCCGTGATGCGTGTTTTGATCGAAGCTGGTGCGGATCCTCGCGAACCAGACTCGGAAGGTGATACACCTTTGATGTTGGCGTGTTACGAAGACCAGCTGCCGCTTGTGAGGACCTTGCTCGAACACAACGTTGACATGGAGTCGCAAAATTCTGGAGGCAATACCGCTTTGATGCTCGCATCCTCAAAAGGCAGACGGGAGATCATACAGATGCTACTTAATTGTGGTGCAGACGTCGCCTCAAAGAACTTGCAGGGTCAAACCTCCTTGATGTTGGCATGCTCCAGGAGGCCAGATGCGGCACAGATCGTCAGGCTTCTACTCGAGGTGGGAGCAGAGGTCAACGCAAGAGATGGAAAGGGTATGACTGCACTGAGCATGGCATGCATCGAAAGTAGCCTTGATGTTGTGCAGCAGCTGCTTCGCCATGGTGCAGACCCCAATCTAACGGACGCCGAAGGTCAAGGGCCGCTGATATGGGCGTGCTCTGGAAGACCTGACGCTGTGCCAATTGTAGAGACCATACTAGATTCTGGGGCCTCAGTCGACGCGAGAGATGACAGCGGCGAGACTGCACTTATGAAGGCATGCGAAAAAAGCAGCTTTGATGTTGTGGAAATGTTACTCGAACGTCATGCGAATCCAAATGCGCGCAATACGAAGGGCCAAGGGCCTTTGACGTTGGCCTGTTCTCGCGAGTCGAATATCACACAGATTGCACAGATTTTGTTGAGGTATGGAGCAGACGTCAATGCTTTGGACAACGAAGGCGACACGGCATTGATGATAGCGTGCTCCAAAGGTGCACTGGAGACTGTCGCGATGCTACTTGAGTATGGCGCAGACCTGAACGCCAGAAATTGCAAGGGCGTCGATGCTTTGATATTAGCATGCTCTCAGGGAAGACCAGGTGCCTTCGATATCGTACGAATGTTGTTAGATCTAGGTGCGGAGGTTAACACAAAAAGCAAGGAAAACGACACCGCGCTGATAGCTGCGGCTCTTGCTGGCAGAGAGGACACCATGATGCTCTTGTTGGAGCGTGGTGCAGACTACAAGGTTGGGGATCGACACGGTAAGAATGCATTCGACATTACTCGCTCAAGGGGAGGACGGGAAATCGCGTACCTCTACATCGACCATCTTCTTGGGCTATGGAGCGGTCAAGTGAAGCCGTCGAGCTCGGCTCCACTCGAGCCACGGCGGAGCCATGACCGAGTGAAGATACTTGACTTGTCAGCTGGTAAGCCCCAGCAATCTCACACAGCAAAGAACGAGCCGGGTCAGGCATTGTAGGGGTGGTGTTGATCGGGTAACCTCGTCTGTGTCTGGATGCTACAAACTTCTGTCATTGGTGAGTGACCTCCTTACTGTCAGCTGACTGTTAACCTGATAATACCAGACTCAAGGAAAGGAGCTTAATAAGTCGTCGTTGCCATATAATAGATTGTCTCCGCTCAATATGGTTTACCTGTAGCGTACGGATCTGTCAACGTTTGGAGAGAATGGAAGAACATTTCAATATCACTCAGGCACATAGAATGAAGGGCAAGGAATTTATACCATGACAAGCTACCAGGAGCCCCAATTGTCTATTCACACTGCAGGAGCATACATCATCCTTGTAGGCGCAAGTACATTAGCCCTCAAGGACTGAGCTGAAATCTCCACTGCTGGTGCAGCACTAGCATTGCATCACGTCAAAATCCCTCTCTTGCTCGTGCTATCAAGTCGGTGTGGTGACTAACGGCGTAGTCTTTTCAAGGCTCGACAGGGGAGACCGCCGCGGCTATCGCAACCGGCGGCACGATAGACTTTGCTTTCACAAGAGCAGGCCAGTCCAATGCGAGAGTGATTGTCTCTTGGAGATGAGTTTCAGTGTCTATTCACATGTATCACCTATTTTTAAGGACCATAAGTTGAGAGGGAACATCCTCACAAATACGAGGGAATCTAGTTCATCAGCCTTCATGTTCCATCGACTGTGTCTCACTACAGATATCGGAACCATCTTGTTTTTCTACGCCTTTGAGTTTGCTTCTGTCTTTTCTGTAGATCTCTAGCTGTATTGACGAAGTGAATGTGAATTTGAAACGAAGGATGTTACATCATGTACAAGCTTATGCCAATCTTAAGCAACGCATACCAAGCAACAATTCCAAAAGGTGCCATCTGAAGTCCAAGTTCACAAGTATCGATGGGTTGTTGCATAGTACGCGGCCTGTTTTCGTTTGCACATGACCAGCATTAGACGAAGTCCTCACACCGGACTGATATCCCGGAGAGCCGTGCTGCTGAATGACAACAGAGATAGCGCGATAGCTCAGACAGTGGCTTCGAGCGTCTCGCGGTGGTCTTCGACCGAATCAACAATTTTGCTTGACCTGTGACAACAGGCTGCGAAACACCGCTTGCGGAAAACAATGTTTTGCCCTAGCAAGGTGAGGTGAGGTCCACCTTCATCAAGAAAACAAGCAATGATAATTGATCGTGCCTGCCACCTTCCTTCAAAATCGAGTCGACTGTTATAGCCACGTGCTCGAACGTTCCTTCCTTCATATCAATGGAAGTCGTTCACTGCATCACGTCATATCAACAACTTCGCAAAAGTCAAGCACGCAGTGAAGCAAGTCCCACGCAACTTCACGGCATAACCAGTGAGTACTCATTAACTGCAGACTTTCACATGCCATCCAAGGCGATCACTCGGTACCTGTCCAACATAAGTGAAAGCATGTGACCTGCCTCGACCAACAATATAAGAGATCCCTGCCACCCACGATTCCGCGGCACAAGCCGCAGCCAATCTGAAACCACCACAAGCAATCAACCCAGCAAGCCAGCAAGCCAATGGGACAATCCAAGCCCCAACCCCGTGAGGTCAGGCTTCACGCCGCCTACGCAAAGCTCACGTTCAGCTGCACTCCAACCGACCAAGACGTGCGTCGAGAGCAGCTCTTCCAACGCCTCGTGCTTCACCATCTGCTCACGCACAGCATGTACACCGTCTTCGACTGGGTCAAACTCGAAGACCAGCAGGCGTGCACGTACAATTTCCTGCAAGCCTATGCAAAACAACTCTGGCCCGGCAACAAAGCCGAGCGCTCCCATCTGGCAAACCCGAAACTTACGCCCTTGACGACGAGGAGTTTTGTCGGGGCGATCGACGCTCACTGGAGTAATAGACGCAACGGGCCACGCGAGCGGCAGAAGCTAAGCGAGCCGCAGAGCCCGGATGAAGCAGTGGTGCAAGTTGGGTACGGCGTCGATACGCAGGTGGGAAACATGGCCTTAAGTAAGGTCGGCAAGGCGTTTGCGAATTATGTTGGTGTGTTGTTGGAGCCTGGACTGGAGCACGCGGTCCCGGAGGTTCCGGAGTGGTTAATTGGGGGAATTCTGAGTACGGAGTATGGAGGGGAGATTCCTCCGGCGATGGTGGTTGGTGGCACGATGGTGAAGATGGAGGGTGGTAACGTGACGGTCAAGATGGAGGAGGAAAGCGATTGACTGTACGCATGCATGCAATGATGATGGACGATTAGTTGGGATCAGCACGGGTGGGAGAGACAGCTGACTGCATTGTTAGAAGTCGGCGGAAGATTCTTGACAACGCAGCCTTAGTGGAGATGATGGATAGATGTATCTCCGGACTTTCTGCGCGTCTCTAGCAGCAGATCATGAGGTCAAATGTCTTGCACAATCAATCTTCCTCCAACATTTGTTGACCTTTGAGTGTTCGCAGACGCAGGATCAAGCATTGTAAAGAACTCTCGTGTATATTCTTCGTAAGAAGACTCCCACATCGCAGCGGAGATGTCGAACATCAGTGAAGTGAGGTCGCCAAGGTTGAAAGCAAACAACAAGGGTTCAGGGTTCAGCGGATCCGCTGAGTTTGTTGATCTGGGCGTTCCCGTCCCCGTTCAACCGTCTGTGTTTTTCAGCCCTACAGGAAGCTTCTTTGAAGTGGCAAATAAGAGAGCAAGGCCTCACGCTGCCGAGACTATAAGCAAATAATACCACGATACACGTGCATGCAAGTAGTATATGATGTATAAAATGCTTACGATAAGCACCTCAGCCTCAGGCGCAAAGGATCTGGGCGGACATGTCTGGAAATAGCTGGGCTTCCTGCATGACAATCGCGATGGAAACAAATGGAAGAAGCGGGAATAGCCGTGAGGTGAAGTCTTGCACTGACGTTGACTGATTTGCGGGCTGCCGTTGCGCTGGAAATCGCTGTTAATATTAACACGGAGCCTCCTCCTGCAGCCCGACCACTCCCACAACCCCTCCCACCTTCTATACACCGAACAGACGACTCTTCTGCCGCGACAGGTATGTACATTGAAAGAATCTCGAGTCCGAGGCAGCGGCTCTGCGGGCGTGTTGCGCGCTGTCTCTCCGCAGCCGGCTTGATTAGATAGCCTCTCACGACCCTGCGCATGCCCTGCCGATAGACTTCTCGCCCAAAAACACCGCGCTGACCACACACATAGAAAGTCTTCTTCCGCCTCACTTCTACTTCCCTCCGGCTCACACTCAGCCCGAGCGACAATTTAATCACCACATACACCAGTCGCACCACCCTAGTCCTTAATCACACCAGACCGCAATCATGGTCAGGGACACCAAATTCTACGACGTGCTCGGCTGCTCGCCCGATGCCACCGAGGCTCAGCTGAAGACCGCATACCGCAAGGGCGCCCTCAAGCACCACCCCGACAAGAACGCACACTCGCCCGAATCCGAGAGAAGTTCAAGGAGATCTCACACGCATACGAAGTCCTCTCAGATTCGCAAAAGCGCCAAATATACGACCAATATGGCGAGGAGGGTCTCGAGCAGGGCGGTGGAATGGGCGGCGGCGGTGGCATGGCCGCTGAGGACTTGTTCGCACAGTTCTTCGGCGGCGGCGGTGGTGGTGGAGGATTCGGCGGTATGGGTGGCATGTTCGGCGGCCGCGACCCCGGTCCCAAGAAGGCGCGCACCATCCACCACGTTCACAAGGTCTCTCTCGAGGACATCTACCGCGGCAAGGTTTCCAAGCTTGCTCTCCAGAAGAGCGTCATCTGCTCCAAGTGCGATGGCCGCGGTGGTAAGGAGGGTGCTGTGAAGACTTGCCAGGGCTGCCAGGGTGCTGGTACCAAGACCATGATGCGCCAGATGGGTCCCATGATCCAGCGATTCCAGACTGTCTGCCCCGACTGCAACGGTGAGGGTGAGCAGGTCCGCGAGAAGGACAAGTGCAAGCAGTGTAACGCTAAGAAGACCGTCATCGAGCGCAAGGTCCTCCCACGTTCACGTCGACAAGGGTGTTCAATCCGGCAACCAAGATCGATTTCCGCGGAGAGGGTGACCAGATGCCTGGCGTTGAGCCTGGTGATGTGCAATTCGAGATTGAGCAGAAGCCTCACCCACGCTTCCAGCGCAAGGGCGACGACCTTTACTACCACGCCGAGATCGACCTTCTTACCCGCGCTCGCCGGGTGGCGCTATCTATGTTGAGCACCTTGACGAGCGCTGGTTGACCGTTGAGATTCTGCCCGGCGAGGTTATTGCACCAGGTAAGCGTTCCCGGAAGCGATCCACAAACTCTCAACAATCCACTAACCATCTCCCTCACAGGCGAAGTCAAGGTGATCCGCGGCCAAGGTATGCCCTCATACCGCCACCACGACCACGGCAACCTCTACATCCAATTCGACGTCAAGTTCCCCACATCCATCCAGGGCCCCGCCGACAAAGACGGCCAACCCACTTCCATGAACCCTGCACAGATCAAGGCTCTCGAGTCCGTCCTGCCTCCCCGCAAGCCCCAATCGATCCCTCCCCCCGACGCCATGACCGAGGACTTCCAGCTCGACCGCATCGACCCCATGGAGGGCTCGCGTGCCAAGGGTGCCACTGGCATGGAGGACGACGACGACGAGATGGGCGGCGGCGGTGAGCGCGTCCAGTGCGCCTCGCAGTAAGCTGGTCCTGAAGTTTGGTGATTGAGGAGGAGCAGAAGAGCAACTTATAGACAGCGGAGTGGCTACGAACGTACGTGTCGACATGAAAATCGTATGAAGCGGATTTGCATTTGGGAAAGCAGCAAAAAAGAGTCGAGTCGAGTCGAGTCGAGTTGAAGATACCATACCCCAGTCTGTTGTTGTGGGGAGAATCCAGAGTTCCAGCAGCGAGGTTCGAAGAAAAACATTACTAGTGAATCGGTGTCTTGCTTAAATTGTGTTTCTGTTGCTTTGTTTTTTTGGTTTGCTTTGAAGCAGAGCAGTCAGCTTGAGCTTGGATGTGGCTTGCTTTTGTCGACGCATTCATGACGTTTTGCTAGACCGCTTGTCGTGTCCATGTCATGTCTTCGATGATGTGGCCAACGATGCATTTCGCGAGCATGGGACCGGGAACTGGATAATATATGGCTTTTGGCTTTTGTGTTGTCGGTGTAGCCGTTCGGAAAGGATAGATTTTCTGATTTTTGAAGTAGAAATCATTCTTATTGTATTTTCAGAAAAGAAGTGTCTCTTGCACGTTGTATCAATGAGATGAAGGTTTTGGAACAGAAGCGATACATGGCAATGTTTTTTGCTTGGAGAGAGCAAAGATATACGTCCATTCCAGATGTCCATCAAGGTCGTTTATTTCCAATGATTGGCGGGTGGATCTCGCAGCAGTCGAGAGGGAACACGACTTGCCTTTGGTAATGTACGGTAGTGTGAAAGCTGGTTTTGTCCGTGCGGCGAATTGCGTTGCGTAGACTCGCAGACTCCGAACTTCACACCTTCCTATTCTGTCTTCTGACTAAGGTAGGTTGGAAGACTCATAGGCGGGCCGTGACTTGGATGTTGCGATCTGAACTACATTCTAGGTGAGAATCCGTTATATATAGACTGTCATTTCCATTTTGCATAGGAAGCCACGAAAGCTCATAAAGGATTTGTTGGGCTTCTCTCGTCTTCTCGTCAACAAATTTCGTTCTGCAGTCCCGCGAGATTCTGAAAGCATCCCCATCAGAGTCAAGAATTCGTACAAGCAAACTATGGCGAAAGCAACAACGATTACAGCTCATAGTCTGAACGATCCGGCGACAAGTCCCGTTGTCGCGAAAGCCTTACGGCATCTTCGCGAACCGGCTTATTTCAAGACCGCCCTGGCATTGTACCGGCGATTGCAGTTCGGACGATTCTTCGACAGTTCGTACTTGTTCACGAATCTGGATCTGAGCTCGGCGTCTCAAGATCCATTTGAAGGACCCTGGTTCTGCGCCTTCGTCGATCGCGGTTGCCGACCTGAGACGGAAGTTTGGTTGTTTGGCAGTTGGGAGGTCGAGGACCAAGATCATCACACTTCTCAGCATGTGTCAAGCAACGGAACCGACGCAAACGAACATTCTCTTTCCAACGGCGCGAGCACACCTACGTCGACAAAGGACGCCGAGATCCACGCTCTCCTCCTCTCACATCAACAAAGTCTCCCTCCTCCCAACACCGCCCTCAATCCACGATCCCCAAGACGTTGGCCGCACAATCCCAGATCCTAAGCCACAACACCGGAACCATCAACCCTCCCACTCTCTCAGACCCAGGCATAATGCTTTGGGGCGCCATTCACTCGACCACAACCACCCACCTCAATACTCTAAACCTCCTCTGCCCACCCCTCCTGCCACCCTTCCCAAATCACACTTTCATCTTCCCACTCTCAAACCTCCCCTCACCACCTCCACTGCCCGATACCTTGCGCTGGGGAAAGCTTTCAAAGCAGCACTACGCACTCGTCCGCTCGCGGACAGAAATCGCAAGGCAGGACCTTACACTCTCTGGTCTGCGTCATCTCGCCATCTTCCCAGATTCAGACGAACCAACACCCGCGCCCATAGCATGGGCCTTCATCGGCCTCGACGGCAGTCTAACGAGCTTACACGTCGAAGAGTCGCATCGGCGTTTAGGACTTGCGAAAGCGCTGACAGTCAAGCTGTTCCAGGAGAGCATGGGTGTGTTTTGGGAAGATGGAGTAGAGAAGTTGGCGCACGGCAACGTGGCGGTGGGGAACGAGAAGAGCGCGGGGATGTGTAGGAGTCTGGGAGGGGTGGACGTCGGGGAGGTGTTTTGGGTCAAGGTCGACGTGGGAGGTGTGGGTGATGCTTAGGTTGGAGGAGTTAGTTTTGTTGACGCAAGGGACTGCCAGGTTGGGAGCTTCAATGGTGATCAGAGTGCTGAGACGGTGGAGACGGCGAAGAGTAGCGGCACCGAATTGAGTGATTCCTATTGCAATGGGAAAGAAGTTGGGAAATGAAGAAGAGGAAAGACTGCAGGAATGCATATTGCATTGAAAATGATAGAGATCGGTGCTGGGCTGATGCTCGTAAAAAAAGTTGGCCCAGCGACTTAATTGATTGCACGGTGCATATGTGGCGCCCGGCGAACGAGAATTGGACACGAAGTACGAATGCGTGACAAAATGAGTAGAGTGAGGAGGTCTCGAGAGATAGTAGCATTGGAGAAAAAGGTTTATTGACATTTTGGTACTGATTGGCATTTTTCGATAGCATTGCAGAAGGCGGCGGTACACGGGCAGTAATCGACGTTTACGATGCTGTCAATTTCTAGACATAAAGTCAGTGAAAGCTCAAGCAACGAGAGTTTCAAGAAGCAATAATCGAATTTGGCGATTGATCAGGAAAAAATTAGAGTGTTTTTTAAAATCCTCAGAGCCGTGAAGCTAGGGAAATAAGAATTTCTCATCATAAAAGATGAAAAGAGTAAATGGAAAGTGCGAACGTACCATTGTTTTAGCGATTGCAGACCAAACGTGTCGAGAACGAAACGGGTCACACATCACAAACGGGCGAGCACACGCACACTAGTGAAGCATTCTGCAATGAGAAGTGTTGTAGTAGCCAAAGTTGTCGCATCATTAGTCAATGATACATTATCAGCATCTGTCTACTGGAGTTGCAAAGCAAGCGCTTAGTCGAAGAGACCGAAGCCCATGTCATCGTCCTCCTCCTCCTCAGACTCGGCCTTCTTCTCCTCGGCGGGAGCGTCGGCAGAGGCGGCGGGAGCAGAGCCAGCGGCGGGGGCGGCAGCGGCGTAGGCATCGGGGTTGGCGATGCGGTCCTTGATCTCGTGGATGGCCTCCCACTCGTACTCGGTCTCGATGGCGACAGCGATGAGCTTCTTGTAGGAGCCGACAACGCTGTGCATGACGGAGGGAAGGGTGGGGTAGTTGGCAGCCAGGGAGATGCAGGCAATGGTGTTGATGGCAGTGGAGAAGGCCTTGAGGAGCTGGGACTCCTCAATGTCGAGCACGCTGCTGGCGAAGGTCTGGCCGTTGTCGTAGACCTGAGCAACAGTCATACCGTAGGTGAACGGAGAGATGTTGAGCAAGTTAAGGAGGGTGGCCTCGGAGGCACCGACCTTGGAGCCAGCCTCAATGAGCTTGAGGTCGGAAGTGATCTCAATGGTACCACGGGCAATCTTGGTGGGGACACCAAGGGCCTGGAAGAAAGAGGTCTTACCGGGCTCCATGCCGGTGTTGCCAGCGGGGATGTAGACATCACCGGGGGCGACGGCACCGGGACGGGCGGGGGCGGCGACACGGTTGTCGAGGATGAGGGAGCGGATCTCCTTGAGGTCCTCGTTGGTGAAGACGAAGCCGACGTTGCCCTTGACGAAGGGGAAGGAGACGCTCGTACTCGGGGTGCTCAGAGACGAAGCCCTTGAGCGCACGGCGGACCTGAAGCGAGCGCGTTAGCCATTGTACACGCCTTCTCTTGTAGTATGTCTCCCACGTACCATGGTGTTCTTGCCCATGAGAATCACACCCTTGCCGCGCATGGCGAGACGGATCTCGTGCATCTGCTGAGACGAGACATTGTCGACGCCGACGATGAAGATGCTGCGGTACTCCTCGAGGAGACCCTTCAGCTTGTCGAAGTACTGCGCCTTGGTTCCTGATTTGCCACCCATAGCGTCCTGCGGTATAGGATTGTTTAAGGCTGGTTTGATGTTGTTGGTGTTGGTGGTAGGAGGAAGTTCGTCGCGGCCGCGCAAATTCCAAGTCGCAATGCTCCGCTCGACAAATTCGGCTGGGTGTGTCGCTCAGTCTGGGGATCAGGCAATAAGGCAGCATAAATCTTGGCGTCACGTGCGCCATCACCTAGCTTGCATGTCCTCACTTGTGTCGTAACATGGAAGGGCGGTGTCGACTGGCATAAATGTAAGAAAAATATCATATGTACGTAATAGTCGTAGAGCTACTGTTCTCCGCTCAAGCCAGCAACAGCTTGTAGCTTGCTACCTCGAATGCCCTCAGCTCAATCTCGAGTCCATCTTTGCTCAGCTCAAGCTCTTCGAGCTCATCCTCAAGCACATTGCACTTCCAAGCCTTCTTGACGTCCACCGGTCCCATGGAAATCAGTCCCCTGCTTGTGCCACCCAAACTGTCGTAGACACGAATGATCACGTGCTTGCCCTTCTTTGGCGGCATATCACCATTTGAAGCGTCCTCGTCATCCTCACCCGCTTGATGGTGTCAAGGACCAGACTCTTTGACGACTTGTCTTCAACAAGCTTGAAGGCAGACAGAAGCTCCTTCGCCTTCTCGGGCGCGGGATGCGATGCAATCCGGACAGGGTAGTTGAACTCGAAGCCAGCACGAACGGTGCGGTGATCTAGCGGCCCAGCGTGCGGCAGGATGGCCCACTTGATGTGGTGTCTTCCCATGTCTGCATGCGCGTCTGGCGCTTTGGGTGCGCGCAACAAGCTGAGACGCATCAAAGAACCACAGGTCGCAAAGCCATACTTGCTATCATTGAGGATACTCACACCGTAGCCATGCTCGCTCAGATCGGCCCACTTGTGGCAGCAGACTTCGAACTTGGCCATGTCCCAAGATGTGTTGTAGTGAGTTGGGCGGCGGATAATTCCGTACTGTGTCTCGTACGAAGCCTCAGTGTTGGTAATGGTTGTGGGAACTCGACCTTCAAGAACTTCATCGTCTCCTTCCATTCGACTTCGGCCTCAACTTCAACCATTGAGGGCGATGAGGTAGCGGCTGATAGAGAGATGGTTGTCTTGATCCAAGACTTGTCTGAAATCTTTGTCGTAGTAGTGACAGCCGTACGGTGAGCATCGTCCTGAGTGATCACGGTTGGTCCAGTGGCATGAAGCTCTTTCCTTGAGTTGAGGTGGTAAACCTCCACGTCCCAGGCCTGCCAGTACAGAGGTTTGTCATCGAATACGACAAGCTGGTTTGCCTTGCCGCCCTTCGGAAGCACCTCACGCTTCGCCTTCAAATCGTACAGACTCGTGATCACGCCGTTGTGGACCTTAATCCGAAGGTCGTCGTTCTCAAGGAGGAATACGCCAGGCTCAGTCTCCTGGACAGGTTTGCACTGCCCTTTGGAGTTGCTCACGGCGCTCAGGTCCATGACCCTACCGCCATCTTGAATGGTCATTGGCGAGGTACTTTGAGAGCCTGCCAGCCCCTGTGGAAGCTCAAGCACTCCGTTGCGGGACCATCCAAGCGTGTTGAGTCCGACCAGCGGAGCTTCAGACTTGCTGGATGGCTCTTCAAATCCGAGCGCTTTCAGCGCACCACTTAGCAACTTCTTGCCAGTATTGTATACCTTGGCGTAGAGCTCATCAGAATCATCGTAACACATCTCGATGCAGCTTCCTGGCAAGCAGTCGTGGAATTGACACAGGAGCACGTTCTCCCACATAGCATCAATCTCCTTCTTTGGGTACTCGTAGCCCTTCTTACCGCCCAAAGTGGCGAGTGTGGCAAAGTATTCGATGTCGTGCAGCAAGATTTCTGAGGTCCTATTGTTGCGCTTGTTGTTGGCTTGCGTTGTGTAGGTACCGCGGTGCAACTCGAAGTACAACTCGCCGTACCATGTGCACAGGTCAATCGTGCCATCAGCCTGTTTCTTCTCGATGCGGGCGAAGAAGTCGTCAACGCTGTCACCCATCTTCACTCGTGGCAGCAAGCCGACTTTGTCGGCCAGACCGCGGGCACGTCGCAACTTCTCAATGTGTCCAAAAGTCGGTCCACCACCGCCATCGCCCTTACCGAAGACCAGCAGACTGGTTGCATCCTGGTCCATGGATTTGTGTTGAGTCTCACTGCGGCGAACATCACCAAAGTGTGCTTCTGCAGTATAGGTCTCGGCAGGTGCCATGTGGCAGATGACCTGGCTGCCGTCCAATGATACCCAGTTGAATGTAGTGTGTGGGAAGTTGTTGATGTTGTTCCAACTCAATTTTTGTGTAAAGAAGCGGGTCATGCCAGCCAAGCGACAAATTTTTGGTAGCTGTGTGAGTAGCCGAAGGTGTCAGGTAGCCAGAAAGTCGTCGAACGCTGACCGAAGCGACTTTCGAAATAGCGTTGGCCGTACAAGAATTGGCGAACAAGAGATTCTCCAGATGGCATGTTCGTGTCATGCTCAACCCAAGAGCCACCTACGGGCTGGAAATTGCCCTTCTTCACATGCGACTTCACCCGATCGAATGCGTATGGGTACAATTCCTCGAGCCATTTGTACTGTTGTGCTTGAGAAGCACAGAAGCGGTGTTCAGGGTAACGGTCCAACAGGTCACACTGGTTCGACCAGCTGCGAGCAATCTTGCGCTTCGTCTCTGCCCAAGGCCAGAGCCAACAAGTATCGATGTGACAGTGACCGATGCCAGTGATGAGAGCTTGAGTATCGTCATAGACCTTTGCACTGTCGATGTCGTTGCCGAGGTAACGCTTTGCAATTTCTCTGCACTCCAAAAGAGTCGCGTTCGTGCCTTCACCTTTGATGAAGGCGTCGATGATATCGTTACAGACCTGTAGAGCTTGATGCTGCTGCCAGCTATCCTCGGGGAACTCGCGTGCTGCATCCCCAATGATCCAAAAGTCGTAGTACAAAGCTCTTGCATTGAGGTTGACACTCACGAGGTCGGCCTCGCCCAGCATGAAGTACTTGTCAGGGCGTGGCGGTTGGATGCTGTCTCCGCCTGGAGCGTTGCCAAACATACCATTGCAAGCCATTTCAATGTAAATGGTATGCCACTTGTCGTAGTCGCGCCACTCCAATGGCACAACCCATTCGACGCGTTCGCCGCCGCCTGTGAGACCCTGCAGCGGTCGACCATCCTCGGTCCAAACAAGACCTTCGTTGTTCGCATCCCAGTGCAGCTCGACTTGTGACTTGTAAGTCCACTCATATGGCAGCTTGAACTGCACCTTGAACCAGTGTGTGCTCCAACTGGGTCCAAAAGACTCGCCCACGTGGGTCTTGCGATATACGTTCTCTTTCTTGGTTGCCTCTTTGAATGTAGGCCTTGTCAAGTCAGGCGCATCCCATACAAAGATCTTGACGTGATCTTCACCAGATAGACGGCCATCGTAAAGCTTGGCCATCAAGCCTTGCTCTCTGTACTGGCCATTGTCTGTAAACTGACGAAGGCGATCGCGATAGATGTGTGTAATCTGCTGGCCGACCGGTCTGATAGCCAGTTGCGGATACGCGGAGCTCGCAGCCGAAAGCGCCATGTTTCGATGTGTCTCGCCACCCATGTTTGCGGGTGTCAATGAGCAAGGTGGAGGAGAGGTGAGAGGAAGGGCAAGGTCAGGTCAGGGCCGCTGCAAGGCACCGAGCTTCCGTCGTGTCTCACATGGGAAGCTACGAAGGAGCTCTCCCCACATTCACTCCGCGGTTAGAGATCATGTGGGTCGGTCGATCTCTCGATATAGATACGGAGGTACGTCACGCGTCATGCACCTTTCCACAACTCTCGTATTGCAAGGGATATCGTGAATTGAGCGAATTGCTTTGTAGTTAATGGTCATAAAAGTGTGCCATCGCAGGTATTCACCCGGAATCTATATGGAGAACACTGTAGGTGCTGCGGTGCTGCGGCCCCCACTCAACTCAATCAACCCTAAGAGTCGGGTTGAACGACCAGTTGGGGTAAAAGCATTGGAGACACATACCCTAAGAAATATCTTGGACCACTTCTATACATGTAAATCATTATGGAGACTTTACCCATCAATGATAGTTCTCAGTGCGACTGCGATGCTTATCCAGTTTCGGAGGGTTAGCTGTTGAGAAGACAATCGCTCAGTTGCTCTAGTTTCGATAAGTCGGCTTCTGACAGCGACTGTTCGTGGATTTGCAGTATACCGCTGTGAACCACAGTACAGTTCTGCACCCCGAAACACAACGAACACGGTCCAGCCATCATTCCTGTTATTATTCGGAGAAAGGCACTCCGTTCGGAGATAACATAAATACGACTCTTTCGAGCCCAGGAACACGTTCGATCAAACCGCAAGCCACGCTGAACGGAAGACAATGGATTGAGACGCCTTCGTGTGACGTTCGTAGGTTCGCGGCCTTGCTTCATGGCGTATGGGAGTCCTCAGATCTCAAGACAACTGGTCTCGTGAACGGCTGCAGCGTACACACAAAACACATGGCGTATGTACGTTGTCGACATTGGGGATCCAGACTCAGCCAGGTAATAAGATGGGGCGTATTATGGCTGCACGTATGCCTTGCTTCCTGTACATGCTAACGTCATGACTCTGGCGGAGGAGACAAAGCAGCTGAGGATCGGATGTGACGCTGAGTGACCTGTATATTTTATGATAGATACCTGACTATCAACGATATAGGCCTCGCTCACGGGGTGATGGCTCCGTGCGGCAGTCACCCGACAATTTGGGCTCTGCACGGAGGAAACATGGACAACACGTTCTCCACGTGCAAAGCACAAAGTTCGGGTAGATCAGTCACGGCACCGGCAACGGAACATTACTCGTGAAATATCATCGTCCCTCGCTCGAGACCCGGTAGTAGTTTGCCGAGTTTGCGTCGTCAATTCCAATAAGGTGTCTTATCTAATGCGCGCAAGGATCTGTTCAGTGGAGTCGGCGGGGCCCTCCTTCAAATTACAGAAGAAGCGGCGGCATGCATGGTCCAATCACAAGCCTAATTATTCACCTGAGTATGCCGAACGCCGCCAAGGTGAAACAACAGCACATCTTGTGCCTCCATCTCAACAGCTTCTGCCTCGTGACATTGGTGCACCGCCAGATCCCCAAGATCTTGTCCAGGCGCCTAGTTCCCGCCGCTTAGACGCAAGCCGACTGCCAAACATCCCTTTCGGCGGGTGTCTCATGCTATCGACGTGCGCGGCGAGCGTCCTGTGCGACTCTACTGGCCACTAAATTGCCACTGTAACATGAGACGTTCTTGTGCAGCTAGGACCTCCTGGCTTACGTTGCCGTTCTCTACTCCACCACCGCCCTCCATGGCGAAAGCCCCGACCTCGAGTGCTCAGAGGCCCAGGCGGCTTTCTGTTCTTAGCCGCAATTGCGACCGCACTAACAGCCACACGACAAATGAGACGTGAAGAAAGCGTTCGGACAAGCCATGCTAGCCTCTGGTGCCGGGTTCGCCGCCCGGCGCAACCCTCCTACCATGTCGGCTGCTTTCATCAGGTGTATAAGAGGTAGGGTCATCCTTTGCGTGTCACCCTCGCGGAGTCCGTCACGCCGTTCTGTTCGAAGATACCCTCTTGCATTTTCTTTTCTATCTCTCACTGCGTTTCTACGCAAGGCCATTCTTTTGAGATTCACCACCATGTTCTTCTCTACACTCCTTACCAGCGTCGCTTTCCTGAGCACCACCGGATGGGCTCAATATGTTCTCGAAGACGACTACACTTCAAACGGCAATTTCTTCGACCAGTTCAACTTTTACAACAGCTCGGACCCGACGAACGGATATGTCGACTATGTCGAAAGGGATTACGCTGAGAGCGCAGGACTTATCCACAACGATTACGGCAAAGTCTACATGGGTGTCGATCACACCAACGTAGCTTCCAAGGCTGGACGTCCGGCCGTGCGCATTGAAAGTACCAAAACATACGATTCCGGTCTGATCATCATTGATGTCGAACATATGCCTGGAGGTATCTGTGGCACTTGGCCCGCCTTCTGGATGGTCGGTCCTAACTGGCCCCACAATGGAGAGATTGGTAAAGTCTATCGGTATTGGTCTCATACTTCTTACTGACGATGATCAGATATCATTGAGGGCGTCAACGACCAGTCGACCAACGACATGACTTTGCACACTTCCCCAGGCTGCTCCATTTCTAAGCAAAGCGATATGCTTGGAAGTGTATCGACTGACAACTGCGACATCAATGCTCCAGGACAAGGCAACAACGAGGGATGCCAAATTCAAACCCAGGACACCAGGACCTACGGTAGCGATTTCAACAGCCAAGGTGGCGGTGTATACGCCACAGAGATCACATCTTCTTTCATCAACATCTTCTTCTTCGCTCGCGGTTCGCTTCCATCAGACATCTCAAGTGCCTCACCCGACCCATCAGGCTGGGGCAAGCCGATGGCTGTTTTCAAAGGAGACTGTGATATTGCCGACACCTTCAAGGATTTGTCGATTGTCTTCACGAACACCTTCTGTGGTGACTGGGCCGGTAACGTTTGGAACTCTGGATCTTGCGCCTCCAAGGCCGACACTTGCGTGGACTATGTCAAGAACAACCCCAATGACTTCGAAGATGCCTACTGGTCCGTGAACTCGCTGAAGGTCTACAAGCACGGTACGCCGTACGTGAGCTCGAGCGCCATCAGCTCGTACAGTACTAGCTACAGCTCCAGCTCCAGCATCGCCACTTCGACCTGGTCGCAGTCATATTCCGCTGAAGCAACAAACACCAGCACGACTGCATCATACTACACCTCCAAGCCCTCAGGCGTCGCCGTGCCCACTGGCGTCCCCCAGAACTCTTGGACGGCAGACAACGCATCAGATGGCGCCAGACCAAAACTGGCCCCAGGCGAGCGGCAACAGCTATGGCAGGCCGTCTCATCACCACTCATCTGGAAACGTCCGCGTCGCCAGCGCAACCTCTTCCGCCACTGAGGCAGAGATCAGCACAGAGTCGAGGCAGAGACCCGAAGGATGGCAAGACAGGGGTAGCCACCGCCACCAGCACAAGCAGAGGACTGCGAGCCATTTGAAGAAACACAAGAAACATGGCAGTCGCAGGCTTTGATGAGACAAAGGGAAGGGTTGAGGATTTTGCCCAGGTATTGGCATTTTGATTCTGAGTGGTGAATTCTTTCTTCTTGCATTGAGTGCAACTTTCTCGCAAAACTATGATACCTTGTTGAACGAGGTACACGAACATATAGAATATCTACGAAGGAATTTGTTTGAGAGGTCACCTTTGATCTTGATCCTGATCTTGTGTCACATGGCTTTTGTCTTTGCCCCACGCGATCTGGACCCTGCTGCGGCTGTCGATCGTTGCACGCGCGCGAACACGTGAAGATCAAGTGACACAGTGAGCAAGACCTGGAGACCTAGCCTGGAGTACTTCGTGCCATGTTCAAGCATTTGTACGCATCTTGTATAGAACGCAGTACTTACAGTATTGAATCTATTATCACGTGTCCCTAAGCGCCGGTGTATGCTCGGAGGCCCGCCCAGTGAGGGATTCAGGCTACGACATCGCCCCGCTAGAAGGAACATTCGACCTTGCATACATACCTCTATTGCGAACTGACATACACTCCATCCTGTCACTATTCTAACCAGTCAGCACATACTTCACGCTCTATCGCACGCAGCCGCCACATCGACAGCACGACATCATTCCCGACGACCTTGCACCGAGTAACAAGCGACGACCTTACCCGCCCGCATCTCAGGCCTAACTACCAAACACCGAAACGGCAGTTCTGCTTTCGAACCACCACAGACCGCAAATATGGCAGCAATGAGCAGCAAGCGGCTACAAAAAGAACTCGTCAAGGTGACTTTGACTCCACAACCACTCCTCCACCAGCGAGCCCAAGAACCCCTCCTAACACCTCACCAGATCCAAGGCACCCTCCCACCCGGCATAACCCTCGTCTCGGCACCAGACCTGAAAGAATGGCAACTAGACATCGCCGTGCTGGACAACCCTCTCTACCCGCCCACAGACCTCTACCGCCTGCGCTTCACTTTCTCGACCGCATACCCCATCGAGCCGCCCGAGGTCGTTTTCCGCCCTGCGCCTGAGCGACCTATTCCTATGCACCCGCACATTTACAGCAACGGCATTATTTGTCTGGATCTGTTGGATACGCAGGGCTGGAGTCCCGTGCATAATGTCGAGAGCGTGTGTATTAGCATTCAGAGCATGTTGGCGAGTAATACGAAGGATGAGCGTGAGTACAACACGTTCGCGAGATCGGGACCGATGGCGGATTTTGCGAGAAGAATTGAAAGGCTGACATTGTGATTTCTTGCTTTAGGACCTCCGGGTGATTCTGAGTTCGTGCGCAACAACCGCCAGAGGCCGAGAGACATCAACTTCCTGTACCACGACCCTACTGTCTGAGGAATGGCCTTGAACCATACTAGCACGGCACGCCGCACGTTCATAGTCGCCGGACAACTGACATGGGATGGCTTAACGAGGCGGGCATGTTGCTGGATGGTGTTGTGTTTTTACATGGATTGGAAATTCGATTGGTTTCCAAGGAGCGACGGCGTTTGGCATGTCTGGCACTGCTTCAATTTTTAGAATACATCCTGATGATCACGATACCTGGGGTTCGCGATTCTTCTGCTTTCAAGGCTAGCAGTCTTGGTGCGCATTTGTGAACTGGCACAACTGCTATATATGCAGTTCCTTACGTAGCACACGCGATGAGCCTTAGGAATGGCTCTGATAGCCTCGAATTAGCTTCTGCTACGCTAGATTCCTGAGCCCTGAGGCGCTTTCATATGCATGCATGTGCCGATTGGGTCCAGCGGCCCACCGACTCTGCGTCGTCGTCTTCATCTATAGTATGTCTCATGCAGCTGAAGCGCTATGCCCACATCAAAGAGCACTCCATCCTCATCTGTTCATCTTGCCAATAACCTCCCTGTGTGCGCTCCTCTCCTGCTCTGCCTCGCTCAGAGGCCTGATACTCCTTAGATCGCCAACCACGTCCTTCGCCTTGCCAAAGTACACTTCCTGCAGCAAATTGCGCATCCGCGTCTCCATGTCCTCCACCATGCGTCCAATGTTCGCCACGTGGCTCTGCTCCGTCTCCGCCTCTCTCACGCCCTGAATCGCCAAATCCTGCTCCTGCTGCCTCGTCAAATTGCCCGCCAATTCCAACCCACCAACACTCTCGCTCTTCATGCCCAAATCCAGGATCACAGTCGAGGTAAGCTTGTAGTGTGCGCTTCGCTTGCTCGCCGCCTCCGTCACTTCGAGCACGTGAATCGAGTCCCATCCTCCTTTGCCGCCTGCGGCTGCGGAGGATTTCTTGAGGAGCACTACGCCGGCGAAGCCCTCGTCTAGCTGCCAGAGGTAGGCGCTGCTCACGCCGCCTTCGTAGTACAGCTCGCGGTAGACGTCGACGGCCGCGTTGAGGCCTTCTTCCATTCGTCGGATGCGGCCGCTGGGGATCAGGTCGGCGGCGTCTTCGGGATCGATGGCGGGTTCGAAGTCGTTGGACCAGGGTGAGCGGTAGCTTTTTGGGCATGGATTAGTATCTTGTACCTTGAGGGTGTGGTCTAAGAGCGGGAGTGGGCACTCACCTGTCTCCATCGCAGTTATAGTCGCAGCAAAGGTAGTCTCGGCCGGTCTTGGTGCAGCGCTTTGTGGTTAGGCCGACGTCGACGGAGGACAGCAGCTCTTCTTCCAGTTCGGGGACTAGTTTGATGATGCCATTGAGGTTCTGTTGGGTTTGAGAGGGCGGGAGGCGGCGGAGGAGGTCGAGGGCGGCGTCAAAAGGGTCGGACATGATTGGAGTCGTGGGATTGAGATCTGTGTTGTCTAGAGGTGGGAATGTTGGAGGTATATGCAATGTTGTAGACCCGTGGGCGTGGTTGGAGTCGTGAAGTTACCCCACATCAGCAACAGCAACATCGCTGCGTCGACGCCATTTGTTAGGACGACATTTCCTTCACATGAAAGGCTTTGATAAGGTATGCATGATTTCAGGAGATGAGGATGGACACATGTCTAAGGGAGTATTCTTTGGTACATGAAAGAAGCAAAAAGCAGACCGTGGGTATCATCCATCTCATCAAGCTAAACACACCAACTCCAGCGCCTTCTCAGCAAGCAAATCATAAGCAGCATGGCATCGTAGCAGCACATCCCGGTATCTACTGAACATCATCAAGCATCTCCTGCGACGGCACGTCACCGCTTTCATCCTCACGCTCGTCTTCTGCTTGTGTGCAGAAAGCGGCAGTTCCACCATCTTTGCCAAATCCTGTACCATCTCGCCATCCGAGACCTTGTTGACGAGCAGTTCGTGCAACTTGTTCGAGATGGCCTCAACTTCTGCTTCGCTACGATCCTCATCGAACACATCGTAAGCGTCTATTGCTGGTTCGTTCCAGCCCAGAAAAGAGTAGCTTGACTCCAAATTCTGCCCTTCAAGGGCTAACTCGGCAGTCGTCATGCAACGTTTCACGGACAGATTATGGGTGACTTTGCCTGCGGGGACACGCTCGAGCGGTAGACGTGAAGACTTTGTGCGCTGTAGCTTGGCCGAGCTGCGGCGACGAGACGTAGTCTCAGGGCGATACTCCTGGTCAGCCTCCGCCTGTTCAACTGCTGGAGGCGCGTTACCGCTGATCTGGCGCAGCACGCCTTGGCCGGTCTTGCGTCTTTTAGGAGGAGGGGCCATTTGTTTGCCGATGGAGCCCACATGAGCCTCGAGCGCAGCCAGCTCACTAGCAGGTACGAAGCCACGACCGCTGAGGGCTCCATAGTTGTTCGGAATATTCTCGTCTTCATCAGGGTGAAGAGGCTCGCTGGATAGATAGCTTGCACTGAGCTGGTATTGTCATGTGCGGGTACCCCTGGCGCTCGTCGGCTGTCTCCGTCTCCAGTCAAATCAACGGAAGAAACAAAGTCTCGTATATCCCGATTACGGCGGGGAGGAGTCAAAGTTCGTGGCATGTCTTCCATCTCACCTTGCTGGACCAGACCTGCGGATGGCACATCATTCTGTCGGCGCCTCAAACGTCGACGGTCTCGATCTTGGACGCCCTCGAGGTGGTCGAACCAGACTTTCTCTCGAGAAGATGCATCTCCGACTAGAGGCGACACGAACGGCTTATTCAACTCTGCCCTGCCACTCCTGGCAGCCCCGCCTCGTGGTCTTGCTTGCGGTATGGCGCTCAGGGGCATGTCTTGTGAGGCATCAGTCTGGCTAGTCACATTGTAGTTGTACGCAGGCCTTGGACGTTGTTGGGATGGACTGGGAGGTAATAAGTGCGCCGGGTGTTGTACGTGTTTGTTCTGGTGTCGTATCTACGCGGGCCCGCGAAGGTGACGACGACGTGATGACTCTGCCATCGTTGGCCAAACGCAGATCCGGTACATGATCAGACGGATGGAAGGGAGCAGTAGGGGAAGACGGCCGTGGAGTCAGGAGCGCTTGGACCGGGTATTCGGGTACTGCAGCATTATTGTCTATAGTGGACACCATTTTCTGTTGTGGCTCGGTGTTGGCTGCTTTGGAGTTCGCGATCTCCACTTGCCTGTTGGACGCATTCAACTTTGCCATCACCCATGGATTCGAAACGTTGACGTCCTTACGGGCTGTTTGTAGTTCCTCGAAATCTGTTTCGGTGCGTCCACTTGAGGGTCGAGCGTCCACTGCCACCAAGTCTTCTTCGTCGCAGCCATACATGTTTGGTCGAAAGATATGAGGACCGCGAGCGATCGGGCCCTTGTCTGTGTGCAGGACATTGTTCTCACTCTGATCGATGCCTGCTGAGATGTCGCCAATCTGCCCGGTGACGCTGCGAGAGGGATCAACGCTTTGTTCTTGTTCTAGCGACGTTATAAAATCGTCTTCATCGAAGGCAGAGGCACCATAATCTTGAGCTGGCACAGCATGAGCCCCAGAGGAGTTGTTGCGCGCTGATTCCGATACCTCTGTTACAGGATATGCTGCTGCGAATAATTTTCTGATCGCTGTCACCACTTTGTTTGCGTCTTCGAAGAGCACATCGTCCTTTGCGGGCTCAATGTTCGGGTCGTATGCTCTTTCCGGACATATGATCTCCAGGAACAGGAACGGATCTTTGATGCCCTCAAATCGCGAATCGGAATTCTTCAGAGTCTCTCGAAAGATTTTGACAGCTTGCTTCGACAAACCACGACTTACGGTCAAGGGACGGTGATCCACTGAGACGTAGGCTCCGACGTTGCTCACTTTCTCCGCGACAGCATCTGGTTTGGGGAGGAAAGCTTGCAACGTGAAGCCGTGTTCTTCGATGACCGACCAGGTACATTGTGAAGCGCAAGCAGCTCCGAAGATCTTGAATGCTGCATCTTCTGCATTGCCGCCTGCTTTGGGAGCGTACATCCAGTTACCCTTATCATTTTTGGCTTTCATAACTTTCAGCGAATAGCGGACATGAGGCCGTGCGAATGCGAACGACTGCAAAAGATGCTTGATGCGCTTGAGAGCTTGGTCTGTGTGTTTGAGTGCGACTTGTCTGCGCACAGGATTTGCCTTGATGAAGTCTGTGATCTTTACTGTTGTCCCAACCGCGGTTGACGCGCGCTCCTGAGCTGCGACCTCGCCTTTCTGGTTGATTTTGAGAGCGGCCGCCACTTGCTCGCCTTCTACTCTGGTCGTCACTGTCATGCCGCCGCTCATTTCAGCAGCGCTTGCAAGAGCCTCTCCCCGAAAGCCCAGCGATGAGCCGCCGATGGTTGCCAGATCGTCACTGTTAGCGAACTTGCTTGTGCAGTAGCGTCTTGCCACCAGCAGTCTGTCTTGTGGAGGAATGCCATGCCCATTATCGCGTACCTGGATGACATCGAGGGTGTTGGCGTGAATCTCAACGGCAATGGAAGTAGCTCTTGCATCCAGAGCATTGTCAACGAGCTCTTTAACCACCGCGGAAGGGTCTGTGAGTACTTGTGCTGCGCCGATCGCGCGTACAGTTGTTTGTGGCAACGCCTTGATGCTCATCTCGCCGGCTCGTGTCACATCGCGTGGTTGCTGAACATGCACATGAGATGCAATTCTATATCTTACTGCTGAGTAAAGCAGACTGAATCATGTCTTCGTCGTATCAATAGGACTGTAGGACTGTGAAGACGCGTCGGGTCGCACGCGTTTCAATCTGTTGATGGATTCCCCAGAGAACCGAACTTTGAAGTCTGACGAGTCTGATGAGATCTGGAAGCT
Organism: Cladosporium cladosporioides; assembly: GCA_002901145.1. Classification (NCBI taxonomy): domain Eukaryota; kingdom Fungi; phylum Ascomycota; class Dothideomycetes; order Cladosporiales; family Cladosporiaceae; genus Cladosporium; species Cladosporium cladosporioides. Next base: position 155,055 of record NOXB01000009.1, on the reverse strand, counting down.
CATGTCCCGGAGGCCGATGGGCTGATCAAAATGACGTAAGCGTACATCAATGGAGCACCACATATACCTCACGGATTGCGTCTTTCACGAGCCTGAGGGCAACATAGATCATCTCCAAATCTCTCTCCCGTTCTGATTCAACTTCCACATACCACAATCATGGCACTGAATCCCCGTTTCGCTGGGCAAAGGTTTGCTGCTGCCTCCAGCCCGCAGGCATTGCACACTCTCGAGCTCTGTAAGGCTATATCCCATGATGAGCAAATGTGATGTAGACTAATGGCAATGCAAGACCTCGATTATGTCTGCCCGGTATTTCTCCCCTTCGCACACGCCATCGGATGATGCTCATGGCCACTTTAGTTCTCTAAGAAGATGTTCAACACGGTCTACGACTCTGTCATTCCACTAGTCAAGTCAAAATACGCAAACAATGTCCAGATCATCTTCAGACAGCAGATACAGCCGTGGCACCCATCTTCCACGCTCGTACATGAAGCTGGAGTTGCCGTCCTGCAGACCAAGCCGGACAAGTTCTGGGAGTTCAGCAAGGTATTTCACATTTTCTCACTCGCGACTTGCCCAACCCCTCATTCACAATGTCATTGCACGGCGTCGACACTCCGATACACCTTACCATAAGTACACGTTCTTTCGCTCCAGAGAGAATGCTTGCCAATTGAAACCCTCGATCAGGCCCTCTTCGATAGCAGGACGAATACTTCGACGTCAATGTCGTGAACGAGACCCGCAACAACACTTACTCGCGGCTTTCGAAACTTGCCGGCGGCGTTGGCCTCGACGAGAAGAAGATCTACAGCCTTCTTGAGATCTCAGACAAGCCTGGTCCAGACGGAAGTCTGAACAGTGGCAACCAGGTCACGAACGACATCAAGCTGTTGACCAAAGCCAACCGATTGACCGGCGTGCATGTCACACCTACTGTTCTGTTCAATGTGAGCACAATCATCGCATCTCTTGCGATATACTTGGACTGACATTGGTGCAGGGCGTTGTTGAAGGTGGTATCTCCAGCGGCTTCTCTAAGGATGATTGGCAGCAATGGCTGGAGAAGAACGTTGTGTGACTTGGACATGAAATTGAATTGTCCGCACGTCTATGATCGGCGACACCAGAAGCTGTGTGCTACGGAATCAAATGAAACGCTGTTACCTAGAATGTCGACACCAAGCTTCATTGGAGTGCACCACGGAATATCAAGGGAGAGGCGCAGAGCATGCTGAGTAGAAGGGTCAAAGCGATCTGATGTGGAATTGTGTCTGTAGGCCTTGTATCCGTCGCGAATTATGTGTGAATGCGACGGAAGAATCTACCCAGCCTGGCTGTATGAGCTCACCTCACCTCACCTCACTGCAAGCGGAGCGTAGCGCCAAGCCCTGGCCAGCGCGGAGTTGGTGGTGTTGTTTTGAGCTTCGCGAATGCGCTCTCTCTTCCCTTCTTCTCTCCTTATCGTTCGCGTTTACAAACCGTTTGCCTCTGCTTGCATCGCAACTGTTTCCTTCTGGTTTGTGGTCGGCCGATAGCGCCACCACAACTTGCGATCGATCGCGACCTTCGGGTCAAACTTCTGACCTCCGGGTCAAGGCCTCAGAGCCATTTTTCGGTGATCCCCGTGGTCATCGGAGCATTCAACAACTCGTGACTATGTCACACACCGAAGACAGCCTGTCTTCTATCCGTGGATCCCCGAGGTCCATGGAGCTTTCCAACACCGCCCTGAACAGGGCACCGCAGGCCAACCTGCACCAGACGGCTCTGCTGGCCGGGCAGTCAACCAACCTCCGACGCTCGACGTGACTGGACGGTCCAGCCCCTCCGGAAGTAGGAGACAACCGGTTTCTTGCCATACTCCTTAGCTTCGCCTTTCCTTGATGCACACGAGTCACCGCCGAAGCTTCGCGTTCGGAAAACACCATCAATCTGTATACCTTAGATCGCGACTTACCAATGGTAACCGGCAACTCGTCCTATCGCTCAGTGAAACGGACACCTTGGACCCCGGGTATGGATCGATCTCAGCCCCACGCCCCACACCCACCCCGCTTCAGTTCTTTCATACTTCACATGTAGCCCCACCGAAGCGATTCATCACTGTGCATTGGTACGTGACATGCCTGCAGGTATTATGTTCAGCGCGCGTTACGACCCTCACTCCTATCATGGCTCCTCCGGCGGGTGATAGGCCTTTCCGATGCACTTACTGTACCAAGACGTTCGTCCGGCTAGCACATCGCAAGCGACACGAGCTGACCCACGCTAATAACAATGATCACCACTGCACAGGATGTGGTAAAACATTTGGCAGGAGGTAAGTATCGGTGCGAAGATGCTGATGAGATAGAAGTCAATGTATACCGCCCGGCAGAAGTCTCAAGCCAAGCTGGTACGGTATAAATTTCGCTCTTGCAAGCTGATCATGAGGTAGGGATGCGCTCCGTCGACATGAACTTACACATCAGGATAGCGGACCAAGTCTGCTGAGCCAAGGCTATAGGCATGCATGGAGTGTGCTACAGCAAGAGTTCGATGCTCAGGTGTGCAGCCATGTACGCGCTGCTTTGAGCGTGACAAAGCCTGCGATTTCCCAGGCGGCAACGCTGCACGAGACAACGAGACACAGATCAATGCCGTCGATCATCCACTGAGATCTGGATCTGTGATCTCCGGCTCAAATGATGGCACTGGTTCGTTTGTCACAGCCGGCCTAGATGCATTGCTCACCGATCGGTCGAACGTAGGCCAAAATTATCAGCCTGGCTTGTGGGACCCGACTATACTATCCAGCACAAACTGGCTCGACAACAACGACTTGGAAGATTTTACATTGCAGGACTATGACTTTGCTTTGCAGCCGTGGGCGCCTCCTAGCGCAGCTGTAATATCTCCAGTCGCGACATGCTCAACCGACCAAGAGCCATCACCGGCGCAGACACACAGTGATGTTACTTCTCAAGGAAGCCATCGTCGGAAGAACCAGACTGGAGAGTTCTACGTCGATGGGGAGCATGCAAGACAGCCAAAAGCGAGGAAACGACGGGCTACTCCTCCAAACTTCCTTCGGCTGGCGATTTTATTGCCAGCTTTTGCTTAGAGGAGCCTAAAGTTCAATTACAAGCAAACACTACTGGCTATTCGATGTTGCAAGAAGAGTATGAGAGCCTGGTGAAAGCTTACGACCGTCTATGTTGTGAACCAAATCCGGTATGGACCAATTTTCAGCAAGCTAGTCTCCCATCGAAAGAGTGTCTCGAAGCTCTTATGTGCCTCTTCTTTGAGCATTGTAATCGAACGATTCCAATATTACCCGCGTTGGTCTTTCCGTCATACAAGCTGCGACACATACTTGTGCTTGCGCTTGCTTCGATTGGAGCGCATTATATCGAGTGCGAGAACAAGAACAGATTTGTGGTATCCTTACACGAGTTCCACCGAAGATTGATTGCCACATTGGAGGGTGGTGACTATACTGGAGCAAACGCAGAACCAGTACAGCAAGATTCTATGATGTTGCTATACATGGTTGGTACCGCATACTGTGGCCGGCCACATCTGGTCAAGGATGCAATCAACAAACAACACACCCTTCGGGAGATATTCATCAGAAACTCCCGTGAAGTACAAATCGAGCCTTACTTGAGCAGTGGGGAGGTGAAAGACGATGCCACTTGGCAAATCTGGCAGAGCAGAGAGCGTAAAATCCGCGTTGCATATTTCGCTTGGCAACTTGACTGTATGTCTGTGTATCATCACGCAGCACAACCCATGCTGAGCTTGTCTGATACAAATATACCACTTCCCTGCCACGAGGAGCTATGGGAAGCTGTATCTTGGGGACAGTGGGCGACAGCAGCTCTTGAACAGCCAAACATCCTCGCACAACCACCCACGTTGTCACGAGCTATGCAAGAGATTTACATTGACAAGCATCTACCGCATGAAATGGGCGACTTTGCACGGATGTTGATGATTCATGCGCTGTTCCATCGTTCTTGGGATGTCGAGCGCTATTTCAGGGAGCCTCTCTCGCAATGGCAGCCTGTGGCAGCCAGACAACAGAGCTCGGGCATACTGAAAGACCCAGTATGGCTCCCTTCGAATCCTGTATTTGCAAGATGGCAAAATTCAACATGCGATGTGCTGGACATTCTCCACTTGCAAGCGAATGCCACAATTGCCCGGGCAAATGGTCATGAGCATCCGGCAGTCTTGCATCTCCACATGGCCAGGATCGTTCTACTGGCGCCTTGCAAAGCAATCGTCAGCTTAGCTCGGCTGCTTACCGACTCTAGTCAGCAGAGCGACATCACTACGAACGCATTCGTAGCTATTGAGACCAACAACATTCGTCAATGGGCAGTCGGGCATCAATACAAAGCACGTCTGTCGTTGGTACATGCAGGTGCGATCTACTGGCATCTGAGACGCTACACGATCGGCGCCTTCTACGAGGCGCCGGCAGTCGCTCTGGCGGCTCTGACTCTTTGGGCCTTCGGATCTTTCGCCAACGCAAAGTCTGCCCGCCGAGGAATTGCGAATCAAGAAACAACAGAAGAAGATCCCGACTCGGACGAAATGTGCGACATCATCATGCTCGACCGGCCGAGCGACGATGAGCTGATCCAGATCTTCATCAAAAGTGGAGGCTCGATGGAAGCACGACTTGGCGGTGTCGGCAATCTGTACGATGCAGAAGGGCCCGAGGGAGCTCTACTCCAAGGACGCAAGATTCTCATGCAGTACGAGAACACTTGGGGAGTGGCCAGAGACTGGAGAATCTTGCTTGAGCGGTTGAGCGCATGCTGGAAGGCACAAAGGTTAGCGAAGGGACATTCGGCTTAGAACCGTCAGTACTATCTCACAACTGCACAAGTCTCAATATCGTGTTCTGCCCGTATCAGAAGATATAGATGAACGTTCCAGATGGTGTACCTTAGAGGTTGTAAATGTTACTCAGAAATCTCCTCTTGCTAAGATCGTGCGACCTTCAACCTCGGTCTAGGTAATGACAACAACTTCCGCTGAGATGCCGTGTGCACATGTACGAGTAATGACGAGAAGTTCTACCAAGTGACGTGTTCTCATGGATGTAAATTCGCTAATCTAATCGAACGCTGTAATCACTGTCTAACAAAACAGGCATTGTATCGATCGGACACTCAGCCTTGACATATTCCCCTCCCTGCAGCACCTCATCTCCACCCCACAGTTTCCACTCCGCCCCAGCAGGCAAGTAGACCTGCATATCGCTCTTCCCTGCAGCCAAGACCGGTGCCACGAGATATTTGTGGCCGTACATGTACTGCACGTCGACCTTCCAGGCAACAGGATCTTTCGGAAACTCGTAGAAGCAGGTACGCATGACAGGCGAACCCTTTTCGTGAGCCTCCTTCATCAGCTCACGGGTGTAGTCCCGGAGCTCCTCACGCATGTGCAGGTACTTTTTGAGGATAGGGTAGGCTTCCTCGCCATACGACCAGACCTCATTGTCCGCGCCAGAAGCCGTTGGCTGGCCTTCTGGCTTTGGCTCGCGATCGCCGTGAAGACGCATCACGGGACAGAAGGTACCCCATTGGAACCAGCGGATCAGGAGTTCTCTGAATTTAGGGTCATCGGGATTGCCACCGTGAAAGCCGCCGATGTCTGTCGTCCACCACGGAATACCTGCGATGCCCATGTTTAGGCCTGCGGACAACTGGTTGCGAAAGACCTCCCACGATGAGGCGATGTCGCCGCTCCAGACGAGAGGCGCCGTAGCGTTGACTTCCAGCCCAGGCACAGCGCAGTAGATTGACGATGTTCTTTTGGCCCTCGGCTTCCATACCTTCGTAGAAGGCCTGCGCGTATCGCAGTGGGGTATGTATTTCCGATTTGCATGTTGGAGCCTTCGTGGTAGCGGTAGAGGTCGAAGTCGTTAGTGTGTACTCTGGTTCTGCCTCATCGAGCCAGAAGACTTTGATGCCTTGTCGTAGTAGTTCTTCTTTGCTTTCGACCAGACGAATTTTCTTGACTCGGGGTTGGTAGCGTCGAAGTGGATTGTATCGCCTTCGCATCTGAGAGCAATTCTCACGCCGCGATCAGTCTTGATGAGAAGACCTTTCTCGAGCATTTCTTGGTAGTTCTCGGAAGACTCCTGGACGGTCGGCCAGATGGAGACCATAAGCTCGACCTTGAGCTCTTTCAGCTCCTTGACCATTGCAACTGTGGACGTATGTCAGTACCTGATCGAGATTGCTCTCCAATTTCTGGAACCTACCGGCATCAGGGAAGAACTCAGGATTAAAACTCCAATCACCCTGATTCTTCCAGTGGAAGAAGTCGATCACAATGAGATCGATGGGCAGCTCACGCCTGCGATATTCTCGAGCCACTTCAAGCACTTGCTCCTGATTCCAGTACCGCAACTTACACTGCCAGAAGCCAAGACCGTATTCGGGCATCATCGGGACGTAGCCAGTAGCTTTCGCGTACGCCTGAATGATCTCAGCTGGTGTCTCGCCCGCCGTGACCCAATAGTCGAGCTCCTTTGTGCTGTGCGCCTCGAAGCTCATGATGTTCTTGCCCAGTACTGCTCTGCCTATGGCAGGGTTGTTCCACAGAAAGCCGTAGCCCAGGGAGGAAAGTGCGAAGGGCACACTGGCTTGGGAGTTGCGGTGGGCCATCTCAATGTCCGAAGAGGTCAAGATAGGGTTGCTGGTACTGGCCCATGCCAAAGATTTGTTCACTGGGATCCAAGCTCTCGAGACGGTACGTAAGGTGATAGTCACCACCCATGATTGGCCGCAGTTCGCGAGCTTCAATTTCCAGAGCGCTGCATTTCGGGTCTGTGAGGTCCAGGCGGTGGCGAGCGTACTCTTCTAGCAGCTTGTCGCCTTTCTCATTGTAGATGACGATCTTGCCTCGCTTAGAGACTGTTGCGTGGATTTTGCCATTCTCAATGCGACCTTCGTGCTGGTCTGATATCGTTACCTTCGAAGATGTGTCCTTGGGCTTGAGCAGAGCCCAGTCCTGCGATTCAAAGTGACTTCGTTTTGTTGCTCGTACGCGGAGAGAATTCTGACCCCACGGCTGTATACGCAGTTGGTGGTCGTCATAGCGAAAGATCAGGGTGTCACCGTCGGCGAAGAGCATATTGGATAGAGGGATTGAGCAGTCTGAAGTGGAAGAGGAGGTTGTGTCTTGAGCAAATACTCAAACCTGGATATTTATTCTGACCACCGGAGGAACTCATTGAGGGGCCCTGCATATTTACCCGTGCTTCCCGTGCTGCTACCGAATATTGTCTGCGTGAAGATGTTGCATTGACGATCAATTAGCTTCATACCAAGAAGCAGACGCGTGATGCTGTACCACCGGAAGTGTCCCACCGGAGTGTACCCCGGACTCGGGTAAGCCCCACCGGAATACAACCAACCCCACTGCACCTCTTTCGAGAGCAGGATTCTAGCCTATACCGATGTACTGGATCAGATTCGTAATTGTGGCTGACCGAATAAGTACAAGTTAAAGCTGATCGCTGGTAATCGACAATGTTGTTTTTCGCAGCTCTCACTGGAACGAGAATCGATTTTGCTATAACGATCCCTTTGAAACAAACCCATCATGGACAATACCAAGACCGAGACGAGTGATCATGTTGAGCACGTCCATGAAAAAGACGATAGCACTGAAGTCGCTCGTGTTGCTGCTGTTGCAGAACATGAGCAGTCCATTTGGCAGGCTCTCAAAGCGGAGCCCAAGGCGGTGTTCTGGTCCATTGCTGTTTCGATGGCAATGTAAGTGAATTGGTACATCTGACAACGCAAATAAACTCTACTGATGGCCGCGAACAGTATACAGGAGGGATACGACATAGTGATTATCTACAGTTTTTTGCGCAGCCGGCATTTGCGCAACACTTTGGTACCTATTCGACCGATCATGGTTGGCAAATCCCAGCGGCGTGGCAGTCGGCACTAGGAACGGCTCCCACAATCGGAGCGATCATGGGAGCCTTTCTCAATGGATATCTGGCTCATAAGTTTGGCTATCGCAAGGTTCTTCTGGTATCTCTGGTCGCGATCACTGCTTTCATCTTCTTAATGTTCTTTGCTACCAGTCTCGGCATGTTGCTGGCCGGTCTCGTTTTATGTGGCATCCCTTGGGGAGTTTTTGCGACTATGGCTCCAGCTTACGCCTCTGAAGTCACGTAAGTATCGTTGTGTAGGCTGAGTTGAAGATCGAAGCTGATGATAGCGCAGCTCGCTTCGTCTTCGTGGTTATATGACAGTGTAAGTGTCGTCTCTACAACCCCCCAAACAAGATCCTGTCATACTGATAATCGTCCAGCTACGTCAACCTATGCTGGGCTTTCGGTCAATTGATCGCTGCCGGCGTCCTCGAAAGCTTCGCTGACAGGAAAGACGAATGGGCATACCGCATCCCCTTTGGCCTGCAATGGATCTTTCCCCTCCCTCTCTTCGCCATCATCTGGTTCTGTCCTGAATCGCCCTGGTGGTTAGTGAAGAGAGGTTGCATCGATGAAGCCCGACAAGCCATTCGAAATCTCACAAGCAAGAAATCCCCAACCAGTACCGATGAATCGATCGCGCTCATCAAGCACACGATCCAGATCGAAGAAGAGTCTCAAAGTGGGTCCAGCTACCTCGACTGCTTCAAAGGCGTCGACCTCCGCCGCACAGAGATCGCTTGCATGACTTTTGCTGCGCAGATCTGGTGCGGCTCTCCGCTGGGCGGAGCGCCTACCTACTTCCTCGTCAATGCCGGGCTTTCCGCTTCAAACGCGTTCAAGTTCAGCCTCGGAGGCCTCGGTCTCGCATCGCTCGGCACAATCATTTCGTGGGGTTTACTCAGTCGATTTGGTCGTCGAACGCTCTATGTGTACGGCCTGGCACTCCTTTGTGGCACTCTGCTCGTTACAGGCTCTGTCTCGGCTGGTGCAGGCAACGGCAGCACATCAAGCTACATCCAGGCCGGTTTCGTTATTCTCTGGCTCCTCGTCTACTATCTCACAGTCGGACCAGTCTGCTATGCAATCATCTCCGAGATCAGTGCGGTGAATCTACGGAACAAGTCTGTCTGCTTGTCTCGCATCAGCTACTATATCTGTCAGGTCATCGGCAGTGTCATTCAGCCGTACATGGTCAATCCCAACAATGCCGACTGGGAAGGCAAGACTGCGTTTTTCTGGGCGGGGACATGCTTTTTGTTCTTCATCTGGGCTTTCTTTAGGCTGCCGGAGAGCAAAGATCTGTCGTACGAGCAGCTTGATATTCTGTTCAATGAGCACGTTGGTGCTCGGCAGTTCTCTAAGATGAAGGTTGATGCATATGCGCCGAAGGGAGAGCGGGTGAAGGTAGCTTAGAGGGATGCCTTTCGTTGCTGTCACTCGGCACGGCGCGATCCTATTGATGATCGGATGATGTCTTGCGGCCATGAGTTGAACAGCATGGACAGTTGCTCTTCAGAGGTTTGCGCATAGCTTGATCGATCTCTCAACGAACGGTATAATACTTATTGTCCCGCGCCCGTCTGTATTAGCATACACATCGTTACGAAAATGACAGGTTTTCATCCTTATCTCACTGATATATGAAGCCAAATTTGGGGCAACAGCTGCCGATATATGTGCATCGAAGGACTACGAGAATGACAGACTGTCGTCGATATCTCACTGGTGTATGAAGCCATAGCTGTCCCAAATAGCTGCCGGTATCAGCATCGAAAGATACTATGACTTGTAGAATATGCGCAGGTTCAAAACAAGAACTGTGAGTTATGGTCAAATAAGAATCGGCCTCGTCTTCCCTCTGGCCGAAATCCGTGCCTCCGGTGGAATCGCTCAAGCATTTTGGTATTATCTAAGCTCTAGTCCTCATCCATGCTTTCCCACGCAGCTCCGTTGTTACCAGACTGCGCAGCCTCAGCCGCCTCTTGCTCCTCCTCTTCCTCCTCATTATCCTTCTCAAGACCAACAAGCCTCTCCTTGATGTCGGCATCCGGAGCCGGGAGTCTTGCGCGACCGGCAAAGTTCTCTCTGACAGCACGGTTGGTGCTGGTATCCCAAACCTGGACGGCACCTTTGCTACCGGCGACTGCAAGACGGAAGGCGACCTCAGGGTCAGGCGCGAAGTTTGCTGAGAACACCTTTCCAACGCCGAGATCTCGTGAAGCGACAAGGCTGGGTTTAGACTCGGAGATGCTCCAGAGCTTGACTGTGCGGTCGGTGCTGCCGGTGGCGATCATGCCAGGGACAACCGGGTTGATGGAGAATGAGCTCAATGACTTCTCGTGAGCCTGAAGTCTCCAAGCCGGCTTGGACTCTTCAGGAGTGGCAGGCAATTGTCTTGTGTCGAAGCAGTGCAAGATACCGTTTTCTGTGCTGACGTAGAAGAGGTGCTCGTTGGAGGGATCCCATCTGACTTGCTCAACATCACTCTCAACGCCCCAACGAGGGACCTTGGCTTCGGGTGCGCGCATGTCGGCGGCAACGACAGTGCGATCGTAGGAGCCAGAAAGAAGGACTGAAGGTTGTGTGGGTGCCATGACAGGGCGCAGACCTTGTCGGTGTGGTGAGAGTATGATTGTGCGGCAGTGCAGGTGTTCAAGTCCCAAAGCTTGATAGTCTTGTCGGCAGATGCACTGGCAAGCAAGTTGGAGTGCTGTCTGTTCGCGGCAAGCGAGAGAACAGCATCGACGTGGTATGCATCGTTGGCCTTCTTGCTCTTGCTCTTCTTTTTCTTCTTCTCAGGCATGCTGGGTAGAGACGGCTGAGAACTCTCGCCCAAAATGACTGTGGGGTACATGCTGTCAACCACATCCAGATCCCAGAGCTCGATATCCGGGTCCATGGTACCAACGGCAGCAAAGTTGCCTCTTCCGCCGACTTCGTTTGGGCGTGCGCTAAGCCATTCGACGCAGAGAGGGATAGCAGGTAGCATGACGTCGTGGTGGACGTAGAGGTTGTCGTCCGCATCCTCGTAGACATAGACTTCCAAGTGTGCCACTTCGTCTTCCACCCTCGCGGCCAGAACCATGTTGTCTGTGGGCCTGATCTGAAGCTCTTCCCGCTCCTCGTCATCTGATGCGTCGTTCTCGTGGAGCGTGATGTAGGGGTCATCCTTGTTGTCGGCGTGGTAAGCCAGAGACTTGACGTTTCCGAAAAGACCACCGTCCTCGCCATCCTGGCTGCCCGCCTCGTCCATGTCTTCCTCGTCGTCGTCGTAGTGCTCCATATCGTATTCCTTTAGGTCGTCATCCTCGTCCAGTTGGTCGTCCTCGTCCTTCTTTTCCTTGGTCGCACCAGCAGAAGCACCTTCGCCATTCTCGTTCAGCGCGGCCTTTGCCTCCTCCAGACCCTCCTGTGCCTCTTCGAGCTCCAGTTTGGCGAGCTTAGCAATGCGCTCGTACTCCTCCTCGTCGAACTCATATTTGGGGGGTTTGCCGCAGCGTGACCGCGCGGCACCCAAGCGGTGGCTGTGATCATGGAGGCCATATTTGCTGCTCGAGTCGTCTGAGTGACCACGAGTAGTTGTGTGCAATGCGATCGACGGCGCAAGACCAGCCCGCCAAATTTCAGACGCCCGAACTTTTTGGATCAGGGTTCGACATTTGAGCTGCCGAGGCCTGCGTCACAGCACACGGGCCGTCAAACCTTATTTACTCTCGATCCCCAGTTTCGACTTTTGAGATGCGACCATTGGATGCGATTGATACTACAAGTGAACAGTTAATTTTGGTGCTTGGAGGGTGGCTCGCTGACCAGTGTTGAACGATTCTTGAGCGCTGTCCTGGTCTGGCTTGGTATCTTCGCCATTTACATCAACGACGGAGACGACCTACCGAGACAGCTCCGCAACAATGGCTGGCGGCGAACACAGTCCCAAGAGACGCCGTCTGAACGATTCTAGAACTGCGACACCGCGCGATCATAGAGAGGAACCTGCGTCGTGGGTGCAGAAGTCACGGCAGCAGCAGCGCGAAGGACCACATGGCAGCTTTGCAGGACCAGAGCCAGATGTTAACGAAGCCGATGCCGCTGCTCTGGACAGAGACTGGTACAATACTGCAGAAGAAGGAGCCACGCTCGGAGACGACTCTCACAACCCCTTTGGAGGCGCAGAAGAGGTGACATGGGCCGATCAAGAACGCGAGAAAGAGCTGTTGGCAAAGAAGCTCGCAGCGCGTGGACGAGTCAACCACAAGCAGCTGCAGAGACAGCAGGACGCCGATGCTTGGGAGACGAATCGTATGCTGGCCAGTTCGGTCGCTCAAACGAGAGAGCAGTTCAACAATCTAGACGACGACAATGACGAGACGCGAGTTCACTTATTGGTACACGATCTTCGACCACCATTCCTTGACGGCAAGACCATTTTCACAACACAGAAGGACCCAGTCAGTGCGGTCAAGGACCCTCAGAGCGACATGGCGGTCTTCTCGCGAAAAGGATCAAAAGTTGTGAAGGAGCGCAGACAACAGAAGGAAAGGCAGAAGCAGGCGCAAGAAGCTACGAAAGTCGCGGGAACAGCTCTAGGAAATGTGATGGGCGTGAAGGAAGAAGATACAGATTCTGCTGCTCCTGCTGCTGCTGGACAAGAAGAGAAATCGCAGAGCAACAAGTTCTCTGATCACTTCAAGAAGAAACAAGAAGGCAGCTCGGACTTCTCGAGTACAAAGACTGTCCGCGAACAGCGTGAATATCTGCCTGCATTTGCGGTGCGAGAAGAACTGCTGAGAGTCATTCGTGACAATCAAGTCGTTATCGTGGTTGGTCAAACCGGTTCGGGTAAGACAACACAGCTCACTCAGTTCCTGCACGAGGACGGTTATGCCAGGGGTGGCCAAATGATAGGTTGCACACAGCCTCGCCGTGTGGCTGCCATGTCTGTGGCCAAGCGTGTCAGCGAGGAGATGGAGGTGCCTCTGGGTGATGAGGTAGGCTATGCGATCCGTTTCGAAGACTGCACGAGCAAGAAAACCGCGATCAAGTATATGACAGATGGCGTACTGCTACGTGAGAGTCTTACAAACCCGGATCTGGACCAATATTCATGCATCATCATGGACGAAGCTCACGAACGGGCATTGAACACGGATGTACTCATGGGTCTGATCAAGAAAGTTCTGGCCCGCCGACGCGACCTAAAGCTCATTGTTACTTCAGCAACCATGAACGCCTCCAAGTTTGCGCAGTTCTACGGTGGCGCCCCAGAGTTCTTCATCCCAGGACGAACATTCCCTGTCGACATTCAGTACTCGAGATCGCCCTGCGAAGATTACGTCGACAGCGCCGTCCGGCAGGTTCTCGCAATCCATGTGTCGCAACCAAAAGGTGACATCCTGGTGTTCATGACGGGTCAAGAAGATATCGAAGCGACATGCGAGCTCGTAGAAGAGCGCCTCAAACAGCTGAATGACCCGCCAAAACTCAGCATTTTGCCAATCTACTCGCAAATGCCAGCCGACCTCCAGGCAAAGATTTTCGACAGAGCTGCCCCAGGTGTTCGGAAAGTCATTGTCGCAACCAATATTGCGGAGACATCTCTAACAGTTGATGGCATCATGTACGTTGTCGACTGTGGCTTCAGTAAGCTCAAGGTGTACAACCCCAAGATGGGCATGGACACACTGCAAATCACTCCTGTCTCGCAGGCCAACGCATCTCAGCGAGCTGGTCGTGCTGGTCGCACTGGACCAGGCAAAGCATTCCACCTTTACACTGAGCGAGCCTTCCGCGACGAATTCTACATGGCGACCATCCCCGAAATCCAGCGTACCAACCTCGCGAATACTGTCTTACTCCTCAAATCCCTCGGTGTCAAGAACCTGCTCGATTTCGACTTCATGGACCCACCACCTCAAGACACGATCACGACTTCGCTTTTCGACCTCTGGTCTCTTGGTGCTCTTGACAACCTGGGAGAGCTCACCGACCTCGGCCGCCAAATGACATCCTTCCCGATGGACCCATCTCTTGCAAAACTCGTCATCACCTCTGCAACGACCTACAACTGCAGCGAAGAAATGCTCACCATCGTCAGCATGCTCTCCGTCCCCTCAGCCTTCTACCGCCCCAAAGAACGCCTCGAAGAATCCGACGCTGCTCGCGAGAAATTCTTCGTCCATGATTCCGACCACCTCACCCTCCTGACCGTCTACCAGCAATGGGCCGCCAACGGCTACCGCGATGGCTGGTGCACCAAGCACTTCTTGCATCCCAAAGCGCTGCGTCGCGCGCAGGAAATCCGCAACCAGCTGGTCGACATTATGACCTCGAGCAAGATGTCGCTCACCTCTTGCGGCTACGACACGGACGTCGTCCGCCTCTGCATTTGCGCTGGCTACTACCACCAAGCCGCCAAACGACGTGGATTGGGCGAATACGTCAACCTCCGCACTTCGGTCGCAGTGCAACTCCATCCCACCTCTGCGCTGTATAACTCCGGCGACCCGCCCGACTACGTCGTCTACCACGAGCTCATCCTCACCAGCCGCGAGTACATGTCGTGCGTGACGGCTGTGGACCCGCACTGGTTGGCGGATTGGGTGGTGAGTGTTCTACAGCGTGAAAGAGAGGGCATCCACGGCGGGCAGAGAAGAGAGATTGAGTTCTCGAAACGTGCCGAGTTGGAAAGAGGTATTGTTGCGGATCGAGCCAGGCATTTGGCGCTCGAGGAGAGGGATAAGGCGAGAGGTGGGATGATGGGGAAGAAGGAGGTTGTCTTAGGAAATGGGAAGAGTACCTCTGCCACCGCTACTGTGAAGAAGCCGGCGAGTAAAGGAAGTGCGGTTGTGAGACCTGTGATCAAAGGTAGACGGCGCTGATGGGAAATGGCGGTTGCATAGTCCAATTATACATGATATGCCGTTACCATCGACATGAACATAGCCATGATAACCCTAGCCACAAGAAGGTATGAAGACCAAACTGGACAAACGACAAACGTAAGGATTCGCAAATTTGAAGTTCTTGATGGCAAGAGTCATTGGACAGGCAATTCCTTGGTGAATCAAGCTGGAGACAACATCCATATCTGTTGATTCTTTGCATCTCATCAAGCTTGAACGCCTTGCTACAAAGTGGGAGAAATGCCGTATTGTCAGTCCAGTTTTCTTTTCATATCCGTCGTTCAAACTCCCCTGATTGCACGAGAAAAACATTGAAGACATGGAGGATTGATTCATGTTGATAGATCACTGCAAGGGTTAGTGTCTGAGGGCTACAGTCTTCGAGAACGGTTGTGGTCAACATGAGCTATGCTGTAAGGAAATATGCTTCAGAGTCTAGCCACCCCATGTAAATAATGTACTGTAGGGGAAGTCATCCAAGAAAATATGTTCCGCGGCATCAGCAGCTGTCGTGTGCCTCCCTGCCAACTTGGCCATTAAGGTGTGCGTTCGGGTGAACTCTATACATCCTCTCACCTTGACCATTATTGCGAGAGATCTAGGCAACAGCTTACAGAAATCGCAGATGCATCCTTCATACGTTCTATGTCAGCAGAACATGGCGGCTGTGGTGGATTGATGGAGTACGGGCGCTAATGGCTGGCCTAGCGATGACGGAATCCTTCGCTCTGTGAAGAGAGCCGCCTTCTTGAGAATGCTGCGGTTTTGGTTTGACGGCTTGCTTGATAGAGAGCTAGACTAGATTCAGTCAGTGCTTTTACCCATGCACGAACAGATGATCAAGATATGCAGCAGGCAAGCCTCGGCGTGATGACGATCCTTCGAGATTGAAAGTATTCGTGGAAGCTGGCTCCTTCGCGATGTTCTGGCCGCGCTCCTTGCCACTCGCTAAGGTAATTCGCACACCCACGAGTTGGGTGCTCTGCTCCCAATCCCTGTGTTGATCTCAGGCAGCTGGGTCGAGACTGAGCCCATGAGATCGCTTAGCCAGCTTGGTACCACGAGCGTGCACGAGTAGATGTATGCAGACCAACATTTCATGATCGAATTCCCACATGCTCATGACGAGCGGGCAGTGCGAGTCGTAGAGTTCACGCTTGTGGCACATCGCGGGGACGTTCTGGAAGCTAAATCGTATAATGACGCTGTGCCAGTCGCCGATCACCTTGCGAGAGAGAGCTCGAGCTCGACGCGCTTGCTTTTTGTCAGGCCTCGACCATATCTCGCTCAGAGCACCGGTGCACGGCGAGTCTGTCTGTCTCCGGTAGGCATTGTTCATCTTCTTCCGTGCTCACACTTCCATCTCACACCACCGACGTGAAGCAAGTACCCCATACACTACACAGCACAAAAGCTGTGGTTACTCGCACAACATGAGCACTCTCTGGGGAAGCAAGAAGGACAATGACGGCGATGAGCATCGGCAGGTGAATGGTGACGGCGAGGAAGACTCTGGGCTACTGCGCTCTTCGCAAGACGATACAAGGCCGAGGTCTTCAAGATCGCGGAGAGAGCCCAATGAAAGAGACAGGCTGCTGGGAGCACACGCGCCGCCACACTCGGATGGTTACCTCGATCCTGATGATCCTGCGGTATGAATGATATCTATCGCTTCACATCATTGAACAGTATACTGACTCCCATACTAGGTATCGCCATACAACCTCTGGACTGTCCGCGCGCTCCGTTTCCTCTCCGTTCTGTTCCTCGCCATCACTTTCATCTGGTGGGTGCTGCTGCTCGTGAGCATCTTCGTTTCGCCTCCCGGTCTGCACACAAGAGGTTCTGGCTTCTCCGACTTCTCATACACTACTCTCACCGCCGGCGTTCTACTATGCTCGCTCCTCTTCTTCTCGGCACCCAGTTTGGCAATGCGCGTCTGCCAGGGCGTGCTTTCTGTCTTCCTGCTCATCAACTTGATCATCATCGTCAGCGTTCCTAGGATTCGCGCTGAGGAGGGACCTCCCGGTATCGCCAGTGTCGTCTGGGCTACTATCATCACTGCCTTCTGTGTCCTCACCGATCGGGTGGTCGCTTGGGGAAAGCGTGAGGAGGAAGAGCGTCTTACTGGCCGTCCGGAAACTCGCCGTACTCTTCGCGAGTGGCTTGCAGTGCTCGCTGCTACCACCGTCCTGGCCATTTACATTGCGATCACCGTTCTAATGACCGCTACCTTGATTCTGCGTGCTCGAGATGCCAGTCTGGAGATGGATGGCCAGCGCTACTTCGTCGACGGCGACAAGTACGAAGTCCACCTTGCGTGCGTTGGTGAGGCAGAGAGCCACAACGGCACACACACACCTACCGTCCTTCTCGAAGCTGCCGAGGTGCCACTAGAGTTCGACTTCGAGCACTGGGCCTACGCCGCTTACCAGAACGGCACCATCTCGCGCTACTGCTACTGGGACCGCCCCGGCTACGGCTGGTCCGACAATGCTCCTTCCCCTCACAGCGCTGGCATGAGTGCCGACAACTTGGCCGAAGCTCTCGCAGTTGCCGGCGAGCAAGGTCCATGGATTCTCGTGTCTGCCGGCTACGGCAGCATCGTGTCGCGTATTTTCAGCGCCCGCCACGGCCGTGACGTCGTGGGCATGATGCTCATCGACCCACTGCACGAGGACCTCTTGCACCGTCTCGCAGCTCCTGGTCGCGGCTTCCTCCTCTGGGCCTGGGGTATCATCTCTCCACTGGGCATCGACCGCGTCAGTGGTGCGCTGTTCAGAGGCCGCACCCGCGAAGACCGCGTCTATGGTAGAGATGCCATCCAAGGCGGCAAGTTTATCAAGGCCGCGCTGCAAGAAAACCTCGTCGCAGACAGCTTGTCGAAGAACGAAGTCTCGTCTGCTCGTACCATCCAGAGCCCCAAGACGCCGCTTGTGGTCGTCAGCTCTGGCGTTTCTGTTCGCAGAGACGAGGAGTGGAGCAGGAAGCAGGAGGACTTGACCAAGCTGACTGATAACCTCGTTTCTTGGGATGTGATCAACAAGGCGCCGCACCATGTTTGGGACACTTACGAGGGTAGGAAGGTCATGGAGAAGAGGCTTGGTCAGCTTGTCAAGAGCAAGTATAAGGCTGTTGAGGATGGATTTGAGGTTATTGTCGAGTGATTGTGGCGACGAGACTGAAGAGCGAGCGCGTGTGAGATGGGGATGAAATGACCATTTGGATTGGTTGTCCTTCACATACTTGGTTTCTCCATCTTCTTGGGCTCTCATCAGGCGAGGCGTTCACAGGGGGAACATTTTACGACTCTCTCAACCACTGCGATCTAGTGCTCTCAGAATCTCAATAATGGACAAAATAGTAATGTGTTTTCTTGATGACTTTCCGAACCTTCAATACATACAAGGGTAATTTCTACCAAAAACGCCAACGCTGAAAAAGCTTGTCGGATCTTTCTTACAACAATTGAACACGCCAGACATTTTTCGGAAGGGGTGGATATGCACTTTGGTCCCACCACTCTCCCGCCAGAGTCCTGCTTCGCGCTTTTTTTTTTCCCTTCTCTTCAGTCTTCGTGGCGAGCGTCCGCGATGGCAGTCCTGACAGCTGCAGCGACAGCCTCGTCACTAGGCGCAGCCGCTGCGTCTTTGGGCTTCCTCTTCCTCACTCTCTTGCCTGCCGCAGGAGCACCATTTTCGCCCACAGCAGCTTCGGCGCTCAGAGCTTTCTCGCCGGCTTGCGGGTCTTGCTTCGTCGCTTTGCGAATAGTAGATCTCTCGTCTTCCACTTTCTTGCCCTGTGATTTCTTGCCCTCTTGTGTCGCTGGTTTCTTGGACTTCTTCACGCTCAGCGGATTAGGCCCGCTAGGTCCTTTTGGCTTTTTCCTCTTAGGCACCGAAGCGTCGACCTCTTTCTCTCCCTCCTCGTCCTCGCCGTCCTCATCGGCAGCCTTCCTCTTCTCCCCGCTAACCTCCGCTCCTCTCCGCGACTTCAAGCCCGCGCGAATTTTGCTTTTCTCCTCCGCCTCTCTTACTTCTGCGCTGCGACCCGCCATAGGCTCCATGACCATCACGCTGCGATTGATGTACACCAGCGGCACACCTGCGACCTCGCGCATAGCAGCCCGCACCTCCCTGTCCTGCGTCGCAACCACATAGCGGTGCTTATTCGTCCCACTTCCCTTCGGATCCAGCACGCTGCGAATACACTCCAACTCGCTCAGCGGCTCGTCCAACTCATGGTGCCCACACCTTCTTCTCTCAGCCTGCTTCGCGACCTCGATCCACTGCTCTTTCTCGCGCTCTTGGCCGGGCTCGGGCACAGCTTTGTAGAGGTGACGAATGCAACATTGCGTTATCATGGGTTTGATCTCGCCGTGCAGGGTGTTGGTGAGCATGTGTCCAAGCTGCATTTTGAAGCGCGCGGCATCCTGGATTAAGCTGGCGGATAGCAGGACTTGGTAGGGTGCGCGGAAGCCGAAGGTTAGGGCGTAGGCGTGCATGAGTTTGCGGTATTGCTTGCTGCGTTTGCCGCGCATGGTGGGCTAGAGAGGAGTGTAGTGTTGGTTTGGGGTGGGTTGAGGGTGCCGAGTATGGCTGGTTGAAGTTCTGAAGATTTGACCAGTCGTGAAGTGGAGTGTTGAGTGGCGGAAAATATGAGAAATGCAGCTGCAGCAGTACGTGATTGGTATGGGTACTGCTATGGTGATTTTTGGTGTTGTGGAAGTTGTCCTAGGGAAGTCGGAATTGATTAAAGTCAATCTTCAATCTTCAAAATTTCTAAAGTTCAATCGCAAAGCAGGCGCCTCTCACGCGCGCGTTGACCAAGCGGGGAAGGGCAAGAGCCGGAGCCCGCCAGCGATCCCACGAGATCCACACGCGAATCGCCCTGCCTGCCCTCCCTCAGCCCGCCCGCCTTCCATCTTGCGACAAGAAACGCCTCATTACGCAGTGGTGGCATATCTTAAATTCTACACCCTATTTGTGCAACACCACACGACTGGTACCATATTGAACAACAGTGATCTCCATTGACCCGCTGTATGCTTATTGACACGGGCTAGGACCGTGGACAGCGATGCTGTGATATAATAGCTTGCTTACTGGTTCCGACGGATTCGCTGGTGTGTTTCATCCTGGAGTCGCTGTCTGGACTCGCCCATTTCTTCTTTTATTTCTGGAAAGGCTTATCCGGAGCTGAGATATGCCTAAGGATGGAGTCGAGACGACGAAGGAGCCGAGTAATGAGGGTGTGAAGGCGGAGGCAGCTGGAGGCGCGGGACAGACACAGCCAAAGATTGAGCCTCCCGAGGCTGATGAGTTTGGACTTCCTATACGGCCGGCGAGGAGGAGGGTGTATGAGGATGATGAGGAGGACGGAAAGGAGGAAGGAGAGGCCAAAGACAAGACGGAAGCGAAGGTCGTGCCGCAGGAGGAGCGTACGGCGGATGCAGCTGTCAAAAGTGACACCAAAGCAACCGACGGCGCTGGGCAAACTGGGATCCAGCAGTCGCCTGTTAACGAGGAGGAACGCAAGCCGGAAACAGGAGCTGTTGACATCACACCGACCAATGTATCCGCACCAGCTGGCCTCCAAGTGCAAACCGAGATTCACGAGGTCTCGAATCCGAAAGCAGAGTCTGGCAACACCAAGAACGAGCAAACTCCCACGAGCCCACGCAAAAGTGACGACAAAGCACGTGGCCATGCTTATAAGAAATCCGTTGGCGCATCAGAATGGTCGCATCAAGCTTTGGCTCCCCAAGCGGTCGAAGAAGAAGAAAAGGAAGAACTCGAATGGCAAGACATGCCTGCGCTAGCGACATATCGGCAATATGACGACTGGGGGAAAGTTACTGCGAAAGCATACGACGAAGAGGATGATGATGAGAGGATGGCATATGGAAAGCTTGGTGGCGCAGCCAAAGGCTACACCCGTGTACAAGACGACGAAGACGCTCAATCTGCAACAAGTATGGACGACAACACCGCATACTTGTTCAAGGAAGGCTATGCCCGTAATGCATTAGACGAAGAAGATGAGGCACGAGATTTGATATCGCAAATGCAAACGACGAAGGAATTACTCACAGAAGGACAAAGGATCGCTTACGTCGGAGTAGTAAGGCTTGCAATGGTTCAGATGGTCACCGATATCGAATCATTACCGAGAACGAAAGGTTCACGAAAAGTGCTGGACATGGCTGTCGAAGCGACCAAGATGTGGGCACAGAAGATGATGGTGCGCTTGTACAGTCATATGGAGATTTCCACTCAGGAGCAAGTCATGGTCGAGCAGCTGTCAGAACATGGCTTGCAACCGGCCGATTTGACGCCTGCACTCATGCAGAACGCAAGAGTCAAGAATCCTGAGGCAAAAGCCTGACGTGAGCACTGATTCGGAACCACAGGTAGATGAATCTGTCCGGCCTTCGCTAGGCTCACCCAGGCCTTCATCCGCTGCAGAAAAGCGCAAATCTACTACCAACCTCACATCGCTAGAAACTCGTCGTCGTGCATGAGAATGCGTCTACATCAGGAGTCGACACGCCACCACCTGCATATGAAGAGCAAAATGCAGATGGCCTTCATTTTGAAGACTCGGACAAATTTGCGGACAACAAGAACATCGACCTCGATCTCCGCTGGACGGTCTTGTGTGATTTGTTCTTGCTCCTGATCGCGGACGCTACATATGACTCTCGATCGCGAGTTCTGCTGGAACGAGTTGGAAGCCTCTGTCCGTTCCTTGGCAGGAGATTTGTCGTTTTGAGAAGCGTGTCACCGATGCACTCGAGATGCAAGAGCAGGCCGACAAGGAGACTTGGAACGAAGACGATCACCTTGAAGCGCGCAAAAAGGCTATGCGGAAGCGAAGATTGATGGTCATGGGTCTGTGTACAGTCGGTGGTGGCTTGGTCATCGGTCTGAGTGCTGGTTTCCTTGCACCTGTCATTGGTGCGGGACTGGCTGCAGGATTTACATCGATCGGTGTAGCAGGCACGTCAAGTTTCCTTGCAGGAACTGGTGCCGCCGCACTCATTGGTACCACAGGCGCTTTGACTGGTGGAACGGTCGGTGTACGTGCGAGTGACCGCCGTACTGGCGCTGTAAAGACCTTCGAGTACCGTCCACTGCACAACAACAAGCGTGTCAATCTCACTGTAACCGTAGCTGGATGGATGACAGGCAATGTCGATGACGTCCGACTACCCTTCTCGACCGTCGATCCGATCATGGGTGATGTCTACTCCGTCCATTGGGAACCAGAGATGCTCAAGAGTACCGGTGCTACTATGGCAATCTTGGGAACGGAAGCTCTCACTCAGACCGTGCAGCAAGTTCTCGGCGCGACATTCCTGGCTACTCTGATGGCCGGCTTGTCTTTGCCGTTGATCCTTACCAAGCTGTCTTATCTCATTGATAACCCATGGACGGTGTCCATCGCACGAGCAGACGCTGCAGGTCTAATTCTCGCAGACTCCATCATTGATAGGAACCTGGGTGTCAGGCCCATCACCCTCGTTGGCTTCTCTCTCGGAGCGCGAGTCATCTTCTCTGCCCTCAAAGAGCTCGCGCGCCGCGGCGGACTTGGACTTATCCAGAATGTCTACCTTTTTGGTTCTCCGATGGTGTTCAAGCAAGATGAATGGTTGAAGGCGCGCAGTGTGGTCGCGGGACGCTTCGTCAATGGCTACGCCACAAATGACTGGATCTTGGGCTACCTCTTCCGCGCCACTAGTGGTGGCGTGATGCGTGTAGCCGGTCTCAGCGAAGTTCAGATTCCTACCATCGAGAACTTCAACGTGACCAATGAAGTGCCTGGACACATGGCTTACCGCGCCAAAATGCCCATTCTGCTCCGCAAAGTAGGCTGGGAAGTCGAATCTGACGAGTTCGCCGAAATCGAGGATCCAGATCCCGACAACCACGAGCGACGCCAGCGCGAACTCATCAACGAAATTGAAGAAGCTCGCCGTCAACTCGACGAGAAGCCCGAAAAGAAAGGCTTCCTCGCACGCTTCTCCCGCAAGAAAGCGGCCCAGAAGAAGAGCTGGGAAACATACGACGACACCAGCACTCGCATCGACCCCTCCAAAGACCCCGAGAAGATCGTCAACGAAAACAGCAATGTCATGTTCGACGTCGAGGCTATCCGCAAAGAAGCTCTCGAGCTAGCAAAGAAGAACCCAAGCGACATCGAAGAGATCAAAGCGCATATGCAAGTCCGCGAAATCCAGAGCACCCTCCCTCCTATGAAGATCACAAGTCCAAAACAATCGCCCGGTTTCTCCAAAGATCCCGGCTCGGGCAGCAATTCCACCGATCAGCCACGAGGAACACTGCGACACACGCAAAGCTACAGCGGCTCGGGCAATTGGGGCGGTCCTTCGCATGGCCACGCTTCGGGATATAGCTCGCCCCATCATGAAGACTTGCAGCAGAGCGGCTATACGTCGCCACGGTTGGGCACGCCACAACTCGGAGAGCGAGAATCACCTTATGCTCCCGGCGGCGATTCGCAAGTGACTATGTCGTTTGAAAGCTCGCCTCAGAAGCCCTACAACAGCGATTCTAAGCCGTGGGCATCTTCAAACGATGTCGCTCAGCGTCCGGCGCTCGAACGATCGGCTGCTACGACTCCTGCTTTTGGTGCTGCGGGTGTGGGAGCTGCTGCTGGACTGGGTGTGGCTGCTGCGTCGTCGGGTAGTAATCCTTGGGCCGATGATGAAGATTTCGGACAGGAGAAGGAAGTGGAGATGTCTTTTGAGTGATGGCTGTGATGGCCATTTTCTTGCTTTTTTGGAAGCATATTCTTGTTTCATGGATTGTTTTGCTTGCTGGTCCAATCATGATTGGTTAGCGTGCGGCGATCAGGCATGCGCACATGGATGCGCGTTCCATTCGTGCGGCATCTTTCATAAATAGCATGCGGTTAGCTACCTAAAGCTCTATTTTATCAACGGAAGTGGTAGCTACTTGAAGCTTCTGGGGATTGACGAGACGTTGCGTTAGCAAAATGGATGAAAGTGGCTGAATGCCCAGTCAAACGAGAATCACAGTTTCTGTGGTATCGATCATCAAATCTCCCCATTGGCCAAGCTGCAAGTCTGGGACGGCGCAGCAAGTTGCATAGCCACCCAAGGTGGTCTTTACTGGTCGCGGAAGCGCCGTTCAAGCAAGATACATCAACACAGCCGCCTAAACCGATAGGATAAAACAACCCCATGTCCTACAAAAGATTTGCGTATAACCCAGGTGTCTGACTGATGTCAATCCTCCTTCCTGAATACTTTTTCCATCTTTCATAGCATGCCTAGCTTACCAGCTCTTGAGGGTGTGAAACCCAGTCCGTCTCAGCCTAGCGGAGACGGAGTACCAGTGGCTTCCGATCAAGCTACAGCACCGCCACCTCGCTATCCACCAAGGGCGCTTTCCATGAGAACCGTGATGCGCTCGAAACAGCGTCAGATCGCTCTTGCTAAATCCAGACAAAGACACTGGGCATACCCTCCAGACCCAATAGATCTGAGCAAAAGTGCGATTCTGAATTCCGCTTCCAACAACCAGGATAGGAGTCGCTCTGCACAAATCTCGGAAAAGAAAGCGATGGGGAAAAAGGGCGATATAACCCCTCCGAATTCGGACACTGCTACTCCGGGTCCAAACTCATGCTTCCTGTGCTTCTCAAAAGGAGCAGATCAGTACGCTGTTGTTGTCAACCTTGTGTGGCCGGGGCGATTCGAATCCATGCCAGTGAAGACGAAGAAGAAGAAGTCGAAAGCGAGGGTCGCAACTGCGGAAAGGAAAGAGTATATGGCAAAGAGATTCATAAAGAAGGGACTGAAGCCAAGGTCATGCAGGCAATTCAGGATGCAATATATCAGCAGACAGGCCGGTGGAAGCGGTGGCTGTGGTGCTATGAAATCCGACTTGCCGAGGAAGTCAATGTCAGTTGTTGTGTCCAGAAGTTGTTGTGGTGCTTGCTGATCATACTTGTAGTTCCACTTCGACGATGTAGCCAACTCTGGGCGCGCTGCAGTCCAGATTGCTCGCTTGGATGTACATGAGATACGGCAGAGGGCGCAGAAAGCCATGGACAACGCGCCATCTCAAGTGGACTATGAGTACGGGACGGCATGTGCGAGCTCGACAGACCATAACGAGGATTGCTGCGTAGGCCAAGAGCTTGGCTTGCCTTGTATCCATGATCGCTTGTTCGAAGCCTCCACGAGACTGCAGGGATACCGTCGGCGCCACTGGTTGAAAGAGTGTCTGCAGAAACCTGAACGAGCAAAGGGCAGACAATTTCTCGAACGAGGCCTCCTGCAAAAAAGCTTCGTGTATCGAGACGGAGAGGTATGTTTAAATCCCATCAATCGTCCAATACTGTGCTAATTAGAAAACAGGCTACTACTTTGCCGGCAGATGCGCAGAGTCTAGCTGACGCAGGAGAGATGCGAGGCGTTTATGTGACATTGGGATGGAATGTGAGCCGCATGCTTTTTCATGTCCGAGCGGGATGTATATACACAGCAGTGGGATTGGCAGTCGTGTGGCTCGGCTGCGTGCTGTGGGCTGGTCATAAGGGGGATTGGAGCACAGCGTTAGCGTTTGGCCAGCTGCTTGCGGCCTCTCTCGCTCTGATGTTGCATCATGCGTGAACCTTGAAATCCATTTCAGAGTATTATCGAGACGTCGAGAATGTATGTCAGTTTCCACGAACTTCGAAACCAGATGATCTGGTTGCCCCACTTGTGAAAAGAGCAGCATCACGAGAGCTTCCCCTCACTTACAGCCAAGCTGGAAGCCTTGGTTCGGTGCAAAGTCAATAAAACTACTGTAATTTGACAGCTTGACACACTATGCTGGCAGCATCTGACAATGTAAACCAGTTGTAGGTTCGATGCCACCGTGGTTCTTCAATAAACGCGAGCTACCTTTGCAAGGCAACGTGACCCATCATCCCGCTTGTGCCTCCCTTGAAATACCATGTGAGCTGTGCTGAAGCTGCTGCTGTTTTCCCTCTGCGCGCTCTTCTGAACGCTCCTCCACGATTCTATGTGCGGCTTCTGGCAACCCATCGATTCAGCTGTTGTGACAAACGACCGGAAAGCGAAATTCATGTAAGAGTAATGCGCGAGACGACATGGAATCCATCGGAAAAAGATGCTTCCCACTATTTAATTGGATGGAGTTCGTCGCCCGACTGATGCCATGGCTCTGGCTCCATGACCCATTGGCCCTTCTAGGAAGCGCAGGGGAAACCATCGCAACCGTGCAAAAACCTGGCGTCTGTACCCGGAATATTGGTTCCCTCGCAGTCATACCTAGTGATCTAGAGTATCTTACCCAGAAAGAAGCCAGACATATCATAGATCAGTTCGAGAGTATACCGCAAAGCTCTGATAGCTTACTATTCTGGACTGGAGTCCCCAGAAAATGGGCCCAGCAGTGGGCTGACGAGCACGGCATGTTGACGCTTACTTCAGCGATGGGGCCCTTAATGGATATCACCGACCAAAGATGCCTGATACATGAGAAAGGACCGCGCCGCTGGAGTAGATACATCAAAGGTGCATCCGGGATCTTTGCGCGCTTCGCCTGTGGGAATGGCATCGTCAGATTGTTGACCTTGCCACCTTCACGATCAGAATTCCTTCGACCTGTTTCATCGTACCGCACCATTGAAGAGCCCGTACTAAAAGGCTCGTTGGGCTGCTGCAGTGCGGCACAGATAAACGTGGTGCATCTATTGGAAGAATGCAAGGATCTCGAATACCAGATCTGGCCTGAAGACCATACATCAGAATGTTTTGGATATGAGGGCGCCAGTGATTTCAAATTCAGACTCGCACCGTGGATTTTAAAAGAACACAATAAGATGGTGAGATTGACCAGTCTCCCCGGCTCGCGAGCCAGCGGTTGTCAGCTCTAGATCTGATGCGGCAAGCCAGGCCCTGAGCGTCTTGCCCACGAGGAGAACCAAACGCAGAAGCAAGAGGAAGAAATCGCATCAGGCTTTACAAGAATGCGGGACCCAACATGGATCAAACCAGACGAAAAAAGTCCTAGAAAGACAAATGCCCGAAAGGTAGAAGCATGCGAAAACCATGGCAATCAGCAACCGCAGGGCAGCTATCAGCTCCAGAAGAATGCACAACGACAAAGTAAGCCTACAACTTGTGACGCAGCTCCCTCGAGAGAAAGCAAAAATCACGGAAGAAAGCCCCATCACAGACCAGAGAACTGCAAGGGAAGAAGCAACGAGCCCTTGATTCGAAGTCTGGAAATCACAGTTCTAGTGTGAAGCAGAAGAGATGCCTGGCAAGGGAAGCGTAGTGAGTCGGTCCTCAATGTTCCAGGGGAAATCAACAAGGATGAGAAAGGTTGAAAAGTGACAGGGGAGCCGATCGAGAATTTCGACATTGCCTGGGTACCATACCCGTCTTACTGAACCTCCAACTGTGAGAGGCCTTTCTTGCTTGTCTTTGAAGAAGAAGAGAGCGGTGGATGTGGCCAAGACTGTCATAAAGGATTTCCGGACAGAGCTACCATGGGTTAATTATGTTTGTAGATAGGTATTGATCGATACGAGTATTGCTGACTTCCACAGTACAAATCCGTTCATACTCACTTAAAGAAATGAGCAGGTGTAAACTATTGCTGTTGACATTTAGCAGATTTTAGTTTAGCGGCGGGTGATAGATTGAGCCTGACCCGCATGCTGTCAATTTGCTATCCAGCAGCTGTGGCCTCACATGACCCATTTGCACGAAAATAGCGTTATCGAATTGTACAATCTCGATAGCCATATCTCACGCACAGAAGCATTAAGCACAGCAGCACCACTACCAGCAGTATCACTACCAGCAGCCGACGGCGGCCTCGCAGCCTGGAGACTTTTGATTGCAGCCTTTGTTTTCGAAGCTCTACTATGGGGTCAGTCATAGTTTCCTCCTTTGAATGCTTTCCTATCAATGCTAACACAAATAAGGCTTCCCGCTATATTTCGGCGTGTTCCAGGCGCACTACGCCACGCTACCTGAATTTAGAGACTCACCTTATATCGCTGTTGTTGGCACGATAGCATCTGGCATGTCTTATTTGGCCGCACCCGTTGCAATTTCTCTCATCAAAAGATACTCAAAGTATCGTTACCTTATGATCTGGATAGGCTGTGGGTTGGCATCAGAAGCTCTCTGCATTGCGTGGGATACGCCAACACATGTACTCACTCCGGGGCCTATATGCCTCTCAGGGTTAGTAGCCGGATCCTTTGCTCGTTCCCTCGGCACTCTGATCTTCACGCAGGGCGTCATGTATGGAACAGGGTTCATCGTCTTCTACTACCCCATCCTCAGCATGGTCAACAAGAACTCGATCGCCAGGAGAGGCTTTGCATACGGCCTTCTGTGTAGTGCTTCCGGCGTGTCAGGCGCAGCCTTGCCTTTCGCAATGGAGAAGATGCTGCATAGGTCCGGATATCCAACAACTCTCCGCGCCGTGGCTGTAGGGCTGTTCCTTGTAACTGGACCTCTGATACCTCTTTTGAAACCGCGACTACCGGAAGCAGGAGCAAGCGCTCCGGCGAGGACTAACTGGACTTTCTTACGGTCACATCTGTTCTGGACATATTCTCTGTCGAATTTCGCCATGGACATGGGCTACTTTTCCCCATCTCTCTATATACCTTCTTACGCGTTGGCATGTGGTATGAGCTCTACTCAAGGAGCACTGCTGCTCGCTCTCATGGCTGTATCACAAGTCCTTGGCCAGACGAGCTTTGGGTACTTGTCCGACTCGAGGATCCCTATCAACCTCCTAGCGGGGGTTTCTACCTTTGTGGCAGCCACAGCCGTATACACTTGCTGGGGTTTCACACAGTCTTTCGGCATCCTGGTAGCATTCTCCCTGATCAATGGCTTCTTCGGCGCCGCTTACACAGCATTGTGGGTTCGTGGAAACACTCTCAATTTCCTCGTGTTGCAGTATCGCATGCTAATCCATTCGACCTTTCCACTTAGGGTCGAATGGGCACAGCCATCAGCAGTGATCATACCGCCTCTTTCGCGGCATTTGGGCTTCTTAATCTTGGCAAAGGGGTTGGTAATGTGCTCTCGGGACCTATCAGCGGCGCATTGCTGGACAAGACAACCGTCAACGTGCATGTCTACGGCGCCCTCATACAAGCCTGTGATACTGTTTACAGGGACATCTTTAGCACTGAGTGGTGTGATTATAGTGCTATCATATCTTGGGCTTACTCATGTCCAGTGCTACAGAAGCTTGCAACGCAGATAGTCTTAGAGCAAATCATAAGTAATGATGATTCCATCTCTTGCCAATCTTCCCACAACCCCTCGGATATGCGATGTTAATAGAGACTGTGGTTATGCGAGCGGAGCTATACATAGCTTTCTTTAATCCTCGATGCCTATATTCATAGTAGCAGCAGCCTCTTCCGATGCTTGACTTGGCCGAGAAATCAGTCTGCCTTGAGGAATTACCATTCAAGACCCGCACACCATCGGAAAGTTCACTATATCTGCAGCCGTTCACTCCTAAACACTATCACCGTGAATCAGATCACAACTTTTTTCTCAGCCTGACATCCCGTGTAGTTGCTATTAGAGACACGTTACACATTGCTGCACTGCCCGGCGGCTGTTGCGTAAAGGTATGCAAGCTATGACGATCATGTATGATTGGCATGCAGGGAAATTCGATCTAATGATAGGGTAACGCCATAGCCTCGTGATATAATAGTAACTTGGACACGTGCCATAACGGCCACAACTGCAAGAAGGAGCTTATCAAGCCACCGTCTCAGATGGTAGTGCTTGTGTGACTTATTATACGCCACTAGATCTGTAAATCTCCAGTCAACGTTACATCAAAGATCCACTCAGCATTCCTGTAGAACTTCACAATCTAGGTCCGTCCGAACCAAGAACCCCTATGATGGGAAGGTTATAGAATATATAGAGAGCCTCAAAACATGTATGACACACGAGGGCTCTAATATTCGGTTGGGAGAGCAAGGTAGATTCCGGTAGCTTTCTGCATACTGCCGCTTCCATGTGGATTGGGGTTGCCTACATAGCATACGGGATAGATTACACTAATGTGCTGATCGTATCCATTGAGCGTTGTGGCCGAACATGTCCCCGGTTGTGGGCTGGCTCGAGCTGAACCCCCTTGCTCAGCCACAACTTATTTTGGAGTATGCATAGACGACAGTGATCAGATGTTCCGGTTGTGGGATCGGTCTTACACTGTGAAAC
Organism: Cladosporium cladosporioides; assembly: GCA_002901145.1. Taxonomy (NCBI): domain Eukaryota; kingdom Fungi; phylum Ascomycota; class Dothideomycetes; order Cladosporiales; family Cladosporiaceae; genus Cladosporium; species Cladosporium cladosporioides. The sequence continues at coordinate 124,898 of NOXB01000009.1, read as the reverse complement.
GTAGCATAGCATCTGAAGGCTGAAAGGTTTTGATCGCGGCACCGATGATACGTCATGCAGATGTGCGTTCAAGCAACCCGTCTTTCGTCTTTCACAGACATACAGTAGACGATGGGCACGCTGCAGATAAGCACATATGAGATCCTGGAGTGGAGTATAGGTGGAAGTTACTATGTTAACTGTGAGTACTCTTTGAATCCGTCGCGGAGGGAGACAGTTGTAAGAGAACCTGTCGCATCTCAAGAGGGAGAACGTGAGATCTTGACCTTGAGGTTACTTGCCATACTTCGTGTAAAATTGACACTAAGACAAGGGATCATCGCAAATATTGACATGATAGCAGTGACCGTCGGCACGCCTCCTCAAAACCAAGTCATGTTGATCAACGCTGGTGGCAGTAATCTCTACTTCGACTCATCTGTGGCGCCAACTTGTCGGAATCACGACTGTCGCGGTGGTGCATTCGACCCGAATGCTTCTTCCACCTACAACATGGTGGACGTGTCTCCTGCTTTCAATATCAGCTTTCTCGACGGCAGCACTGCTACAGGTCCATTCGCAGAGGACACTGTCGGCATCGGAGACGTGAGCATATCCAATGTGCAGTTTGATCTTGCCGAAGACATCGACAGCACGACGGGTCCTGCTGTTGGATAATGGGTCTGGGATACAGTCTGGATGAGGCTAGTGAGCAACAGTATGCCAACATCCCGGAAGTGCTGGTTTCGAGCGGCGAGATAAATTCCCGGCTCTACTCGGTCTTCCTGGATGATACAGGTAAGCAAGCAACCTGCAGCATCCTATCAAGCTGGACCTGAATGATACTTCCCGGCCGCAAAATCTAATGAATTTCATAGATGCAACTGGAGGCTCACTCTTATTTGGCGGTATCGATAAGTCGAAGTTTTCTTCTCCTCTCGTTACCCTCAACATCCTTCCAACACCCGGCTTCGACTACATCGTCAAATTCATCGCAACGGTGACTGCCCTCAGTGCTACTAATTCCTCCAGCGAGAAGGAAATATTCTCGGGGAGCACCGACTCCACAGCAGCGTTTGAAGACAGTGACTCAGCTCTCGCTGTCTTACTTGACCCCACTTCCGCCGCCTGGTTCATGCCGAAAACATACTATGAGCAAGGAATTCTGCCTTCGTTTAACTACATCGACTCCAAGACGAGCCTCCGTGACTGCAAGCACCGGGACAGCAAGGATAGCATCGCCGTTACCTTTGGTGGGATGATCACAATCAACGTTCCAGCCCGACATTTCATCTTTCCTCCCCATGATTCTGACACCAACGAACCGCATTACTTCGACAACGATGAAAAAAGCCCCGTCTGTACCTTCATGATCCGGCCAGATACTTCAGATCGCCCTATTTGTGGCTAGGTGACGCTGTGCTGCGCAGCATGTTCGTCGTGTACGATCTTGATAACGGCCAAGTTTCCATCGCGCAAGCTTCACTTGGTACCGACTCTACACCTGACATCGTCGCTGTCTTATCCGGGCCCAATAGTGTTGCGAGTGCGATGGGTGCGTCGTCTGTCTTGACTGCGGCACCGAATAGCTACAGCATCGCTTCCACAGTTCGCAGCGACAAAACGTCCACAGTCAGCACCTCTAGTAGCATAGTGGGAACTGAGACGGGCACGAGTACAATCTCAGGTGGCACAGGGCCTAGCCAGACCGCGACAGGGCATCAAGTTCTGGTGCTGCTACTACAGGGAGTGCGATATCAGAGAGCAGCTTGAATTTAGCCACACTGCGATCGACGGGGCTAGTGGTGGTTTTGGCAGCTTTGATTAGCGGTTTCCTATTTTCCTACATCGATTATTCAGTTTCCATGAGCATCTTTATACTTCGGAGTTGGGATCGGATCTCATTTCGGTTCGAAGCATTCATACTCTACCTCTCAAATTGAATCCTTAGTTAGGAACCATCTAGACATGGCTTTGCGCAGTTCACATACGATGCCTACATCATTACAAAGCTGTTCAGCATCTCGGCCACGTAAACGAAGATAGTATAGCATCATTCGTGATAGCACATGAGTGAGTTCCACACATTTGCATCGTGTCTTAGGCGCGTCCAGATTAGAGAACAGTTCCCTTAGTCTGTGTCTCCTTCTCTTGCTCAAGCTTCTTCACATTGATGTTCTTCCACATGAAGATAGAAAGCACGGTCAAAGGCATGACAGCCACACCGGCGATCAAGATCAGCCGTTGAACATATGAGTAAGTGGCAACGATAGCATCGCGCTCCGGTGTGCCATCATCATATGACATCTGAATCACCATGTCGCCGAAGATCTCGCTGGCCTGGTCTTTACTTCCATCAGGCAGGTTGCGATACAAGGTGGGCAGGAAGACATTGTTCCAGATGCCTCCTGCAATCGCGCTGCCGGATGGAAGACCCAACTGAGCCGAACATGCCCCAGATCGCTAGAACCACGGCAATTTCCTGGTGTGTGACGGGTACCATAATGGCGAGTTGGCCACAGGTCGTGAAGAAGGAGGAGCCGATGCCGACAAGGAGCTGTGTCATGACTAGGAGACCAACGTGAGTGGAGGGCTGGCGGAGAGGGATGAGGAGGGCGGTGCCAAGAAGCATGATTGGTGCTCCGGCGTATGCGGCCCATTTGAAGTTGCCGGCGTAGCTTATTACTCTGAATGACAGTCAGTGGTGCTCACATACGGACGTATCAGACTGTGATGTGTTTACCCTCCGATGATAGGATTCATGACTGCTGCTCCAAGGCCGTAAGATCCCAGGACATAGCCGGCTGTCGTGATGCTGAGACGATGGACAACCTGTAAGTAGTTCCCGAAATAGCCGTTCCAACATCTGTCACAGTCAGCAATATATCTAGCCAGTAGGGGAAACGTAGACCCACGATGAAGACATGAACATGATGCCATAAAGTAGACATGATCCGATGATTGATCGATCCTTGAGGTAGTGCCAGGGCAAGAATTGCGCTGGCGAGAATTTGTACTCCCATACAACGAATGATGCACCGCATAAGACACCAATGACCTCCATGACGATAATATATGGTGTTGCCCATCCCTTGGGTGCGTACTGCGCAATACTGAATGGCAGCAGGATCAGAGCGAAGGAAGCTGTGATGAGAATGATTCCAATGACTGCCGACATGTTAGAGCTGTAGCAAAGGCTTGAGGTGCATCTTGGTACGTACCATCGAATTGTATCAGGTAGTAGTAGACGGATTGATGCCATTGTCTATCAGACCTTTCACGAGCGAGCATTCCTTTCCTCCTGGCTTGCATCTGCATGAAGAGCATCACCCCGGCGACTGGGAAGCAGATACCGACGAGCATTATGCAGAAAGCACCGAATGCCCATCGGTAGTTGAGATTGTCGTAGAAGAGCTGTGCGATTCGAGGTCCACCGAATGTGCTGGCAATCATGGGTGTGTTGTTGATCCCGAAGATGATCATACGGTTCTTCAGCGTGGTCATGTCGGCAACCATGACGTCGATAACGTACTATTGCGCAGCGTCAATGTGAATGTACCAGGTCGAGATAATGGAAGAAACATCGAGACTCACGATTAGCCCGATGTGCCCGATCCAGTAGAGCGTGTGAGCTGCAAAGTACATCTCTATGTCTGTACAAACAGCTTCCAAGACCAAGCTGAGCACGGAGATGAACAGCATCAAGAGAAACCCTTCTATGCGGCCAAAGATGTCGACGAACTTGGCGAGTGTGAGCTTAGAGCATCCGCTCATGATGTTTGCAACCACTCCGACAGTAGTTAGCAGACCGTGCCGGTTGAACGATGATGTAATGTATGGATTGAGCGCGACTTGAACTGACAGCAGAAGTCCGTCCACGAAGGCTACGAGATACAGCCTGCCATTAATTAGCGGTGATGTCGTGAAAGCAAGAGATACCCCAACATACAACACAAACATGATTGCAAGAGTCCTGCGACTCCAAATCTCCGTAACTGCTCGGACACGCTGTACACCATCTTGGAAGTCTTCCGACTGCGCATCTTCGGCCTTACTCGAGTTTCTGGCGTCCAACGTAGGGCTTGCATGTCGTTGCGAAGGCTGAGCAGTCTTTCGCATCTCATACCGTGGAGAGCTGATGTCCATTTGAAGTTGCTCGTGCCGACGAAGGAATAGATTTATGACAACTTATCAACACTGAAGATATGTGGAAAACCGAGTGAATACCTTTCCAACATGTTATCTGTGACGTGTGGCATAACCACCTTTTGAGTAAATGAATCAGACGCATGTCCCGAAAGTGGATGCACCATGCCCTACAGATTGCTTGATGGCGGTGATGGCGGTGCATACTGGCGTGGACCAAGCCTTCCAAGACCGCGTTTGAATAAACCATTGTCGCAATCTGATGATCAGATAAGAAACTAGAATACTGCAGCAAAGACCAACAACTTGGCAAAAGCCCAACATTGACAGGGTCAGTAATGATCTGAGGAGGGCCAAGCCCGACGTTGATCCTTCTTCGCCGTTGTCGGCTTTGCGATGCTGGCCGAACTGTTGCGATCAACTTTTGGAGAGCACGGACAAGTATTGGAGCAGAATCACGTCGTGTTTGTGCCAACTCTTTTCCTGCACCGGCAGCTTTTCTATGCTTTCTGGACGAAACCCAAAGTCCAATCATCTCGAAGGAAGCTATTTGGTATCTTGACACAGAATAGCTCGAGCCCTGCCATTCTGCTCACCCTGCAATGAGAGGCGGCAGCATATCACACGAGTCTATTACTCTTAGCAAAGTGAGGCGTCGTCTCCTTTGATGAGCTGGCGAACCACTGAGAGGTCAATACCCTGTAACTTTATAGCTATGTCGACTTGAACCATCAATTTCTTGTGCAGCGTTCGTAGTACAATGTCGGGTTCGGGCACGCCCAGTATTTCAACTACTCGTCTTTGAGAGATGAAGCCAAAGACTCATAGATCATGTCCGCAGAAGACACTCTATGGACGCTGTCACAGCCCTGGATAGCTGCGCAGCTTTCTACAATGCTGGCGGCCCATGTGTTCTGCTCGTATGCGGTCATACGACATTCAGATTTGACATTTAGACTCTGGGAAGGTAGATATTGCTTGAATCGTGACAGCGAGATCGTTCTGCACATCCAGGCGTTTCTTGATAGGTGTGACCATTGGACCACATTGAACTTCGTGGGGATGTCAACGCCGATGGCGTTCTAGCTTCACCCACAATGTCTTGATTAGGTACGATCACGAGCATAACTTTGTTCATCTGAGTTGTATACATGTACAATTACAAATCAAGGTCACCATAAAAGGCTGCTTACGAATGTTCAAAGATGTGATATATGAAAGGCTCTCGTGTCGTACACTGACATCCCACTTGACCAGATCAACACACTTCACTCCCCAATGGCTCCGAAGATCTTCTCGTAAGCGCAGCTTACGATAGACTTGTAAGGACACGGATTTAACCTGCTTGACAGAACTGGCGGTACAGGCTATATTGGAGGTTTCAGTCCTAGACACAATTGCGACGGCGCATCCAGAGTACGAGATCACAGTACTGCTTCGCAAAATTCCTGAGACCTTCGCAACCAGATATCCGAACATCAAGATCCTTCAAGGCGATTACGATAGCTCAGAGGTCATCAAAAACAGTGCAGCGGCAGCTGACATTGTCGTGCACAACGGCGACTCTGACCATGAGGCTTCTCTCAATGCCATAATCAGAGGCTTACTCACTCGTGCAGTACCAGGCTATCTGCTCCACCTGTCTGGTACCGGTATTGTGTCGGACTGGGCAGACAAACAGTACCTCGGAAAGCTCAATCCTAAGATCTGGTCCGACATCTCGGATCTTGAGGAAATACAGCACGTCCCAGACAACGCCCTGCACCGCAACACTGAACTCATCCTCCATGAGACTGTACGGCTCTACAGTGACCGCATTAATATCGCGATTATATGCCCGCTGGACATCTACGGCAAAGGTAAAGGGCTTGTCAAAACCCATAGCGCCTTCGTACCAATGTACGTGCAGGAGACCCAACGCCTTGGAGGCAAGATCTTCTACTACGGTGAAGGAAGCAACACCCGAAGCTGGGTGCACATTGACGACTTGATAAGGCTGTATCTGAGGGTCGTCGAAGCTGCGGTGTCCGGGAATGCTGAGGAATACTTCAACAAAAACGGGTACCATTTTGCAGCTACGCAGGAACATTCGCAACTTGACGTTGCAAGAATCGTTGGTAAAACTCTGTTTGAGAAAGGCGCGGTGGCGAACCCTGAACCTTCCCAAATCAGTCTCGAGGAGTTGGACGCTATGTTGAAGATCTCAGGATATGAGAGGCTGGCCAGATACTTGTTCGCCAGCAATTCGAGGACTAGGGCTGAGCGAGCTGAGGGATTGTTCGGGTACAAAGGAGAGGCGCCAGGATTGCTCGAATCTTTGGAGCACGACCTTTTGGACGCAGTGAAAGGTTTATAAGTATCATACTGGTGACCAGCGCGCAACAACCAGCTTATAGTGAACGAGGTCAAGGAAGGAATGAGAACGATCCTGAATACCGTAGCTTGAGGCCATCACAATCACAATCAAAGTCTCTATGTCAAACAAGAAGTTTCAGAAAAGAACATGGAATCGATTACCCAACTACTAAGCTGAGTATCAATGAAGCATCATGTATTCTCCAAGAATTCGGTAGCATCAATCAATAAAGCAAACGATGGTCCGAACGTCGATCTGTAGCGTTCGTCTGAGGGCAGCATAATATTTTTCTGGTATTAGGTTTCAGCCCCGCTTAAAAGCAATCTAGGAGACCCCACACTTTCTATTCATCTATTCCCCAGTCTCTATTTTATCCTTGAAACAGTATTACACAGCCAACAACAGTAATACACAACCGACAACAGTACTACACAACCGACAACATGGCCCCTCGTGCGCAAAGAAATCGCAAGAATCGCAAAGGCCGCAATCAACCCAATGCGTCCACTCCATCGATCGAGGTGTTCATAAACCATGTTCAGGCCCAGGCCTACCTCGTAGACCCAGGGCACCGTGTTGAAGACATCACATTTTCTCTACTTACTGCGGTAGGATGTATCTGTATCCGAAGGTTGGTGCTCCACTGTTTCACAATGCTCTCGAGCTAACCATGTATTGAAAGAGGACCATGAGCAGACGCCCGTGCCGTCGTCTTCGACCAACGCGTTGGCTGAGCAAAATACTCAGAGCGTGGCTGGGGAGGCACGTAACGAAGAAAACGTGATTGACATAGTAGCTGAAGAGGAGTATCGTCAAATAACCCAGCCTGTCGATCCAGCTGAGACAAGGCGGCAAGAAGTCGAGCGCCCGCTCGTGACAGAAGAAGAGCGCTACCATGAAGAAGAGCGCTACGCAAAGTGCGGGCGTATGGGTTTCAATTTTGAAGGATACCCATATCTGGAGTTGCCCTGGGAGTATTGTAAGATTTATGATTTCCAATCTTTAGGCGGGATCATAGCTGACAAAGGCAGGGCAAGACTCGAATCAGCAAAATTCGATACTGACGACACTGAATGAAATGCCATACAGTAGGTCTCTGACACCCAGACATTGATCCCAAGCTGACCTCATGTTCATAGTGTATTATCAGGAGACTTCGCTGTGTACTTTCGAGGCCGCAGTCAAGCGGAAGCGGAAGACATGCCTGCTTCTTCCGTGACTGACGCAATTCCAATCTCGCGATTCGCACGCATAGATTGCAGCAGAAACGACAGGTCATGAAGCGAGCGTACGCAAATTATGACAAGCTGAAGTGAGTGCGCACTTTGGATCTGGACGCGGCAAATTGACAACGCCACCCACGCGCATGGTCGTTCATAACATGATATCAATAATAACACCGCGGACCGGTGGCACCAAGTTGCACATTTGGTCGATTTGGTGCCATTCTAGCCGTCATTTTCGCCACAGCACAAGGGAGCGTCGTTCGGATTTCCAAATATGACTCGGACACGAAGACTGGCCGCCACCGAAAGGCTGAGCAGGAAAGACCAGCAGTGAGCGAAAAAACAATTATCGACAATGAAGACAAGTCAGAACAAGTCACTGCCAATCTCAAAGTGACAGGTGCCGAGGAAGACGCTCGTGGCGATAAACTTTCCGGCCCATCGGATCTCAGAAGTCTAATTGAAGAGGCAAAGCAAAAGGCTATCGCAAGCAAAAAACCAAAAAAGGCAGACAGAATTGAAGAGCTTTACCACCAAAGTCTGAGCGAGGAGCGGCTCAGATCACTTCTTGAGATTGCGCTACGAAGAAACGCCTCTCCTGTAGAACAGTGCGAATTGCAGGAATACGTGAACGGAACAAAGGTCACAAGGGCGACTGTATTACAGGACAGCACACCGAGGGACAATTCATCCACACACTCAGTAATCGAATCATCCAGCACTGCACCGTCAAATTCGGAAAGTGACTTAGGCAACTCAATGAAGAACACACAAATAGCCGACCTCAGTCCACATGAGCTGCTAGCTCCATTCATCACTTCACAACTCTGACCACGCTATTGTCGCCTCCCTCCCGGAATCAGCACATCCGCCCAGCTCGAAGCGTTGACCGCAACCAAAGTCAACGATCGCGGTCACAGTACACCCTGTCAGCCTGCACCAGAAGATTGGCTACAGGAGGTACTGTTACAACTGTCATATCTCCTGCGGGTGGCGAGGGCCAATAGGAAGGCGCTGATCGAAAAGGCGATGGCGTCTAGGCCAAGATCCGCATGTATTGTTGGCCGAGGAAGTTGTGTGGGTGGCGAATGACGGGCCTTGTAAAGGGCGGCAGAGGCAGCTCAAAATCGGCTTGCTGTTGGAGTGCGTTGGAATAGAGAGGAAAGTGACGTTTTGGAAAGGCTGATGCTGACGGTTTCTGGTAAGAGTATCAACCTGGAGTGAGATGCTGATGCTTTGTGGGCGCGCGCTATGAAACAAAAGCTGCATTTCATGCAAGAACATATCCATGCCGACGAGCTCGATGATTCCCCATGAAAGTGACATGCAATTTGGCTCACTAGCCGTGGCCTTCTCGAGAACTTTCTAAAGTACATCAAATGCCAACCCTCTCCAGGCCTTCAGCCACTGCATGGGGACGCGTACTTCTGACGCAACGTCTTCAGCGTAGAAATGTCGATACGATCTCGATCTCGCTCGCTCAAACCCTCCAGACCATCGTGAATGATCCTCCTGAACATCTCCCAGTCAAATCCACTGTGCTCGTCGTTCGCCATGTCACTGACTTGGACTGAGATGCCTTCATAACCCCCCTCTGTCGATGGAGATTCGAGAACCCAGACTCGATCGAAGAAGACCTTCAGATCGGCTTTCAACTGCTGCGGGTTCGGTGAATGAGAGCATGTCCCATGCTCCTTCTCGGTGCACGAAGCAGGGTGACATCCATGAATTTCGAGACAAAAAGTGGGGTTGAAGTAGTTGTAATCCGCACAAGCCTTGTCAATCCTCTCGCGCGCTGCATTGAGGCGCTGGGGCGAAATAGTAGCGAAGCTGCCTGGTAGCCTGGTCTCGGAACTTCCACGCTCAGGTGGTGGAAAGCTGATCATACTGGGGGCTCTATTCGGCTTGCTGGTTTTAGGCGTCGAGACTTGCGAATGTGCTGATTGGTAGTGTTGTAGAAGATTAATGGTCGGTAACGATTAGTGATTGCAAGAGCAGAGGGCTCAAATAGGATTGCTTGTCCGCATGTAGGGTGTGTTGCAGCAGCGAATGGCCCTGGAGCCTGGTCACTGATGTAGAATCGCTTTGGTAGTACAGTGTTTGTTTGACCGCCAGACCTCGGCGCATGACCAAGACACATGTCAACAGACTTTCAGTGTCTTTGGGACTCATTATTTGAAACGGCGTGCAGAGTCGAACTGTAATGACCAGCCCATTCTCAAAATCAGGGGTTCAGAATCTCATCCAAAGTGAACTCAACGTCTTGCCCACCAATCTCACCCGCAGCTTTCCAAAACTTGCTCAGATGTCTGTTGCCGCTGTCGCAGATGACTGTGACAATTCTCTTGCCCGGGCCTAGCTTCTGGGCGGTGATCGCAGCAGCCACGCAGTTGACAGCGCTGCTTGCTCCAACAAACAATCCCTCCTTCTCCACCAGCCACCTGGCCATGCGCATGGCCTGCTCGTCGGTGACCTTCACTGCGTCATCGATGAGACTCATGCCAGCCGAGAAGTTTTGCGTCAAGCGGTTAATACCGACACCTTCAACGATCGTGTCAACCTGATGTCTGCGACGTGTGCCCTCGGCTTCCGTGGGAGAGAACATGACACCGTACTTGATCTTGTTGTATAGTCCGCTGCCCTGTGGATCCGCTAAGACGACCTGCATCTCTGGCAGCAGAGGCTTCAGAGCCAACGCAACGCCACTGATGGTGCCTCCAGTTCCAGCACCAGCAATGAAAACATCAAGTTGGCCGTTGGTCTGCGCGTAGATCTCTGGTCCTGTCGAACTTTGATGCGCCAGGTAGTTCGCAGTGTTCTCGAATTGGTCGGCGAAGACGCCGCGGCCGGGTCGATTCGGGTCGTCCGTGTGTTCTTGAGCCCTGCGGCGGGCAAGATTGACAAATTGCTCTTGGTCGACGATGCTGGCGGGCTTGACGCGCTCGACGGTCGCGCCTAGTTTGAGTAGGAGATCGGACTTTTCGATGGCGACATCGCTGGGCATGCAACTTAAGAAGATATTAGATAGTTCATAAGCAGCTTTTGTGTCTTCGAAACTTACATGTGAGCTTTGTAGCCTCTAGCTCGGCATACAGCAGCTAATGAAATGCCAGTGGAGCCGACAGTGCCTTCATAGATGGTGTCGCCACGGTCAGGCTTCAGAAGTCCTTCCTCTTCGGCAAGATTAATCATGGAGAGTGCCACACGATCTTTTGGTGAGTTTCCAGCTCCGTTGAGAAACTCAGCCTTCGCAAGAATCTCGCATCCAGTTGCTTCCGAAAGTGCCCTCAATTTGAACAAGGGTGTGTTTCCGATAAGTCCTTCGATGCCGACAGAGACCAGTTTTTCGTCAGGTGCTTGGCTCCGTCGGGCATCGGTCTTGTCAATGATAGACTTTGAAGCCCGGCGAGTGTGATCCTCGAGGCGCACGTAATCCGGCTGTCCAGGTAGTGGGCGACGGACATCATGGTGGCGCAATTTTCTTATACGTTGCTGAAATGAGTGCTCCAAATCCGGATACAGATCTTTGAAGGTCAAAGTTAGGATGATGCCGACTATGAGACCTCCAGACGCAGTCAGTTTGCCCTTGTTGTCGAGTATGCTTTCCCACAGCTGGGCCCACACGTTGGCGAATATGCCCATTTTTCGATTGATGCAGGCGATCAGATCCTACACCAGCCACCGCTGCGATGTAACAAATAGGATGTTAAACTATATTCAAGCGCGATAGAACTAATGCATCATGTTCATAAATTTGGCCCGATAATGATGAAGTCAGAGTGCGCAGAGGGAATATGACCGACAGCGCAGCGCGTTTGGACGGATGCGGGCGAGAGCTTCACCTCCGCGCAGCAAATGGGAGCTTCGTCACCGCACGTCTCATCAGTGTACTAGAAACTATCACATAGGCGGACCGGATACATATGACCATGGAAACACCAGCGATAAACGGCCTCTTCCGACGTCTTGCAACACCGTTTCTGTCGCAAAGCAAGCATCTGCAACCAGCTTTATGCACCAGCAATGGCGCCAGAACAGCACCGCACGACCTACCACCCCTAAACACACACCAGCACCGCCGCCTCCTCCCAGGACACGAGCGCGCAAGGATGTCAAGACAACGAGCGAGAGCAACTGGCAACAGCGCACCGACGCTTTCCCAGAGGACAGAGGAGAGGAGTTCAGGAAATACCCGACTGTCACCGCGGACGAATTACGAAGCCGGAAAGAACGGCCGAAGAGAGTGAAGATGCTCATGCGGGACTTCATTGAGGACAGCTTGTATAATCCACATTATGGTTACTTCAGCAAGAATGTCTCGATTTTCAGCTCTGGCGAGCCTTTCGAGTTCAATAAGATCAAGGATGAACCAGAGTTCCAACGGATATATTCAGAGCGCTACACTCAATTTGAGGATCAGCTGGACGCAGTGGCATACAAAGAAGCAAGACAGCTCTGGCATACGCCAACAGAACTGTTCAAGCCATTTTATGCCGAGGCGATTGCGCGATACATGGTGGCCAACTACAAACTCAGCCTCTTTCCATACCACGATCTTGTAATATACGAGATGGGCGCTGGAAACGGCACTTTGATGCTGAACATACTTGACTATCTACGCGCCACGGATCCAGACGTATACGCACGCACTCGCTTCCGCATCATCGAGATCAGTGCTTCTCTTGCTTCACTCCAAACGAAAGCAGCAAGTCAAGGTCACGCGGACAAGGTGGAGATCATCAACAAATCGATTTTCGACTGGAACACATATGTTCCGACGCCTTGTTTCTTCCTGGCCATGGAAGTCTTCGACAACTTCCCACACGATGTTATTCGCTACGATCCGTTCACCGACGAGCCTTTGCAAGGCCAAGTGCTTATCGACAACGAGGGAGACTTTTTCGAATTCTATACCAAAGAGCTTGACCCCGTAGCCGCTCGCTATTTACGCCTGCGCGACGTGGCATCAAGAGACCGCAGATACGCGCATCCGCTACAGAATCCTCGCTGGATGCGCCAGCTAAGACACAAAATGCCTCTGGCTCCCAACTTGACACTTCCCGAGTACATTCCCACCCGACTGATGCACTTCTTTCACATCCTCTCGCGCCATTTCCGCAGCGCACAGGCTCATCACATCCGACTTCTCCACCCTGCCCAACGCCACTCCGGGCTTCAACGCGCCTGTAGTGCAAACACGTTACCAGCGTAAGACTGTCCCTGTAGGAACGCCACTGGTACAGCAGGGCTACTTTGACATCTTCTTTCCCACCGATTTCGGAGTCATGGAAGATGTTTATCGGGCCATCACTGGCCGCTTAACAAGAGTCACGTCACATGAGGATTTCTTCACAAGGTGGAGCTATCCTGAGGAAACACGGATGCGGAGCGGAGAAGACGCTTTGTTGGAGTACTACAAGAATGCCTCGGTCTTGGTCAGTGTTTAGGCGCTTGCCAGAAGGTCAGAACAGTGGCACCTGCGTCACCATTGTTTCCATTGCGGACGCCTTGTTGGAATTGACAACCAATACTTACAGTAGATATCGCATATATCATGCACAGCGACTGCATTGTCAAAGAGTAGAATTATGGCATTTCAGATTTGCCCCATCAATATAGAAAAGCAATATTTCATGTGCCTGAGAACATGCATGCGGGCTGACATTACACAGCATTAGTGTCCCGGATCTGCAGCACAAGAACAACCAACCACTGTTATCTTGCGGGCGGAGCAAACATGCGACAGTCTTCACAGCCCTGTGCTCGTCGCAGAACGTATGCCAACTCCCTTTGGGCTCTAATCATACCAATGTGGCATACATCTTCAGGTCGCAAAAATCTCTCAAGCGTACCCTTCTTGTATCGTCTGCCGTCAGAAAATGTTCAAACCCAACTCAAAGCCTGCATCGCTCCCAAGCGAGTCTCACGATAAGCACCAGCAGGTACCGGCTGAAAAAGACAAAGCTTTCCCTCTCTCGTTAACATTGTTACCCGCTGGTCTCGAAGTCGTCCCATCAAGCGAGAAGCATGTCCACGAAGGGGAGGAGAGATAGCACAAGCATTGCCCGAAGCTATTTCGCAAGAAGGCAAAGAAGTTTCCGCCACATGGACCGAACAACCCGCGGCTGTCGCGCCTCTGCCCGACCACTCGTCGCAGCGCAGGATGTGCGGTCTCAAGCCTAGATTCTTCTGGACTATTGTCGCATCATCAATCATCGCTGTTGCGCTGATCATAGGCTTGGCTGTCGGTCTTGCGCTAAGGAAGTCTTGGACGTCTTCTTCTTGTGATCCAAGTATGAACTCCCGCCTGCCTGCGAGCGGGAAAAGCAGCTGACATCGTCCCAGCTATCCGAAGTACATCAAACTCCCTCGTCAACCTGCTGAAAAGCGGCGTCTCGGGCGTGGTCAGGAGCGAAGACGATGCAAAGAGGCGATACACCGTAGCCATGGTGCGCCAATTGCGACTCGTCAACCCGGACAAGAACGTCATCATCTACCGTAACGCAGCCTCTGTCGTGCACTTTGACAAGAATGCTGTACATTGCCGCACTGAGCTGGACCTTGGCCTTGGATTTGCGGACAAGTATGATACTTACGTGTTCGAGTACGGCGAGTTTGCTTTGGTAGGAGAAGGCGGGTTCGAAAATTGGTCGTTCGATGGGAACTATACGAAGAAGGGCAGCCAGGTGATCTTCAATGGCATATCAAGTAAGTGACTCTCAAGCTCCTCAAGATCGACCGGGCAAGCTGATCCAGTGCTTCTCAGTTCCCGGCTCCATCTTCCAAGCAGCTGCACCAGCGCAACCACAGTACCACCTTCTAGTCCTGCACGTCTGGACTCCACGAACGTGGATGGCAATTACTTCGTGAACTGCTCCACCCCAGACGGACGCTCATCGAGCGGCATGGCGTACTACGCCCAACTGAACCCTGGACAGAATGTTGGACATAGTCCCAACGACTATGTGGACGTCGGCAATAGCACATATTTTGAGTGGGAGACGCCAGGCGCTGGTAAGCAACATCTTGTGAGTTCTACCTTCTTGCTAAACGCTGACCGGCCTAGTGACGTTCCCAAATACTAGCATCACGGTGCAGTGGTCCGTTTTCGGTGGTGCCGCCTTGTACAAAACTAACACGACGGTGGGTACGGCGAACAATGGGTACGAGTATTTCTGGATTTTCGCGGATGCTGGCCAGTTTCTTTATCAGGTGATTGATTGGAGGTGTATCTCTGCTATGGGCTTATTGAAGCGTGACTTGACTCCTTGATGTTACGATGCCCGACCGGCGCGTATGCAGTGTGGGTAGCGATGAAGGCGGAGTTGTGCTTCTTGTGCGCACCGGCTGGACCTGGCTCCGGCTGTGCGTGTGGAACGGCGGTATTGGCTTCATGGTCTTCGTATTGTGAGCGCAAGCACGATTGCATCATGTGATGTTCAATTTGTAGCTGTGACTCAAGCATTAATACGCTAAATCACAGGTGTCGCACCTCAACGAGAGTGCTCTCACGTGCGGACAGCAGTCTTCTCTACTCGAAGACGTTGAGAAGCGATACGCTGAATTACTGCCTCCGCAATCCTTCCTTCCGTAGGCGGTAGTACTCGTACTCGAGCGTAGCTCTGTCGATCGTCTACGGAGGTAGGCGAGTTTACCGCTTGTTGGCTTCCACTTCGGTGCATTCGTAGCGAGTCTACTGTGGGCGAAATGTGTTCCAATGAGTGATCATGGTCCATAGCGTGTCGCGCTCATATCACGATGTCTTGGAATTACGCAGATGTCGCAATACACTCTAGTCAACATGGATACGATGTCGTTGCGTGCGAGTGAGAGATCACAGCTATGTTTACAGTCAATGCAAGTGGCTGTCATTATTACATGAAAGACGCTGAATCAACTAGCCCTATCCATACCTCCGTATTGGCTGTAGGATGCAACATTGAAGGTATCAAAGCTGAGCCTTGGCAAGGGTTCGTGAGGTCATATTGTCCCACCCGTATTGCTAGCCAATCAGCATGTTGAAGCATGGAACCTCGGAATCCTAGTAAGATAGCCTGTGGAGGATTCTAAAGCCAGGAACAGCATGTTGATGCAACCAGAAGAGCACTCGCTAAGGCAAACAGTTTGGATGCATGCTGCTATGGGAAGTCGTTCTGAACAACGATGAGCTGTTATACCAGACCATATGACCATTCTGCAGATGAAAACCACTGGTTATATTCAATTCACTTGGGTCTCTGAAGCTTACTACCAGCGTTGTTGCCTTGGCTCGCTAACGTGACCGATATCACCGCACTGGCCGCTTCTCACCTACTAGTGTTAAGGACAATTTCCGGGTCACTGCTTACTCTCGAGCCACCTGTGGACCGATGAGATCCTCTAAGGCAAGGAGAAAGTATGGCTGACGCACACCTTGAACAACCATCGCCCTTATGTTCGACAAGGACCCGGCTGTCGTCCTGAATAATAAAAACTCCAAACTGTCCATCAGATCCTCATGTGAACATTATGAGGAACATGATACTTGGACAGCAGACTTGATAATCGTGTCAATGAGAGTTGAAAACGACAAGCTGCAGTGTTTACGATACTTGTGATGAGGCACATACCCGCTCGGTCACTTGAGCCTACATATCCACAGTGATTGCCGGTCGATATTCACGACCAAGTTTCAAGGGCCCCATGATACGGATACGCTAGAAGTGGAACCTTGGACCTCTCTCTATCAAGACACTAGGATTGAATCGAGCTTGAGGTCACAGTAGCCGTTGCAAGCTGGGCGATACGACCGTAGCGATCCCATTTGCACTCAATACGAATATGAAAGAGACTAGCACTAGCTTGATCTGTTCACGAACAGACTTTGATGACGGCACTTTTTCAAGGTGCGTATATAAACTATCATTGCACACCAGCCATGTTCCCAAACCATCATTTCTCGTTGCATTATCTCAACGACAGCTTCTTCTCAGACAACTATTGCAGCAACAACTTCGACAACAGATCAAAATGCACTTCTCCCACAACTCACTGATCGCACTCGTTGCTGCGAGCGCTACCTCCGCTATGGCTGATGGGCAGTGGGGCGTCTACGCCTACGAGGATTTGACTTGTAGCAATCAGTTAGGACAGTACCGCGACGAGTCTCCGTCTGGATGCATCGATATCACTGGAAATGGCGCTAAAAGCGTCAGGGTGGACATTCCGAATCTGTTTGTAACCTGTGGCTGGCAGGCGAAGGTCTGGGAAGACTACGGTTGTACTGGTCAGGGAAGATCCTTCGATTTGAACGACTATTGTATGTCAGTGGACATCCTTGGCGACTATAACAAACCCTACAAGAGCTTCGCGGTGGACGCCCTCCCTTGTATGTAACTCCCCTGGCTATCTGCAGAGCCACGCTAATCAAAGGCTCAGGCTAAGCTTGAGTCTGAGCATTTGGACCCTCGGAGATTGGAATTGGGAGCGGGTCAGAGGGTCAGGGTGTAGGAGGGAATGGGAGTAAGAGTGATACCGAGGAAAATTTGATCTTATCTGGCAGACGTTATTTCTGCTGTCCTCTCGTTGAATAATATCCAGTACCTACAAATACAAAGCCATTCAAGCTACTTCTTCCGACATTCATCAAGTATTGAGAGCAAAACCATCGGACTCACTTTACTCTTCCTCCTCTCCAAAACAACCCTGTTGAAAGCTATTTGTATTATCTGCATTCGGCTCTTGCAAGCAGTGCATATACGCGCCATAGATCTTCATCGGCATTTTACAGTAGCGGCTAAGCTTCGCGGATAGTGCTACGTTCAACCTGTAGATTCAATACGAGTAATGAAGGAGATGTTAGGGGCTGGTGCTGATGGGCCCACGTGCAAACGTCTGTGATTTTGCGCCCCAAAGACACGTGCGATGAGTCCTGCGTCGATTGGTCTCTGAGTGCAAGCATACCTTCTGCAAAGCAAACCAGGTGCTTGACTCTTGCCTTGACTTTCCGCGTGAGCTATGCCAACGACCAGTACGTCGGGGTTTGCGGACAGCATTGGTCTGAACAGTGTGTACTCAATGGCAGCAGCCATGGCATGCCGGTACATGCGTTCATACATGTCTGACCCGCCAAACAGGGCGGCCCTCTTGAGCAAATACTCGTAGAGCGAGTCCGACATTGCGCCTAGTGTGAACGCGGTGCCAGAAGCAAGGTCCAGCTTCCTGGGATTGACCACGAAAGGCCACATGCCAGGTAGATTGGTATCGTTCTGTTGTTTTGCAAAAGCCACCATGATTCTGTGCACGGCATCGTACCACTTGGGATCGCGAGTGATCTGCGAGAGTCTCAATAGCTATCTCGTACGTGTTTTCCTACGTGTATGTCTTCCAGCCGATGAAACGATGCCCACCCACACATCGGAGTGATTTTGTCTGAAAGATCTTTGCGTTGCACATCGGAATGACGCCACGTCAGTAGTAGAAGACCAGCACTTACCTATTTGGTCTGACGACAGCCGCAGCTTTGCATCCTGCTGAGTGAGATGTGCTTCGTTTGTCCGCTCGGGTGGCGTGCGTGCATGAATCCCTGTACGACGCTCGCTAAAATTACTACCTAGGTAGACTTCAAGCACGCCAAGCACCGACATACAACTCGCCAAAATGGTTTGTACCCTTTTGCAATCAAGACTTCTGGAAAACGTTGTTGCTACCCTGCAACACAGTCCCGGCTTTGCATTGAATCAGTACTGATGCCCACACCACCAGCCATGGAAGAATGCAGAAGCTTTCGATCCAACATGATGTGACGCGCGTTTATTCCATTATGGTTGATCAATGAGTAACAGATCGAAGAAGGAGCTTGACGGCATACCTCAAGTGTGAGCGACTATGCGAAGACGCTGCCAAATCTGATCACTCATCGGGATATCTGCAAACCAGCACTCAGCTTGTGTTATCGACCGCAGCAAGTAGAACCAGCGCTGCCTTGATTTAGCATGTAAGCGCGTCTCGAGCTTCCGAGTGCGGGCCTGATATTGCACATATTCGCAAGGAATTCCTCACTGTGTATTGCTCGATTCCCCGACAGATTTTCAACCACGAGACGAAGGACCATGATTATACAGACACTATTGATACTCTGGGTCGGATTTGCCATCAATGGCGTGAACGGTGACAATGTACAGGACGACTGGATCCATCCATCTTTGAACGACTCTATCGTCGATGGCGAGATGCTAGATATCACGTGGTCCTCTAACATCCTTTCCTGGTTTCCAACATACTGTTCGCAATGCGACATTACTCGCGTAGATTTGTGCCTACAACCTTACAGCAACCGGGACTTCAAGATCATCATAGGGAGTAGGTATGTTACAGATGTCAGGAGCGGCTGCCAGCTTACACTATCGCAGAAGGTCTTAACATCCAAACCAAGCAAAGTTACTCATGGAACATCAGTCTCTCTGACGAGGAATTGAGAAAGAATGAAAACTTCGTACTGCGCATCATCCCTTTTGATGCAGATTGCAACCGAGAGGGACAAGAGTTGACTTCTTCGCCTTTCCACATCAAGGCTGCAACAACGTCTTCGGCCTCGACAACAAGCTCCCCTGTTACCACGACATCATCTCTGGTCATCTTCGGATAGCTCTTCTTCAACCTCCGAGACTCTACCTAGCGAGATACCCGTGGCCGTTGAATCCTCGTCTTCTGGAGGCATGAGCACAGGGGTCAAAGCAGGAGTCGGCGCAGGTGTAGGCTTTGCGGCTATATTTCTTGTGGCTGCGCTGCTGATGTTCATAAAGACTAAGAGAAGCCGTGAGCATGCGCAGAATTGGTTCGGTCAACGCGCAATTCCAGAGAAAGAGATTACCTCAGATCATCTGTGGCCGTACCAGGACGGGCCTCACCAACATTCTTGTCGGAAGCCTATATATGGGACAGCGCACAATCATGGTGGAGCATCTTTCGCACCGCAGTCGCACGAGCTTGATGGACATGACCTGGTATTGGAACTCGATAGTGAACGTCGAGACTTCTGAGATGTACTGCGGCACGTCAAATCGAGTCTGTCTCTTGGTGATACCAACCGCACATTCTGTCTTAGTCATTCATTAGTACGGCTTGCGCTCACGGAAGTTCTTTTGAAGATGCGGTTCTTTCGCTGATGCGACAGTGTATCTTAAATCGTATCATCATCTTTCAATCTCCATTTCTCTCGATCTACGCGAAGAGTCATGTGGCTAGTGATTGCTGTAACGAGTCTATGGGAACCGCCTCTTGTGGAGGCGTTCGTAGTTTTCTTGTCTCTTTGCTGGTGAAGCATCCGTCGCACTGCACTCGCACGACTTGACGGACATGACCGGGTATTCGAACATGACGATGAACTCCGACATTGATGAGGTGTACTGCGGAAAATGTCTCTGGGTGCGATCAATACTTTCTTCCTAGATACGCCGTTACACCCACGGATTTCCATCTTATTCGGTGTCATTGTAATCAGCTCTCAACCTCGCGTTCATCCTCTTTCGCTCATCCCGAAGTTCTTGCCGTTTGCTTGGCTGCACGTAACTTTGTAGTAGAGCAGGCCGCCATTCTGACCGATCCTCCGTAGGGACACATTTGCGTAAGACTGTTTAGGGTTCGATGCGGATGTCCTAAGTTGGCGCAAGGACTATGTGAGCAGGACAAACAACGTCGTCACAGCGTCCGTTGGGCTTCTTTTATTGAGCTCAAGCTCAGCTCCGAATTCAAGAAGTAGTCTTTACACTCTACGAATGTGTGTCGAGAAGGTTTGCACTTGCAAGGTACCGCTCACGATGTAGCCCTGGGTAGTTGTGAGTCTTGCCGACTGCGAGGCTATATAGCCTTCATAGGAGCTTGTAATATTAGTCGCACGAAGATGCATATATTCCAAGAACAAGCACCCAGGGATCGACCAGCTGCGTCCTTCTCTGTCGGGTTCCACAGGCCCATTAGGATCAGCGCCTGAACCCAACCCTTTTCTTAAACTCCAAGATCGTGTCAATAGAGTTCTGGTACGCTACGGCTCTCAGCTCAACCATGGACTCACGTGACTCGTCCTTCGAACAGAGTAGCTCAGGGGCGTTTGCCAGAATCGTGTCTTTCAAAGTATGCAGGTCATATGGGGCCAGTGCGTGACAAAGCAATGTCATGTAGGGACCGTATCTGGCTATTTTCCGGTCACGCTTATAGTGCCCGAGTATTGACTTTGTCTGATGCATGAAAGCCTCTTCGGCTTTGGAAGCAAGGTCTCGGGACACCAGAACTCTGCATATCAGGATCCGCGATGGCGCGAATGATTGATTCGAAACAATCCTCCATTCGAAACCAATCCATTCGATACCAATCGATGTCCCGCGATCCCGTCTTTTCAGCGGGAATGATCATCCACCGCGCAATGTCCAGACTTGCCTTGAAGTATTCGTTGTTGAAGAATTCGGGCAGATCATTGAACACGAGGTTCCGTGTTTTTGCATCGGGTTTTCGCAAGAAATCGAAGATGCTACGATGGACGAAGCTCACCTCGGCTCGCTACCACATCATGGCGAAGTTACTATCATCCATTTCGACACAATCGATGAGTGATCGCAGATCTAGTAGATCCCTGCAACACTCTTGCAGGAACGAAATGTTTCTCGCATCATCTCTCTGATCTGTGGAATTGTATACTCGGTGAGCAGGATTGGAACGCTTGGTTCAGAGATTGACAGCTTTTGCATGTCAGAGTTGCGAAGCATCCAAAATGGAACCCACGACGAGGCGAAGACTGAGAGTTTCAAAGCCAGTGGTTTCTGGGCGTCCCAGGCTTCGCTCACCCTCATGAGCACTCTTTCTCGAAGATAATCTGTCATTTTGCCTGGTGTCCTTTCGATCTCGTCCGTCAATTGGGCCATGTCTTTCCCTCCTTTCAACCATTCGGGCAAACTTTTTGCGACAAGTGTCGTCCAAAGGAAGTTGCCGTTCGATTTCTCGAGTAGCTTCAAGACGAATTCATGTCCGTCTCCATGCCCGTGACGACAGTGTTTCTGCGTTCTGCATAGACATTCCCAGGCCACATCCGCAAATCTCTTTTCGTGTGCGAGTTTTGATTGCCAATAGTTAAGAATTGTTCTACGATTGACCGTTTCCATTTGAAGCAGTGAGTTTCCCTCGGTACTTAGGATCTGGAAAGCTTTCCAAGGTCGAGACGAGACAATCATTTTGACATTTGACAGACGGCTCAGATGGATGAGATTTGCAACAATGTCCTCATGCGTGTCTCCAAACCCGGAAGTTTCCTCAAGCTCGTCCAGACCGTCGATGAAAAGGCAAATCCGTCTGTCGCTCTTCGTGATGACTTCATAAAGGCAGGTCCAAAGGTCTGCTATCCTCCACGCAACATAAGTCTCCCCTTTTCTAGGTCCGTGTTTGAAGATGAGATTCATGAGCTGTCTCTCCTGACTTAGGATGTTGTATAATAATGTCCGCAATAACGCAGATTGCGATCTCTGGTCACATGATCCTGCGATCCAGCAGAAATGCCGAGCGATAGTGATCTGTCCGGCCCCCTCCCACACCCACAGGTGTTTGATGATCTGACCGTTTGGGGCTCGAGAGGTGTTTCATGAGGGTAGACTTCCCTGAAGCTGCTTCTCCGAGATCCAGAAGATACCGGTCCCAGTCTGCAGAAATCTCAATAAGTTCGCTGCTTGCGGATACTCTTGCACGTCTTTTGTGAAGAAGTCGTACGTCTTGTCATCTGACTCGGAAATCTCCTTCTGGCGCTTTTGGAAGTCTGGATCAAGTAGAAGCTTGGCCAATTCTTCATCAGTGATTCTGTTCGTGATCACTTCAATTTGTCGCGACATGTTGTTCATGTTTTGCGAGTTGGTTTGATACCTGTTGAAAGCCAGCTTCCATGCCAGATCTCAAATCTCTCAGTGCAACCTCAGAGGTAATGATGTTATTCGTCACCTTATCGTCGAGCGTACGGAGCTCCTCAATCGTTCTCACGCTCACACTCAGGTTCAGAAGCTTGACCGAGTCATCTACCGCAGTGTGACATGCTCTTACATCGTCCGAGAAAGCCAAGATGGTGGATCTTTGGAACGGCCATTTTGCCTTCTGGCTCATACCCTGTAACCGCAACTTTACCTTTTTCAAAGCTTTGCCCGTGACCGCGCTCTTTGGCGGAAATCTTGCAAGACCCTCCTGCAGCCTTTTGACCTCTTGATCGCACCTCTCCAAAGCCTGTTTGACCTTGTGTCGATCTTCTGTACCTAGTCCTTCTCGTTCGAGAGCCACTTTGACCAGAACAGACTTCTCCTGTAGTCCGAGTAGCTGGAGTCTGAGATCTGAGATGTCATTGTCGCGCTTTTTGGCAGCTTGGTAGAAGTCGTATATCTTCTCCGACGCCTCGCATATCGAGACGACTAGACCAAAGACGTCCGCCATAGCTCTGCCAGGAATAGTAGAGCTAGCGAAATGCCTTTTAACGACCGAGCGTTGTATGAGAGATGATATCTGTGGAGATCGGTGCCAGCAGACTGTCTGAGGACCAACAATAGGTAGTAGAATGTAGGTCAGCTTGAAGTTGCACGTGAGATCAGGCTGTCAGCATGAGGTGTTACAAAGCTAAGCGCATCGGGATGCACAGATAGACTAAGCGAGCTACGAGCTTGTCAACATAATTACAGAGCTGGGGAGTATTAGACATAATAGTTTACTTCAGTCTTGGCCCTCCACTTAGGTACGCTACGAATGAGTAGGCGCGCGTTGAAGCCTACCATTGTTCATTTCTTGCCGGATGAAAGGCTAACAAGGCATGAGTTCCAGAGACCTTAAGCCGCATTTGAGCTCTGAGCAGTGGGATAAGCAAGTACATGATTCAAACGGGTACTGCCCTGACGTTAGAAGCATTCGAACTTTTACTTCATGTTTGGTCTACTGGGTAGACATCTGGCCACACTGTTTTCCATGCCAATCGCAAGTTCTACTATTCTACAATTTACGATTCTGTAGGGTAGCCCGTGCAAAAGCTACCACTGATCCAAATAGGCATTTGATTAAGGTCTCTCAAGTCCTGGTTACCATCCGCGATGGATGATTGATACTCGGATCATATCATAAGAGTTTGCTACTTGTAAAAGCTTCGCATGGATGGATGAGAATTGAAAAGGTGCTCCTCTGCGCGCAGATGCCGCGCAAACTTCACGCACGTGGTCGCAGAGTCGATCAAGGCCTGCAAAAGTGATGTCTGCACGCGACTTGTCGTGGAAGCTGCATTCACTTACACGCCATTTCCGTTAGCGTAGGGACGCCAAGAGTCCGCGCGGTCAGCCGTGAACAACCTCCCTGCCTCTGGAAGCCTCCAATTCCATTCGCGCCACTTGAACTTCAGACTCAATATCAGCAGAGCTTTTCGTTGGCGCCAACTTACTGCCGTCCGCAAAAAGGCTCGAGCGCACTCACAGACGTCCACCAGGAGCAAAGATGCAAACAGCTGCTTGGTTCAACGATGCAGAGTACAGTGATCTCATCATAAAGCTCAGCGACAACCGCGAGCTGAGGGTGTACAAACTCATCCTCTGCAAGCAGAACGAGTACTTTGCTACTCTGTGTGGGTCTTCGAGCTCCTTTGCCGTAAGCTTGACCTGATATGTGATATCTTCTCGCGATGCTAACACCTTCCCATAGGAAGCTACGCAGAGGATCATCAAACTTGAAGACGACGATCCGGATGCTTTAGAAATAGTGCTTCACCACGTCTAGGCGGTGAATGTCCTGACGTCGAATCGAAAACGTGGCGCTTCTGGCTCGACCTTGCCGTTACTGCGGACAAGTATCTCGTGCCAAGTCTCAGCAAAACAGCGGTTGCCGCCCTACGCACTGTCGCATTCAAGACGGAGAGTCCTGACACCATCTTGGATGTCATCGAGTCAATTGAGAGCGACATGACTCATGATGAAGCACTACTGAAGCTCGCCAAAGACCTTGAGAAAGCACAAGATCTGGGAGCTGCAGAAGAGCGGCCGCTATCGCGATCGACTGTTCGAAGATCGGGACTCTATGGACGCACACTTCGATGCCTTGGAGCAACTTATCGGCCCAAAGGGCCTGAAAGAGACGCATGTCTCTGTGTGCGACCAGCATGCTGATCACGTCTGGAAAACAACATTCCACGGGAATATGGGATGCTACTTGTGCAAGGATGGCAGAGGAAAGGGAGATCGCAGACTTTTTGTGTCGAAAGGGTAGCTATCATAAGCGTCGTTGGTGGGATCAACGGAGAATCGCTGAGAAGAAGCGACCCTGTGCGTATGAAAACCCGTGGTTCCAGGCGTAGAGCGAAAGATCAACGACGGCGGTTCACGCAACTTGACTGGAAATTGCCATTAGGTGACGGGAAGTCAGCATTGAGCATGGTACAGATATGTTGACCAGAATGAAGCGAGTTTATCGACCATGCACATGCCTACGTTCCAGTGAAGTCTAATCTTCGAGTTCTCCGAGTAGAGGTAGATACCATCTTCGAACATTCTTCGACGTCCGCAGACGAAGGTACGTGACAATATCGATGCGTTCAGCACTTCAGCAACATGTCATATACCTCACGCCATGCTGCCGGTTGTATCGCATCGACGATCCATCATCCAGTACCAGTTTCCAATACATAGTGACGAATAGCAAAGTGATGCATACAAGCGTTGGCGCTAGAAGATCGTTCACTTCGCAAGCGTCCGCAAGAGCATTCATTCCGAGACCACTTTGTCGCAGCACCGCAACCAAAGCCTCACTCACAACTTCTGCCCGCCGCGCCTGGACTTCCAATCTCAAATCGTGCCCAGGACTGCGCATCACTACGACAAACACATCACGTGCACTGCAAGCCAGCGCGCCTGAGTACAAACATGTCGACAATACCTGACTGGTACAATGATGCGCAATACAGCGACCTGACGCTGCGCCTCGGCGATGGTCGAAAGATCAAGGTCCACAAGATCGTGCTTTGCAAGCGAAACGCATACTTCAACTCGCTTTGCGGGTGTGAGAGCTCTTTCGCTGTGAGTACAGAGCACACTAATCTCTTCACCTGGGTCTTAGGCTGATAAGAGGCTGATAAGGATGTTATAGGAAGCCAAGCAAAGCGTGATCGAGCTCAAAAGAAGACGACCCTGACGCTGTGGAGGAGGGTCGTTCACAAGATCTATGACTGGAAGGTCCCCGACTCCAGCAAAAAGCCGTGGCGCTTCTGGTTGAACCTCGCGCTCACTGCAGACAAATACTTCGAGTTGTCGCTTGCCTACACAGCACAGCAGAGTCTTCGTTCAGTCGCTGGAGACGAGACCAACCCTGACGTTATTATGGACATCATTGAGGCGATCCAGAGCGAGCTGTGTCACCTCGAGACGATGTTGACATTCGCCAAAGACTTACGCAAGAGGAACATATTGAAGCTGCACAAGACCCAACGTTTCCGCGATCTTCTCTTCAGCGACAGGACTCTTATGGATACCCACTTCGATGAACTCAGCCAGCTCATGGTTCCGAAACAAGCTCTATGCAACGCTTGTGTGTTCAAGTCTGGCCTCTGAAATTTTGGCGCAGTCACTGGAAACGTGTCAGAGGGTCGAGTGGTCGGTGTGCTCGTTTAGAGGGAGCATGAAAGGCAAAGCATGGCACAAGACGCGTGTTAAGACGTGTCGCCTTTGACGTGTCGCCTAATGTGGGAAGGTGAATTACTGTTTTGGTCTGGATACCTGTTCGTTTCGAGCTTTCGGCTGTGCTTTAGACGGACAGATTTGGCGAAATTTCAGAGCTCTTCGGTCCTGCGTAGTAGGGCCATATAGGAAATCGCGACCAAAAGCTCTGCAAAGAAAAGCGAGGCCACCGCGATATGAGGTGAAGTAAGGTGAAAAAATTGAGGGCAATACTACCTAAGGAAGGAGATTCATGCTTCCTCACACAGCTTCGCCGGCAAACAATCGTACATGTCGTGAACTTTGTACATCCTCCTAACATACACAGGCCCAGCCGAAGCTGCCATCGAACTCCCACTCTGCTTCATCCTTCCCGGTCCTTACTTTGGTGAACGTAGGCACCTCGTCAGGTGTATAGGACTCCAAGAGGATATCCATGTCTTCTGGTTCCATCTCGCACAGGTCTTCGAGAGTCCATTGTACACACACTTTCGACATCCTACACACAGTCAGCATTTCTCCAGAGCCATTCGTATCGCTCAACGTACCACTTCATCCTCTTCGGTCCCTCTTCATTGCCTGGCGCAATCTGTCGCAATCGCTTCCTAAGCGCGCCTACTTTCGCGATTGCATCACCGATATTGGGTGGTAGTGTGGCTTCTATTCTCTTCCGCACCAAGTTCGCCATTTTCGGTCCATTGCCATTTGTGCTAACCATGATCTGCAGTGGTCCGTCTCTATGCACGCTTCCGAAGTAGAAATCGCACTCGGGCGGCACGTCGGCAATGTTTGCTGCAATACGCTTCTCTTTGCATAGCTTCCATATTGTCGTTGACACGTCAGGCTCATCGATGGCGGTCAACACCATTGTGATGGATGGGTCGTCCAGGTCTGAGGGCTCGAATCGCTTGTCTAGGTATTCGACTTGCTTTTGATCCACGCGGTAGGCGACTTCATCGTTTAGTCCTTCGCGAGGACTCAGGAGGGTGACTTTTGCATCGGCGTTGAGGAGGTTAAGAATGCGGCCTGCGGCTACCTGGTTGCCTTTACAGTCAATGTCAACTCTCTTCTTCATGCGACCGAAGTGCTGCAGCTGCGTGTAAGACTAACCTCGCCGCCACCGATGACCAAGACTTTCTTGTTCTTCACCTGCCAGGCAAGGATCAATGATCCTCCACCTTCAATTTCAGGATATTGCTCATGCGCCATTGTGTTGTATTGCAATACTGTGAGATGGTGTTGCTGCTCGAAGGATTTCCAAACCCTGGCGACTTTAGTATTGCAGCTTATCAGCCCGACAGCGGAGAAAGGCAATCGGTCTGCACGAGCGGCCGGGGACATGTGAAACCCACGTCATGGAGCGTTTGTCTCGGGCCGAGCGAGCCTTAAACATGAAGCTTAGTCCATCTTGCTGGCGTCCATGTGGAAGCACCCCGCGTATACCGCATAACCACCAAACACCAGCCTGCAGACACGAACTGCACGGCTCGGACCACTCTACCTGATACCTCGCGTTCGACATGTGCTGTATCAGAGCTGTGTAGGGAGCATGGCCGCCAGAAGAAGCTTGGGAGGCGGCCGAGTGCTGGGAAGCGGCAAGAACCTTGCGCCTCCAGTACCCATTAAACCACAGCTTCGACCCTCGGGCGCCCTTTCGCCTTCGAACAGCTCGATATCTCTCAGCTCGCAAACCTCTAGCACGCCTATATCTACCGAAAATGAGGACATTACAGCACGTGTCGCTCTTGACGAGCATGGAACTTCCCAGGCGTCAGCTGCGGCAAGCTCGAGGATGGTCTGTCCAATATGCAATGATGAGATGGTGTGTGCATGAACGACTCCAAGTGACATGGCATAGCTAATGTGGCCAGATGACACTGCTCCAACTGAACAGGTAGGTACGCGCGTCGCAAGTGCGCATCACCATCCCCAGCAATGCCTGACCGCCTCGCAGACACATCGACGACAACCACGCCAATTTGGAAGAGGTGGAACAGGACGAGGTCAAGACTTGGTTCAAGCAACAGATGACAAAAGCGAAGAAGTTCCAGCCGCTTGCGGTGCTCAACCAGAAGCTGCGAGGGCTCGAGGTGTTCGAACCCAATGACGACAGGCCTGCTTCTCAGGCGACAACCTCGCACTCCAGGCAAACCAGCGCAGTAGTCACACCAAGTCCTGCAATGATCGCGCCAGCACCCCAAGAGCACGTTGACCCTGACGAGGTCGTCTCAAAGACACACTGGCAGCGGGCAACTGGATTCGATGCTTGTGCGGATCCCATGTGTGAGAAGAGGCTTGGTGGAGCGACAGGACAAGTGAATTGCAGACACTGCGGCAAGCTGTTCTGCGAGGAGCACACGATGTACCAGATGAAACTTTCAAGAGCCGCCAACCACGAACCGGTCAGGGGATTGTGGTGTCGTGTTTGCGAAACGTGCTACAAGACTCGAGATGGGTACAACGATCACACGGGACTCGAGCGAAATCATTTTGATTTCTTCAACTCCACACGACGGAAGACTGTCGATAAGCAGAATCTCGAAATCAGTCGGCTGGAAACACGGCTCACACGACTGACACAACTGCTTGCGAACCCACCTGTAGAACCCAGTCAAAGTGCTGGCAACTATTTATGGTCATCCATCTCCGGTGCTAAGCCCCAACTTCGAGCTCTGGAGCAATCAATTGTGTCTTGGGAGGACGACTTGTCCATTAGTGAATGTCCGTTCTGCCAACAGTCATTCTCACAGTACACCTTTCGTCGACATCATTGCCGGATATGTGGAAGGGTCGTGTGCGGAGATCCTAAGACGAACTGCTCCTCCGACATCGGGCTCGATGTTGCTACAGGTAAGTGCTCATGTCGAGCCGACTTTACGACGAAGCTAATTGAAGCCAGTCACTGATTCTGCCACAGAGAAGCCTGGAGGAAAAGTTGCAATTGACGTCCGCATGTGCAAAGATTGTCAGAGGACTATCTTCAGCAAAGCCGATTTCTCTCGGGAGCTCTCTAGCTCTCCACCAGACCAGCGAGCGTACCAAAATCTATTACAATTCGAGCATGGCATCCGCTTGCTATTGCCAAGATTCCAGCGCTTGTTATTGACATTACAAGACCCAGAGAATCCACCATCTCCTGCACAGCTTGCGGATGCCGCGAAAGTGCGCAAACGGCTCACAGACGCCTTTACACAATACGACACTGCGTCACGGCGGATACGAGACATGCCAACACAAAGCCCGACTCAAATGCGGCTACAGAAGGCTGTACACCAGCAAGCGACCAATTTCTTGCACGTACATATGCTTCCTCTGAAAAGTCTGCCAAAGATCATGAAACATGCCACTCCAAATGGAAGGCCCATGCCACGCGCATCAAATGGCAAACCGCAAAGTGCCCTCGCCGCAATCAAATACAACGATATCTCAAACGGCGGCTCGCGGCCAAGTAGCAGCAGAGCAAGCAGCACAAGCTCCGCCGCAGTCACAGCTCTCGAAGCAGAGGAGAAAGAGCTACGAGAGCGATTGATTGTTTTAGAGGAGCAGAAATTCTTCGTCTCGGAAATGATTGCGGACGCAAACAAGCGACGTCAGTTCGACGAGGTGTCTGCCCTGTCCGGCAATGTTGAAGACCTCAGTCGCGAAATTGATCAGATTCAGGGACAGCTTGCGCAGATGGACTTTGCTGGCGCATATGCTGCGGATGGCGCCATCAAGTGAGGAGAGCATTGAGCCATGAATCTTCGCTCAACTCTTCGGCAGATCCTATGCTTAGACAAGTAGGGCGGAGTCGCCTGACACTCAGGACCACGCTCGACCCTTTCCAACTGAAGAGGGAGTCTTCACGCCTCTCTTCGCCATTCTCAGTATTGGCGACTGCTTGCGAGAGACATGGACTGAGGCCAGGAAAGCTACCAAGGTGCAGCTGGGCATTTTTGTCCGCCACTCCGCCACCATAGGCTCCGCCTGGACATACATCTTGCAAAGAGGACAATCATCCCTCTCCAGCTTGAGCCCGAGGCTCCCTGAAGTCTAGTACTCGTTGGCTTCGATCTGCACAGTGAAGATACAAGCGTGGCCGACCCCATCATCTTCAAACGTGACCAACCACATCATCGTCCGCGCAACAGAGCAGATCAGTCTCACGCACCTCAATGCCTTAGGGACAAAGGACTATCAAGGCGTAGCCGAAGTCATGCATGGAGCCTCTGCGGCCGAGGGGCGAGTGTCATGCAGAACTCAGATGTTAACAATTAAATTATATTTAATCAACAACTCAAGACTTCAAGTGGGAAATCTCCCCGTCCTGTCCGACAATCAACCGTGTATAAGCATATTGATCTCTCATAATGACCCTCGTGATTTTACCGTAGGCATACACGAAACAACAAAATAAAAACCACTAGCATCGAATCAAATGAGCGTTAGATTGAGATCATAGTCTTTCGTATCAACAATGCTATTGAAAGAAAAAAAAGAAGCAAGTCATCTACATCTTCCTCTTTCATCGTTCTCCATCTGATTCGTCGTATGTACAAGATTACCTAAATACTGTTTTGTGAATGAAGAGGAGAAAACGCCCTTATCCTTCGAAACTTGTATATCCACCCATCCCACCCGTAGCGCCATGAAAACCAAACATCTCGGATCACCCAAGCCCGAAAAATGCCAACTATGATGCCTCGCACCCATTCATCAACGTGTTCTCCGGCCAGTCATACCCTGCGTCCTTCCAATGCGTGACATTAGGATTATTGTAAGCCTCGGGGTGATTCTTGATATACTCCGTTGTCTCGTATCCAGGCGGATCGCACGTCATCATCTCCTCGCCTTCCTTTTGGTATATGCGGACGTAGTCGATGCGCATGATGGTGGGGAATTTGAGCGCAGCGTAATCGATGTTGACCCAGTTTTCTGAAATGCCAAGGTTGATGACCATGGACATGGGTTCTTCGGAGACGAGGCGCTGGCCGACGTTGCCGTTGGGCCCGATGGCGCGGGCGTCGAATTTCATCATCTCGTCGTCGCCGACGTACCATTGGATGTAGGCGTTTTCGTCGCCTCCTGGGGCGTATTCGAAGGCGTATTTTTGGTATTGCATGCCGTCGTACCAGGAGTTGTTGAGCATGGTGGTGGTGGAGACGGCTTGTTGGAAGGGACCGCCGGTGTAGGTGTTGACGAAGCTGAAGCGGTAGTCGGGCGTTTCCATGAAGTCGTAGTTGGGATACCAGTGGACGTCGAAGGGAGCGACTTGGAAGGATTGAGTTGCGACTGCGACGCCCATGCCGGCCCAGTCACCACTGACTTCGATAATGTCAATTTCGGGGGCGCCACGACCGGTCCCAGGTGTGGGATGATCAGAACCTTTGCAACCGCAGGAAGTGAGGCGCTGGCCAGGCAGGTAGCTCAAACCGTCACTTTGAGATTGGTTGGGTGTAATTCCAGCATCGCAGTCGTTGTATGTGTACGGCCACATTCCGTCGGTGGTTGCAAGATATCCTGGGCGTCCAAGATTTCCCATGGTCCAGGCTCCTGGCCAGAGGCCGTGAACACCTCCAGGTCCTGGAAGCGAAGCGGAGATCTCAAAGACGCCACCTTTGAAGCAGAGCTGGTTCCATGAGTTAAGCATACCGGAGCGATATTGTAGACCATGATTTGGGAAAGCATCGAGTTGGAGCGATAGCACGCCATCACCTAGATATTGTCAGTGAAAGATTCGGTTTTTAACAGGCTCGCACTTCTTACCAGTGTTGACAGCGTCCGGGTCATACCACTCCATATCCATCGTCGCTCCATACCAAATGTCCGGTGCGAACCAGAAAGGATCATCGTCGGGGTAGAATGTTCGGTTCTGCTCGTTGAACTCATCACTGAAAACCAACTTCAAAGTATCACCATTAATATCTGTCCTGGTAGCTGCGCTTGCTGGGGTATCAGGATCTATCAGGCCGGTTCTCATGTTCTTCATAATCGGATACTGTCTGTCGTTGACGTATGCCCAGCTGTTCTTATCTTGCTTGGTGAATGCGCCAGGCATTTGATCCAGGGGTGTCTCGTATTGGTAGACCAAAAGACTTGTGCCGGTGTAGGAAACAACCGGTAAGACGATGAAAATCGTGAGGAGGCCAAGTACCATGAAGATCATTCCTATGGTACTGGCGAGGTTATCTCGTGTGAAGTGATCTTTCCAGCTCGCTTTCAGTCGGATGTCGTCGTCCCATTGTGGCATGTGCATGTCGTCGTCGTCTTCTACAGCATCGGTGTATAATGGAAACTGAGATATTGGTGCGCCCAGTCTGTCGTCCATGTATGGGAAAAACGCCGCCTTCTCGGGATCATTCTCTCGAATCAACAAGAGTGTACCATGTCTTTCGACCATCTCGCTTGCAGCTACTGCTCCTACTCCTGCTCCAGCACCAACAGCAGCAGCACCTGCAACGGCTCCCTTCTCGTTCTCCTTGCTGTTCGTCCTCGCGATTGGTGTACCAGGTGTAGTATTTGTGGCAGATCCGAATGGATTTGACATTCGATTGGTGTCTTTGAACGGGTTCGACAGCCTCTTGTTGAGCTCGTCTGGCGACATGCCAGCGCCAGCCATAAGATGCGTGGATGAATCTGTCCTCGCTAAGGGTGAAGAAACGTCTACTTGTGAATTATTCTGTGAAGCGAAAGGGTTGTAGTATCGCGTGTAGCTGGATCCTAAATCTCGTACACTTCGAGGCGGTTGTGATGTGACGCTGAGGGTTGAGCCATTTCCTGGTATCATCATCCTTTTCCTCTGATCTTGCGAACTTGATGCGTTCGATAATGCAGACTGGGGTGGCAGAAGGGAGTCACCCTTTGATTCGTCGCTGTTGGCATTACTACTACCAGCTTCGCTAGAACTGTGCGAGTGCCTAACGTTCGGTGGTGACGAGTCTGAAGGTGCAAGTGGCGAGGCCGTTCGAGGGATCACGGAAATTGGCGCTGGAGGCGACAAGGGTCCTTCGGCGACGAGGTTCGACGATGATGGCCTGGTTTTCTTTCGAAGAAGATTTGGCTGGCTTGGTGAACGACTTGGTGGTCGTGACCCGGGACGAGCTTGTTCGCGCAACGATTGTGCAGATGCGGCGGCGTTGAGGTTGATGTTCGAGCGACCAGCTTGTTGAACTTGTCGCTCGTCATTCGCGTCAACGTATGAGCTCCGCGAAGAAGCTCGCGACGCTTCGGGCCTCAGAGGCGCCATTGCGATGGCAGGACTATTGGTAGGTGGTGACGACACCCATGCGGCGGAAATCGAGGTCGTGGAAATGCAGCGATATGTGGCTTGGTCGCGTGCCAAACGATTAATCTGTGGCAGTGGCGAGGCAATGCGATGCTATGTCAGCGACAGGCAGGACCGACTCGGTTCGGTGGTGGTGGAGAGTGCGTGTGGCAGGCTTCAATAATGCTGGCGAGAGGCCTACGGAAACCCACATGCAGCAGTGGGGAAGTGGATGTGTGGAGGAAAGGGCTTTGGAGAAGCGCAACGGGCGTCGCAGGCCTATCAAAGTCTATTGGTACGCTAAATGAAGTCAGCCTTGACGATAGCCTGCCAGCCACAGCAAAAGATCGTCTGGCGCTGCCGCGAGTATCGGCAACGGCCAAGCCTGCGAGATCTTTTTCCGCACCTGTCACTCGGCGAGCTGCGGATGGCGTAGGGAATTGCGTATGCGCGCCCGTCGAGTGAACCGCTGGCACGAGCGACAAGCTGTGACTGTTGCAGTGCGCCGAGTCAAAGCAGACAGAACGCCGCCTCTGAGCTGTGACTTCAAAGCAAGTTGCAGTGCAGTGGGAAAGCAGGTTGGAACGTGTCTAACTGCATGCAGCTTGGCCAAGGCATTTGCGCATGGCAAGCCGCGATAGACGATACACTCGACGGGGCCGCCACCAACGCCATACCATGCCCTGTCGTCTTAGCAAATTCCGTAGGCCACTTCCGCCTTGGATTCTTGAATGTAGTGCCCGCTTCAGCGGCTGCGAGCAACTGTGCTCATCTCCACCAAACACTGATAGTATCTCGCTAAGAACTGCTGGGAGTAGAGGTGCGTGAGTGGCGGATTGGCCAGGGCCATCCCGGTCGGCTGTGCCTGGCACGCACCCGGTGGCTTGCAGACAGCGGCAGCGCTCGACGAAACACGAGAAGCAAATCGGAGTATCTCCCACCCTCTGCTTCAAAGAGCGTCATGTCTCGGGCCTGCGTGAACGATGGTACATCGCATACAACACACGCGTCGTTAAGCACAAAAGACTTATAGTTGCGATAAGCCTGTAAAGCGATGTTGGCAACCTCCACTGAGCTTGTCTTGTCTGCCGCTCAGGCACGTCCGTGGAGGCATGGCGTGATGATCGAGCGTGCTTCGCATCCTTCTCCCTCTCCCTCTCGATCAAGAACGGAAGATGCATCTGCGCGTCGTCATCCCCCGGCAATTTGGATGAGCTGCAGCTACATCCAAGCTCAACCCGCCTCTGCAGCCACAAGACAAGCTAGTCGCAGCACACCCATCTTGAGTCAGCTTCTTGAACAGATAGCCTCGTACTGCTCATCTATATAAGTATCTCCCAAGACGCTCGTGCGAAACCAAGCCTGCCTGGCCTTTCTCGCCTCCTGCGATCTCGATGCTGGCCACTTCTACAAGCCGAGAAACGCTGCTTGGCGACAAGGCTCGCCCAGCACGTGCACGGCGAACGGGCGATTATTGTGGGTTCCCCCCAACGGCTGTGGGAATCAATCTGGAGAGAGCTTTGCTGGGCTGGAGGACCCGCACGTGACAGGCTGCGGCGGCTGTAGGGATTTTGTATCCACTTCTCTATCCGGGCGGACTTCAGCGCTTGGCTGGTGTGTCTTGACGTCAAGCATTGCTTTGCTTCTTGCTTCTTCTTGTTGTATTGCTGCGACTCAAGGCCTGGTGGAGAAACGACGACGTGATGTGAGGAGTGCATATGCAGCTTGACTTGTCCGCGTGGACACTTTTGATTATGCTTGTCGGTTGGCGAGCCGGCTATTCTTGGGCTGATGGCCGACGAGCTTCGCCCTGGAGTGCATGCTTTGGTGCACAAGGTATGTATATGCATGCGGGGAAACATCATTCGAACGGTGAGATTCAAGCGCAGTGTAATTAGCCTCTTTATACACAGATCTCAATCACGTGGGACGAGCCCTTTTTAATGCGCTGTCAGGACCTCCTTGTGTAACATCCATCCTTCGAGAAGCTCCATGATGGCTCATCAGAAGACCCATATCCCCAAGAATATCAACAGGCATTCTTCTCTTGTCCTCGATCATGAGCGCGTTGTCAAACATTACTGCATGTTGCCCGAAGCAGCGACGCTTGTCCGCCTTCAAGTAATACAACGCCTGCATTTCGAACATCGCGCAGCCGCCATTTCGTCGAAGTGCGACATCAAAAGCTCCGGGTCGCTCAAGAGGAGACTGCGATAGCGCTCGTTCCGAATAAGACTGTCAAAGTGCTTCTTGCGCAGCGATTCGGCGAGCCACAAACATCTTTCGTCTTGGTTCATGTCAGCCTTGAGAGATTGTATAACATCGAAGATCTCGTCCGCGTTTTTCACTCGCATGGTAGCCTCGGAGAGACGCGAGAAGGCGTTGGATCTCAGCTTCGGCTCGCGATACTTTTCCGCGGTGATCATCAGCTGCAGCCAGGAGCGCGAAGTCTTTGTAGTTGCAACTGGGAGGGTGCAG
This sequence comes from Cladosporium cladosporioides, assembly GCA_002901145.1. Classification (NCBI taxonomy): domain Eukaryota; kingdom Fungi; phylum Ascomycota; class Dothideomycetes; order Cladosporiales; family Cladosporiaceae; genus Cladosporium; species Cladosporium cladosporioides. The sequence goes on along the minus strand of NOXB01000009.1, from coordinate 88,790 downwards.
CCATAGATCTTGCGAAGGACTTCTTCTACGGCGTCTGGATCGTCTTCCGCGAGCTCAAGCTTGCTCATCTTAGCCTTCTGTGGTGTTTGATCAGTCACTCGAGCAGACTAAGGAGATTGTCCAGCATCAGCTCTTACTGCGAAAGAGGTCGAAGGCCCACAGAGCGAGGCGAAGTATTTGTTCTGCTTGCAGATAATGAGCCTGTGCGCTTTGATCTCACGATCGTCGCGCAGCTTCAGCGTGATGTCGCTATAGTCTGAGTCGTTGAACCAGCCCGCTGACGAATTCATAGTGTTCCGCCAATTCCCTGCTATCCGCGTGAGGTGATGTCTGTGTCGTTGAGTAAGACAATGCCGGAGCTGTGGACGTGCGGTATACGCGCTTCCAGTTGTCAAGCGAAGTGAGGTGAGGTGAGGTTGTGGCGAATGACACCTCAGGCTGTTGAAGTTGACATGCGCGAACGCCGCGCAAGCACGTGCAAGAGACATGTACACACACGACACATCACTTTGGCACTTTGCTCGTCTTCACGCGCTCATGTAAGACTCTCACAACTTGTGAACTCCCATGAGGCAGCAGGCGTATGCGTCTCATACGCCAGCGTCACCAACCAGTACCCTCAGCTCACTTCACCTCACTTTGTGGCGCCCACGCAGCGCTCAGGTCGCGCCTTCCTCGCATGAACTTCTGCATCCTAGCGCGTTGTAATCATCACGTCTTTTGTTCACTCTTCAGCGCCTCTCTACTGTCACTGACCACGCGATAGAACTGACGCAAACATGTCCGACCCGATTCCTGCCATCGTCACTGGTGAGCCTTCCGTGGTCGACGATGGAGCCAAAGCAGAGTGCGACCAGAACAGCTCCAAGTAATAAGATCACCAGCTCGCTGGATGTGGCAAAGGACTGACGAATTGCTCATAGACTGTTCGACAAGGAGGAATTCAGCGACCTGTTGATCAACTTCTCCGACCGCAAGATCCACGCTCACCGGCTCATCCTGTGCCAGGGATGCGAGTACTTCAACAAGCTCTGTGGTCCGCGTAGCCAGTTTGCGGTGAGTCCGGGTTCCTTCACGTTGACCCTAAAAAACAAGAACTCAACGCTAATTGGACTGCAACAGGAGTCAACTATGAAGGAAGTCACACTACACGTTGACGACCCCGATGCCGTGGAGGCGATGCTTCGCCACCTGTACAACTTCTGGTTGAGACCGCCGTCGATGTCGCTCACCATTCGGAAGAAGGTGCACTTCTACTGCAACGTTGTCGTCGTCTCAGACAAATACGGACTCCCCGCTCTCGCCGACGAAGCGCGCAGAAGTCTCAACACATTCGTGATCAGCATTGAAGACCCCGTGGCCGTAGTTGGCTGTCTCAAGATCATCACCGAGACTTACAGCGACTACGGCTCACTGGACGAATGTGCTGTCAACCTTGCAGCTCCTCGCCTGGCAGATCTGTCGACCGTCGCCGAGTTCTCAGGCTGGCTTGGCACGCAACAGCAATTTTCACAAGGAATTATCCAAGACGCCGCAAAGCTGCGTTCTGGGGCAATGCATGAATTTCCGGGGTATAAGAAAATGCCGCTGTACAAGTGCGCAAGGGCCAACCTGCGCGCGTCCTCTATTCGGACGCGAAAATGATGATGCTCCAAGATGCCATGGAATGACATCGGAGCCGGATGGGCTTGTGTATCGCGAATCTTCTTGAGTTACAAACGGCAGGCTGTCTGCAGTATGGAAATGCAGACGATCAGCTTTTGGCTCTGGTAACAGGGCAGAACGAAGTCAAGCGTCATGCGGCGTGCGGAAAGTGTGTACGGTGTAGGTTTTTGTTACGGAAAGAGGACCGATCAGGTGGTCATGTATCTACCACAGCGAAACGAACGATTACTTTTCCACACCCTCATAATGTTACTGCACACCGAAACAGCCACCGAACAATGAAAGACGGTCAATTCTCCTCTAAGGCTTACTCATCTGTTCCTTGCGGAAGAAAAAGAAGAAGCCGACCGGAATGGCCAGCTGACAAGTCAAAGCCACCCAGAACCACGGCTGCATCAATCCAGCAGCAACACCAGCACTCAAGTCAGGGAAGACGGAGCCAGGTCCATCTTTGTCAGGCGCCGTAGCTTTCGCTATCAGGGTCACAGCCGCGCCCAGGATCTGCGAAGCAGTGAGAACAACCGCCACATGAATGCGAGTGAGCGTCTGTAGCAAAGACATGCCAATGCCAACACCTTGAATCGAGTCCAGCACTCCAAGCCAAAGCCACAAAGACCGACCAGCTATTGCACCTCCCACGGGCCCGCCCGGCACCCATGGCAGCCACAGCCCATACGAAGACGTTCCCCACCACATCTGCGCCCAGCGCGGCGCAAGCAATCCGAAAGCAAACATCGGCAGAATCCAGGAATGCGATTTGCTCAGCTGAGCAAAGATGAGTAGCAGCACTATCCAAAAGCCGACGAAGAAGATCACCGTCAAGATTGCTATCGCCCACTTCGGCGCGTATCTAGAGCTCCACAGGTAGCCCCAGCTACGTCCATATGGTGCGGACAAGAAGTAATTCTGCAGGATTACAGACATGAACATCCAGGTAATCAATTTGCGGCGAATCAGGGATTGGTAGAAGTAAGGAATCTTGCCGGGCGTTTGGCGGTAGTAGGATGGTAGTGAGGTGAACAGTAGAGCTCCGATGATCAGAAGGACGGCACCGATAGGGCAGGTAATTGCGGCGAGGATGGGTTTGTCGAGTATCGTTTCCACGGCCTTGCCGTCGCTGGTCGTCTTGCTCATGGTCTCGCTCATGGCTTGGCCGAAATAGAAAAGCGCGGTGATGTAGATCTGCTGGATTCCTTGGACGATGGAGGCCCGGTATACCCATTGCTGGATTGGAGCGCCGCCTGTGACTTTCAGTAAAATTACGAGATCGAAGATGTAATCGAAAACATACCTTCATCGCCAAAGTTCAATGCAAAGTAAAGTGATCCACTGGCAGAAGCAGTCGCGTACAATCCGGTGGCGACATTTCCGACCCACTGTCTGCCTCCTCCTTTTGCAACCAAAGGTGCAAGACCAACGAAGATGAAAGAAAGTCCATACAGCACAAAGGGCACAGATGTAACATATCGAGGGGCCGCTGTACGGAACAGCAACCACCACAAGCATGATGCGATGATGTAGATGGCTCCTACCACGTAAAGCTTGGTGGCCAAACCGGCACCAGACCCACCTGTGAGCAACACGATCTGATACGAATTGGCCGCCATGATCTGACCGAGAGCGAGCAGGATACAGTAGATTGGCCAGTCGAAGATCCTGATCTGCAGCCAACGCTTTAGGATTGATGGACGGACGTAATTCTCTCCCAGCAGAAATTCGTCGTCCAGGAGCGAGCCTGCGTCGTATCCCGATTCGTCGACATGGCTTGAACGTGAACTGTCTCGGTGAGATAGCGACGGACTGCTGCGATGCGAGTCGAAGCTGGCTCGGGCAGAAGAGTATCTTCGGTGATCGCCACTTGCTGGGCTGGCACTGCGTGGTCTTCGCAGTTTCTCGGCGCGATATCTCGCGGACCATTCTTTCTCGCTCTTCTTGAGGAAGTCTTCGATGACCAGAGTGTTCTCGGAGGATTTGGCGGTAAGCTTTTCTTGCAGCAGATTCTCGAATTTCTTGTAATACTCGCCCTGGCTGTCGGTGAAGTCGAGATCGACCTTCTGCAAGCTATAATCGCGGCGGCCGGAGGTCACTTCGTCCAGACTGAGCAACGAGGAATGGCGTTTGTGTGAAGAGCGTGCGGTATCCGGTAGGAGTCTTGCTTGTGCTCGGCCTGATGGGCTCGCGGAACGAGATCTGCTGGTAGGTCGCATCTCGACTGATGGACTAATTGGCAATGATTCGCTACCTCCGGGCGAGGAGACCGAGAACAATGGCTGGTGCGACCTCGATCTACCGCGGGATATACTCTCATCGGGAATGGTGAGGCCGATGGGCGGAGGCATGACAGCCTGCTCAGGCCGACGGCCTTCCAGACTGCGCAAAGCTGCGTCCACATTTTCGATCCGGTACGCGGCCTCGGCTTCCTCGTTCGTGATCTCGACCTCTGTATCTTCTTCGAGGCCCTCTTCGAAGCGCGAGAGGCGATTCTGGGTGTCTAAAGCCGATCTGTATCCTGGACCAGTACGCTTGCCCAGCGAGAGGGAACGTCCAAGGCCATAGGCTGGGCAGCGTCTTGAGAGCTCTGTTCTCCTCGCCAGGAGCTTGAGCTTCGTATGAAGACAAGCGATAAGTGCTGACACCTTGACCACTGTCTCCAAGACCAGCGAAAGAGCCAAAGCTAGTGCTTGCAATGCTGCGCCGTTTGGGTGTGCTCTTGCCAGAGCGTGATGAGCTGTTGTGAATACGTATCGATGCACTGTGGAGCGTCTCAAGATCTTCCACCCATCTCGCAACTGGGAACCTTTGTTTTGCCGAGCGAGCTCTCATATCTGCTCTGACCTTCGTCGAAGAATCCAATGCGTCATCGATCGCGGATTTGAACTGTTGGATCAGGTGCTTCGATGTGGTGCTTTCGACGGTATACCACCAACCTGGCATCTGACCAAGACCTCCAACTCTGGCGCCTACTCCAAGAGCACCTTTGCGACCAAACTCGACGGCCACAAGCCCAAATGGCTCATCGCGAGAGGGGATGAGGGCGAATTCAGCCCCAGCGAAGATGTATGGTGGCAGTGCAGTGAACTCTGGTTTAGAATACACCCGGCCAGGGTACTTCTTCATGATTGCCTCGAGCTTGAGTGCAGCAAACTTGCCATATAGGTCGATAACAGGGCCGATGCATATTAATTGAACGTCCTTGTGCTTCTCGAGCACTGCCGGAAATACGTCTGCGATCAGGTCGACTCCTTTCTGAACAGACCACCTGCCGACAAAGACGAAGAGATTGGCATTTGGGTCGACTGTCAAGTTGGCCCATTCTTGAGCTTGTTTTCTCAGGTCGCCGCGAGCGGCTTCCACCGCCGGGTCAACAGTGATGACTTGCTTTGCCTCAGCCTCTTCGTCCCATGGCTCTGTATCGGTCGGATCTGGATTTGGCAACTTCCCGATCTCTTTCAACGCCCAGAAGATGGGGTACCGAGCATAAGAGCGTGATCCATATTTGTTCGAGACTCCGACTGCTCCAAACCCGCCTTGATGGACACGCAGATAGCTGGCGCCCGCATGCAAAAGATTGAAAACACCGCCGAATTGCACGTACTTCTCAACGATCTTTTGGCTGAGATTGAATGCTTTGCAGATCTCCTCTTGCTCTTGTTTCGTGCGCATTGGCCACAGACCTTGAAACTCAGCGTTATGCAACGAGAGGCAGCAGGGGATCGTCTTGGGGAGGAGATAAAGCGGTGCTGCTGCGCCATGGTAGTCGTTGATGTGGTAGATGTCTACGGGAAATCTCTCTACTGCGAGGGCGATGCAAGCGTTCCAGGCGGAGTAATAGATCGCGCTGTCCAGGTCATCCATTCTCGGAGGATACGGCTCGGTTTTTGATTGCTGCCTGAAGATAGGAGCATCAAGTAGGACGTAGGTGATGTTGCGCAGCTGGTGGTATTGGAGCTGGATCTCGTATTGCTGTTCCATGACAGTCACTACCATTGGTTCTGCGATTCGGTCAATTGGATATTCGACGCCTCCGACGCACGGGACGACCCAGATCAGGTCGTGACCTCCCAATGCTTTGCCCATGAGCTGTGCCATTACACCTAGACCGCCGATCTTGATCTTAATGGCCCAATCTTCAATGTCGTACTCCATTGTGGCGATCAAGATACAACGCCTGACGGCTTTAGAAGCAGCGACAACAGCAGTAGACGATGCTTGTGCTTGCTGGGAAGGCAGAATACCCAGCTCGAGGGGTCGAAGGCCAGCATTGTGGTCGTCATCTTCGAGTGGCATGAAGCCGGACCGCCGAGCCTTGAAGATGCCAAGTATGCTTGCTTTACCTTTCATGGGATTACCAATCTTGTTGAATTTGATCTTGTAGAAAGCACCCATATAGATCCAGATGGCCAAGGCTGCCCGACACGATAGGCATCATCCACAGCAGTACGTACACAATCATTTGGACGAGACGGCTGCCCTCAGGTACGAACTCGTAGCGAAGCTTGGCCTCATCCAGTCGTACCTTCCACGCCAAGTGGGGAGAAGGTGGCATGTCGCTGAGGTTGAGCATTGTTGGTGAAAGTGCGCCAGGTAGAGCGCGGTCCAAGACGTTGTCACGGTCCATGTCTCCATACACGAAAGTCTGATCTGGCTTGCCGTCAGGGTTCATGCCCCAAACATTCAGTGATATGTTCGTCGGCCATTCTGTGGATAAATGGAAGTCGGAGATGCCTGTGGAAGTATCCAGCCGAAATAAGTTGGGCAAGCCACCATCGTACCCGAAAAGGTTGAAAGGACCTTGCGCAAAGAGATGAGGAAATCTCCGCGGGATCTTCTTGTCCCAATTCGTATCAGCATGCATGATATGATCACTGCTACCGGCCATCTTGCTCCAGTACTGCAAAACAATGTGATCTCCTGACCATCGTTGGAGGTGAGTGCCAGACCAGGGCAACTCTTCCACTGTCGTGGTGCCACCTCCATAGTCCATCCATTTACTCCAGGACGAACCCCAATTTGTGGAATAGCGCCATCTGTCAGCACCAGCCGCTGTATGTGTGACTTTGAGCTCTTTGGTCCTGGGATCTCGTTGGTAGGTATTTGAGCTGCTCTGCGATGCCTGTGGGTGTACGATCGGGTTGTTATCTTGCCCAACGCGGAACATCAGGCGATCGACAGATCCAGTAGTATTCTGCGTGTCTGCAACGGCGTTAGATGACATGTTCAAGGTCAAGACGTGAACGCCTTCGGTGATGTCTGTCAGCTTCGCCGTCCATTTCCAAGAGGAGGGCACGTATACGCCATAAGTTGGGACGTCTGCGTGGGACATGTTCTCGCAATGTATGTTGGACACCTTTGGTACAACATGATCTTGTGTGGTCGCATTTATGATCAAGCTGTCGGTCACGACATCACACTCCAATGCCTCTGAGAAATGCAGTTCGATATCGAGGCTGGAGGTAGGCGCCAAACGTTTGTCGTGGCCCGGAACGAATTGTGTAAGCATGGGACGAGGCTTTTCCCATGCGCTTTTCGGCACGTAGGCCTTGAACCCCCACGCGTCTAGTGGCAGCTCTTTGAGACATCCATTCTTCTTCTGGGACTTATCGATGAAAAGTTTGATGTCTGGGCCGTCTTCAAGCTTGAGCTCTTCGTAGGGGAAGAACAAATTTTTGACGGTCGTGCCTTCTGCAAAAGGGGCAAGGAGCGCAGTCTCGTTCCTGCTGCAGTCGAATTTATAAGTGACTTGATGATCCTCGTTCTGATAGACAAGCCAGATCGACTGATTGCCAGAGCCCAGCTGTTGGGTCTCATATTGGTTTCTCACAACACTCCACATGCCGACCTCAGTTGCCGTTCCGTTAGAACCAGGAAGGAAGATCTGATGTGTTTGGTTTGAGAGATTTTGCAGATTAAAGCCATCTTGGAAGACCTGAAATTGTTCGCGCAGAACGTTCATCGACCTAATGATGTTGCGAACAGGGTTCGTTGGATCCCTGTGGTCAAGACTCACTGAACTGTCGTTGCACCCCTGTAGAACTGCGTCTGCAGGCCAGTGGTAATATTGTGAGGAGCCCAACTTGTAACAACCATGCATCTGCCAAGCAGTGTTGGAGGCCATGGGTTGCCGGCCGAAAAGATAATTGTCTGCAGTGCTGTCAAGTACATAGAAAGCTTGTTCTTCACCGTAAAGGAGAAGAGGGATACCTGGCATGTGCAAAGTGGTGATGAACAGAGCAAGTATCATCCTGTCGGTGCCACCTTTGATGGCGGGCCAGCGGAAGACGTCCTGGTTCGAGGTTCCGTACATATGTCTGGGGTCAAATTCGCCATTATTGGCGTTGAGGAAGTCGTTCGAGGTAAGCATCGTGTTCCAGATGTTTACGAAGTTAGGCTGGACGTCGTAACCTGCAGAGTTGTTGCCATCCATGCCGAGGAATGTTGTCAGAGTCCTGTAAATGCTGTAGTGAAAAGCTGCAGCATCGAGCGACTGGAGGCTCTCGTTCCGAACAAAGAGGTGGGAGTCCGAGGGCTCAGCCAGGACGAATTCCGTAGCGTTCTTGGTTCTCATGCCGGGCTCTCGTCCGCGTCCAATGTAGATGGAACCGAAGTCGTTGCCACCGGTGATCTCGCCGGGCAAGAAGAAGTTGTCTTTGCCGTACTTGCGAGCGCACACTCGTAGAGAGGCGGCAATTTCGGCCTCGGCATCAATCGTCATCTGTGTTGCTTTGTCGAAGCGAAAACCATCGATGTCCAGTTGGCTGATGACAAGGCACATCATGTGCTGGATCTTCTCTCTGACTGAAGGCGTCCACTCACGAAGGCGATCCTGAACGGAGGCGAATTTGGAGACTGACGTTGCCAATCAGGGTGATTGCCGAAAGCCTCGAGGTCACCATACTGCGCGCTATGTCAGTTCGTGATGTAATAACAAGCCTGATCTTCCAGCTGTACCTGATCAAACTCGCTGTCATAGCAGCCCACAAGCATGCTGAAGTTCTTGTCCAGCTCTTTCAGTACTCTTTGGCCTGATTCGTTCCAAAACTGGGATATTCGCATTCAGGCTTGTATTCGTTTTGGAACGTGAAGTCCAAGTAAGTAATATTCGACTTCCAGAAGACTTTATGCTCCGTTTGGTTGAATGGGGTAGTGACGTTGGGATATCCATCGAAGCCTATCAGGTCGGCCATACTTGCTTCAAGTCAGTGATCGTGCAAGATTCCCAGAGACATATTGTCGTGTGTAGATGTATTCTTACGTTGAGCCCGTACTGTCGAGTAGCACGTACATATCGCGTCTGTGGATTTCGTCGATGGCCGATTGCCATTCTCGAATTGTGCCGAGATGGTGGTCGAGGATGGTAAAATCGATTGGCTGAGAAGTGTATCAGTGTGTGACATAAATAGGATGCTGAAAGGTCGCATACCGAGTATGCGTCATATTTGTACGGCAAATTGAGGAACGGTGTGCCGGCTATGTAGAGACCCTTGCAATCGGTTAGAGTGTCCCATGATTTATCATACATGATCTCCTCTCACCTTGATTCCCATTCCTTGCAGATAGTCAAGCGAGTCCACAAGTCCGGCAAGGTCACCTCCAAATCTCAGCTGATTACTCGTAACATCGTGCTCGAACACAGTCCCATTTGCATCGTCGTTTGTGGGATCGCCATTCACAAATCTGTCGAGTATGAGAGTGTAGAAAGGAAAGCGCCAATTGTCGGGAGATTTTGTGAATTTGTGGTTCTCTCGCTCTCCAGAGTACTCGAGCGGATTCACAGCCTGCTGGTTCGTGTTCAGGTTCCAGTCAACTTCGTTGATATCGTATGGCGCAGAGACGACATTGATCGCGAGGTACCCAAGCACGCTGGCGAGTATGGTCAGCATCTCGAAGACTCGTGGGCAGCTGGGTCGTCACAGAGTGACGGCCGCGTGCCGGCGGGCAGCTTTTATTGCAAGGCTGGATCGCGGGCATCTGTGAAGTGACTGCCTCTGACAGCTTACCGGGCGCAGCGACAGCTGCGGCTTGCATGTGATCAGCTCATTGCTATCAGCCAAGCGCTTCTACGATGTCGTGAGACGGGAACTGTAGCTTTAAGGCTGTAGAAAGCACGGTGAGTCTCTGTAACTTGGTAAGATCGGATCATATCAGCACTGTCACTGTTGTACACGATGAGGCGCATTAAACGCAGACGTCACTTCAGGTTCCTCTTGCTCGTACTTAGCGTAGTGAAAGATCTAAAGCCTAGTGAACCATCATCCCGTACAAGCTGCCTCGGAGCCTCGGAGCCTAATAATAGATCTTCACTGGACGTCTGTAACGACAACAGAGCACCAGTGCGAGGTAGAGCTCCCCATGTGGGACACATTCGTGCGGGCCGATTGTATGCCTGATTGAACATGAGGGGCTTGTGAGATGTCACTGTCAGCGGCATAATGGTGCGCCAGCCTCGCGACTCACGGCAGACGCTCTCATGATCGGACAGAGACGTGGACAAGACCAGCCAATGGATGCAATGTGTCATGTACGCTTATCAGGCTGTATCTATGCAGCATAAGAAGCAATTCAGCGGTGGGCGCGGTGTGAACAATCTACTGTGGTATACAATCGGCACAGACTGGCGGGGAGCAGCAGTGTATGGTGACTTTGGAAGGGTCCTCCATGGACCCTTTGAATTGTTTCGAGATGTACGTGCCATAAGAAGAATGTGGTACAGCGAAGATGAGACGGACATGGCGCCACCAGAAGGGCTGGTGGTGGCGTGTGGCAAGAAGTCTTCCAGACCACGCGATACCACGTGAGACCAAGCGGGAGTCGCGCGACCCCAGCGAAACTCGGGCCATCCATCAAGAGGATCTTTCCGCGCTTCCGTAATGCTTGACATGAACCCTAAAACCCTTCGATGCTTGTGTTATGCAAGTCAGCACTCAACTCGATAAGATGATATCAGCAGCGATGAAGCACGTCAGCCTTGGACGTAGACCGACTGTGGCAAATAAGAATGCCTGGACATTTCCCTCACCGCTATGGTGTCAAAATTGACGACTTCAAGCACGTTTGCATGAAGGTAGGGTTATCTACCACTGGCAAATTCGGTACCCGCTATCGGTGCAACCTTACGTCTTGCCCAATCGCACGCCATCGCCGGTTTAACTTTGTCTGCACGCGATGCTCTCATCCTGCCGAAACTCGTCCCCATGGTGTGTACAACGACGATATCAGGCGTTCAAGTCACAGCATAGCCAGCAGCGCCATGGCATCTGCCTCGAAATATGGCGATGCTGTCACCACTTCAGCCCAGGAAGATGGCAGGGACTTCACGAACAGCCACATGGTAGACAATGCGGATTTTGTGACCGAGAATGAGACGCAGGATCTCAAGAGAGGTCTCAGCCAGAGGCACATCAGTCTTATAGCCATCGCTGGAGCTATTGTGAGTCTCTGCACCGTGTACAAACATTTGCGTACTCCACAGCTGACACGTTACAGGGAACTGGCCTATTCCTCGGTCTCGGAGGTTCAATCCAGACGGGTGGACCTCTAGGCGCGCTTCTAGGCTATGCGATGGTCGGTCTCATTGTGTGTTGCGTCCAATTCGCATTGGGAGAGGTGACGGCGCTCCTGCCTGTAACGGGCTCTTTTGTCAGACATGCAGAGTTTCTTTTTGATCCTGCGATGGGATTCGCCGTTGGGTGAGAAAGCCTGCTGGAAATGATGCACCTTCGAGGAAACTGACGTCTGCAACAGGTACAATCTCGTCTATGGCAACTTACTATCCATCCCCACCGAGATCAGCGCAATCTGTGTCCTGTTCCAATACTGGACAGATGTGAACCAGTCTATCTGGATAGTCGTCACCATCATCCTGACTGTCGCCGTAGGCTTTTCAGCCATCCGGATCTATGGTGAGGTCGAATTCTGGTTCGCCTTGCTCAAGATCCTCTTCATCATCTTCCTCATCATCCTCGGACTGGTGATCGACCTCGGCGGAGTCCCAGGCACTCCTCGCATCGGCTTCCGGTACTGGAGAGACCCTGGACCTTTCGTCGAATACATTGCGACTGGCTCCTGGGGCAAGTTCTTGGGCTTCTGGACTGTCATGTGTGAGTAGTTCAGATACCACACTTGCGATAGAACATTTCACTAACGAGAAGCCCAGCAAATGCCGTTTTCTCTTTCGCCGGCGTAGAATCGATCGGTAGGTGCCTCCGACGGCGTCCTCAGACTTGTAGTGTGGTGTTGGATGGCTGACATGTCGTGCAGCAATGGCCGCCGCCGAAACCAAGAACCCGCGCCACTCAATACCACGAGCTTGCAAGAGAGTCTTCGCTCGAGTCTCCATCTTCTACGTCCTAGCCGTGCTGGTCGTGGGCATGCTCGTCAAGAGCACCGATGAACGCCTGGGCGATGAATCCGGCACCGCAGCGCAGAGTCCATTCGTGATCGCAGCCAGCGCCGCAGGCTTGAAAGGCATCCCGTCGCTCGTCAATGCCATCGTCATCACCTCCGCTTGGTCATCATCTAATCAGGCCCTTCTCTCCGGCACCCGCGTCCTTTACGGTCTGGCATTGAAGAGGCAAGCGCCGCAATTCTTCCTCAAAACGACGTCGTGGGGAGTGCCCTACTACTGCGTCCTGCTGCAGTTCGCTTTCATGTTCTTGGCCTTCATGTCGTTGTCGGACGGCGCGATGACGGTCTTCTGGTGGCTCGTCGACCTCGTCGCTTGCGGTGTTCTGATCTCTTGGTGCGCCATACTGTTCAACCACCTTCGTCTTATGATGGCGATGAGGAAGCAGGCGTTACCGCTCTCGTCGCTTCCGTGGCACTCGAAATGGACAGGTGAGTTGCGCATCTTTCGGGCAATGATTGCAGGCCCACTCGCTAATCTCGCCAACAGAATTCTCCACTCCCCGCCCTCGCAATGTGCATCATCATCCTCTTCACCGCCGGTTTTCCCGTCTTCACAAAAGGCAATTGGTCCGCCGTATCGTTCGTATCGTCATATCTGTACGTGAAAACAACCCACTAGTCCCGAAGAGTCAATACTGACAACCATACAGAGACATCGGCCTCGTCCTCGCCGCCTATACAATCTGGAAACTCCTCAAGGGCACCAAAATCGTCGCTCTCGCCGAGATCCCGCTCGTAGAAGCAATCGAGCGCGCCGCACAAGACGTAGAAGTCGAGCGGAAAGAGCCGAAGTGGAGGAAAGCTGTGGGGATTCTATGGGATTGAGGATGTGACGCCAGCACTGAGTACAGGTAGGTCTTGCCGTCGTGATAGTCATCTTAGACCTTTGCCTTCCGGTACCAGTACATCACTCGCCGAGAGCAGCAGCAAGCGTGTATAGACTACTATTACTGCATTGGATCGCCATTGTCGCCTTAATATGTGATCATTGAACATTTCGTACAACCCTGTGTAACAGCTAGGTATTAAAATGTCGCCACCCAAGATCTGCCTTCGTCAAATCACATGTATATACCTCATGTCCTACTGCGGAATCTTCTCAAACGCCTCCCTCAACGCCTCTATCCTCGCCCGATGCATGTCCAACCCAGCGCCATACCGCTCCATCAACTCCAGCATCCGCTGCACATCATCTCTCGCTTTCGTATACAGCGCCGTCTCAGCCCCAGCACTGCTCCCCCTCCTCCCACCGCTGCCGCTCGAACTTTCCCGTCGAAGAGAGTCAGCAGGCAGCGAACTCAGCAGGTGCGCGATGAGCAGACTCTCTTCGAACGCGCGGTGCTGGAAAATCCACCAAACAGCCGCTTCGGTTTCGAAGAAGGCCCATAATTTGAAGAAGGCCCAGATGGCTTCGTGGGCGCATTCCAGCGCGCCACTGATGTTGCGCTCTACTCCTGCGGAGGTGTTTTCGGAGGCTTGGATTATCATCAGGTAGTGGTAGAAGTTGCTTGTGAGGAAGAGGTTTTGCCGCACGGCCCGCGGGGTTGAGGGGACTTGGTGTTGGAGGGTTAAGTAGTCGACTGTGTTGAGGTGAGAGGGGAAGGACTTGTAAAGCCGCTTGAACGCTGCGACTAGCGAGTCTTTGTGCCGTGGGCTGTTGGCTAGGGGGAGAGAAAGAGAGCAGGGCGATGAGAGGGTTTCTTGCACGAGGTTGCCGAGGTGCCACATGCTGCGGACGTAGGCTATGTCGGTTTTGGCGACGGAGGGAGGGACCATATGGTGAGGGGACGCTGGAGGGGGCGGAAACGAGGGCTGTGGCGCTATGACAGAGATGGACATGAGGTTTTCAACGCGTGAGTCGGCGCCGGAGTTGAAATCTAGGCCGTCGTCGGAGAGTTCGTTGGCGTCTGTGAGGGACTCGACGGGCACGTCCGAGTGGGTTGCTGATGGAGGGAGTTTCAGAAGGACAGTCAGGAACGTATCGTGGACAAAGACTGCTTGCCATAACTTTCGGCGTTGCTGTTTCTCGATCGTCGACGCATCCGGCACGACGAGTTCTGGGTCGCGATGTAGACGCATGGCGAAAGATTGCCGTAGATGGATGCCAGCCCAGGCGTATGCATCTGAGGCATGATTGTCGTTCATCAAGAAGTACGACATCAGAAGCATGGCTTGAATGGCCCGCATTGAAGTACGATTGAGATATGAGTATATGCGCAAGGCCTGGTTGGCAGCCGAGCAATAAAACTCGGCCGTTTGCGATCGTTCCTCGTAGCCTGGGTACTGCAAGAACTGGGTCCCCGTAGCAAACATGGCGTAGTGCAAAGCCATCATCGCAGCATCAGTCTTGTGTTTCTCTTCGAGCGGCAAAGCCCAGAATCTCTCATAGTCAGCGTAGAAGCTCCGTCGATGGATGAACGGGTAGACTGGATCGACCGCTTCGAAGTATTTCGCAATGAGAATGTCTGCCTGTTCTTTCGATGGCATCACGCTGATGACTTCGGGTAGCCCGCCCTGCATGGTCCAGTAGTTCAAGAATGGATGCTGGGTCCCCATTCCGAAGACGTTACTCGGCGTGGAATTTGTGTAAGGCACATTAGACATAAGAAAGGGAGAGCTGGACGTCGACGCACGTGGTGCCACGTGTGCTTGACTATCGATCGAGGACCAGCCATTGTCTGTCGTAGTTGTTGTCGTGGTCGACATCAGACTGGAGGCATTACTGGCCTTCCTCGCTTTGGCCGGCGGCTTGGTGACATATCTCGCCTTGGTGGTGCCGTTAGTGGTCTTGGTAGCGCTGGCACTCGCTATCAAATTAGCAACAGCTGTATATTCGCAGTTGCTCTGCCGCTTCACGCAGGCAAGACACGGTCTCGCACGATCACATTTCGTCTTCCGCTCGACGCACTCCAGACAAGACAGCGTAGGCTTGTTGCGTTTCTGCTTGGCCTTGACATGCTCGCCGTTGGGCTCAGCAGAATTCTGTGAGCCATTGGCCAGCGCATCTCCAAGCATGAAGTCATCATCAGTAGGCGAAGTACCATACTTGACATCCTGCATAGAGTCCAGCCCTACACTTGCCGGCGCCAGCGCAGGCAGACCAGAGACTGCCGAAGCATGGCCGTTAGCCGCGAAGGCATCAGAGTCACGACGACCAGCCTGCATGAGCCCGGCTGCTGGTGCTGGTGCTCAGCACGCACGAGGCCGGGGGCGCGATTGGCAGTGGGTGGTGTTGTATCCAGCTTAAAGCCGCAGGCGACGTGATACAATACCGCTACGGGCGATTGCCGGCGTTGCTGGTGGAGCTGGCGGATCTGAAGCTGGGGCAGATCGGGGTAGGCTTGGTGCTCAGGGTACAGCAGAGAGGGAAAACCGGTACGGCTTGTGTGAAGATGGGAATAAGTAGGCAAGGGATAGCAGGATTGAAGACACGAGCAGGAGTCGTGAAATAGAACTAGTACCTACTGCTGGGCGACTCTCCTTTGCCTCGAACAGCGGCCGGTCTTGCGATCGTCCCAACTCTAGACCGTTTCCCCGCTTCTACACCACACACCCGTTACGGCGCCATGACATCTTCGTCGGTTGAGCGATCGCGATATGGGACGTGTCTCTTAACTCTATTTCATTGTTGTCGACTGTGGTCTCTAGACCGCTCAGGTTGACTTGTATGGGATGGACTCAACATCCCATTTCGATACCTGATCAACTCCCGCCGCCAGAACACCCACGCTCAAACCACGCTACCAAATCTCACACATTCATTCATGTCATTTTCTCAAACACGCTCAAATCATTACTTCTTTCCAACGTCCTCCCTCAGACTTACGATTCTGTTCAGGATGATCTTCTCGGGCGTGCTCTCCTTGTCCTCGGCGAAGAAAGCGGATCTCAAGCCCTGGAAGCGTACACTGCTCTGTCGACCGTGCCGTGCGCCTCGCCTTCTTCCTTGGGCCAAGGAGCGCCCTGCTGGACGTGATGGAAACCAACTCTCGATCATAGCATTTGAGTAGATGATCTCGCTGTCGGGTGACTGTCGAGTAATCCGCCGTTCTTCCAGTCAAGCTCGTTGGGCTTGGTGGTCTTGAACAGAGAGTTGAAGATGCGAGCCTCGGCCTTGACCGGGCTCTTGTGCTGCGCTCTCGCCGACCCAGTGGATACGTGCTTTACCTGCGGGGATGTGTTCGCCGTATTCTGCGATGATCTCGGTGACCTTGCCTGTGGCGGGATCCTTGGAGAAGCTGGCGCGGACCCATGGGTGCTGGACGTTGAGAAGACCAACGCTCTGGCCGGGTGTGAGACGGAAGAAATCTGAGTCGTCCTCCTCGCGGAAGTCGTCGCGTTCAATGTAGATTGTCTTGGTGAAGGGAACCTTGTGCGTACCCTTGGCGGGATCCTTAGGATCGAAGGGAATGTCGCGTTCATCGAGGAAGTCATCAGGCAAGTTCTGGAAGGTGACCTTGATAGGGTCAAGGACCAGCATGAGGCGAGGCACAGTGCGCTCGAGGTATGTGCGGACTGTAGAGTCCAAGTTGTGCGTCATTGTGTTTGCGCCTGCCTTGGTCACACCGAGATCGAGCACGAACTTCTTGAGCGCGCCAGGCGGGATACCACGTCTCCTCAGTGCCACCAATGTGAAAAGGCGAGGATCATCCCAATCGCGGACCACGGCGGGAATCTTGCGGCCGGTAGCGCTGGGGACTGCTGTAGAAGGAGCACCCGATTCGGCACCACCCTCTTCCTCGAGCTTGATTGCATCCACTTCTTCCGCAAGCTCCTCAGTCGATGATGCACCGCCAATGGTTGTGCCCTCAACCAGCATGGCGATCCTTCGCTTGGAAAGGATTGTGCCTTCAACGTTCAGACGTCCATACTCTCTCTGCATGGGTCCCTTCTCTTCTGACTTGGGAACCTTGTGGTCCAGTGCCTCTAGTAGCCAGTCATAAGCCGGCCTGAGTGTCTCGAACTCGGTTGTACAGAGCGAGTGTGTGATGTCCTCGAAGCTATCACACAAACAGTGGGTGAACTCGTATGTTGGGTAAATCCTCCACTTCAGGCCGGTCTTGTGGTGGTAGTTATTCTCCTTGACACGGTATGCTGCCGCATCCCACAACGCAGGGTTCTCTGCTCTACTCTTGAGTTCCTTCTTCTCTTTCTTGACCTCCGCTGAGTCGTCCTCCTTGATCTCGTACTCTTCCGGCTTGACACCGAGAAGTTGCTTCATTCGGAGCAGAGCCTGGCCAGCCTTGTACTTTCCGTCCCTCATAGCCCTGAAGTCCTCGAGGTTGTCCTCGACAGATCTGCTCCTGTGCTTGCACACGCTTCTCGGGCCGTGCTCTTTGCCGCCTCTGCCCTCGAAGATCTCCTCGGCTGTGCAGTGGCACACATAAGCCTTCTCCCTTGTGATGAGCTTCTCCGCAAGCTCATAGAGGTGGTCGAACTCGTCGCTGCTGTGTGTGATCTTGTGCGGCTGGAAGCCAAGCCATGCGACCATCTCCTTGATGCTCTCGAAGTAGCGCTCCTCCTCCTTCGCTGGGTTGGTGTCATCGAAGCGCAGGTTGCGCACACGCCGCCGTAGCTCTTTGCGAAGCCGAAGTTGACAGTGATGGCCTTTGCATGGCCAATGTGCAAGTAGCCATTGGGCTCGGGAGGGAAACGGGTGTGGACGTCCTTCACGGGCTTCTCGTTGTAGACACCTCTGAGCCAACCCTGCTTGAAAGGGTCTGCAGGTTCTTTGCTGGCGGCAGGCTTGCCCTGGTCTGATGCCTTGAAGGCCTCCTTCTTGGCTTTGGCAGCCGCCTTCTTCGCTTCCTTCTCGAGAGCTCGCTTGGAGGGTCCTTTGGTCTCTCCAGCGGGCGCCTCTGCTGGCGGGGCCTGAGCCTTGGGGTCGGCCATTTTGTTGTGTTGTGTATGTGCAATTGGATGTGTGGGCGACGGTGGTGTGATTTGTAGTGTATGAAGAGACCAGCCACCTGTATATTAGTCCCAGTCACACGGCAGTGAGTGTGCAAGCGGTGTATTCGTCTTATCGGGGTCGAGTCAGGTGATTGAGTCAACAAAGATTCGCGAAACGGATTTCCTGGCTGTGGCGGTACCCCGCGATTGTGATACGCCGTGTGGCGCAGCTCGAATTTACCCCTCCAGCGCGTCAGTCGCAAGTGAGAGAGCTCACATGAGATACAACATGCTGAACAGCTCAGAATAACGTTTCATTCGCAGTTGCACCTCCTACTTCCCATTCCTACTCATACGTGTCTTCGTGCAGGTTGTTGTTCTCCTGCATGAGCTTCCTTCTTCAAACGCTCCGTCAAGATGTCGACTGTCTCACTCTCTGAGATCCCTACCCTCGCCTTGCTCTACACCACGAAACATTTGTCGCTGTCGCGTAACCCTCGATCAGGAGCCAGCAGCGCTTACAACGACAAGATCTCACTTATTCGCACGGACATCACGAAGCTTCGTACTGACGCCATAGTCAACGCCGCCAATGAATCGCTCCTGGGCGGTGGAGGCGTAGATGGAGCATCCACCGAGCTGCGGTCCTGAGCTGTTGGAAGAATGCGAGGAGCTCGACGGCTGCGATACAGGAGACGCAAAGATCACAGACGCGTACGAACTTCCTTGCAAAAAGGTCATTACACGCTGTCGGTCCGGTGTAGGTGTGACGAAGAGACGGGGAATGCACACTCAGCTGCTGCAGAGCTGTTACACCAGAGCTTGGATCTGGCTGCAGAGTATGGATGTAAGAGTATCGCTTTCAGCGCGTGAGTACAGGAGTCTATGCTATCCGCGAAGCGAAGGCCGCGGAAACGGCGATTGCTGCGGTCAAAGTTTGGCTTGATGCGGAGGGACGCAGCAACAAGATCGAACGGATCGTGTTTTGCAGCTTCCTAGCCAAGGACGAGGATGCTTACGAGAAGTTCATACCGTATGTCATACCTGAGAGCATGCTCTATCGTTGGCCACAGTTACTGACCGTGTTCCCAGACAATTCTTCTCGCCCGATCTCGAGGATACAAAGGAAGAGAAGCCGGACAACCAAACAGAGGAGTCGGGCAGTAACGAGACGCCAGTCCTGCCTGATGTGCCAACAAATGAACCAGCAGAGCCTGGACAGCCTGATGCAAAGAAGCGAAAAGTCGAGGGTGGAGACAATTCCAGCGACGTGAAGCCGGAGTGAAAGCGTCTCTCAGAAGGACGCAGACTGGCGATGAAATGATGATACCGATAGCATTAGCGTTGTTTATGATACCCCAGCACTAGATACCCCGAGAGATATGGTTCTGCGATTTGCGAACGTATGACTGAATTAAGCATTATGTAACTCATGTCTCTTCTTATGCCCGCTAGTGATGATAAACAGATGTTGATGTGTACAATGGCAATGGCGCTCATTGCCTGCGATCCGAGAATTGAGCGTGAAGCGCTGTTGCCACGTGATCGGGAATACACGCTTGCCCATTCACATAGTTCTTCAGAGGGAGTCTTCTACAATTTCAAGCTATGTATTTTCTTCTTATTCATGCGAGCGAAAAGAGCGAAGTCTACAAGGTCAAGAACGAGGATGCGCGAAACCAATGCTCCTGATTGGCTGACGTGAATCCGCTGCGCGACGCGGCTCTCAGACCAAGACACAACTTCAGGCAGAACTCGGGTCTTCCCTTCTACAAGTACAAGCACCAACCACAATACTATCATGGGCTGAAATACAATCCAAATGGCCACCATCAAGGCCATTGAAGGGCGCTCCGTCCATCAAATCCAATCCGGTCAGGTCATTGTCGACCTCAATTCCGTCGTCAAGGAACTCGTCGAGAACAGCCTGGACGCTGGCGCCACGTCAATTGAGATCAGATTCAAGAACCAGGGGCTGGACTCCATAGAGGTCTCCGACAATGGCAAAGGCGTTTCTCCCGATGACTTCGAGACGATCGCTTTGAAGCATTACACTTCGAAACTCTCCACATACGATGACTTGACATCTCTGGAAACGTTCGGTTTCCGCGGTGAGGCGCTGTCGTCTCTATGTGCACTTTCAAAATTTCACATCACCACAGCCAGAGCCGAAGATGGAGCTGTGGGCAAACGTCTTGAATTTGAGATCTCTGGCAAGCTGAAAGGCACTAGTGTGGTCGCTGCGCAGAGAGGCACGACCGTCGTTGTCGAGAACCTGTTCCATAATCTCCCCGTACGCCGCAAGGAGCTTGAGAAGAACATCAAGCGGGAGTATGGCAAAGTCACCACTTTGTTGAACTCGTATGCTTGTATCAGCGTTGGGGTACGATACGCCGTAAGCAACCAGATGCCCAAAGGCAAGAAAGTGGCTGTTTTCTCAACAAAGTCCAACACCACGACAAAAGAAAACATTATGAATGTTTTCGGAGCCAAGACGCTTCTTGCGCTTGTGAAACTTGACCTCAAGCTCGTTATGGAGCCGAGTAAGGGTCCTTCCACACAAAGTGCCCGTAACTGGTCCACCCAAGATCCCGATCGCTCCAAAGAGGTTCTCGTCGAAGGGCACATTTCCAGGCCAGTCTTTGGCGAAGGCCGTCAAGCTCCGGATCGCCAGATGTTCTTCGTCAACTCTCGGCCATGCGGCCTGCCTCAAGTCTCAAAAGCTATCAACGAAGTCTACAAGTCCTTCAACGTCTCGCAGTCTCCTTTCATCTTCGCCAACTTGGTCATGGACACGAACACTTACGATGTCAACGTCTCTCCTGAAAAGAGATCTATCATGCTCCACGATCAGACCGCTCTGTTGGATAGTCTCAAGTCTGCCTTGACCGCATTGTTCGAGCAGACCGATCATACGATTCCGCAATCGACGCTGCCCAACCGAAAACTTCCTTCTTTCCAGCCACTCACATTAGCTAGGAAGCCTTCCACTGGACCGTTCGTTGAGGAGAATGAAGAAGATAGTGAGAGCGATAACGACGTACGAGACGAGACAGACCAGACCAAAGGGTCTCCAGCAATACCCCGTAACCAGGGACCATCTACAACAAGAGGCGCCTCTGTGAGCCTGATCGAGAGCTGGGCCAGTCGTGACAGTGAGCTGCGCAGCAACAAGCCGATGAAACCCCGGTCCACTCGTCCTCGAGAAAGCCCCAAGCTTGCCGAGAGTGAGCTCGGAAATCGTGAGTCACGTGTTGAGGTCGCGACTGTCGACCAGGTCGGTCAAGACGGTCTAGAACCCCTAGTGGGCATCGACGGACTCGTGGAAGATGATGCCAACCACGATGAAGGCGTGAAACCTATTCTATCTAAGCAAATTCTCGACACTCCCGATCCAATGAGCACTCCCTACGATGATTTGTTCTCTCAAAGGCCACATACCGTGCCTCAAAGGGTCCAAGACTTCAACGCTTTCATGGAGCAGGCGAGAGAAGCCGGGCGCGCGGAGGCTTCAGCAAACGAGCCAAGCCAGCTGCATTCAGCCACTGCGGACCAGTCTGAACGCCACAGTCCCCAGCCCAAGATACCCGTGACTACACCGAGTAATCAAAAGGCCACTCCCGGTCCTGTCGCAAACGCCTTTGACCGCATGAGATCAAAGCGGACCCCACAGCAGACAGCCGAGATTACCATTGGCAATCAGACTACCACCACAGTTGTCGGAAGCGCTCCGATGTACAAGAAGCGAAGGATACATGAACCAGTCAACTCGCAAGCTGCAGCTGCTTTCGGTTGTAGTCCGTTGCTGGCTCGAGGGCTTCGGCGCTTTGCGGCACCCGGCACGCAGATCGATTCAGATGGCAGCGATGCTCAGGCGAAATCGCCGCAGGCTAGCAAACGTCCAAGGGATCATGATAGTGGGAAGATATCGCATCGGGTGAGGACGATTCATTGCTTGCTCCTTCTGGAGATGAAGGTGATAACACGATTAGACCCGCTTCCAGGCGGTCGGTCAACTCGGAGGCAGCGCAGTCTGAAGGGGAAGTTGAGCCCCGCGATGCAGATGACATGGATGAGATGGTTCCCGAGGGCAGTGATGCCGACGAATCAGACGAGGATTATCTTGATGAGGAAGCGAAGAAAGCGAGGGAGGATGAAAAAAGTTGCACGGCTCATTCAAGAAGCTGAGAATGCAGCTGCAACACCCTCCACACACAATCTACAGCGAGCATCGCAAGTGCTCAAGAACTCTACTGGACGCAAAGACTCAACACTGCAGCTTAGCTGTACACTGCAGCCTTCGCTCGTCCAGATTCAGTCGCAAGCAGAGGCCGTTACTGCGGCGCTGTTGTCTTCCGAGCTCTATCAGCCCTGCCAACACAGCACTGTTGTCAAAGATGAATTGGACAGCACCCAGGCCGAGAACAAGCTCGCACTGACTGTGACAAAAGCCGATTTCAAGCGAATGCGCGTCGTCGGACAATTCAATCTCGGCTTCATTCTAGCTATCCGGCCGCCGTCTGACGATCAGGACCAAGACGAACTTTTCATTATCGACCAGCATGCCGCGGACGAGAAGTACAACTACGAACGCTTCTCTCGCACTTTGACCCTGGAAAGTCAACGTCTTGTTCAGCCAAAGCTGCTCGAGCTGACGGCCATCGAACAAGAAGTGGCCCTCAATCATTCAGAAGCCCTGAGAGCCAACGGCTTTGAGATCGAGATCATCTCCACTGATGAACGATGACACGGAGAAATCTTCTGCAACTCGCACGTGTCGTCTACTCACCCTGCCAATCTCACATACCACTACCTTCGACCTCTCCGATCTCTCCGAGCTACTCTACCTCTTGTCAGAAACTCCTACATCCAGCACAATCGTCCCTCGGCCCAAGAAAGTCCAGCGCATGCTGGCTATGCGAGCTTGTAGAAGCAGCATCATGGTCGGGAAAGTCTTGACACTCAAGCAGATGGAGCAGGTCGTGAGGCATATGGGTGAGATGGAGAAGCCGTGGAATTGTCCCCATGGCAGACCGACGATGAGACATCTTGCTGGGCTTGGGGAGTGGGGCGGTTGGAGAGAAGGCCTTGCGGTTGAGGATGATGGAGATGAGGTGGTGAATGACGCTGGTGTTGATGCTTGGAAGGGTTGGTTGGAGGGGAAGGTGTGATGTGATGTAGCCTGAATGCTTGAATGAACGTTGTGAACTTTCCTAAGCGTGTCCATATGCCAAACACGAGTTTCCTCCTATGCACTTCGCGTATACTACGATAATTAGAGTCTCTGAGCAGTGACGAGAGTTTGACAGGGATGTGAACGTGTCTCGGGACTGAGCCGAGCGGCTGAGTGCATGCATCCGTCACGTGGTGCCAAGATTACACCACAGCGTCGTGTCACAGATCCAGGCAACCATCTCTAGTCTCCTCATCAAACACTCATCCCGTGAATGAACCGATACCAGTGCACCTCATCATAGACATTGTGGGCCGTAAACATGGTGACTAGCAGTGTTTACCTTCAGACTCTGCAATCTATCACCGATGCGAAACTCACCGAACTATCTAAAAAGCGCGCCATCTTTGACACCCGGCACTCTGGAGCTATCAGCAGCCTTCAATTTCTGTCGACCCCTCTTGACCGCGTTCAGAGCTTGCTGAAAAGTGTCAGGCAGTCCTTTGACATTGACAGCAAAACAGAAACGCTCAACAGCAGCAGCGATAGCCAAGTGGGCCATACGAAACAGTTGAAAGACGACATTCTACGTCTCAGCCGCTTCCTTGAACAGGCCAGATTCGACCCTTCGCTAGGGAGTGACCTCCTGGGAGGATGGGAGGAAACGCTGCTCGGCCACCTTCACGTCCAGTCGCAGCGTTACGAGTATGCTACCCTGTGTGGCCAGCTTGTCAAAGAATGGCTTTCGCTTCGTGGAACGCACGACTCCAATGCCACTGAGCCTTCTACCGACGTAGACATGGGTGACGGCTTCGAGCAGCTTCCCGACAGAAAAGCCCTCGAAGCCCGCGCGCAGTTCGAAAGCTTGGCCTTCACTCCGGCCGAAGTCGATGAAAGTGTGATAGCAGAATATCTCGGTACTCTGTTCAGTGATGGAGTCGGTTCTGAAGAAAGAAATATCTGCGACGCCGTCACGGCTATGCGGAAAAGCGCCCGATCGTTTGAGTCTCAGCTCGCTATGCCCAGCCAGTTCAACCACGCCACTGTGGCCCGATCTATCGCTGGTCTTCTGAAGAGCGGTCTCTTCGTAGGCCAAAGCCGCTCAGTGCTTGAGGATTTCCGCAAGAGCCCGACCACGCTTTCTGAGATCGCTGATGTTCTGAATATGCGCATTGCGGCGCTGTCATCCTGGTCTTGGGAAAGCAGCGGCGTTCCAATTGAGCTACGAAGGAAAGCAAACGGTCGCTTCGACGCCGTAATGCATGAGGACCTGCTCCAGGCAATCTTTCTACGATTCATTGGTACTGAATGGTCTGTGTTCTTCCAAACCGCTTTCAGCCGCTTTCGGCGCGAGACGTGGATCTCCAATTTCAAAAAGATTTCCCGAGTCGAGAAAAAGAGACTCCAGTACTATCTCGGGCAACAAGAGACAGATGAGGTGCTTGCAAGACTCAGACGTCGCACTTATCGCAAAGGTTACTTTGTCCACCAACTGCTCAACTCGACAGACCAGGAGATCGAGCTGAACGATGGCGAAGAGGAAGCCGCATTTGAAGCTCTTGAGGAGATGCAGGTCCAAGCAATGACAGCGCCGGATGATAAGCGGAGGAAGTCACGGCGCAATGGTCTGGGTGTGGGCGGTGCGAAACGGCACCGCCGGATACACGTTGCCCAGCTCGACGATGAGGAGAGCGATGACGATTCAGAGGACGCTTATGCACCGAAGAAACCCATGGAGCGCAAACAGGATCTCTTACATCTTCTCACCACCGAGGCGGCGATCAACGAACGTGTCCATGGCAGTTTCACCGCTTTCCGGTCTACCTTTGATGAACTGCACGGCTCGCTTCCTCATCAGGCAGTTGTAGAGGTCATGGAATTCTTTGGAGTCAGCAACACTTGGACTAGCTTCTTCCGCACATATCTGGAAGCACCCTTACGCTTCCTTGACGACGGAGAGGGCGACTCGAAAGTGCGCATGCGTAGACGCGGTGCTCCTGGCTTGCACATACTCAGCGATGTGTTCAGTGAGGCAATGCTGTTCTGTGCTGACTTTGCGGTCAATCGGTATACGCATGGTTCTTTCCTGTATCGGCTTGCGGACGACTTCTGTTTCTGGTCGCATGATAGCGGCAAAGCTGTGACTGCGTGGCGGGAGGTTCGGAGGTTTGCTGAGACCATGGGCTTGTCGCTGAATAATGCGAAGGGCGGAAACGTCTGCAAACAGAAGGACAATGTACCACAGACCATGGACGAAGGACTTCTACCAGTCGGGCGTATCAGATGGGGCATGTTGTACTTTGATGCCGAAACGCTTCGCTTCAAGATCGATCAGAAAATGGTCGACGAGCACATCGCGCAGCTGAGAAAGGAATTGTCGGCCAAAGAAAGCGTATTCGAGTGGATCCAGGTCTGGAACGCTTATGCCGTCACATTCTTCGACTCCAATTTCGGCAAGGCTGCAAACTGCTTTGGCAGAAGCCACGTCGACGAGATCCTCGCAACACACGAACGAATCCAGAAAGCAGTCTTCGACGGCCAGAGCGTAGCACACCATGTCAAATCTATGATCGAGCGCCGATTTGGGGTACAAGATGTAGCAGACGGCTTTCTCTTCTTCCCGGTCGAATTGGGCGGTCTCGAGCTACGGAGTCCATTCATTGCTCCGCTGCAAATTCGGGGAAGCATTGCGTTGGACCCTTCGAAGTTCCTTGACGAGTTCGAGGACAGAGAGAAGCAAGAGTACAAAGACTGCAAAGCGCAATTCGACAAGGGCCAGGATCCTGAGACTCGCGAGGACGTCGATGAGCCTAACTGGAAGCCATCGCAAGGCGCAGACACTTTCATGTCGTTTGAAGAGTTCACGAAGTACCGGGAAGAGTACACGACATCCAACTCGGAGAACTACTTGCTGGAAGCGTACAAGGAGCTGATGGAGAAACCCAAGGAGCGAAGCATGACCGCAAGTCCATCGATTCTGCGCGCACTCAATGATTTGCGCAACCACGCCCATGCGAGGGGCATCACATGTGACTGGTCCGGAATGGAGGCGTATTGGCAATGGGTAACTCAACTTCACGGGCCTGAGGTCATTCAGAAATTCGGAGGGCTCACCTTAGTAGAGCCGGGACTATTGCCTATGGGCATGGTCAGCTTCTTCCGCGACCAGAAGGTGAAGTGGTAATTTGAGGAAAGACTACCACGCGTTTTGTACTTGCTGGCAGATGACATCGCAAAGCCTTCCAAGTCTGTGAGTTCACGTCCTTGCCTCTTTCTCTTATCCCAAGTCACTCTCGATGGCATGGGTCATGGTTTATGGTCTGCTCGCACTCCTCGATTGATTCGAGGACTCGCCTACGAGAGATACGACTGGGATATCTCGACTCCGTAGCTGGACGTATGAGTCAAGCTTCTACCTGACATGCGCTCTGCGTTGCTTTTCCGGTAGATCAAGCAATGATCTTGCGGGAAGTCAGTGGTCTTTCTTATGTAGACAGATGACTTTGTATCAAAAAAGCTTTTCCTCAGAGTCTTTGGGTTGACCCTCTCCTCAGGTCCAACTGACGGAACATACATTTCGATGATCCCTTCCTTACTGTGGAGATCGAAGCCCTGTAGTCATCTATACCTGGTTTCAAGTTGACTTGATGTGTTTCTTCATGCATGCCACCTTGGGGTTTTATCGTATTGACACTAACCCTAGCAAATATCTGGTGCCGTCTCAAAGGCTTGACCGCAATCCGATCTCGAGTGCAGTACATAACTTGTCTCTTTCACTCGTATCAATTTGAAGCTGAGGAGGTCTATGTTTCGCTACGGCGACGCGATCGAAGCATAAGCCTCGGCTGTGGCACTGTCAAGAAAGACGTTCGACGGAACGGTCGTGAAGAATCAGATCCGGCGTTCCCGAAGAACAGGCGGTAGATCTGAATCCTCTGACTCGCCCAAGCCCCTGAAGATCGACCGGCTCGCATTCTTCGTATCCACGCGAACCACATTTGTGCTTCTGTTGAACCGTCATTATTGTTGTCCTCTGCTGTCCGAATGTCCAAAAACACGATGCGCACGTTGTCGACAGTCCTGCGGTCGCATCGATGCTGGATCCTTCGCATAGCCGCCGTTGAACTATCCGCAACACGTTATTACACGACAACCGCAAAAGCTAATAATGTCATTCAATAATCACCCTCAATATCATCCGCTAAGTCGAGTCAAGACCAATGTGTCTACATAGAATAGCGGTCGATCTCCGACATATCAATATGAATTTCCACGTGAGCTCCAGTAGTTCCCTGGCCGTGATCCTCCACTAGCCCACGTTTACAATTTCACTAATAGCCATGCTACTGTCTAGCGCTTCACATCACTTCGGCTCGGCAGGTCTGCAGACCGGATAACTGGGAGAACTAGCCCTTTCTTCACCACTCAAATGACTCGAATCCTTCGTTGAGCAAACTCCTTGGGGACGTTTTCTTCTCCCTCCAATCATACAATTATCTGGAATTAGGATCAAAGGAAGGCCCACGTGGCGGTGGCTTGCACTGATGCAATGGCGGCCGATCAGACGACTATGTATATCCTGTCCGCGCTCTTTTGGTAGCATCCTTCTGGCGAGGTCGACTTCTGCTGTCAAGTTGGTACACTCGTCACAATGTTATTCCGCAGCCTCCTCGTGAGCTTGCCCTGGCGTCTGCAGGCCTCATCAATGGACTTGGCGACATCGTAAAGAATGTCGTCGGAGAAGTCGTGGGAGCGCCGACCATTCAACTCGACTATGCCAAATTCAAGGGTCAATCTCTGCATCCCGGAGTCGACAGTTTCCTTGGAATGCCTTTGCGAAAGCCGGTCGCTTGGAGAACCCTCGACTCGTGAATGCACAACAAGACAAGCTCAAGGGTGTCCAAGATGCGGCCTCATACGGTGATGCATGTCCTCAGGCGCAGCTCACCAGTTTCACCTCCAATGATGAGGTATGTTGGAAAGTACCAGGACAACCACTCCTTCTTCATGCTTATGAATATGCTAGGTGAACGGACTGCTGCAAGCCAGTGGAACAAATCGTATTTGCGCCCATCGGAAACCAGGGAGAAGACTGCCTCAGCATTAACGTGCAAGTCCCGTCGGGCATCAACTCCACCAAAGGACTTCCGGTCATGCTCTGGATTCACGGCGGCGGCTTCGAGCTTGGTTCGTCCGCTGCGCTCGGCTCCGAAACGACTCTGTTGCCAGGCTTGATCTACCAAGGTGCAAACATCGTACAGCGTTCTGTCGCTATGGACCAGCCCATCATTTTTGTCTCGGCCAACCACCGTCTCAACGCATTCGGTGCGATCAACTCGCAAGAGCTGGACGATGCTGGAGCTTCGAACCTTCTGCTCAAAGATCAGAGGACTGCGATGCAATGGGTGCAGAATTACATCGGCAACTTCGGTGGCGACAAAGATCGCGTGACGCTCTACGGCGAGAGCGCAGGATCACTGGCCATCGCTACACACATGACTTTGAACGACGGTCACCAAGGTCTCTTCCGTGGTGCTATCATGGCCTCCGGCGGTATCAGCAAGGTTAACGACATCCACCAAGATCAATACATCTTCGACTTCATCGTCGACAAATCTGGCTGCGGGTCTGCGGCCGACAAGCTTGCCTGCTTGAAGACTGCACCATACGCTAAAGTCTACAACGCCGTAAACCAGCTCGGCAATTTCTTCTCGTACACCAGCGTCAGACTGCCGGGATGGTACCCCAGGCCTGATGGCAACTATCTCAAGGACTCTCCCCATCGCCTTCTCCGCGATGGCAAAGTTGCTGATATTCCTTACATCATTGGCGATATGTAAGAATCACCCACCACTCGGCAAAAATACTCACATTTACTGACTCTCTCGCAGGAAAGATGAAGGCACGCTCTTCTCCGTCGTCACACAACTCAACGTAACAACCGACGCCGACTTCCAGAAATTCTGGAAAGACGTCTGGTTCAAGAACGCCACCGACACCGAAGTCAAAGCATTCACCGACTCCTACTCCGAAGACCCCCGAGAAGGCTCGCCCTTCGACACAGGACTCGCAAACCAGCTTGGCCCACAATACAAACGCCTCAGCGCCGCCATCGGCGACTACGTCTTCCACATGGGCCGCCGCGACCTCCTCGAGCAAACCTACGCGCAAGGCAAGCGCCGCAGCTGGACTTATCAGATCGAGCAGAGTCTCCCCGTTCTCGGACAGATAGACTTGCTCGGCAACCTGACCAATCTTCCCTTGCTGGGCTCCTTCCACGCCTCGGACGTGGCGTTCAACAGCTTCGGTCTGCTGCCGCCGTTGCTCAGCCAGAACAGCAAGAACATCATGAGCACGAACATTGCTTTCGTGAACTCGCTTGACCCGAACAACCACGGTTTGAAATTGCCGTATTGGCCGAACTGGACGCCGGAGGAGAAGGCGATGTTCAGATACCAGGAGAGCGGACCGGATATATTAAGGACGATTTCAGGGAGGAGGCGATGAGGTTGGTTAATGACAATGCTGATACTTATATGATTTGAAGCGGCGATATTTTCTGGGCTCATGCGACGAGCTAACATTCATTCTATCCTAAACGACTTTTGTATTATGTAGCACTCCATAGCAAGTGCAAAAACCAATGTTCACGTAAAGAAAGGTTTACATTCTGGGTCTTCAATATCAGCAAGGCTCACCAAAATGAAAGGGTGCCACGGACGAAGCTCATGCTGGTTCTGACAGTACATAAGGATCAGGCTATCATGATGAAGCTCATCTTCGATACTGACAGTGACGGCGTGGGTGATCTGCTGCGAGCTGGGGAAGACTCGCAGTGCGCAAGAAGTCTCTGACATATCTTTACGACTGGCCGTGATGTCGCAGGACTCCAGCTGCCTTGGACGTGTCCATACGTCTACGAGAAATTGAAGATCTACTCGTCTCATTCGGTCGCATGGACGTCGCCCTTCTCACTGCCTGCCTCTAGTATCTGACGAAGTTGCTATGCAATGTCAGCCTTGAGTCCTATCGAGACGATAGACATAGTATGCATACCTGTAGTCGATCAGCGTTAGAGTCTACACCTACTTCCTCATCGCCATGCGACAAGAAAAGGTCAGCCAATAGCTGCTTGTTCTTCTGAACCTTAAGAACGTGCTATGAGTGTGGTAGTCAGCATGGATCTTTCGAAGGCAGAAGCCGGAAGCGGAAGATGATACCTCTTCGAAGGAATTCCGTATCACATATCGGACTGTAGTCACGGGTTGTTCCTGTCCAATGCGATGTATACGGGCTAGAGCTTGTTGTTCCACGGAGGGGTTCCAATGTGGCTCCATGAGGTAGGCTCGTGATGCGGCCGTGAGATCCAAGCTACAACAGGTAAGCAGACATGACAGGTCGAGTCGCGGGCATGGACTTACCCAACAGCGCCACAGGAAATCGTGAGCAACGCAACTCTTACGCTCGGGTCTTCGCGAAAGCTTTTCAGCACTTTCACTCGGCGGGAGTTCGACACTTTGCCGTCGAAGCGGATGTACTCGATGCCTCGATCTTTGAGTCCTTTCTCGATAAAGTTCAGAGTCGTGACCCAGAAGGAGAAGACAATGCTGCGGTCTGTGAGTAGAGATTCTGCATCGGGAACTAGAACGTGATCGACATACCACTTCACGGTCTGCGTGTGGGTGGACAGATCGTCCAATACGGCTTGGATCTTGGTTGGCTGGTTCGCACCGTCGAGTTCTGGCGTTGAGATGGCTGTTCCAGAGGACGCGAGTGTCGTCACTGCTTCCGACGGATGTTTCGGTCGGTGCGAACATGATCTTCCGGTTGTCTCACGACAGTGGCCGCAGATGAGGAATAAGCAGCTGTACAGGTAGGGTTGGAAGGCTTCGGCGGCCTCAGATGTCTGATCAGCCACTTCTGCTCCTACGAATTCGAGATTAGCTTGACAAACAGCGCATACCGCGCTGCCCATGGTGATCAGGCTGTTGAAAGCTTCCTGCGCAGCTTGTGCGTTCCACGTGTGATCACCCGCTGATGGTGACTTTGTCTGAGCATAGACTCCCAGGTTGCAGATTTGGCGCAGGTTGTTGATGCAGATCAGGCGTTAGGTTGATTGGATACAGAACTCACTTGGTGGGTTGCAAAGCGCTCTCTTTGATAAGGTCGTAGAGTTTTTGCTCAGCAGCACTAAAGTCAAGGCGGTGTACGAGTCCTTCGCTCTGGCAAGTTACTGTCGTTCCAATCGGACGGCGTAGCATGACGGAGCGTCAGTATGCGAAGTCGGCGCATAGCTTCACCTTTTCCAGTTTCCCAAGCCGCGTATGATCCTGGAAGACCTTGGGGTCATCGTAAGGATACGCGCGCAAGAATTGGTACAGACTGGCAAGATCGTCGAGACGATTTGAATTGGCGTCCCGGTTTATTGCCCAGCGCCGCTTGGTCATGATATGGCGAACAGCTCGAGCGGTGACTCTGTTGCTCTCACGTATGTCGTGCGCTGAGACAAAAGGTTGTTAGCATTTAGTCCGGATCTTAGTCTTTTCAAAGGACGCGACGATACCTTCGTCAAGAACCACACGATGCCATTTGGCACAAAAAATTGGCGCGGAATGTGAAGCAGAATGCTTTCGCCATTCTGCGGCCAGCGTTTGATACGTGGTCAACACGAGATCCACCTCCTTGATGTCTTGAAAGCTCTTGCATCTTGTCTTACCATGGTGACGCCTATATCTGAGTAAGTTGGGGCGTATATGTCTATTTGATCAGTGAGATGTCATTGATACTTCTGTTCTAGGCCAGGGTCTACCTTTGAAGTTGAGTTTCCCATGTTTCAAGTACTGTAAAAGCGGTCAGCTCTGACGTTCTCCCTTGAACTGAATCAATGGACATACACGGAGCGCGTACGACCACAAGCGTGGTGTGCAATTCGATGTCCATGGAATTGGACATAGCAACATCGGTATCCGCTGAATCCTTGTCGCTTGCGATTAGGGCGATCATGGTCAAAGTCTTTCCAAGGCCCATCTCATCGGCGATTATGCCACCTCTGAATTGCTCAGGCGGTGTGTCCTGCAACTCATCGGTTACATTGTTCATGTACGAGAGAGGTCTGGGAAAAAGCTCATTGCCGTATCTTATTACATTCGAGCTGGGTTGCAGTAATTGGATGCGCCAGAT
Organism: Cladosporium cladosporioides; assembly: GCA_002901145.1. Lineage (NCBI taxonomy): Eukaryota > Fungi > Ascomycota > Dothideomycetes > Cladosporiales > Cladosporiaceae > Cladosporium > Cladosporium cladosporioides. Next base: position 56,476 of record NOXB01000009.1, on the reverse strand, counting down.
TTCTGATTGAGGACCCTGTAGAGCCCATCCACATTCTCGGCGCTGCATGAATGTCAAAGCTTGACGTTGATGACTGACGAACATCAGTTTAAGCTCTATGCTAGCTCAATGAGTAGGCCCTAGAAGTGACTTGCCTGAAAAGCTCTGTTCGTAGTGCTGAGGGCACAATGGCCTCGGGCAGTGCGTCTTCGCTCGTTAAGTCAGCCAGCAAGTCTGAAGACGTAATGAAATCTTCAAGTTCGGGAGGCTGGGTTGAGAGATGCTGCGTCCATTTCATTTCTGCATCAGGATCGACCAAATGGTGGGGATTTACATAAGGAACATTCCGATCGCATGACTTTGGGTCTTGCAGATACACTTCGCATCTTTCAAGGAAGTCACCCACATCTGGAGCTAGCGACCGAGAACCGTAAAGGTTAGCAAATAGCTTGAGAACTTGGCAAGGACGCTTATGCCCCTTGACAGATACAGTTGCAGAACAATGTAACTGTATGGCCATTCCGGGCTGGCACGTCAACTGTCTGAGGATTTGTCCACTTCGCTCCTGCAGATATGCTACCATGCGATTATGAGACCATATTTGGTCTCCTGACAGAGTCACCGGCGTGCACGGCAAGAGGCACTTGGGGTCCATGCGTTCACCGCATGGCTGTGCCTCACAAGCGATCATGCCAAAGCAGACAATGTCTGTGTCGCTGATGCTACGCGACAAATGTCAGGCTTGCGTCTGTGATGTACTATTGCCGATCTCAAGGGGTACGACGCTTTCATACTTTGCTCTTTCGTCGCTGTTCCTGCTATTTGGCCGTTCCTCCACAGTGCCCGGAAGGAATGTCCCACCACCGTGCCGAGCCGTCGATACGGAAAGCTCATCAAACCCTCTCTTTAGCTGGCCTGTGAGCGGAGTGGAAGCACCGGAATCTGCTGCGCTGTACGATGGACTCCTCGAATGCTCGTTTCGGATATGCTGATGTGGATACAGAGCTTCTTGTGGGATCGTGACGTCTGAGGCATCGATGCGCCTTCGCTTATAGGGTGGATGAGATGTCATTGTGCTCGAAGTGCCCGCCATAACAAGAGACAAGGAAACGCAAGCAGATTGATGAGCGTACATGTGGGAAATCAACACCACCAGCACACCCTGTATGTGGCGTCAGGCTAAGCGGATTCGACCAGCGGTAAGTGGCGTGAGGCTGTGTCGCGGTAAGCGCCATCTTGCAGCTCAGCCCGACAGGGAACCCCGCGTAGTGATGACCTTCGTGATCAGAACACCTTTTTCAAGTGTTTCCATTGTTTCGCTACCTCAGACTGTTTGGCACGACTGCAGGAATGCCTCAGCAGACAGGCGATCCGCCGGTACTCAAACAAATTGCTTATTCGGACATCACCGTTTCGGATAATGGCAGGCTACATGCTGGAGACAACTACACTACCAACCATTACAATACTACCACTTATACCTGCTACTATGCAGCCACGGTCGCTGCATCAGGGCGGCGAGCACTCGCAGTCGACTCATCGCTCTCAGCATCAGCCGATGTCCGGTCAATGGAACAGGTCAAGACAGCCTATACTAGCTTTCGAGAGGTCATCACTCCCGATGATGACTTTCACTTTGGCTCAACTGAGCTTAGTGATGTTCGCAAGGCTGCTTTGGACGTTCAGAAACGCCTTGCATCCAGGGGAACATCGCGCAACACTGGTCGGCTTGAGCGCTTGCTCGTGAAACTAGACCAATTTTCACAAGCTGCCGATGTACTGTGCAAAGGATCGCCGTACATGCCTTATATCTGGGTGAGATGTCTCCGGTCCGAATGAATAGTCTCATGAATGCTGACGCATGAACATCAGGCGCCTGTCAAGCTGTTTATGCAAGTCTCGAGTGAATACGCTCCAGCGTTCGACAAGATTCTCACGGCGTGCACAGATGTTGCTGACGCCCTACCTCGTTTCGATCTCCTTGCTATTGCTGTAAACGATTTCTCAGATTTCCAGAAAGTGCTGTCCGCGGTATATAGCGACATGCTAGAATTCCACACGTACGTGTGATTACCTTAGCGTACTGGAACATCTGCGGCTAACAGCGTCTTCTGCAGGCGGGTCTACAAGATCATTCGTTGCAAATGTACGGATACAAGATTCTTATTACCACCTATATCGTGACTAATGTATCTAATAGCGTGGCAACGATTCTTCAGCTCTTCTTGGGCGCGGTTTGACTACTGCTCTACCAACATCGTCCAGAGCCTTGAGCAACATGCGAGACTTGCTGATGATGAGGCCAATGCTGCCAGTATACTTCGCCTCGAGGACCTGCGCCAGCGAAGCATCAGAGAAGTCGCCAAAAAGGAGGATGATCGGCGCGACCAACAGTTCCTCAATGTCCTTAGTTGGCTCAATGTTCGCAACCATGACGAGGAAGATCAACTCGAGACCATTCTCTCGCTTTGCCACCAGGGGACAGTTGACTGGTTCTTCTCACATCCCAAATACAAGCGCTGGCTTGCGTCTTCCACTTCCTCAGGTGTTTCTAGGCAGCTTTGGGTACACGGGATGCCTGGTTCAGGTATGATCCTACCCTGACAGGAAAACAATGACACTGACAAATGCAGGCAAGAGTGTCCTATGTGCAAATGTCATCAAGTCTCTGCAACAGGAGAAGATGAACACTGTTGCATATCACGTGCACGACTATAGATCGGTCGAGTCTGGTCGCTTTGCCCGTGTGGTGAGGTCACTAGTCCATCAACTTGTGCGGCAGCAGAAAGACATGGCTGGTTTTGTCCACGACGAATACATCTGCAAAGGATGCGAACCATCCGCGCAGCATCTTACACGACTACTTCTGGATCTTGTGTCTGGAGACAGAAATGCTAACATTGTCATAGATGGACTTGATGAGTGTGCGGATGCTGATATCAAGAAGGTACTAGGTCTCTGTCACGAACTGATCGCTACTTCTGATGGTCAGAGGTGCAGGGTGCTACTGTTCAGTAGGGAGGTCACACTCATACAGAAAGCGGGAAAGTCAAAAAAGTGGCCCGCGATCGCCCTGGAAGAAGAAAAACAAGCTATCGATGCGGCCATACGAATGTGGACGCATTCGCAAATGGAACAGCTCTGCCCACGACCGTGAAGATCTCTTTATCACAGCAGATCACATGAAGAACATCGAGATGGCTATCACAGCCAAGGCCCAAGGTACGTGCCCAATTGATGTTACTGACGATCCAGCGATGGCTGACTCTTATGACAGGTATGTTCTTGTGGGTCCGCTTAGTCCTGACTACAATGCAAGACGTCGACACACCGCAAGAGCTTGAAGAAGCTGTGAAAATACTACCACCGGGTCTAGAGAGAGCGTAAGTCAAATCGCACTCATAGCGAAATTTGCTGATAAGTCCAGGTATGGCCGAATTCTCGAACGACTTGAGGAGAGCGGATCTTCCAATCTCGTCAAGGTCTGCAGGACACATAATCTCATGGCTTGGATTGCCTTGGCCGAACGTCCTTTGAGGTGCCAGGAGATTCTTTCCGGAATAACACTAGGGACAGAACCGCACCTGATCGATGACACTCGAAGAATAAGGCTTTCAGTTTTCGATCAAATCAGGCCTCTGATAGACGTTAAAAGCGACGGAACAGTGTCATTTGTCCATTTCACTGTCAAGGAGTAAGTGCCAGCTCACTTCCATAAGACATTCTCGCTTACAAGGAATCAGATATATACTCAGCCAGTCAAGTACAAGGAGCGGCCCGTACCTTGCGGAAGCTGATGGGTACTCACATATAGCACATGCATGTGTAGCATATCTGCGCTCAAGCCTGGATCTCGTTGACGAGAATTTTGCCGAGTCAGACTTGGTTCTTCAAGTGGCCAAGGGCTTCCACAGTTTACATTCCTATGCTTTTGGCCATTGGAGCAATCATCTCGACCTTGCTGCCAGACAGATAGGCATTCAAAGCTCAGCTAGCCTCAGAGCGGCTTGTGAAGCAGTTTCGAAGCGTCACGCTGCGTTACTTGAAGCAAAGATGATGCCTTCGTTGAGTAATCACAACATCGCAAGTCCCACATTGAGACTGGACGTGATGGCGAACTTAAAGACTCTCAAGATTCTGATGAATGAACCCTGCTTGGTCGACAATGATAAAGAAGGCGGTCAGTCTCAAGGTGGGTGTTGCTTCGTCTCTCGAATTGAAGTATCCGTGAGCCGGTAGAATGTAAAGCTGACAGCACTGCTCGCCAGGTCAAAGTGTCTTGACAGCAGACAAGCGGACTCTCTTCAATCTGGCACGACAGCTCTACAATGAAATCGTGGCCAATCTGATGGATACGGGAGCTCGCATCCGCTATCCATATATCGACGAAGCACTCTTGAGTACTTTCAGAGAGACAAACGCGAGCAATGCATTCTGCTGTCGTTTCCACCACTGCGCCCGTAACTTTGACGGCTTCGCAGATGAGGATGCTCGTCGAGAGCATGAAAACTGCCATGTCCCTCGAATAATGTGCACGGAGACGTCGTGCACCTACGCCTCACAACTTGGGTTCAAGACAGCAGCTGAGCTTCAACGACATGTCAAGACTTATCATCATCATCGGGATAAGAGCTCCCTATCTCTGATTACATTTGGCAAAAGACTGTCAGCCGATATGAGTAGACGGAGAAAAGATCATTTGGGTTTCCAGCCGGATGCAGCGCCGCGAGTAACGGGTGCAGAAGTCTCTACCAACATCCATCACACCACCTCCAAGCCCAATAGCTCTGTCGCCACGAACAACCCGGGTCTCTCAGAGTGGCAGCTACAATTGAGGAGCTTGCCGGAAACCAGTACGGTAACTTCGGAATCTTCCGTACTTGATGACATTCGCAATCAATGGCACGAAAGACCTTCTAGTAGAGCTCAGCCGCATACTACTCCGGTCAACGCCGCCCTAAATCCCGACTCTACTAGTACCATGCAGTCGCATAGTCCTACACCTCCCCACCTGTTTCCGCATGCAAATAGCTTTACCTCAAGAAGGCCAAATGCTTCTGCGCTGCCAACCTTCGAGCTTCCGCCTCCACCACTTGCCAACCTTCAGACAAAGTTGCACACTCCCGCGTACCCATTGCATTCTACAGAGTTAGTGCCTACAATGCTTACGAGTGTCGATAACCTTCTAGCGCCGCCTGGCAACAGCTCCTTGGACGGTCTAAGCCCAGGATCCGGAGCAACGCCTGCAAGCTCTTTGCCTTCCATACCTGGAGGTCACTACACTCCCAACAGCACACTGTGGTCGAAACCTCAAAGTAGCAACTACGGTTTCCAACGTGGCGGTCATATCTTCTCACCATCACTCAACACGATCGTGCGTAGAGACAACTCACCCACCGCTTCAGAGTTCCTCCCACCGTCACCATATGAACTGCCCCAGTACGGGGCTCCAGAATATGAACAGCATAAGTAGACCGCGCGGTATACCCGAGTCGCTTGACTCTTCGGGCACTGCGTACCCACGTGTGAATGGCAATGACTGGCTTGCCATGGGTGGTCGCAAGCTGTCAGACATCTGAACGGCTGACAATGCATCTTATATGCAGTCATTCGACAGCTTTGACCTCCCTTCACTTGTGATGAGTCTGTCGACAGATCCTGGTCTTAGCGACGGGCTCGGCCTTGGACATTTCACTTTGGAAAATGGACAAGAATTCTATGACCGAAGCTTCGCGTCGAAACCAGAGCTTCAAAGGCACGAGCGTAACATCCACCGCCGGCAGGCATACAGCAATTACAGAAGTAATCAGCTCGAGGAGTCCAGTGTCGCAACTGTCTCGTTCTCTGCCAACAGCCCTCCGTACATGTAGACGCTCGACAGCTTTGATAAAGTCTTGTCACCAATGCGACGAGAAGGCCCTGGCCTCAAAAAGATTTGCTATTCGCAATCGGAGCCCTCACACCGCTTTTATCCCCCACCACCCTAGTGATTTACGTAGGTCAGCCAGATAAGTTCTCCAAAGGTCACCATCGACTATGAGCAACCCGTTGCGCAGAAGGACTCTTTCCATTCAACACGCTTCTAGCGCCACGAATAATTTCCCGCATATGCCCATACAAGCTCAAAAATGGTTATGGTTATAGTCAAAACGTATTTGTAGCAGGAGCAGAATAGCCAAGCATTGAAGCTGCGAAAACGGCCAATATTTCTTTCAATTCGATCAATCCATTGCTGTAGTAATTGACACGCGACTGAATCACAGCGAACTCGGGAATTTCATTCGGGGAGATTATCCATCTGTGACTAGTCTTCGACAGTCAGCGACTTCGACTTCTTCACATTGCCTAGTCGAGCTGTCCTGGCAAAGCATAAGCCCAATCAGTGATATCTCCAGCTCCGAAGCAAATCGCCAAGCTCCCTTGAGTGGTCTCTTTCGCTACTTGCGCGGCCAGGCCTGACGCAGACGATAACGAAATGACATTGCGATGGCCTGCACGCCGCAAGCCCGTCACTAGTGCTTCCTTGTCTGCACCATCTATATGTGGCTCTCCAGCAGAATAGACATCGGCGACGATGACTGTATCTGCATTGTCGAAACATCTGCAGAAATCGTCAAACAAGTCTCGCACGCGGGTGAATCGGTAGGGCTGGAACACAGCAACGATTTTGCCTGGCTTCTGAGAATGGCTCTCTCTGGCGGTCTGTAAGACGGCTGAGATCTCGACTGGATGATGCCCATAGTCATCGATCACCCGCACTCCACGAGCGATGCCGGTAGTCGTGAACCGTCGTTTCACTCCCCCAAAATTCATGAGCCCATTCCGGATGGCTTTCGCATCTACATCTAACTCTGACGCTACAGCGACGGCGGCAAGGGAGTTGAGCACATTGTGGCGGCCAAGGATTGGTGTCTTCTCCTTGAACACGAATGGATCGCTGTTGGTCCTGGCGATCTGCACATCGAAGGTGGAACTTTCTGGAGAGCTGATAATGTTCAGAGCTCTAACCTGAGCCTGTGGACCCGTGCCGTAAGTGACAAGCCGTCTATCCTTGATGTCGGCAGCAAGAGCTTCGGCTTCAGGGTGATCCGAACAGATGACAGCGCAACCATGTGAGGGGATATTTTGGACAAATTCCCGAAATGCATGTCTGACAGCGTCGAAGTCTCCATAATGATCCAAGTGCTCGGGATCCATGTTGGTCACGACAGCAATGTTTGGGCGCAGTTTCAAGAAAGAGCCGTCGCTCTCATCAGCTTCTACAACCATCCAGTCGCCTGTGCCAACCTTGGAGTTGGTACAGTAAGCGTTCATGATCCCGCCGTTCACTACAGTCGGATCGAGACCACCTGCATCCAGGAGAGAAGCTATGAGGGATGTAGTTGTGGTCTTGCCATGCGTACCGCTGACTGCAATGGAAAGCCTCATGCGCATCAGCTCTGCCAGAACTTCAGCGCGATGCATGACCGGGATCTGACGTGCTCGAGCTTCCACGATTTCTGGATTATCTGCTTTGATAGCAGTTGAAAAGACCACGGTCGAGCACTTGTCGATGTTGTTTGCATCGTGTCCAATGACGACCTTGGCTCCAAGCCCGGCCAGGCGATCGGTATTGGCTGATGTACGCGTATCAGAACCCGAGACATCGCCACCAAACTTGAGCAGCGTTTCTGCTACACTGCTCATACCCACGCCGCCAATGCCAATGAAATGAGTCACACCGGTCGCAAAAGCGCTGTCACACCATGAAGCAGGCGGCTCGTGTATATTGCTATTCATGGCTTGCTCGCCCTTCTGTCATCTGCTAATGGTGTGCTAAAGGTTGTGATGATGACAGCCGATTGACCAGGATAAGGAAATAGAAGAGACGTTCGCAGAAGTCGAATCCAGGGACTTGTGAAGCCAAATAAGTGACCGAACCACAACAAAACGTTGAAAGCAATGCGCTGTTATTACATGAGGGTAATAAAACGCGGGAGAAGATAACGGCCTCAGAATTTGCGGAGTGTTGCGTGTGCTGTTTCGTTCATTTTACTTTATTATAGCCTTGGTCACTACTTGTTGTATCTATAATAAAACTTCCTGGTGCTAGTTCAGATGCTATTGACCTGAAATATAATCTTGCATTACATGCACACATGTGTATGTCTCCAGTACATGCACGGACTCAAATGGATTGACGCTTCTCGACAGAGCAATAGCTGACACTGAAAAGGATACGTCGAATCCAGCATGTGAAACTTCGAGTTTGGCCATACCAAGGCATGCATGGTTGCGGTGTGTAGAGTTGATTTTCATCGTTCTAAGGTCTTCATAGTCTAACTTGTCAGTGCTCGAAGGTCGCGTTCAGTTCATCGGAGCCTTTCTAGTTGCCGTAAGACCCATATGGTGAATAGAGACCGACAGTGAGATTCCAGTATCCCGGCCACTCTACTACGATGCTGCTGGAGCAAAGGAAGCATGAGTATATTCCTAGCCCTCGACTCTTGGCCGAAGTATAAATGTTGAAGCTGATTCTGACTGACGGCAGAGCATGTTGGCAGTAGGGCAAACAACAGTCTAGTGGTGATGAACTCGAGCTTGAGTAATATGGCGTCGGCCGATGCACAGTCCTGAAGATCCATGTTCTCTTCATGTTGTTTTGCGAGACCCAGGCCCGATACCAGCAGGTGTAGAGTTCGTGGCAGCGATTGTTGCCAGTTCCTTTCAACCTCGAGTAGATCTTGGCAAAGTCTTCCAGCAGTGTCGGCGCACGTGTATTCGGTAGCCGATGGCTGGTTCGTCTCCGCTAAGTAAGATGTGATATGTACGATGATATCGTAAAGCTCGTCTCGGAATGTCTTGGGTATGGCAACCCACGGCTTCTTTATCCATGCAGGGGAGGACAAGAACGTCGGTACTCCCTTTGATATATCGGAGAGAATCTGCCATTTCCTCATCAGCAAACCTTCGCGAATCCCGAAAGATAGAACGCACGATCACCTCGCGAGCCTTCTTGAAAGCGAAATGGTAGCCTCCATGCTGAAAAGCTGTTGAACCGCTTCGCTTCATCAGAGCAATGGCTCCTTGTATGTGAGAGCTGTTCTCGATGAGACCGCTGTCAAGAATGGTATACGGCGTCTCTTGCATGTACTCATACAAGGCGAAGATGATTGCAATGACGGTCAACATCGGTGGTGGAGCTCCACCACACTGACCGAGATAACTATGGAATATCCTTATGCTGTGGTTGTAAGCCGTAAGGCTTATGATTGAGAGATCCGCATTGACAGGGCTCTGCGAGAGGCGCAGCAAGCTAAGCGCAGTGATTGCGAGATCGAAACAATAACCAGAGCCTAGCAAGTGCTGAAGCTGCAGGCTCCACGCATGGGTAGTCATGGCGTGACCGCGCACGAATCTATAAAGCAGCGTTACGGCGTGTGTTCGGAATTCCCCTTCCGTCATCCCAGGCACATCTAGCGCTGAGATTCGATATGCACAGTGGCTTTGTCGTGGGATGATAGCAGCTGCACCTACGACCATAGGTGCGACTATGGAATGAGCTTGAGAGTCAATGACGCTGTAGTAGGTGATATCTCTTGATTGGCGGATTGAATTGCGGGCAGAGTGCACGAATTTCACAGTGGGCTCCATACTCTCACAAAGTAGCCATTGTTACGTGGGATGACATGGACCTGACAGACTTCACTGGGCCGATGGCGACTCTATCGCATGCGAGAGGCGAGTAGAGCAAGCGTTTATACGACACCACAATCGTTACCGACCGCGACGTATCGAGCACCTCGCAGAACGTCAGTATCAAGAGAGACATCAACGTCGACGACTTCGTCAACGTTGTCGAACACTTCGACATCCTCATCATTCCCGGCGGTGGTGGCTTCACTGCGGGTCGAATTCCACCAGCACCGGGTGTTGGAGAAGCACTTCAGGCTTTCGTTGCGCTCCCACCGCGTAACGACCAGCCCCGCATACTCGTCTCCATATGTGCTGGCGTTTTCTTTCTCTAGCCCAGAACGGCTTGCTCGCTGATCGAATTGTCACTGGGCACTACGCCAGTCTTGGAGAGGCTGAAGAAGATTTGCGAGAAGCATGGAGGCTCCCACGTCGTACGACAGCACTATGTTAACTCAGGCGTCGTACAAGGAACCCGAATCGTCTCCGGTGGAATCACAAGTGGCTTCGATGCCACTCTTTACCTGATCGAGCTGCAACAGGCTAGTGGTGGCAGAAATGGCCCGAGCTACCATGGACGCGCATTGGCGAAGGGAGGCCTTGCCCTTCGGCACATTTTGATGGGATTGGAAATAGACCTTGGCGATATCGTCTGGTCTTGTAAATGCTATTATTATCCTGAGAAGTTTGGTTTGTGAGTAAATCGACACAAAATGGCCATTGCGAACATTCTTGATGCTTATTCTAAGTAAGAGAGAATGATAGAAAGCTGAAACAGATTTTCGGGTCGTAATCTCGCTTAGAACTTGAAGCTTTTAATTAAGCTTATCGTGTGCATCAAGCCTGAGTCACCACATCAGTCATCTGCGCCGTCATCTACTTCATAACTCTTCCTGCTTCAATTCTGCCTCTCCGATAACATCCATACACTCTTTTCAATTTCGCACGCTCCTATTGATATTGGAGATGGCAACGACAACGTTGCTCGAGCTGCAAACGCTCGAGCCCAAATCCAGCATAACAGACATTCGCCTTCCGGTCCCCGCCTCAAGTTCAGACAGCCCTGCGCTGCCGGCGGATGATGCGTCTCTAGCTGCCAATGTCACAACAGTCCTTTCCAAAAGCCGAGCGATAATTGTCATCACCCAATTAATTGCCCTACAGCTCTTTTCTAGCTTTTGCAATGGCATCATTGTGGTCGGTTTACCTTCTATGAGCAATACTCTGAAACTGGAAGCAGGTCTTCTCCTGTGGCCGACATCTGTCTTCTATCTTACTGCCGGGTCGTGTTTGATGTTGGCTGGATCTATTACAGATGTTGTAGGCACGAGGCCCATGATCCTAGCGGCGAACATTCTGCTCGCTGCGAGCGCTCTCGCCTGCGGTCTAGCACGAACCGGAGGCGAACTCATTGCTTTCCGTGGCCTACAGGGCATCTCCTTCGCTATGGCTGTTCCAGCATCTGTCTCCATCATTTCCACGAATGTTGCTCACGGGCAGCCTCGGAATCTTGGCTTTTCCTGCTTAGGATTCGCAAGTCCACTCGGATTCTTGCTTGGCCTGGTTCTTGGAGGTGTTTTTGTGGACACCGTCGGATGGCGGCCAGCGTTCTACCTTGCTGGCGCTACTACTGCTGTAACGTGCGTCTTTGGCGTTTGGGTGCTGCCACAGGATCATCGGTCGAGGACCGGACGCACGATATGGAAGCAGCTAGCTTTGGATATCGATTGGGTCGGGACAGCGATTCTGAGTACTGGAATCGCGACACTGTCATACGTTCTGGCGTAAGTTTTTCACCGCTCTCGGGACATGTGATCCAAGAGCTAACGACTGCAGGATTCTCTCGGCCGATATCAAGAGCATCCGACGCCCTTCCAATATCTCGCTGCTGGTCGTCAGTGCACTCTCGATCCCAGCATTCATCTGGTGGATGAGCTACCAAGTGAAGCACAACCGTCCAGCACTGATCCCAAACCCGCTCTGGCGCAGCTCTAGCTTCACTAGTATCTGTATCATGGTCCTCTTCGGCACCGCAGTCAGCAATAGTATGGAGCTGTTCTGCAGTCTGTTGTACGTCTTCCGCCTTCGCCTGGTGCTATGAGTGTGATCATTGCTGATATCCCGCAGCTTCCAGGAAGTTCAAGGCATCTCAGCGACTGGAGCATCATTGCGCATCCCTCCCGGCTCTTATTACAGCTGTTCTGACCAAACATCTCGATCGGATATTTTGTTAATCGGATGTCGGTCATCTGGGTAGTACTGGCTGCCTCGGCATCCACCGCTGTATCACCACTTCTCATGGCCCTCATCCATCCTGTATGGCCGTACTGGTACATGGCATTCACAGCACAGGTACGCAACGCTTCATGGTCATATAGCCTATCATCTTGATTTCATTACCAGCCTATAATATACCATCGAATATTTGATCCTGCGCCACTGACATGCCTTCATCCAGATTTTTCAGCTGGTGTGCACCAATGTCCTTTTCACTGTTGGTCTGCTCATCATCTCCGATGTTTTTCCCTCACGAACGCAGGCTTTAGGTGGCGCAGTCTTCAATACCTGCGCACAGCTCGGCACGTCAATCGGACTGACGGTAACTTCTGTCATTTCCGAGTCTGTGACGGCCGCCTCGAAAGAAATCGACAAAGCGTCCCCAAGCGCACTGATGGCCGGATATCGTGCTGTGTTTTGGGCGTTGTTTGTATGCATGGCCACAGTCTTTATCACGGCTGCGTTGGGACTCCGCCGAGTAGGAAAGATTGGAGTGAAGCAAGATTGATTCAAGCGTCTTTGGTCGCAATCGCACGTTTCGCTCGTGCCACGTGACATATGAACGCGAGGAATGGCTCTAGTGTACAAAAGCTGAAGAAATCCATGTCTGTCCGCTCATGACCCTCCAGGCCAACAGATAATAGGCCGATTGCCTTCGAATCATTGAGGTAGAAGTTCAAAGCACGGAAACTGCCTTGATCTTGACAGTGTACATTGAGGTACCGTATCCAAATAGTGCACCTATCCAAAGAGTGCACCAGACGTACGACATCTTGATGTTCCACAATGCATTGACGTCAATCTCTCTCGATTGGGGCGCGCTCTATGGCTGGAGAATGTTCCGGATCATATGCTTGTAGCAAAACCTTATCAACACCTACATCCGCGCGCACTGTCTGTAGAGTTGCTTCGTCGAGCTCTGCGAAATACGCCTTGATCCGAGGACTCTCCAAAACAATCTGACGCTGCAACTTAGCGCCTACGAAGTTTTTATGGCCTTCCATCGAGTAACCCGGGTGCAGCACCACCTCATGGAAGTGTGGTTGTAATTCGGCGTTATTGTGGATCAGAGGAGCTGTATAATCGGATTGTCGCCTGTACAGTCGGACCAGCACGAATGGTGTGTGCGAGTCCTGGTAAAACTTTGCTGTGGCGGTTGTCAGGCGCACCGCTGGCGAACCTGGGTACCAGTACCAGTTCGGCAAGCAGAATAGGCACACCAGCAGGAATGTTGCACTGATCAAAGCAGCGATGTATCTGCTAGGAGTGCGCATATCATGTGGTGATGAATGAGAATATGGTATCGATTGAAGAAAGTGCGTCGAAGAAAGAGAGATCTGAATAGAAAGATTTGGTGCGATTATTTTGAGGATTGTGTATTCATATATAGTGCTGAGCAAACGTTCAAGGGTCGCATGGACTGAGTCAAGCGGTTTCCATCCTTCCACGTGTCAACTGCTAACGTGCAAAATTCTATCACTTTCCCTGGCTTTATCTCCTAGCAAAGTGTTACCGAAACCAATAGCAGAAATCGCCTCTAGAGGGCGACGGGTATCCCAGCTTTTTTCGCTGAGTTTTGAGAAAATCGAGGGACAAGCATAACCATTGATCGTGAAAGTCACTACCTTTCAAATGTCGGTCATGGAAATAGCTAAATTGTAGACAACATTGCATTCGTCATGCCACTAGAATTCCACTCATAAGCTAGAGAACTTTTGCTTTCTTCTGGCAACTATAAACCCTTCCTTCCCAGGGGTGAAGTCGCCCGCGGTCCATGGTGTTGAAAGCTTGCTCCGAAGCGGTCGACGAAAGGAGTCGCATGTTGCTTCCATCAACGTCACCGGGTATGAACAAATCAGCATTCTCATCTCCGAAGTTCAATGTCACCAAGATAACTTCTGCCGTGACGCAACCAGTCTTGGTATAAGTGAACGTCTCCAAGTTCTCTCTATCATGTATCTGGAATTGGCCTCGGATGAGCTGATCACGACACTGGAGTCTCATCTTGATCATGCGCTTCCAAAAAGACAGGACACTGTTTGAATCACTCTCCTGTTGGGCTACGTTGATCGCTTTGTGATTATCGATGACTCTGATCCATGGCTTGACGCCACTGAAGCCAGCATTCGGGTCAGCAGACCATTGTACCGGTGTCCTGCCGTTATCTCTTCCAAGTCGGTGAAGTCCCTGCAGTGCGGCTTGTTGCTTGCCCATGTCGTGCGGGAACTTGCTTTCCACCTCACCAAGGTAGTCCAAGCCAGCAGCGTCTCTGATATCTGCTCTTGTCCATGACGCATCGATGTTGGTCATGCCAATCTCTTGGCCCTGGTACAGAAAGATCGTTCCCGACAGTGTACACAGAAACATGGCCAGCATTTTGGACGCTGCGTCACGATGTTCGCCATCGCCTGGGCCGAAGCGATCGATACTTCGAGGATTGTCGTGGTTCTCAGTGAAAGCACTTGTCCAGCCATGTTGCATAAAGTTCTGCTGTTTGAGAATGGCATCTTTGAGCAGCGGCAGCGCTGGTCGCGAGCGCTCGTGTAGTGGAGCATGCCAGTCGTTGCCAGCCATAAAATGATCAAAGTCGAGAACCATGTCCAGCTCTTTCGCAGACGGATCGATATAGCGCACGATCTCCTCAGTTTCAGTGGCGGGCAGTTCTCCGATCAGGACGATGTCCGGCCCATGATCTTTCTCAATACGAGCTCGCAGCTCTCTCAACCAGTCATGCACGGGAGGGCCGTTCATGATGTACTGTCCTTCCATGGGCTGGAACTCCTGGTCAGGCTTGGTGATTTTCGAGTCAGGGAATCGAAGATCCTTCCAGAAAGCGACGACGCTGTCCATGCGGAATCCATCCACACCGCGCTGTAACCAAAACCCAACCGCTGTGTCGTACACTCCTTTTCTCACCTCCGGGTTCGTCCAGTTGAGGTCAGGCTGCTTCTCAAGACAGAGGTGTAAGTAATACTGATCCCTCTCCGCAGCATAAGTCCAAGCGCTACCGCCAAACGCGGCACGCCAGTTGTTCGGAGGCCTTCTACCGCCTTGAGCATCGGTCTTTGGATCACGCCAGATGTACCAATCTGACTTCGGTTTCGTTCTCGAGGTTTTACTCTCTTGAAACCATGCGTGCTCATCACTAGTATGGTTCACCACCAAGTCCATGATGAGCTTCATACCACGAGCTTTCGCCTCTGCGATGAGTCTGTCCATGTCTTGCAAAGTCCCGAACTTGTCCCAGATTGACTCGTAATCTCGAACATCGTAGCCCTGGCTAATTTATTAGCGGCTTCATGTCTTGAGTTTCGCCCAAGAGAGAGTGATAGTCTCGCACCATGTCCGCCTGCGGCGAATCGTACACAGGCGACAACCATATTAAGTCTACACCCAGCTCTTCGAGATGATCGAGCTTGCTGATGACTCCTGGTAAGTCTCCCATGCCATCGTTATTCGAATCGTAGAATGAAGCTGGCCAGATTTGGTATCCAATGGCATCCTTCCACCAAGTAATGTCTGTGGTCATGGTCTCAGGTAAATTCTTGTGGGCGAGGAGTCTGTCGAATTCTGAAGTGGCACGACAAGCTCGGGTGTATGAGCGCCAGATGGAAGTATATATGTCAGCCGCGCCTCCGACCTGCAGAAAGTCTCCACATTTCTGACTGCTGGTAGCGAGCACAGGGAACGGCTCAAGTCCGCTGTCAGACTACATGGCTTGTTGGCGGCTGTCAGCAGTTTTATTGTCCTCTCCGTGGTCTTTTTGGGAATCAATGATTGAATGTGTCATGCACCAGTCGTGAAGTCACGAACACCGCTGGAAGCCTTGTGGTAACTTGAGAAGTTGCACTATAGTATACCGTGGCTATAGACAACGACAACTACAAGATTACTGCAAAACGTTCTACAGGTACCAAAAGATGTTTGTCTACAAGATTGCTCTAGACACTCAGTAGTGATGCATCCCTCTCCCACAACAAGCCGATGGGGATCCCCAAAGGGCCCGCGAGCAGGAAGTTGACAAGCAAGCGCTGCCAAAGCAAAGAGTCTGCAACCGATCCGGCTCGCCAACACAGGACACCGGCCCACAAAACCATGGCAGGTGTATCCAGGACGACATCCCACTGCACACACCATTTCGCTGCTTCCCACCCATGCCGTGCCTTCTTATCCTTTCTAGGCAAGGCCGGCAAGAAGAGCTCGATCAACGTCACGCCTGTAGCAAACGCTCCAAGCACAGAAAGCCAGTGTGAAACGCCTGCTATCACGAAGATGAACATGTACACGGACTGCAGCTGGGGCAAAATCGAGGTTGCCTGGGGCGAAGAACTCACTGCTGGGCTCCAGACCAGAGATAACAGTAGCTGAGCGAGAGCGATATAAGCAGGCCATTGCTGCCACCAAGCTGCGGCAGATTGCTTAATGCTCACATCGCTGGAGGAAGTAGAAGCACGATGAACGGCGCCACGTAGCCTATTGTGAAGGCCCAAGGAAGGATGTCAAGCTGAAGCGGGTCGATTGTCAGGTCCAATGGCGTGATCTCGCTGGGAGTCATCAGAGCAAGCCGTACACCGAGGTATAACGGCAGGTATACGGCCGGGGTGTGGTTGAACATGAGCAATCCCGGGATAAGCGTCCAACCACCGAAATTGTGCAGATTGTAAGCGCGCAAGCTCTCCAGCACGATTAAGGCCCATGAAACACAGAAGGAGCCGATGAAGTAGAAGCCGGCCAACGTGGCATCTGGATGGTTCCAGTTCTCGAAGAAGAGCAGCTGGAATGCTGCAGGACCTTTCAATTGCATGTCAACAGACGGAAACCAGCCATTGTACAGAGGACTTTGAGCGGCTGGCCACTTGGTGCTCGATCAGTCATGATACATTTCCCAAGGAACTCCATCAGGCCATTGCTGTAGTACCAATAGTAGAGATTCCACCAGGCCCAGATCCCTGTGACGAGGAGACAGACGACGGCAACCAAGGTAAGAACTCCATGTCGAGATGTTTTGGAGTCCTGAGGTGCCTGTGGGTCTTGTTGTGACAGGTGTTCTCAGAACAGTAGCTCAGAACAGACAGTGGCACTGCTGGTAATGTGTTACCAATTCTAAGCTAATCCTCCAGCATCAGGTTGATCCTCTCGGGCGTCTCGTCGCGGACACAGCTCAGACCCTGTCGATGACACGGAAGCTTGCGACTCGCCATCATCAGGGTCACAGTACAATAGACCAAATCTGTGAGGCAGAACGCGAAGGAACGTCGTTCATAGGCTAGACTCACCGATTAGCCTGTAGCGCCGGTTGTGCTGCACACTGCGTAGCTGACGACGTGAGGTTGCATCGGGTGTATGGTTTTGTCCGCCCTGATGTTAAGTATGCATCAAATGCAGTGGACCTGTAGCAGCTGGACGCCTATCAGGCGTCGTGGTCCAGAGGTGATCAGGATTGATTGGTGGTGTGGGCATCGCGGTGCGGCTGAGATGACACTCTTCGCGGCTCGGCTGTAGGGTTTGGCAGCATTAGCGCTTTCGTCAACATATATGCTCCATCGTGGGTGTGAGTGAGTGGAAGCGCTTATGCAGAGAAGCGACATGCAGCTGAGTGCCTCGTGAAGAAGGATGCAGGAGCTGAGGACATGAACATGAGCTAGAATCGTTAAAGTGCATAATCGTACGTATACCCCCACATTCGGTTAACATCAATCAAATAGGGCAGATCCCCCGCCACTAGCCTGGCAATAAATTGGCTCATTCCGTAGTCTTCAACATAAGTGGGTCAAACATTGTGGAGCCGCAACTATCTAACACCTTCTCAGATCCTTCCCGAGCGTTGTCTGAGAGTCACGGCTCCATCTTCGCTAAGCTGAGTTGTAATCCACTAATGCACTATCAATCGATAATGATCATGGCTGCAGCAGATGGTGTGGAGCCTATCCGGCAGACACCACCGCTTCAGGTTCGCGAGGCATCATGGCACGAGAGCTCGAGATCTCAGGTGTCGTCTATGCATCGAGAAAGACTGTTCGTCCACGAGTGGGACAGACCGTACGAAAACAACGCTATTTGCAATGAAGATTCTCTGCCTCCACGGCCGCGGCTCCAACAACGAGATCTTCCGAGCCCAGACGGCGGCCTTCCGAGCAGATCTCGACGACTTCGAGTGGACGTTTGTGCAAGGGACTGTTCGACACACCGAAGGCAATTGGTCTTTGCACACGGCACAATTCTCTCATCTCCCACTCTACACATACTACAATCCATTCGATCCTGCTTCGATCTTACAAACTCATGACGACCTTGCACGAATCATAGCCGAAGAGGGCCCATTCGATGGTGTTCTCGGCTACTCGGGCGGTGCAGCGTTGGCAGCAGAGATATTGGCGCAGGCAAGCTATGACGATCCATTTGCCATGGAGCGACCGTTTCGATTTGCTGTGTTCATCAACGGCGCATCTCCCTTACGGTGCTTTGCCATGGAGAATGCTCAAGTCCTCGAGGACGTCGTCGTTGATTCTGCTCCCATGACAGAGCAGGCAGAGAACATGTTTCTTCGTCCGAGTGCGTTGCGAAGGAAGGATGGAGTCAGCGATCAAGATCAAGTCGATCACGCGAAGCTGTTGTCGTTGCTCAAGAAACTCAGGGGCAAGAAGTTGGTAGATGGGACGACGTTTCTGTCCGATGGCACATACGGTCTTTGTCGGTGGGAAGTACCCTCAGATTGTGCGCCGTTGATTGATGTCCCCACGCTGCACATCCGGAGTACTGAGAGTGATAAGAGCGATCCTCATGAAGGTCTACATTTGTTACGACTGTGTGATCAAGACCAAGCACGCGAGTTCCATCATGGCAGTGGACATGATTTTCCTAGAGGTCGGAAGGAGATGAAGCAGATTGCGAGGATGATTCGAGAGCTTGCGGAAGCGACGACAAGCTTATAGGCCTATACACATAGAATCACCAATAATTACGTGGCTTTGATCACTTTCTATCTTTCGTTTCCGAGAGTAGACTTCCAATATGTCTACAAGTGATACAGTATGCCGCGCAATATGGCTGTCACAATTCTCTCCGCTTCAAGCGTACCATGGGAGAACCAGCGGGATGCATGATCCCAAGACTCCTAGGATTGAAGTGAAACTTCTCCACCCACGAGTCCTCGAACTCGATATCAAACAGCGTTGAAAGCTTGGAGACCAGACCGATGACCTCTTGCTCGGCCGCATACCGTCCCGAACACATGCCCATGCCACCACCAAATGTGCGTATACTTTTGCTGCGCTTTTGGACCATGGCATCATCACCAGTCCACCTTTCCGTGTCTACCTGGTCGGCTTTCGGGAACAAGTCGCTATGATGGAGCAACGCAGTGGGCAAAAGAACGACACTCCCTTTCTTCACGACGTACCCTTCCAGCTCAGTGTCTTCCATGACCACACGTGCCGGTGAGGCTGCGGTGCCTATCCGTAGCGCTTCCTTCCACAAAGCTTGCATGTAGTCGTTGCGTCTCAACTGTGCGGCATCTACGTCTAGTTCGTGACCGAAGTGGCCTGCTTTGCTCCGTCGCAAGAACTTTGATGACTCGGCGCGACACTTCGCCAGTCGCTCAGGGTCGCTAGCCGTTACCCAAGTGAACCATGAACCCATCGGTGCGGCGTTCAGGATGATCGCAAACAGGAAGCTCGCTTGCATGGCGGCCCGCCCACGAAGGGAGAGACCGAATTGTCGCGCCAGACTGTCGCGTTCCCAATTCATCTTCGCACCCCATGCCTCGTTCCAATATCCGTCTTTCTCAGGCCAGTCACCCTCTGAGGCGTGAGCTAGCCATTGTTCGAAGGCACGCAGCATTCTCTCACGTGCGCGTCCAGCTCGCGGCTGCAAGACATAGGCCAAATTCGTTCTGACACCAATGTATGTCGCATCGTTGAACAGACAGAAGTCCTCCCACATGGTGGGACCCCATATCTGAGCAAGACGAGGACCGAAGAATGTGAGAACGGATGTATCGAAAATGACTTTGCGCAGGAATTGGTACAGATTGACTCGCTGCCAGCCTCTCGTCTTCATATCGAGGTGTTGCTCGAGGACTCGGTGGAAGTGGCGTGTGAAAAGTTGCATCAGTTCGTCCAACGGGTCGCCGGACAAGTATCGCAACCAAACATTGTGATTCTGCACCACAAAGCCCTTCCCGTGCTCTGCACTCTCTGCACGATCCATACCGACCTGGAAATGTATTCGGTCGGCCACTGGCAAATCCAGTCCATTCTCCAGCATGCTCATCGTCACCGGCTCGTATGCAAACGTGCGTGACCGCGCAAAGACATGTGTCGCCACAGACGGAGAGGCAAAAACGTGAAACTTGACGTTTCCCATGAGCAATGTGTATGGCGAATCTTTGTATTTTGCCTGCGTCGTGCGGAAAGTGCGGGCAGGATCGAGAAGGAAGGCTGGTAGATGCTGGACTCCTGGAATCCAGTATGGCGCTATTGGAGGCTCGTGGCCTTTTCCTGCTGCTACTGGCCATGATTTGGAGAGCGATTTGAGGCGAGTTGTTATCAGTAGAAACGAAATGAGGACCATAGAGGCCACAGTCCATTGCAAAGGCCATGGCAGGCTAAGCCAGCCATCCCTCATGGTCGCCATGGCGGAGACAGATTGATGATGGCTTTCCATAGAACGCTGTGACGCTTACAACTTGAAGAATTACTTCCAGCTAGAACGCCTCTCCAGCGTGCTAGAACGAGTCTCCAAGCGAGAACGCATGTCCAGCATGCTAGGTGACAAGATGTCAGCACTAGCCTGGCGACGACACCATCTTACTGTCGTGCAGGTGCAAGTTGGGCGCTTGCGGTAATTGCCATGATGAGATGTTAGTAGAGGCGCTATGGATCGTGCAGGCACCCATCAGATCATGCGCCCTGCACCCCGCTCAATGAATATTCGATTAATGCGAACTGTCAGAAAAGTGGCTAACCTCTTGTAGCAGGTCACCCCTCATGAATTCCCGTTCCTGCCAAGCGCTTGTGGGGAGATGCTACTCTGTCTTCCTTCGTGGAATCCTTTCCTCCACCCTCCCGTATCAACAACACGATGGAATTCAGCTGCAAGATTAGGCAAGCCAACGTCACAGTCGCTTGCATGCAGTGCATTCCTTGTGGCTGCCGACAACACCTCCGTCCTTTGGCGCTGGCGGGCGAACTCACCCTCAGCTAGTAGGCCTGGACCACGACGCGTCTTTCTCACCAAGTCGGCAACTATGACCGGATACACGTAGACATGAGGCTGAGCGGAGGTCGCGGAGTATGCCTGTAATACTATGCATGCGATTGCGACCATATCGGGTTGGTACAAGCACCATTTCTTTTCATCTTGTTTGATATCCTGGCGTGTGCACCCTTTTTCCGTATATGCGAACCTCAATTCTGTTCTCCTCCTCCCCTTCCCAATCCTGACTACCGATTTTTTGTCATGTCAAAATGACAATACCAAACCATGGCCCTGACGAGGCCATCGCCATCGTTGGCATCGCTTGCAAGCTTCCACAAGAAGCCTCAACCGTCGAACGATTCTGGCAATTCCTCCTCGATGGACGAAGCGCTCACACACCATGGCCGGAGGATCGCTTTGGAGCCGGACACTATCATCCGGACAATGAGCGAGTGGGAACACACTCTGTGAAAGGCGCACATTTCTTGGCCGAAGCGCCCGAATATTTCGATGCACCCTTCTTTGGCATCACCAAGGGCGAAGCCATTTGCATGGACCCGCAGCAACGCCTGGTGCTGGAGAACGTATATCACGCTTTGGAGAATGCAGGAATACCACTCTCAAAAGCCAATGGATCAAACACGTCCGTGTACGTGTCCGGCTTCAATCACGACTACCTCTCCATCATCAACGCGGACGCGGAGAGCCCTTTGCGATATCGTGCTACCGGGCTGACCAACTCAGTCCTCAGCAATCGAGTCTCTTGGTTCTTTGACTTCAAGGGCCAAGCATGACGATCGATACGGCCTGTAGCAGCTCCGTGGTGACACTCCACCAAGCGTGTCAGAGTCTGCGCAGTGGCGAGAGCGACATGGCCGTCTCCAGTGGAGTTACGGTGCTGGCTTATCCTAACGATGTAGCCTCCATGTCTTATCAAGGGTTTCTGTCGCAAGACGGCCGCTGCTTCAGCTTCGACCACCGCGCAAATGGCTATGCTCGTGGCGAGGGAGTTGGCACAATTATTGTAAAGCGTCTCAGTGATGCGATCCGGGACGGCAACTCTATAAGAGCAGTCATCCGAGGCACCGGTGTGAACTCGGATGGCCGAACTCCTGGCTTGACCAACCCTGACAGTCTAGCGCAGGAAAGGCTGATCAGAAAGGTATATGCCGATGCAGGCTTGAGTGTCGAACACACGGCCATGGTCGAGGCGCACGGAACTGGCACCGCTGCAGGTGACCCGATCGAAGCTAACGGAATTGCGAGAGCATTCTCAGCTCGGCCAAAAGATCTGCCTCCGCTCTACATCGGAGCTTGCAAGTCCGGCACTGGTCATTTGGAGGGCGCGGCAGGCGCTGCATCGTAAGTTTGACATCTGTGCATTTAATGATTGTTGGAAAATGACTGACGAAGAGCAGCATCATAAAATCTGTACTCGTCCTTGAGAACGGCATCATCCCGCCAAACGTCAATTTCGAAAAAGTCAATCCGAAGATCCCAGCAGCCAAATGGCGGCTCCAATTCCCTCTCAAACAAACGCCTTGGCCTACGACCGGCCTTCGCAGGGTCTCGGTCAACTCTTTTGGAGTCGGCGGTACGAATGGCCATGTTATACTTGATGACGCTTACCACTATCTGCAAGAACGCGGGTTGACCGCAACTCACTATACAAAACATTCACCTCCGAGCAACGCAGATCTTGGACTGGTCAATGTCGACAGGCTCGAGACCACTGACGGGGATGTGAACGGTCTCACCAATGGTCTCACCAATGGACATGCAAACGGTCTTACCAATGGACATGCGAATGGTCTCGCCAATGGGCATGAGGATGGGACCACCAACAGCCGTCCCAGCAGTGCCGGAGAGAGTGATGCCCCTCAGGCTCCCAATGAACAGATGGTGGATAGCTTTGTGCAGGAAACATGGCCTCAGCCTACCAACGGCGTGGAGGACCGGCACAGTGCCTCGCTTGCCGGAGACTGGAAAGCCTTCAATGGAATACAGTATTCGCCGAAGCTAATTCTCTTCTCCGCTTTCGACGAAGAAGGCTGCGGACGAGCTGTCAAATCACATGCGGAATTCCTTGATGCCAAGTTAAAATCGATGTCTAAATCTGACGAGTCGACTTACTTGGAAGACTATGCCCACACAATGAGTCAGCGCTCGAAATTGGCCTGGCGAAGTCACGTACTAGCAAGATCGCTGTTCGATCTCGCGACACGTCTGGCTTCACCCTTGTCCAAACCGCTGCGGGCTCGCACCAATGTCAACGTAGCCTTTGTGTTCACGGGACAGGGAGCGCAGTGGTATGGCATGGGACGTGAGCTACTCTGCTACCCAGTATTCCGTGAGAGTTTGGATTCATGCAGAGTCTATCTGCAGAACGAATGTGGCTGCTCCTGGGATCTTATCGAAGAGCTCGCCAAAGACAAAGAATACAGCCGTATCGATCAAGCAGCCTTGGCCCAGCCGGCGTGTACTGCTCTCCAAGTTGCGCTTGTCGACTTGTTGCGATCGTGGAACATCCAGCCTGGACGTGTCGTCGGCCACTCCTCCGGCGAGATTGCTGCGGCTTACTGCGCTGGTCTGCTGTCTCGTGAATCGGCCTGGCGAGCCTCCTACTTCCGTGGACTGGTCACCGGAAGGCAGACGACTGGAACCAAAGGCGCGATGCTTGCTGTCGGACTGGGCTCAGAAGCTCTCGCGCCTTATCTCGACCGAATCCATGCCCAGCACTCTGGCGAGCTGGTTGTGGCATGTCTCAACAGCCCTCGCAGCAGTACCGTCTCAGGTGACGTACACAAAGTCGAAGCTCTGCAACAAGTCTTGGAGGTTGACGGGCTGTTCGCGAGGAAGCTCAAGGTCCCGAATGCTTATCACTCCGCGCACATGCTGGAGTTCGCGGATGAATACGTCCGTCTGGTGGGAACACTCCAGGCGCCGAGCAAACCACCGCAGTCACCTGCGATCATGTTCTCGAGCGTCACAGGAGAAGCCGTCGAAGGCGATTGTCTGTCCATCGACTATTGGACCAAGAATCTCTTGAACCCAGTGCGTTTCTCCGACGCTCTGGCAGGCCTTTGCTTCAGCCGTACAACCCAAGCTCAGGCCACCCTCCGTGCAGATGCGGCTGGAGCCAACGTCTTTGCAGATGTTTTGATTGAGCTTGGTCCTCATGGAGCATTGCAAGGCGCGATAAGAGATGTGCTCGCAGCGCATGCCGAGGGCGTCGCAGTCGCATTCGTCCCGGCATTGGATCGCACTGTCCCTGCGGCAGATGTGTTCTTGACCGCCATAGGTCACCTGCACGCTCGCGGCTACCCAATTAACATTGACGACATCAATAGCAGCGCTGACACCACGGATGGAACTTCACCTCGCATATCGCGTATGCTACCTGAACTTCCAGGATACCAGTTCAATCATTCCAACAAATTTTGGTTTGAGAGCCGCTTGAGCCGGAACTATCGCCTCCGCAATGAGATAAGACACGACTTGTTTGGAGCCCCAGTACCTGATTGGGACGCAGCAGCTCCTCGATTCCGGAACTTCATACGTATCTCCGAGCAGCCATGGCTACGAGATCACATCGTCACCAACAACATCATCTTGCCTGGCGTAGGCTACGTCATTGCGGTAGTCGAAGCAGCCAGACAGTTGGCTGACCCTAATGCACAATTGAGTGGGTTCCGACTCCGAGATGTAAACATGAAGCGCGCATTGATCGTGCCAGATACCAAAGAAGGCATCGAAGTAATGCTGAATTTCAAGCCAGTGGATGAATCCAGCGTTGGCACTTCCGCTCATTGGCGCCGCTTCCAAGTAGTGACATACAATGCCACTGCGGATGACTGGATCGAGCATTGCACTGGATACGTTGCTGTGGATTATGAGACATCTGCTCCCAATCCAGTCGACCAAGGCCGAGAAGCCCAACACGACAAAGACAGCTGGAAAGCGGCTTTCACCGCGGCAGAAGAGCAATGTCAATCTCCATGGGACTTCGTCAAGGCGTACGAGCGAATGGCAAGAATTGGGCTTAACTTTGGTCCGCTTTTCCAGAACTGCTCGGCTGTGTGCGGTACTCTTGACCATAGTGGCCAGACCATGGGCACAGTGACCGTGCCCGACGTTGCAAGTATCATGCCCAAGGGTGAGGTCTCTCCACATTTGATGCACCCTGCTTGCATGGACAGCCTGATGCACTTTGCGCTGGCGGCGATCATGGACGCCACAGATAAGAGCAGCCTCGGAGTTGCGATGGTGCCGCGGTTCATCAAGGACATCTGGATCTCTGCGAAGCTGAACCCCGAGCCTGGCCATGTCTATCGCGCTCACAGCAAGACGCGCAAGATTGCGTTTGAGAAGTTCTCGACAGATGTCGTTGTCTGGGACGGACCTACTCGTGAACCTCGCATCGCCTGGAGAGGAATTGAAGCAAGTCCATTGGACTCTGCCGCGCAGAGCTCGCTCGGCGCCGAGAAGATGTGCCATGAGATTGAATGGGTTCCTCACGTCGATATGTACCTCGAAGGAGGCGACGTCGCTTCTTTCCCTGAGATGCCCAAGCGGATCTTGACTTGGAGCAAGCTGCTATTCACAGATCGACTCTCGCATGCAATTGGCCGCGGTGCTTCTTGTCCTGGATGCACTGGAAATCTTAGATGGCAAGATCCCGGTCGCTACTCAAGGCCATCTCTGTCGGTATTTCGAGTGGATGAAGCACGTCGAGAGCGATCTCCAGCTCGGTAATGTGGTCGGTATCCAATCCTCTGAGGTTGAGCGACTCAGACATGACCACGCTGCGAAGACAGAGTTGTACAAGCATGTTTCTTTAGACACTGCGTTTGGCGAGTTGTCCGTCAGAATGGGCAGCAACATCGTGCCTGTCTTGAGAGGCGAGACCGATCCGCTGCAGCTCATGTTCGGGGAGGACGACATACTCGATCGAGTCTACAGACGGACTGCAACCTTGAACGACCTGCCAGCACAGCAAAAGGCTTATCTGAACGTACTGGCTAAGCACGATGCCAATTTGCGAGTTCTTGAGGTCGGCGCCGGCACAGGCTCATCCACTGCACAAGTACTTGATGCACTTGCTCCCATTGGGAACGACGGAGCGTCCATTGCCAGCAGCGTGTCCCATTACATGTACACCGATATCTCAGCCGCCTTCTTCGAACAAGCGCGGCAGAATTTCCAGCCATACACGAACGTCATGGAGTACCAGGTTCTGGACGCAGAGCAAGACATTACCACACAGGGAGATTTCGAACTTGGCAGCTATGATCTGATCGTGGCTCAGAACGTCATCCACACCACCACCGATCTCGTCAAAACATTAACTAACCTCCGACGGCTGCTGAAAGCTGGAGGCCGCCTGCTTCTACAAGAAGGTACAAGGCAAGACTATTACTGGTCCGGGCTTTCTTTCGGCCAGCTCTCAGGATGGTGGAACGGCACTGAGTCCATGCGCAGATGGATGCCATGGGTCTCATCCAAGCAGTGGGACGAAGTCCTCGAAAGTGCTGGTTACACCGGAGCACGCTTTGAGCTTCCCGATAGCCACAACGAAGACCTCCACAGCCAAAGCCTTTTCGTCGCTCAGAACGCTTCTGCAGACGCCATTGAGGCCGGCATCATGTGGACAGACGTCGTACTCGTCACACCGTCTGACTATAAGCAAGACAACACTCACAGTCTGGTGCAAGACATCAGAGACAAGTTGGCCGAAGATCTCCGATTCCAGAACATCAGCATAGCATCCCTGCTCGACTTTAAAAGATATTGAGTACAGCCAGACTCTCTGCATCGTCCTAGCAGAGCTCGAGCGTCCTGTGATTGCAGACCTGCCGAAAGTCGAATACGAGGCTGTGCGCAAGATGCTTATCGAGACCAATGGCCTCTTGTGGGTCACTGGAGACGATCTTTCTCATCCACAATACGGAGCCATAACCGGCTTGATGCGCACAACCAGGTGGGAGCGAGACTTGGACGACTCGAACTTAGTCACCCTCAAGATCTCCGAGCCGCAGCCTGAAAGCGTCTCGCTTAGTGCGTCCATCCGAAAACTGTGTGAGACGCAGTTCTCGCTTGCCCTCCCAGCTGGAAACACGAATGGCGAGTTTCTGCTTCAAGACGGCCGCATCTGGACAAGTCGACTCCGTGAAGCAACTCGTGCAGATGAATACTTGCAAACAATTCTGCACCGCTCCGAACCAGTCCCAACGCTGGCCAAGAATGCTGGCAGGCCCATCAAGCTCACGACAACTGTTCCAGGTCTGCTGGAAAAGCTCGAGTGGGTGAGCGATGAGACATACGACCAGCCACTATCCCAAACAGAAGTTGAGATCGAGATTCGGGCTGTCGGCCTCAACTTCCGCGATTTGATGATCGCCATGGGAGAACACACGGCATACTCAATGGGCAGTGAAGCAGCCGGGATCATCTCTCGCGTGGGCTCAAAAGTTGTCGACTTCACCCCTGGTGACAGGGTCGTCTACATCTGCGGCCTGGACCATGTCGGGTGCATGCATACCTATGGTCGTTTGGATCAAGCGACAGTCGCCAAAGTCCCCAATGGACTGAGTCTCGAGATGGCTGCAGGCTTACCTGTTGTCTATGCCACAGTCATCTACAGTCTCGGGAGACAGGTCGATTGATGGCCGGCGAAACCATCCTAATCCACGCTGCCGCAGGTGGCGTGGGTCAGGCTGCGATTCGTTATGCTCAGCATGTTGGCGCCGAGGTTTATGTCACTCTATCGACTGCTGTGAAGCGAGACGTAAGTTTGTTGCTGTCATGATCGATTTACATCTTGCTGATTATACATTAGTTGATAATGGGAGAATTCGGCATCCCAGACGACCACATTTTCTCCAGTCGCGACCTCACATTCGTGCAAGGCGTCTTACGTATGACCAAAGGCAGAGGTGTCGATGTAGTGTTGAATTCGCTCTCAGGTGAGGCGCTGCGCCGCTCCTGGGATCTGGTCGCTCCGTTCGGTCGTTTCATCGAGATCGGCAAGAAAGACGCCATGATGAACGGCAAAGTGGATCTCCGGCCCTATTTGCGCAACGTGACGATGGCTAGCGTCGATCTCGTTTCCATGATGAAGAACAAGCCGCACCTCATCAAGATGCTGACAGAAGAAACGATGCGGCTGTGGAAAGAAGGCGTGGCACTGCCCGCAGCACCGACGACGATCATGCCCATGTCGCAGGTGGTGGATGCACTCCGCATCCTACAAGGCGGTACGGGTATGGGTAAGATTGTTCTGGTGCCTCAGGAGGACGACATCTTGCCAGTCCTTCCTCCGTCACCGGCGCCACTTGGCTTTTCTCAAGATGCATCTTACGTGCTCAGCGGCGGCCTCGGCGGTATTGGACGGAGCGTTGCGGCATGGATGGCCTCACGTGGCGCTCGACACTTCATTTTCCTTTCCAGCAGCGGTCGCATCACGCCAGCCGTGACCACAATGCGCGAGACCTTCGAAGCAGACGGATGTAGTGTGCACATCTTCAGATGTGATGTCAGCGACAAGGAGCAGCTACATCTCGTCCTCGAACAGTGCCAAGCCCTTCCGCCTATCAGAGGTGTCGTCCAAGGAGCAATGAAGCTCAAGGTATGGTATTAACAAATGCTATCAGATGGAAGAATGCTAATCACCATCAACCAGGACGTCATGCTTGAGAACATGACCCATGAAGAGTTCCAAGTAGCCATCAAGCCCAAGATTCAAGGCTCATGGAATCTCCACGAACTCCTTCCCAAAGATCTAGACCACTTCATCATGCTCTCCTCCGCTACTGGCGTCCTCGGTAACCGAGCCCAAGCCAACTACGCCGCTGGCAACACATTCCAAGACGCCCTTGCACACTTCCGTCGGAGACAAGGTCTTGCAGCCACAACGATCGACGTTGGCGCGGTGCTCGATGTTGGCTACGTCGCGGACCACGCAGACCGTCTGGCGATGACAAAATATCTAGGAAGCATGATGAAAGTCCTGCGCGAAGAAGAACTGCTTACCCTGATCGAATATGCCATGAACGCACCTCTACATCCACCTGCGCAACTCGTTACGGGTCTCAGTCCGCTGGATGCGCACCGTGCGAGAGGCGTGCCGATGCTGAGCTACATGAACTTCCCTCTCTTCACCCAGCTGCGGCGACTCACCACCCAGCAAGACGGCGCAGGGACGAGCGGCACAGACGGGCCTGACGTTGAAGCGCAACTTCGAGCAGCGAGAACTCTAGACGAAGCGGCGGCAATTGTCACGCAAGCAGTCATTGACAAGTTGACCTCCTTGCTTTCAATCGCAGTCGAGGATGTGGACCCCACGCGAACGATCAGTGCGAATGGCGTTGACTCGCTTGTTGCGCTGGAACTTAGGACGTTCATGGCGAGGAAAGTCAAGGCCGATGTGCCTGTGTTAGAGATTATGGGCTCGTTGAGTCTTGCTCAGCTGTGCAGGAAAGTGGCTTCGGCGAGCAAAGCTGTTGACTTGCCGACGGCAGGAGACAACTAGAGTCACAAATACAGTAAGTTCGCAATCGCAAATATACATGAAATAAAGCTAAACCACGTTTGTGGTATGGATACGGAGAACTTGGAAAGGAAAACATCTGCCTGTTCTATCCTCTGCATGCGTGATCACTTCTTCCTCAAGACCCAAGTCACCATCTCCTGATCGATCACAGGCCTCTGCTCAAGTCCAAACACTCGTCAACAGCATCGTTCGCGATTTTCTCAAACTTGGCAGCCTCAATGCTTCCCTCACCTTCGCGAGCTCGCATACTAGCAACAACCTCTTTCGTGCCCAGCACCATTAGCTCCTGCTGCATAGCGATGGTGGCAGGCTTCGCGGCACGGACACGGTCGTACGCGACCAGCTCCACCCCAGGCACCTCGCCGGCAGTGACCCTCTGATGCAAGTCGCCAACCCAGGTAGCTTGGGCGGCATGTCGGGAGGGATGGTTGATGTAGTCAATCAGAACCTGCATCTTGGGGTGGAGACACCGTCCGGGGCGAAGACGGTGGCCGTAGTCAAGTCCCATTCCTGCCAGTGCAGATAGCCGCCAGGCTTGAGCATGGCCAGCAAGCGGGCGATAAGTGGGCGCGGATCGCCCGGCTGCAGTGAGACGAAGTGGCGGAGGCAGAGAACGTCGTAGCGCGCGAGCTGAGAGGCCGGCACGGGGTCTTGGAAGGCGTCGAGGACGGCAAAGGTGGCATTCTCGGGCCACCAGTGCTTGTTGGGACTTGAGCGAGAGAGATGTCGGAGGCTTCGATGTGGGCTTCCGGATGGGCTGCAGCGAGCGCGAGAGCGAAGATGCCGGTTCCGGTGGCTATGTCAGCTACGAGCGATGTGGGCCCGACGGGGACGGCTGGGTGGAGCAGATAGCCTAGACCGTTGACGAAGACCGCATGCTGGAGGTGCAGGCGGGCGGACGAGAGCAGGTCCCGGGTGAGTTGATAGGGCTTGCGTTGAAGCAAGTCGGGCTCGCTGTCAAGGGCCATGGTTCAGGTCGAATAATTGGTGGAAGAATGCGTTCTTAGGTGTGACAGAGAGTCCTGCCTCGTAGAAGACCGAACGGAGGAGACAGTTGTATGAGGATTCCCAAACCTTCAAATATGGGCTTCTTCCTATTAGGGCGGTTATACGCTTTGATAGGACGATACATCGTGGACGCCCGGTCCGACGTAGCTGCGGCTACGAGTCAGAAGGTTTCTTACCTGCGCTAGACCTACAATAAGGCGTTCACAGCTTCGCATGATGCATGGCCCTAGAGCTGCCTCGCTTATCACCTTGCATCCTTTTGCACGCAGCTGAAGCATGTATGGGGTTGCTCGCTTGCAACAAGCTTGAAGGATTATGGCGTGGTATTGTAGCTGAGCTGAAGCCTAGGGCGGTTGGGGAAGGTTACATTTGCCAATCCCCTCTTGTTCAGGATCCAACTGCTGACGGTGCTAATGGGTTTCGGGTTGCAGCTTGTGGGCAAGTGGATGCGGTCAATAATATTCGTTCTTGCATCGTCCATGGTCAGAAGTGTCTTGTACAGATGCTCGACCATGGAGTGGGCGTTAGAACACCGTCATACTCCACACATTAACGGTCATGGAAGGAGTGGAATGATGTTTCAGCTCGTCTTGGTCGCTACGCACATCAACGGCTTTGTCTCCCACATGGAGAACACACGTTGATCCAACCAGGTCTGAGGATCGCTGCACAATTTCAGATCGAATTGGAGCAAAACGGCTGCCATGAAGAGGCGCATCTCGTTCATGGCAAAAGCCTATGTCACAGTCAGCATTGATCAGAATTGTTCTTGATTATTCGAATGTGAATGTGAACATGTTCGTGGGCGAGTCGTACCTGACCTAAGCAGTTCTGAGGACCGGTGTTGAACGGCTGGACAGCATCGCGGCGGTCGTTTTGGAACTTCTCGTCGCCCAGCCAGCGCTCGGGGTGGAAAGCATCGGCGTCGGTGAAGTGATCAGGGAACCGAGACGTAGCATAGTGAGGCACATGCACATTCATGCCGCCTGGAATCCAGTAGTCGCAAATAGACCATCCAGGCATCGGAGTCACGCGAGGTGGACCCGTAGGAACCGGTGGGTAGAGTCTCAGTCCTTCTTGTAGAGCAGCGTTCAAGTACTTCAGCCGCGCAACGGTTTCGAAAGTTATGTCGTCCATAGACGAGAAGGCTGTGCGAACCTCATCGGTGACCTTGGCGAGGCAGTCAAGGTTGGCAAGAAGATAGTACAGTGTGCCTGACAAGCCTATGGCAGACGTGTCGGTGCCAGCAGTCATGAGAAGCTGTGCTGTGGAGTGATACTCGTCAAGTGACATCCTGCCGTCCACACCAGTGAGTGGCTTTGTCCAGAGATCTGGAGGGTCTCGGGCTGGCTCTCTCAGGCGACGATCCACACGGTCGGCAGAGTAGCGCAGGTTCTCCATAGCGGCCTTCTTGACAAATGCGCTTTGGAAGAAACAGTCTTGGACGAGCCAGCGTGTGAAGGAATTGTAGCCAGAGAGGGCCCGGAGGCGGATGATCGTTCGTATGCCACTGAATGCTGCGTGTACATAGTCGGATAGTCGGCCATTCTGTAGCATCTGCAAGTCGTCCCTATGGAAAAAGAAGTCCTCAGCGTTGCAAACAAAACTATCACAAGATTGGTCTTACCCTAGGGAGAGGTCACCCATGGTATCGAAAGTCTACGGCCTCGTTAGTCAATCAGGGCTGGACTCGCCGTTCGGTGTTCTGCTCTAAGCTCTCTTCTGATGACCCTGCAGATCAAAGAGACCGAGATAGACAAATCACATGGTTAGACTTACCGCACATCTGAACAACTCGACCATGTCCACAGCAGCATCGCCACGCTCAGCCAGCTTGGTCTGCAGAAGTCGAGCCCAGCCTTTGATGCGTGGTTCCATCTGCTTCATCGAAGTTTCACTGAATGAGACAGCCAAACTCCTGCGCAGTCGCTGGTGCTCTTCGTCACGGACGGCCTGGATCATGCTCGGAGCTCCATTGGCCGGAGTCCAATAAGATGCTGACGAGCGATACGGATGTTTCTCCTGGCCCGCATTCTTTCGGTAGCCATAGATGTCTTTCCAGGCTTGAGCGCCACCAGCAAAAAGACACTTCGTTGGGCGCCAGCCTCACGACTGGGCCGTACTTCTTGTGCAGCGCATCGACTCCGGCCGCTTCTTCGCCCTGCCATTCCATGTAGATGCGAGGGAGTCGGGAGATGGCCCACAGCTTAGGGCCGGGGATTTTGCTCAAAGGGCCAAAGAAAGCTCCGTAGATGATTTTGAACCATGCGTACAAGATATAGAGAGCGACGGGCGCCAGCCATAATGCTAAAGCATACTGAGTGCGGTCGAAAGAGAGCATGGCGAAGGACGGTCGAGGGTAGGTGATAGTCCAAACCAAAGAAAACCCACGGGCATGCTCGGACTTATATGCTTACTCGCGTACGCGCGCTACGAGCACTGACAAGATTACTTTCGCAGGATGCATAAAGCACGCGGATAGGGCAAGGTCTCCACTGGGCAAGCTTTAGCGAAGCTTTCAATGCTACGTGACTTCAACCCACATGAAGCTAGCATCTTTTGAGAAATGTGGAAAACGAATAAAGGTATGTGACAAGACTGTATAATCCAAGATTTTTGTTGCCTTGGTATTCATTTGCTGTAGTCAACTTTTAGATATGCATGTAGTCAGCGTCCTATGTTACCACAGATAAAATCGAAACGAACCCAATGTAAACCACATTCGATATACGGAATAGAAGACGGTTCCCGCGTCCCGTCGACAATCTGAACATGTATTTGCAACAGAACATAAGATATACGCAGCGTGTGTTACCTTGCATGGATACAGAGTGTTGCGGATCGCGACAAAGAGAAGAGCATTTTACACACAAATTCACTGCAGAAAGCATTACCATAAGTAGCAGAGCGTATCGCGAAAGGGAACATGGTTCATCGCAAGAGGTAATGTACTACATTGCCGACTCATGCGAGGGGCAGCTTGAGGTTGACTGAGGTCACTGAACCGGTGAAAGAATCACACGCAAGGGGTAGCAATCTTGTGGCTGAGCATCCCACAGCATAACTCCCTCGATCCCGACATGCGAAGCAGACGACATATATCTATTACTCTACGAGATCGTATCCATCGACTCTTCTTTTCCCACATCCGCTAAGCAAGCATGGCTTCACAACCTGATACTCGACCCATAGTTGACGATTGTCTCAGCAACACACAGCCGGCCCAGACCAATCGATACTCGCCACCGCCGCCTAGCTATCACAGCAGAGCTCCCTCGGTCTTACCAAATGACACCGAAATTCATTCCAGACCGTGAGAGCGGTTCCAACGAGATCTTTTCTCATTCCTATCGCTCAACCGTCAGTTCAGCCTCCGGTGAGGCTTCAGCAGATCTTGCGAAAGTTCATAATAGTCCACAAGCTGTGATCACAAGAGACGCCGTCGGACCGGGATAAATACGATCCCCCTGAGCCACTGCGCCACATCGAACCCTCATCAGAAGGACCCAATCAAGTGGCCACGGTGGCGGAAAGACAAGATCCCAAAGCAAGGAATCCACCTAGGTTGCGAGACCTTGTCTGTGCCGTGATCATCTTACTCGCGGTATTCGCGCCTCTCAAGGTCACTGGTGTCTTCGACGCTCCGGATTGACAATCTGATGAAGCACCCGAGGAGATCGTCTTCCATCTTCCCGTCTTTCACGACCACACCTTTGAGGACGCAGACTTATGTCGACTCATCGAGCGGCGAGACGATAACTGTGGTTTGGGAGAAATGACACATTTGGGACGCTGGGGACGAAGATAGGATCCTGCTCACGCTTGGCGCTTGCTCGAAACGTGCCACATTACAATGTCAATAAGCTGAAGATTATCGAACGTTTTCTCATTGCTTGAAAGTCGCAGATACAGTAGTATATTCGCTGATTTTCTTCTTGGTATGTCGGTTCCGCAATAGATTATTCACTGTTCCAGAGAAGGACAAGGACAGGAAAAATTGACTCAGCTGCATGCTTGCGCCTGGCATCAAAGAAATGCAATTTCTTCTGGTTCCCTCCTTCTAGTCGATACAATGTGAAGTACATAAACCGAATGAGTAGAGGTAATGACGACGTCCGCACTATGAGATTACAATTGCTGCCTACTGTTAGCAAAAGCACAAATGTATGTGCCCATCCAAATCTTTCTTTTCTCATTTCTTTATTGACGAAAGCTCACCTTTTGCTGCCACGGGTTGCATGTCTTGCCTTAAGAATTCATCATCTCTCTCAGGAACGGTCCCATCTTCTGTACTACACACATATATATATATATGAGTACATATACACAAGTTTAATGTTCATACATGTAGCATATACGCAGTGCATTCATGACTTACCCCAAGGGTTAGGGTGTCCAGCGCAAACTGTGGATCATAATGTACGTGACAACATGAACATGCACGTGCATGTAAACACTCTAACGACGTCTGGATGCATGTGCATCTTCACTCAAGCGAGCAGATCCCGAATTTTCATTAAATTGTTCAAGATATCTGGCTTCTCTTTCTAATCGATGGCTGCGAGGATGCGTTATGGCAGCGCTTAGAAAATCACTTCACTACTATGGGGGGACCAGACTGCCACTCGCATCCTCACACGTTGCACCGTACGGCGGCATTTCTCTACCTTCGTGAGTGGAACAATTCATGGCACCAAAGCTCTATACAACTATACCTCAGGTCGATGGGTGTGAGTCCTCAATATGACTCAACTGTGGGAGTTCGTGCCGCTTACAAGACCACCAGGTACAATGAGCAGAGACGCTTGCGAGAACGTGAGCGCACTTTTGATATCACTGCACTCCAACAGGTAGCTGCTGCAGCGGTCTCGAGGGACTTTGAAGACATTCTATCGATCACGAAACTTGGCGAAGGAGCGTCCAATCGTGCCTTTATTATTGACTTTCGAGATGGCTTCAAACTCGTTGCCCGGATCCCGTACCCAGTGACCCAGCCAGCTGGACTAGTTGTGGCGAGCGAAGCGGCAACCTTGACCTTCCTCCACTCCAGAGGTATCCCAGTGCCTCATATCTACGGATACTCTGCCACGGCAGATAACCCTGCCGGCACTGAATATATGTTCATGGCGTTCAGCTCTGGCAAAGAGCTAGGCACGCTGTGGTCTGAGATGAATGAGCAAGACCGCTATCGCTTCATCAGAAGCCCGGTTGATCTTGAAGCCCGTCTATTTGAGCTGTCGCTCCCAGCAAGCGGTAGCTTGTACTTTCGACGAGATCTGCCAGCGGCGCTACGGAAGCTAGCCGTGCGCCCTGGCGACAATCAACGTCCAGAATCTCTATACGTAGGTCCAAGCACGAGTTTGGACTTATGGCATGGACGGAGAGCTGGACTCGATGTTGATCGGGGCCCCTGTGAGTACACCGATACATCAATGAATGGACACAAGCTGACAGTGACCAGTCATCGATGCTGAGGCCGTACTAAATGCTGGATCAGATAAGGAGGTCAAGTACCTAGAGCGCTTCGGCCAACCACGACTCC
Source organism: Cladosporium cladosporioides (assembly GCA_002901145.1). Classification (NCBI taxonomy): domain Eukaryota; kingdom Fungi; phylum Ascomycota; class Dothideomycetes; order Cladosporiales; family Cladosporiaceae; genus Cladosporium; species Cladosporium cladosporioides. The sequence goes on along the minus strand of NOXB01000009.1, from coordinate 20,249 downwards.
CTATGGATCGGATGCGGAGGGAGACTTTCAAGCTGGAAAAGCAGCTACCATCTGTTCACCTGGATAGTCTGCAGAAGTATTCACAAGTTGCCAAGTACCTGATACCTCAAGGTAATCCAGGGCTTCTGCGACCAGTTCTCCGTCATCCCGATCTCCGCCCTAGCAACATCTTTGTGTCTGATAATTTCAAGATTACATCAATCATTGACTGGCAGAACAGTACTGCACTTCCCATGTTTCTGCATTCAGGAGTCCCCGAAGATCTTGACAATTCGAGAGATCCAGTATCGCGAGCATTGGAACCGCCTTCTCTGCCTACATTAACCGATGACCTAGCCGAAGATGAAAGGTTGCAGCAACTGGAAGTCTTCGCCAAAAGACAACTGCACTATCTCTACATGACAGAAACTGCTCATAGGAACCCGCTGCACTTCGATGCACTGAGCTATCCTTTCTCGATTGGCAGGCGCAAGATCTTCAACCTGTCGAGTGCACCCTGGCAGGGCGACAATATACCCCTGAGGTCAAGCCTAGTGTTTGTCAAACAAAACTGGGAAGACATCAGCGCATGACCTGATGCACCGTGCCCGATCGAATTCACACACAAGGAAGAGCAAGAGTGCCTTCGGTTGGACGAGCTCGAGCAAGATGCAGACGAGCAATTAGAGGCGTCGAAAGCAATGCTAGGTCTGGGGCCTGAGGGCTGGGTATCGAACGAGAACTATGAAGGCGCACGAGCAGCAATTTCGCAAATGAAAGTCATGTGTTGGGAACAAGCGGAGTCAGAGGTCGAGAAGAGCGCGATTAAAGACCATTGGGTTTACGACGACATGGATGAAGACGAATACCTCTAGTTACAGCTGCCTGAGTCGCTGCATGGAGACCGGGTGTGGTATCCAGCTCAATCTCAAGGTGACATGCAACTAGCTGCATTAATGGCAATTTTGAAAATTTGATAAGACTACATGAGTACTTGCACTCAATTTGCATCGCTGCTCAGTGGCGTCGTTTTTTTTTTGCTGGCGTTAGATGCCCAAGTCCACAATTCTGCTCAGAGGACAATTCTTTTAGTTTGTGTCTCCCTGTCTTACCAAGCTTCTTTATATTGATGTTCTTCCACATGAAGGCCGACGGTACCGTCAAAGGCATGATAGCTATACCAGCAATCGAGCATAGACACTGGGACAAAAGCATAAGTGTCAAGGATCGCCTCGCGCTCCGGCCTTTTATTAGGATACAACATCTGGACGACCATATCACCAAAGCTCATGCTGGTCTGATCTTTACCCCTGTCCGGAAGGTTGCGAGGCAAGGTCAGCAGGAAGACGTGGCTCCAGATACCTCCGGCGATGCTGCGCTCAGCATTGCTAGAGATTTACCACAGAGCACAGTATAGGACAGTTTCATAAATTATACAAGCATCTGTACCTTTCATCCGCTGCTTGCTAGACTGTGGAAGGCTCTGTATTACGACTTTCGAATTGCTCTTCTACTACAGCGTTTGTCGCAACATCTTCCGGGCCGTAGGGTCGCCGACAGCATTGTAGCTGGGGCCTGCTTAGCTTGCCCAAGCATTCACTTGTAGGAGTTCGAATCATTGACTTGCTCTTCAGCTTTAGGCCGAGGATTGGTGTCGCGAGCAGCAAGGTAGACCTCAGCTCATCTTGTATTGCTGCAGTGAATCAGGTCGCACTAAGCCGCGCGCATGATTTTGACTTCCTTCAACACTCTCCGCCCCGCCACCTTAACCTCAAAACACCACAGAACCTACACAACCTTCATCCCATCACTCATCAATCAACACACGACAAGAAGAACATGTCCGACAGCGACGCGTGGTTCAGCTACGCTGGCGCTTTCATGGCGGCCAGCGCATATCATTCAGCGAGCGGATCCATGGAGGTCGTGGAGCTGTACAAAATTTACGCTGGCGAAAGGCCTTTTGACTCCTCAGAACTCATAGGCCGTCTGCTCGGCTACATCTCATCGAGTGTGGCGTCGATGCTCATCGGCGCAACATTGTTCTCAAAACGCAGACCAGAGCTGGGATATGTTGGGTTTTTATTCATGGTCATGGTCTTCATTATCTTGTTGAGAGGAGCGCGTGGCGGATCTAGGCCGACATGGGTCTCTGCAGTGTTCATCTGGCTGGCACGCCTTTGCATCGAATGAGAACCATTGATGACTTGAATCGTTGGGTCAAGGCGTGTTGCATCGCCCACGTTAGTCCAGGTACCTCAAGAAAATGGAAGTCTAGACGCCAAGCTCCGTCTCATGCTTCTCTAGCTACTTCCATGACCAGACTGCATAAAATCCATTCGCCACAGCAGTCTCACACTTTATGTGGGTTCTCTCTAATCTGCATGATTGTTCACAATCATCGTCATCACGTACAACGCAAATGCTGCCATTGAAGCACGACGCCAACGTAATGGGCGGCGAACGAGGTATACACGCTGCAAATGCTGCCGACTTCAGCTCTTGCTCGCAAGCGTATCCTTGATTCATGAGACAAGGCATCAGTCCATCTCCAGACCATCGAGTCGAGAACAAAGCGTACTCATATCAGCAGCACAAGGATCGACAATTGCCAACTCGAGATCGACCTTCACAGTGCTTTGGTAGCTCGCTACCACACTGTTCAAGCGTGCTGGATTCGAACGTGCCACGCTCAACAATTCCCTTGCTTGCGTCGGAGAAAACGCCCCTTTCGAAATGGCGATGGCGAGCAGGCTTTTCAGTATCGTCCTCGCAATCGGAAAGCAGCGCGAGAGCTTCTGGTATGCGCGCACGCACAGCAGGAACCGTTTACGCCATTGCTCTTTCCATACTCCGGCGAAAGCCGCGTTCGCAATGTAGAGGCAGACCGGATGCCAGAATATGGTTGTGTTCGAGGCGGCTGGAAAGGCTATTGGGAACGTGACCAGGTGCCATTCGAGCTCCCTCAGAGACGCGGCGATCACTTGGCGTGGTCGGCTCCACTGCTGCTCGAGAGATGCGAGGGAAATGCATGGGCCTGCAAACGGTCTGAAAATCTCGATGACTACTGTGTGGTAGAATATGCTGCAAGAAGGTTAGCAGCGGGAACGGTGCGATGCGTCGTGAAATTTACTGGAAAATTGCAACCTGATGCGAGTAGCCTTCGTCCGCTCGCAACGCGGTCGCAGCCACGCCGGCCCAGCTCAGAAGACTTTGGTAGATGGCTTCTGCGTATTCTGGCGACACTCGGTCACTCAAAGCAGCGGTTGTATGGTCGCCGTAATAGACACCCGCAAATTCTTGGACCGCTCTCCAGAGTCTGCAGAAGACATAGAATGTGTGACTAGGCTGCAAGACAGACTCACTCGCCCTGGCATAGAACGAGCCTTGCCCATCGTCGCCGGGTATAGGGAAGTTTGGTGGATATATCACAACTTTTTCGCGGTAATGGATAGAGCGTAAGCTTAACTTGAGATTTCAGCCTCAATGACAACATAATACTCGTTGCTTGCATAGCACAACTTACGCCAGAAAGTTGAAGATACCCCAGGCAATATGTGAAGTGGACCGGTGCTGCAAAGGTGAAGCTGCCGATTGCTGAAAAGCAGCAGGTGGCATGTTAATGAGTCCAAGCCTTGTCGCCATGGAAGTGCCTTCTTGCAAATTCCGCAGCCAGCTCATGCTTGCCTACTATACTGAGCCAATGCAGAGAATTGCAAAGCTGCAGCAGTCAGGGGATCATCCGAGCGCTCTGTGTACCATGTGAATTGTGCCTTCGAGTGGAACATCACGCCCACTCTGGAGCTACGGGGTCGAAAGCTGTGTAACCTTGCTTGGAGACGATTAGTGTCAAATAATTCCAAGATGATAATCCCCGGATCAGGAACTCACACAAGCCCAGAACAAGAGAGAATTTACTAGCAGCGTGGAGCAGAACTCTTGTCTCAAGTCGAGAAGGTCATGGACGAAGAGCTCCGCATCGAAGAGACCAAGCACGTGGTGATCTGTCTGTAGGTAGAGACGAAGAGCCTTTGCGGCGAAGTCGTTCGTGACTGGTACAGTAGTCCAATGACTAATTTGCAGATCGGAGAGGTCGGGCAGGTTCGACCCGTGAGTCCCCTTGAAGCTGGGGAGTGGTTGCAAGATACCTGCAGTATTAGCATCTCTCTGTTGATAGATAGAGGTAGTGTTGGACTTCCATAGCATTGGGTACAGATCTGGATAGGCTACAGAAAGTTCGTTCTCAAACTGTAAGCCAATCGCTGGGGTATTACGAGTGGCGCGGACCGTGTTGAGGAGGACGAGGTGAAGAGTGAATATCCTGATCCTTTCACAATAGCTTCCAGTACGCAATCGTCGGATGTGGCGCAGTGCACAAGGTCCACGCTTGTACCGCCGTTCTGACCTGGCAGGTGTCCAACATATTGCTCGAGATCTTTCAGTTTCCGTTTCAGCTCTTCGTTCTCGCGCGCCAATGCTTGCATTCTTGTCTCGTCGGCGTCCTTTGTAGTGTACACGCAGGATTGCTCATGAGCTGCGCATGGGCCGCAGACAGGTCGTTTGCCATTGCATCTGCGCTTTTTGACACGGCATTCTGCACAGGCTGCCCGCGTGAGAGGTTGTCTCCGTTTCTTGGAGTTTGGCAGGGGCAAGGTGTTGTCCATCACCAATCTTCGTGAAGCGTACTCTCCACAGGTTTCTCGCGCGAATGTCCAGACGAGCTAGCATTGCCTTTGACTTCTGCAGGATCCTCTCATGGTGCTAGCTGTTTGGTTTCCGTATGGTGAGATCGTGTTTTAGCCCACAGAGGACATCTCTGATCGCTGTTGTCGTGTCGAGAGACGTTGCGGACGGGTGATAATGGAGTCATACGGAAGCGATCTCAACATATCGGATGACAGGGTAGCTCTGCAAGAGCTCGCTCGCGGTAGAGGGGCACAGCGTCGTGCAACCTTCGGTGCAATTCCAAGTGTCACATATTGCCACCCAGATGAACAGACATTGGCCCACTGTTATCGCGTGTTTCTGGTTCGGACTTCCGATTCATCGCAAGTGTGGGGTCCACAAGCTATCCGTTAAGCTTGATTGGCTGTTGGTTCGTGGTCTGATGCACAACGAGCTACCATGCATGGTTCTAGATCCTTGTGGTGCATGCGCCTCGTCTGACATCCGATATTGATATGTTGCCTCGGATTCCCACGACACGTGATCCACTGAATGTCTGCAGGGACACCCTCGAGGTACGGCCGGAGCAATATTACGGATCAATTGTCTGGTTTGGCGTGGCTGTCACCACAATCTGTTCAAGCTTCTAGGACGCGAAATTCGTAACGTCCAAAATGTCACGCAAATCACGCAAGTGCTAAAACATCGAAGGTCTTCGCATTATCACTCTGTGAGAGGTTCCATGTCCGATCATATGAGCTAAGAACAATTCCGGAAGACATGGAAACAATAGACTTTTACAGCATCTATTTGTTGCTTTGCTCTTTACTTCGAGCTTTCAGAAAGGCAAGCACTTCTGCATGCGCAGCCACTCGACGAGCATAGGCGGCGCGCATCGAACGTGACGGCCCAAAAGGATATGTACATCGCATTCGAGGCGGTTGGCATTCAATCCAGGCAGCCGGTGTCCACGATTTGTTGTCTGCGTCTGCGACAAAGTTGGGTGGCATATTCGTACATGCACTGAGATCTGCGCCAGCATCGACGTAGATCTTGGCGAGGTCTACCACGCTATCTGTTCCTGCATTCTGCCAAACGAGATGCAGCGGTGTGAAGTTGCTTTGGTCTCTGCAGTTCACATCGGCACCAGCACGAAGTAAAGCTGCGGCGACCTTTGGAGCGTCGGCCTTATGAAGCGGTGTCTGGCCACTGCGGTCTCTGCAGTCCACGTCCGCTCCAGCTCGTAACAGAGAGACAACAACGCCGTCCGACCGAGCCTTATGGAGTGGTGTCTCTCCCCTATTGTTCATGTGGGTGACGTTACCGCCAGCCTGGACTAGTATCTCGATGTTTTCGGCCTGGACTGCGTGCATCGCTGCCAAATGGAGTGGCGTGTTATCATTGCCGTTCTCGGCATTAATCTTCGCCCCAGCTCTAAGGAGCACATCGATCGTGTCTTTGTGGCAGTGTTGAGAAGCGACGTGGATTGGCGTCTGCCCATAGTTGCCGATGCAATGTATATTGGCACCAAGCCTGAGAAGTCGTTTGGCGCGGCTGACTTGTCGCTTCTCTGCTGCGATCAAGAGCTTGCGGTCCAGCGTCGCTTGGCGCAATGTTTCAGCGTTGGAGTCGCCAGCAGGATGCAAATACAATGACTGTTTTCCTGTAAAGCTATCAAGGGTTTTGTCGTCTTTTTTGGATGCCTTGACCCAGTCACACCACCAGTAGGAGAAGAACAGCTCTCGACACAAAGACACTAGTTGCATTGTAGATGAGCGTTCTTTATGTAACGGGAAGTCAACATATGGAGTGCATGTATACAAGTCTCCGCAAAAGGGGCACGAAGGCTACTAGACAAAGATATGGATGGGACCGGTGAACTTAGGACGCTACCTTTATCCACCCGCCGCGCTGTCGCACCGCCCTGACATGCGGCTGAGCAATTCCACCAGCGGCCTCATCGATGCACTCCGCTGTAAAATTGGAAGACGCCAGACCACTCTATCGAAAAATCAAAGTGGTTTCATTCTAAAAAGTTGTATCGGCGGGCCGTATGGGTGGTCGGCACGCACGCTTACTTACATGTACACTTCTGGCTCATAAGTCTGCGCACATCTTATTAACAATGACATAGTAGTTCTGCTAGTATCAACAGGTATAAGTTTAGATATTGAGCAATATCTTACAGGGATAATAGAAGGACAGCTCCGCTGAGACGCTGTTCGCAGACTTTTGAACAACAACTGTACGGGTGACAATGACATCAACGGTGCCTGGTTCACCGGTCGCCTCAAGAATTAGTGTAGCACATTGCATCTGCATCAGGTCATGGCGGGCGATGCTTTCCTTTGTCACATCTGAGCCACCCTGAACCACGTCAGGACGAGCTAACAATGTTCTTCTTGCGAGAAGCACAGGGAACTCAGATGAATCGAAACATCTCTTTCTCGCCGACCGGCTGAGCTGCGAAGGCGGAGTCGTATTGGCAAGCTGGTCATATCAGCGCACTGGAAGCTGGAGCAACCGCAATCACTCACTTCTCGTATTCCAGGTTCGGCATCGGAAGAGCGATAGGCTAGTCCAATAAGGCCGATGGGTAGCAATTCAAAAAATGCTAGGGAGGTTCGTCGCAGCTGAGTTGAAGCAGCGATATGCGACACCTGCATGACGCTTCCAAGGGTTCTTGTGGCGCGCCTACAATACGTCTCGGCTGGTCGGTGAAGCTCCAGGGGGGCCCAACTACAACAAATTACAACAAGAACATCTCCGGTTATTGGGAGAAACCGGTCGCATGTTCCTATTGGCTTTCAAGGTCTCTGATCAACTGCCGAAGTGTACGGTGGGTGTGGGTCTCTCCGATGCGGGGTTCTATTCTATTCTCTACGCTTGCCCGACGTACCACCTACAAGTTTTCAAGAAAGGACGGTACATATTGAACAGCACACACGACCAACGCGCGGTTACTACATCTTAACAACAGTCAGAAGCGAACATCGGCATTCTTTCTAGCGTCTCCTCTGCGATACCGCCCAAGATCAGTGCTCAATCTGGTGAACTTCGTTTCACATCAATCCACGTGGCTCCTCGACATGAGCAAGGTTGCGTTGGTCACTGGCGCTGCCTCAGGGATAGGCCTGGCTCTGACCAAACATCTATTGACGAAGGATTGGAATGTCGTTCTCGCCGACATTGTCTCGCCTGATATGCAGGCCGCTGAGCTTCCTGCCGACCGAACACTCTTTGTTAAGACGGATGTTAGCAGTTTCGACGATCAGGCAGAACTCTTTTCCAAGGCATTTAAATGGCATGGCAGGCTAGACTTTGCTGCCCTTAATGCTGGCATTGCCGAAAGAGATGACATCTTCGGCACTATTGACACCTCTAAGGCACCAATCAAGCCGGACATGTCCACCTTTGATGTCGATCTCTCAGCAGTCTACTATGGCATAAAGCTATTCGCTCATTATGCAGCGCAGAATGCAGTCCCAGGAAGGCAGCATTGTAGCAACAGCGAGCGCTGCAGGTCTCTATCCACTCTATGCAATACCTCAGTATACGGCAGCAAAGCATGGGGTCGTCGGATTGGTACGATCACTGGCGCCCGTAGCCGCTCCTCACAAAATCAACATCAACGCAATCTGTCCGCAATTCGTTGTTACAGGCCTCGATCAGAGCCTTATCCGCCTGTTCCCAAAAAGACTACACACAGATATGTCTGTTATGATGCAAGCCTTCGACGAGCTAACGGATGAACATTCGAGACCCACTGGACAAATCGTCGAGGCCTGCGCTGAGGGACTCTATTATCGGGAACCTGCTGAATCTGACGCTCCTAGCGTGGTGGAATTGCGCAAATCTCAGGGAATGAAGGAATGGCAGGAATCCATCATACAGATGAACATCCAGCATGTTCTGAGGACACAAGGCGGGAGTGCTCAAGTGAAATGAAGCCACGGCATAGATGTGCTATCGAATCATGATGTCTGCCTTAGCTTTAATCATTCTATTTAATCCTACATCTCAGGCGCTGGCAGCTTCACCCCAGAGTTACGATTCTCAGCCTTGGTTTGTTCCGCCCACTGCAGTCCTTGGTAGTAGAGACGGTATTGCGAGCCGAGCTATCACAAACGAGCCTTGCAGCGTTTTGTACATCTTTCAGCACAATCGATTGTTCCATGCACGCATAACTACATATGGCTCTGAGCTACATGGAGGTCTTCCTCAAAACGAATCTCTCTAAATGTAGAATACAGTACCTTTTCTTTTTCTCTATAACGAGCAAGATGCAAGACGAGACTAGACATGCAAGTGGATAGATAAGCTGAATCAAACTTTAAAAGCAACGACAAGAAGCATGCGACAAGAAAGCATGAGGGTAACGCATATTTTCGCAAGGGATCTGGTCACTGCATGAGCACTAGAGAAAGATAACGCTTTACTGAATCGAACTTCCAAGCTAACTACTCAAATGGTGAGAATCTTTCCAACCATTCAAGACTCTTGACTTGCTCTCCCTCCACAATCTCACGATGACGTTGACTCCTGATGCGTATGATACACTCGAATGGTTGCGGCCGGATGTTAAATCCTTCAGTGTATGCCATAGTGTCATATGTCCTTCCCTCACATGGTAGGATGTCGTACGCCCATAGCAACCTCGCCAAAGCGATGAACAAGCTGTTCGAAGCCAGGTCAGCACCCGGACAGATCCTTCTTCCCCATCCAAAAGAGCTGTGGCCTGATTTCGAGGGGTGCACCATCTTGCTAAGATAAAGCTGCTTATCGATGCCGAGCGCTATGAGATCTCCAGGTGCGAGGAAGCGTACGGGATCAAACATGTTGGGCTGTGGGTAGTATTCATCGTTCAAGTTGATCGACCAGCTGTTACCCAAGATGGTAGTGCCGGCAGGGATGTGGAAGCCCTGGTATTCGTCCTCCTCTGTCGAAGCATGCGGCGTGCCGCCCAAAACCGCAACGGGCCTCCATCGAAGGACTTCTTTGCAGAGGGCATTCATGTACGGCAGCCGTGTTTTGTCAGCGAAGTTGGGCATCCGCTCGGTGCCTAAGACAGCATCCAGCTCGCGTTGCGCTGTGCATCGTGCGATGGGGTGGGTCACAAGAGCCAAGAAGGCGCTACAGAGAGTTGAAGCGGTAGTATCGGACCCAGCTCCAAATAGCGATGCAGGGATGTATGAAAAATGCTTCTCGCTCAACGGCACATGCTCCCTGTCCCGAAGTTCCAGCAAGAGCTTGCAGAGACTGTCTGGAACCGTTCCCGGGGCAGCAGTAGCGATATCGTTCTTCACCATCTGTAGCAATGCCATGTTGGCTTGTGCCTCCTCATCACCCATGGCTCTAACTTTCTCAGTCCACGGCGCCATTGCAGTGGGGAGTTTGGCAAGCAGCGGAAAAGACTCGGCCATATATCTTCCTGGAACGTTCAGAGATGCCATGTTATGCATGAAGCGAAATCGATCTGAAATGACTCGAGCATTGAGAGAGTCAATGCGATGTCCATAAGCGACGCAGAACACCACGCTACTCGTGAAGCGCTCCAATTCTTTCTCCCAATCTGAATGGTTTTTGAGAAGGCTATAGCATAAACGAGCCGCCTCCGCCTCCTGTGTCGGCTTGTAAAGCTCGAGAGCCTTCGGGTTCAAAGCCTGATGAAGCAGCTTCCTCCGTACAGACCAGCCTTTGCCGTATGGTTGAGTGAGAATTGACGCGTTGCCATTATACACCTCGCCCATGACGACCATGCGGGGACGAGAGCTATACTTTGCGCTTCGCTTCTCCATCAAGTCTACTGCCACTTGAGGGTCAGAGATGACGAGGGTGGGCTTCCTGCCGATCCAGATCGTAAAGATAGGACCGTATCTTTTGCTCCATCTGTCGAATTGAAGCCATGGCTTTGACTTTGGGATGTCGAATTTGTTGCCAATGAAGGGCAGCGGCAAGGGTCCTGGAGGCAGCCTAGACCAGAGATAAATATCGTGGACGAACACACTTATGGCTGCTATAGCCAGAGTAGAAGTAGCCAGGAGTGCAATCTGGATCCATGTAATCGTGTCGAGGTGACCATTGAACATTTTCCTCAGGAGTGTGAGACTTCAAATTCTCAGCAGGTTAGGATTGCTGTCATATCAATTGACGTTGTCGGCAGTTGGGACAAATGATCTTCCGGCTGGCCCATCCAGCAATGCAATACCCCGCTCTGCCATCACACCCGATGAACGAGGCAGCTATTCTTGATCAACGGCAGTTTTCGGCGGACCCAAGCAATCACAAGTCCATCAGAGGGACGCAGAAGAGCAGTTGCACATCTCTGGGCCCGTGAAACCGCTATTCAGTTACTGTTTGTACTAGCAGCAAGGCATCACAACTTACTGTCAGCTACGGGCAGTAAGAAAGGATTGCTATATTACAGTAACTGTGGACTGCCACACAGCCCTAAACCTTCAATCGTCTGTCATAAAATCCTGAATCCACTGATTCCTGGCAATCCACGAGCGGATCTTTTTGCCGTAAATCCAAAGTGGGATGGCAAGTACACAAACAGCAAGGAAGCAAGAGCCAAGAACATTAAACACTGCCAAAGCCATCTTTTGCCAGCCATGAATTGACAAAGTACGTCTGGAACTGGTGAGTTACGATCCCAGCATCAAGATGGTCACAAACTTACCAAGCCAAACGTGAGCAAATTGCGAGTATTGATCGCCACAAAAGCCTCCTCGGCCAGCCTCGGATAGCTATCCAAGACATAGCCAAACACACAAGTGCTCGCAAATGCAAGGCACATGTTAGCCAGACCGTAGGTGAGGACAGGACCCAGCCAATGAGTCTGGTAGTGAACAGTAGCACCGAAGCCATAGAAGCCAGCAACCCCGAGAAGGACCACAACAAACATGAGAGCCAAGCGATATTCAGGCTCGTAGACTCCTTTGTTGCGGTCAGCTAGCTTCAAGCAAATCCAGTCGTTCAATGGGCCGGAAATCATCTCGCCGATGATGCAGAGAATAAAAGGACTGAGCGAGGTCAGTCCCGCTTCTCCAACGGTGAAGTTGTAAGGAGGCGCAGTGAAGAGTACGCCGTTCACGACGGAGAATACGACTATCCAGGTCAGGGTGGTTCCATACAGCAAGAAGCTGAAGAGAACGGCGGGGTAGAGGAACATGATGAAGGGGCGGGCGAAGACTTTCCAGGTGCGACAATTCGTGTACCTGCCAGTGTATATGCGCAGGCTTCGATGACAGGAATGTGGAACTTCCAGAGCTGCGTGGTCCTCGGTTCCGTTACCTGTGAGAGAGCCCAGATCTTCTCGGTGCTCTACATGAGTGGCTTTCTCTTGGTCTTTTTCATCAGGGATTTGCAGTGAGTTTTGCGTCCTGGTGCGAAGGTATGTGGTCTCTGGCACGAATAGAAGGATGCCGATGCCGAGAATGCCAAAAAGAATGGCGCAAATACCGAAGGTCTGACACTGTCAGCACAGAAGATGGCGAGATCCGCACGCAAGGGAGAGCTCAAACTCACCCACTGGTATCCTAGAAACTCAATGATGTATCCAGATATGAAACCGGCACCGCAGATGCCAGTAAGCAAGAATAGGTTCCACACAGCGATTCTTGTGCCTCTCTCGTGAACAAAATACAAGTCACTGATAGTGGCTTGGACCAGCACTTCGTAAGGCGCCATACCCAGGGCTCCAACAATCCTGCTTGCAAGAAAGCTATTGTAGTTATCGGCGAGGGCACCCTACCCACAGCGTCAGCAAATATATCTCTCGTTGGGCCACGTAACTCACCCAGATAGAGACAATGACCATATAAAGCTGGCAAAAGACGTAGATGGGTCGCTTTGCCGAGATTTTTGCCAGAGGATTCATAAGAACACGCAAAGTCCCAGAGCGAGGATCAGCCAAGCGGTTGCTTGAGAGAGAATGTCAACAGTGATTCCCAATTGCTGGGAGATTGGGACAAAGCCGGGCCCAAGCATAGGCCCGTATGCACCAACAAACCGACGCCGACATGCCCACGAGGAAGAGAATGAAGTCCTTCCTCCAAGTCGGCCACTGCGCCTGAGATCAGCCTATGGTAAGTAACTAGATTGACAGAAGGAGGCTCACATTCAGAGGATCATTCGGGCTGTCCGACGGTTGTGGTACGAGCACGATGTGACTGAACTTTCCTGATCCATGCTTCAGGCGATGCTCTTGAACACCGCCTTGCTCTTGCGTAAGATCGCTTTGTTGGCGGAGGAGTGCCTAGCCAAGCAGTGAGCAAAGGTAAAGCGGCCTCGGGACGGCTTCGTCGTACCGTTCCTGGCACAACCTCCATGTGATAATCTTCAAGGATACCGAAAGCCATGCTTGCAGTCCACTGGGTTGCAATGATACGAGGAGATGATTGATGAGCTAGAAGTAAATTGATATGGGAAGCGCCGAGCCTTGGGGCTCGAAAGCAACTGCCGTGTCGGAGCTGGGGATGTAGGGAGTTCTTCCGAGGAGCAGATCATATGCGCCATGCAGCATGCCGCAGGCTAAGCAAGAGCTCCTCTTCTACCAGCGGTAAGCCATTGTGTCTCACCTGGCATAGCGTCAAACCGAATATTTACACAATATACAGCGGCGCGCTGTAATGAAGACTCGCATTTCCGACGGACTTCGCAAACGACTGTGGAAGAAGGCCATTACTCTCAGGTTCGCCTATGGTCATAAACCTCTTCTGCATGACTCGGGTACCTGATGGATTCGCGGCAGATTGGCAACTCAAACATACCACTCCGCATCCATCCACTCCTTCTCCGCATCTTCAAGGGTGGGGGAGTGGGTCTGGGGAGTGATATCAAGCGCATGGAGGCACATGGTGAGTGTAGATCACTGCCGACCAACAGCGCATACACTGTACACCCCGCACGGCTACGCGGGCACCGTTTCATGAAGATACCATTCGGCAGTTGTAGTATTTCCACCAGCCGATGAATGACATTCGAGACTTGGAACAATTTGTTGCCGCCATGTCACTCCAAGAGCAAACATAGAGCTATCTTGCTATCATCTTGGGAGGAACACATAGACTTTAGCATCATTTTGACGCAAAGTATTCTTCACCCAACGCCTCATTCGCTGATGATGGACAAGCCAGCCAAATCCACCGGCATTCGAGTCATCATAGTAGGCGCAGGATTTGCAGGAATCACAGCAGCGATTGAATGCACACGCAAAGGCCACTCGTGCATCATCCTCGAGTCGTTTAAAGACGTCAAAGTCCAGCTGGGCGACATCATCAGTTTCGGCTCGAACTCAGGTCGCATCTTCCAACGTTGGCCAGGAATACCAGAGAAGCTGGACCCAATCTGTCACGTCAGCAAATGCATCAACTACCGCTATTGGCACGGCGAACGTATTTACACCCAGTGGTGGGGCAGCGAGGAGGAGAATTTTGGAAGGCGCTACAACGGGCATCGCGGCGAAATTCACAAGATCATCTATGACTATGCGATGAGCATTGGTGTCGAGATCAGGCTCGGGCAGAAGGTGACGGAGTTCTTCGAAGATGGTTCGCGAGCTGGAGTCATCTCCAACGGAGAGCGGATCGTAGGCGACGTGGTGTTGGGCGCCGATGGCGTGCGCTCGAAAGCCAGAGAGCTCGTGCTTAGGTACGACGACAAGCCCAAGCCGAGTGGCTATGCTGTCTACCGTGCATGGATGAACAGCGACGAGCTCGCGACCAACGACCTGACCAAAGATCTCGTGATCAACGGCGACACACAACCGGCTGGCTGGGCCCAGACATCCACTTCCTGGCAGCTTCGATCAAAGGCGGCAAAGAGTTCAGCTGGGTGTGCACGCACAAAGACGATCGTGGAGTCGACGAAGGCTGGTCAGAGCCCGGCGACCTCGAGGACGCCATCAGAGTGCTGGAAGGATGGACCCGGCGGTTCACGCAATTGTGCGGATGACGCCGCCTGAAAAGCTCGTAGACTGGAAGCTCGTGTATCGCGACCCGTTGCCGACCTGGACCAGCCCGCAAGGACGCATCGCGTTGATTGGGGATGCAGCACACCCGTTCTTGCCAACCTCGATCCAGGGCGCCAGTCAAGCGATGGAAGATGGCGCTTGCATTGCGGTCTGTCTCCAATTGGCTGGGAAAAGCAGAGTCAGCATCGCTCTGCAGGCGTACGAAAAGATCCGCTACGAGAGAGTGAAAGAAGTACAAAAGACAGGGGAAAAGAGTAAGCAGTTTCTTGGGTTTGACTATTGCGAACATGACTGACAACACTTCACAGCACGTGACAAATGGCACAAAGCAGATTTTGCCAATCTGAAAGCCAATCCCGAAGCCATCAAGCTGGTTCGCGAGGAATGGGTGCTGAACCATGACGCAGAAGCCCACGCCTATAGGGTCTTCGAAGAAGTAGCTGCGTCGCTGGAGTGATTAGATTACACGTCGTACTTCCACACCATTAGATAACAAGACGTTAAAGAAAGACTACATTGCTGTATGACTTATTGTTCCGCATCAAAAAAGCGTCTGTCAAATCATTTTGCCATTGCAACAGGTGTGTCCGAATCCCTGCATGCGAGTGATCAAGTCTCTACACAACAGTGTCATCAGCGAGCGTGTGTTCAGATTACTTGGACGCAAGATTACTTACAGGGCTATATAATGGCCATCAGCGAGTCTTGATTGTTGAAGTCGCCAAAGACCGCAGTGGGGTAGATATATTAGCCTACCGAGATGATCACAGTGTCACTCGTAGTGAAGCAACTGAATCATCCCCTCGCGGTGTTCACTTATGACCGATCATCCTGTTGAGGAAATTTCATTGCCCATAGCTGCGTTGTCTCTATCTACAGTCCCAAATCGACGATCGGCAAGACAATCCGGCTCTCGTACTTGCCACCAACATAGACATAGTGCTTCCCGTGGTTCTTCTGCTCAGCCGGCCTCGGTCTGTTCAAATGCTCGAGTTCGGGGTTGAGCGAGATGTGACCAAAGACCTGCACCGAGAGTGTCTCTCCGGCCTCGAAATGCGTGGCACCTGACCAAATGCCAATCTCGAGCTCGACAATCTCTCCCTTGGGAATGCGTTGCTCTTCATCGTGCGGGTGGAAAGGAATGTGGTCGTGTGAAGACTTGCTGCGGTCGATTTTGCGATGTGAAGCGCGCAGCATGCCGACGTTGCCTTTGAAGTAGAGAGCGCCGTTGTTGGTCTGGCCTTCGGAGAGGTCGTAGGTGGAGTCGATCTGCCATCGTTCTTTCGGAATCTGCACGTGGACTAGCGGGTGCCCGTTCTTGTCTAGCTTGCGCAGCTGGACGTAGACGTTCATGTCGTCGTGGTCGTTGCAGGACATGTTGAGGTAGATCTTGGGAGGGCCGAGAAGGGTGGTCGGCTTGGAGAATGTGGTTTCGAATTTGATGCGCTCGCTGCTCTCTGAGTCGTACGAGTGACTAGACTCTGTGTTGACAGGTGAAAGTAGGGTCTTGTCGCAGGTAGTAGGTAGTGAATTTTGTTTCGGGATGAGGGACGTCGGCAGCGCGATGTTTTCGATCGGAGCTTTGTCGCCGTACTGCAAGACAGCCCATCTGACTTTCGGAGTTTGCTCCCAATCGTTCTTCTCCTCTTTGAGGTAGCGATCGAAGAACTTGCGCAGCTCGAGTCGAGACTCTTCTATAGCCCACAGGTCGAACCACTCCTGCCATGCATTCCACTTGATCCATTTGTTTTCGCTGTCAATCTGCATGTAAGCTCGGATGGAGCCCATCGTGTGCATTGCGGCAAAATCGGTACCAGTGATGAAAGCTGCGCACTTGATCTTGTCCAAGGCTGCACGCTTGTCTTCCCAGTATGCTGATGAGAGAGGGTATCGTGCGTACATCTCCTCAAAGTCCTCGTATCCATTTGTGCCTCGCACAGTGAATTTGGTGATGAAGTTGTTGTTGAGATGGAGAAGATTCCGCCCCTGGTGAACTGCTCACGGCCCAGATCTGAGCATCCTTCCCAGGGTGCGATCGCCTTCAAGCATGGCGGGTTCTTGGCTGCGATAAAGTATTGCGTGATGGCCAGGTGGGAGTTGCCAGCCATGCCAACGTTGCCGTTGCACCAGTCCTGATGACCCAGGAACTCTACAACATCATACCCATCTTGGGCCTCTCTGCACCCATGATGCAGATGTAACCTTCTGAATGGCCGGTTCCTCGGGAATCAACATTGGCGACAGCGTATCCCCAGGCGCAGAAATCCTTGGGATCCACGCTTTCGAAGGTCTCATATCCGGAGGTGTCGTCTGGCCTGAGACCGAGCTTCCAAGGCAAGTGCACGGCGATACCGGCCATGTTGTACTTCTTGCCATACGGCCCATAAGCCACAATGCATGGAATCTTCTCCTTGGCATCGGCAGGGCGGTAGATGTCGGCATAAAGCTTGACGCCATCTCGCATGACGATTTCAACATCATTGTCGCGGATGATGTCGGACTCTAGCTTTTTGCCATCCTGGTCGTCCCATTGCTTTTTGCAGTGGCCTTTCTTGAGCAGATCCTGTCGGCCCGGATGGAAACCCTCGTAACTGTTGTGGCCGATGGTAGGCTCACTGACTGGCTTGAAAGAGATTGGCACCGGGTTGGCGCCCTGCCAATCTACACCTGTTTTCGGATAGTCACCCATTGTTGGTATCTCGACGGGCGAAAAGTATGTGTTTGAGGGAGAATGGAAGCGAGGGTGATGGCAGGCAAGGAATCATTCACATGCTGGTTTCAATACACATATATTGTGCTCGGTACACCCACCTCCTCCGCCTCCGCCGCCGACAGATTGAAGCTCCGCAGGCAGCGCTCGGAAAAGGTGGGGGCCCCAGATTCGGCCCCACCAGGATGTGGAGATGGAGACGGAGATGCTCCGCATTGCGCTCGGCAGCTGATCAGGCGATGTATTCTCCGAGTCGCCTGTTCTCGGCGACGTCTTTGGAGGTCGTCTAGGACACGTGAAGGGTGGTGCTGTGGTGCTGTCATAGAAGGTGAATGGCATCGCGGACTGGGGTTAATGGGCATGAGTTGGACGACACGCAGAGAAGAATGTCGCAATGCAATATTCAAAGCTTGATGGGCAGTCAGCTAGTAGCATCCTGGGAGACGAAGCATGAATTAACGGAGGGATGAAATTGATATGGGTTTGTCACTCGCTACTCCTACCCTTTGACTCAATGGGCGCCATGCTACCCTCACTTGAACCAACGCAAAGCAATAGCAGCACAAAGCATCAACTAAAAGCTCTGACGGTACGCATCACCATAACAGAGATGCAGGAAGCCTCTGCACTCCTTTCCTTCGCCTGCGCTAAAGCTTGCTGTTCACGAAACTCAAAGCCTGGTTTCCATACTCAGCACCGTAACCGTTGTGGGTCGCGGCGTTGCTGCCATTGCAGCAGTAAGGATCCGCGCAACGCAGTAAGACTGGATCTTGCTGTTGTAAGCGCCGCAAGTCTGCCCGGCCGGACGCGAAGAGAACTGGAAGATTGGTCAGTATCGCAACAAGAGCGCGGATGTGGGCCACGGGCAGGATTTGAACATACTCCGCCAGCTTTGCAGGTACCGACGTTGTACGGCGCTCCGACTTCAAAGCGCGGGTCGCCCATGAAGATGGCCGCTTTGATGTTGTAAGATGCGATGCTGCCGGAGCTGGAAAGGCCTTGCTTGGGGTCTCCGTTACCGCACAGGGCGTTGTCGAAGATCTCACCTCCCTAATAACATGTCAGACCATTGGCTCTCACCAACATACCAAAGTCACGCCGCCCAGCTTACCTGTGAGTACCCGACAAGGACAAGCTCAGTACTCGGGCACTGCTTCGCAAATGCGCTCACAGCGCTGACAACAGCAGCAGTTCCTTGCTGCACAGAGTTCGAGTAGGACACGCCGCCGCATGCGCTCCCGCCACGCAGGCTGGGTAGTTGATGGCTTCCGCTGTAGCACCAGAGTGTGCGGTGCGGCTAAGATCTTGTTGACAACTGTCCTGCGGAGCCATAGCCTGGAGAGGCTGTCGTCTCGCGGGCACCGAAGACGTGGATGTTTGGACAGGCGCGCTTCTGCAGCTCGACCGGAGAAGCGAAGGCGAGCGCAGCGCTGGAGGGCGAGGAGAAGGGTGTTGCCGTGCATCTTCTTGGATATTTTCGGTCAATTGGAGTGAGTTGGATGTAGTCTACGGAGTGATACAAGAATGAAGCGGCAATACAAGACGCTGGACAATAGTACAGACATATACATGTTTTATTGTGTATCAGCCACATCGCAGTCTTGCTCGACGGCTCGACCACTCGAAGATCACCCGCTGGACAGCCTGAATTACTCCTCATGCCATGTGCCTAGATACTGTAGCAAGAGCAAGGGTGCAATGGTATCGGGAACGGATGAAGTGTCTTTCCTTGCTCGCACTGTCAATGATGGCTCTCTAGCCAAGCCTAGTATTACGGGGTTTCAATCTGAGCCCGTGCTACTGGGTCTGGCTGCGCCTCCACAATGCTTAGTAGGCTTGTCGTGGGCTTCACGTCGATCACATGCTTCTAGACTTTTTAGGGCGGCAGGATTGTCAATGACATAGGCGGTATAGCGAGCTCCGTTTCAATTGCAAGCTCCGTATTGCAACAAATTTGCACTTTGAACACAAGCGAGAGCGGTAGCGCCCGCAGATTGATTAAAATCTAATCAACAGGAAACCAAAATTGCCCACCCCCGCATTCAAATGCTCCTCCGCGCATCTCCGGTTGCGCGAGGCTTGTCTTTGCTTGTCAAACGCTTGACCCTTTCACCGTGCGAAAAATGCTGCACGCCTGGATTACCAAATGCGAAACGTGCTTATACAGCCTGAATGCGGAGCCGAGCTCCGTATCCAAGACTCAAGACTAGCTTGTCGCGCTTGTGTATAGCTTGAGTGAAGGTTGGCGCCTTGTTGTTTGAGCTTAATTTCGATGGCTGAACAGGCTGAATACCGCCGAGTTGAGCCGTGAGCATCATCTCCGGCTGGCATTATATATACAGGAGCAGGGCAAGCCCTAACAATGAGGAATACCACACTCAGCAAACCAGCGCATTCGTCAATCATCCTGATAACATGAAGTTCTCTTCCGCTCTTCTCGCCCTCGTCGGCTCGGCCGTCGCCTCTCCTGTTCCTGCGGAATCGGGAGCAGCAGCTCAGCCAACTGGACAAGCGCCAAGCCATTGGCTACGTCCAGAACTACAACGGCAACCTTGCCAACTTCAAGTACAACCAGGGCGCCGGAACTTTCACTGCCAACTGGAACAACCCCGGTGACTTCGTCGTCGGCCTTGGCTGGAACACCGGAACTGCCAACAGGTTTGTTCATCTCGCGCCTGACCACATGCGACCACAGACTGACGCATGATCACAGGGTCATCAACTACAGCGGCAGCTACTCCACCAACCAGGGCTCCTACCTTGCAGTCTACGGCTGGATCAACAGCCCTCTCACCGGTAAGCAATCATGACGCGCACATCGCATTCACATCCCTCTAACTCCGCACCAGAGTACTACATCGTCGAGAACTACAGCTACGACCCGTGCAGCGTGAGCGGCTCGCAGACCGTCGGCAGCGT